>PVHT020000015.1:34142662-34259399 GCA_004024745.2 Catagonus wagneri | reverse complement strand
GGGTCATATGGTAATTCTATGCAGAGTTTTCTAAGGTACCTCCACACTGTCTTCCATAGTGGCTGCACCAGCTTACATTCCCACCAACAGTGCAGGAGGGTTCCCTTTTCTCCACACCCCCTCCAGCATTTGTTGTTTGTGGACTTGTTAATGATGGCCATTCTGACTGGTGTGAGGTGGTATCTCATGGTAGTTTTGACTTGCATTTCTCTAATCATCAGTGATGTTGAGCATTTTTTCATGTGCTTGTTTGCCATCTGTATATCTTCTTTGGAGAAATGTCTATTCAGGTCCATTGCCCATTTTTCAATGGGGTTGTTGGCTTTTTTGAGGTTGAGCTGCATCAGTTGTTTGTATATTTTAGAGATTAAGCCCTTGTCAGTTGTGTCATTTGAAAAAATTTTCTCCCATTCTGTAAGTTGTCTTTTAGTTTTCTTTTTGGTTTCCCTTGCTGTGCAAAAGCTTGTCAGCTTATTTAGGTCCCATTGGAAACCAAGCTTTAGTTAGTACTTTTTGTCTACACTCATTTGTGTTTCTGGGTTGCCAGTTTCTACATCCCCAAGTCTTCAATATATGAAGCAAAAGAAAACTCAAGGAACTTGCCACTATGTTGATCCTCAGCTTCTGAGGTCCCTAGCTAGTTAGCCTTATTCTTTCTACCTTCAAGAATCGTCCTATGTTTGATGTTTGTTTTATATGTGCTTTCCAGGATTTTTAGTTGTAATTAGTGTAGGGAATAGGGGAAATATATTTATTGCATCTTCTAAGAAGCAGAAGTTGCATGCTATTTTTTTAAAATAAAAGTAATTTATTTGCATAGTTTAAAAAGTTAAGGGACTTATGACAAAAATCTACAGTCCCCTACTCCTTCCTTATGCACTCCTGGTTCTCACTTTTTGGAAGTAACCATTTTCAACATTTTTGGCTCTTTTTGTTTTTCTATTGCTTCCTTCCATGTTTCTAGAAAATATGCTCATTCTACTATTTATTGACTTAAAAATTTTTATATCTATTGAATGATTTAGCTTTCTCATATATTTTATATCATTTTCATCATTTCAATATAGTTATGCCATTATTTTTTATTAAATGGCATCAGTGATTATATCATTACAATAATGCAAATAGTATTCTTTAATTTTTTCCAAGTTACTCCATCAAATATAATTCCTACCTGTCCTCAAACATTCCGTCATATTAACTCATCTATCATAAGGTCTCCTTTATTGAATATTTCCCTCCTTTAATATCCTTTGCTCTCTTCCTCCTATCTGGAGTATTTACTCCTTAGTCTATTTTACAGATCTCATGATGGGATTTTCCTTTTCATTTTCGTGGGTTGTATCCACTTACCTACCTAATTTTGTACCTACCTAATTTTGTACCTACCTAGATACCTATTGAAATTAAGCAAATGTAGCAGAATGCTAGCAATTTTTGAATCTAGGGGAATGATACATGGATATTTCTTCTATTTGTCCTTTCCCTAGTTTGTAGGTTTAACACTTTGAAAACAAAACGTTTTGAAGAGTCACGTGCCATTTTAATTCTTATTCCTTTGAATGTAATGCCCCTTACCCCTCTTATGTGAAGCCTTTATGAGTTTCCATTTAGAAATTTTTCTTTTTCCCAGATATCCTGAAGTTTCAGTGCTCTGCCCTGGTTTAGAGCATTTTAACACTCATTGTGTTGGACCCTTTGTGAGTACTTTTAATCTGAGACTCATGTTTTTCAGGACTGGGACATTCTCTTGATATTCATTTGATAATTTCCTCTCCTTCACTTTCTCTTCTTTCTATTTCAGAATCCAGCATTAATTATTTGGATATTAGATTTCCTAGATTGATTCTGTAAGACACTAATATTTTCTTTTTTCTGACTCCTTATAAGTTTTATTCTACTTTTTGGAAATTTTCTGTTATTTTCTAACCTTCTATTGAGTGTCTGTATCATGAAATATTAAATTTTGTCATTTTTTCTGCCTCTGTTGAGAGGATCATATGATTTTTATCCTTCATTCTATTCACGTGATGTATCTCATTTATTGATTTGTGTATGTGTATTCTTGATGCCAGGAACAAATCCCACTTGATCATTGTGTATGATCCTTTAATTTTTTTAAAAAAAATTTCTTTAATGATTTTTATTTTTTTCCATTCCAGCTGGTTTACAGTGGTCTGTCAGTTTTCTACCGTACAGCAAGGTGACCCAGTCACACACATATGCATTCTTTTTTCTCATATTATCATGCTCCATCATAAGTGACTAGAAATAGTTCCCAGTGCTATACAGCAGGATCTCATTGCTTATCCATTCCATGATCCTTTTAATATGCCATTGAATTTGATTTGCTAGTATTTTGTTGAGAATTTTTGTATGTATATTCATCAGGAATATTGGCCTGTAGTTTTCTTTTCTTATAGTGTTCTTACATGGCTTTGATATCAGGGTACTGCTGGCCTCATGTAACGTATTTGAAGTTCTTCCCTCCTCTTCAAATTTTTGGAAGAGTTTGAGAAGGATAACCTTTAATTCATCTTTAGAAGTCTGATAGAGTTCACTTGTGAAGCCATCTGGTCCTGAATTTTTATTTATTGGGAAGTTTTTGTTTACTGTTTCAATCTTCTTAGTCATTATCGGTATGTTCAAAATTTCTATTTATTTATGATTCAGTCTTGATAGGTTCTATATTTCTAGGAATTTCTCCATTTCTTTTGGCTCGTCCAATTTGTTGGTGTGTAATTGTTCATAGTAATCTCTTGTGATCCTTTGCATTTGCTTTCGTAATTGTAATGTCTTCTCTTTCATTTCTGATTTTATTTGAGTTCTATTTATCATTTTCTTGGTTAGTCTAGCTAAAGGTTTGTTCATTTTGTTTATATTTTCAATGAATCAAGTCTTAGTTTTGTTAACCCTTTCTATTGTTTTCCTATTTTCTATTTCCTTTGTTTCTGCTCTAATCTTTATTATTTCCTTCCTTCTGCTAATTTTGGACTTAGTTTGATCTTTTTCTAGTTCTTTGAAGTGTAATTCTGGGTTAATTGAGATCTTTATTTTTTCTTAATTTAGGCATTTTTAGTTATAAACTTCTCTCTTACAAATGCTTTTGCTACATCCCATAAGTTTTGGTATGAACTTTTTTAAAGGAAAGGAAAATATAACTTTACAATTATAATGTTATATTTTTCTCTAAAAGAAAAGCTGCTACTCTTATAAAAATACCCAAACAACAGTTTTTTATCCTGACTGGTGATGATTACTTGAATCTACAGATGTGATAAAATTTTATAGAACTATATGCAAAAAAAGTAGATGCAAAACTGGTGAACTTTGAATATAAAGTCTCTTCCTTGGTTGGTATTTTAGTAAGGTTAACTTCCTAGTTTCGACAACATAATATGTTTTGTAAGATATTAACATTGGTAGAGACCGAGTGAAGGGTACATAGGAACGTTGTACTATTTTCTAAACTTCTAAACTTCTTGTGAGTCTTAATTAAACTATTTCAAAATAAGATGTTATTGTAAATTCCATTCAAGAAATAAGATAGGGGAGTTCCCGTCGTGGCACAGTGGAAACGAATCCGACTAGGAACCATGAGGCTGCGGGTTTGATCCCTGGCATCGCTCAGTGGGTTAACGATCTGGGGTGTTGCCGTAAGCTGTGGTGTAGGTTACAGATGCGGCTCAGATCTGGCGTTGCTGTGGCTCTGGCATAGGTTGGCAGCAACAGCTCCAATTAGACCCCTAGCCTGGGAACCTCCAAATGCTGCAGATGCGGCCTTAAAAAGGCAAAAAGAAGAAGAAGAAGAAGAAGAAGAAGAAGAAGAAGAAGAAGAAGAAGAAGAAGAAGAAGAAGAAGAAGAAGAAGAAGGAGAAACAAGATAGGGAGTTCCCATTGTGGCTCAGCAAGTTAAGAACTGACTAGTATCCATGAGGATGCAGGTTCGATCCCTGGCCTTGCTCATTAGGTTAGGGATCCCGTGTTGCCACAAGCTGTGGCATAGGAAGCAGTTGCAGCTCAGATCTGGTGCTGCTGTGGAGAAGAGAGAAGGGTGTAGGCCAGCAGCTGCAGCTCTGATTTGACCCCTAGCCTGGGAACTTCTGTATACTGTGCATGCGGCCATAAAAAGGGGGGGGGGTAAGACAATTAAGGAGGAAAGTAAAGACCTCAAATCTTACAACAAAGAGATAATTTCCATTAAAAATTTGGTTAACATTTTCCCTAATATCCCTATATTTATTGAGCACTTGTTATATGCCAGGAATTCTATGAACTTTTCGTGCGTTATCTCATCAGTTCTTCACAATAGCCCTCAGTGGTCAATACCATTATCATCCCCATTTTACGTATGGAGAAAAAAAGCTTAGAGGGATAACTTGCCAATGGCCAAATATCTAGTAAGTTTCAGAGTTGAGATGTAAGTTGAGATCTCTCTGACACCTAAACTTAAATATTTTGTCTTTCATTACACTGATTCTTCTAACAACCCCACCTTGATCAGGCTTAGCCTTTCTTTTTCTAGGTGCTAAAATGTGAGCTTCCTGATGTTGGATTTATTGTTCCAGATAGCTACCTCAGTGGTTCCCCTCAGGATAACTACACACTACCAAAACTACTCGCTCAATCTTAGCCTCTATTCTAATTTCCAAACTCTCCATGTTTACTTCATTTTCTTCTGAGCTTTATTTTGATTTCCCAAATTCTTCCTGTGTCTTCTTTCCCCACAGAGTAGATGCCAAGAGCTTTCACCACTTATAGAATTTTGCTACTAGCATATTTCCCTTTGGCTTCTATATTTACAACTTTTCACTTTGTCTGACTCCAGCTTCTCTGGCCTTCTGTGCATATTGCCAGGATGATTTCATCTGAAAAATATGTAACTGGCTCCACACAAACCATCCATTTTCATCTTTACATTCTGCTTCTCCCAAACAAGGGCATCATTTTCCATAAGAGAGTACAGCGGACCACATATAAAGGTAGCGTTTCCTTGCTCCACTATTACATCAATTTCTTCCCTTACCCACCCATTGCTAGGTGCTATCTTCTTCAATTTCATCAATACATCTGGCATTTCATTTCTCTGCAAGAGTTTGAGAAGAAAATCATATACCAAAGCCTTTTCTTGATCCAGAAACATTTCACAGCCTTTGACATTTAAAGAATTTCAGAGAAATCCCAGTACTTGTCAGTCAAACATTGCCTATCCTTATTGCTATTTCTAGCACTTTGAGGCGTATGCATTCTGCCAATTTTAGCACCTTCTGCAGCTAGATTCCTCGTGTCACCTTGATGGCCATTTCCACTTCTTCCCAGGTGCCACTGAAAACAGCAGCCTTCAAAGCTCTGCTGAAGCTGCTATCCTCCAAAGTTATGTTGAACTCAGCAGTGAGGCCAGCAGGGCTAGAAGCATTTCTCTTTTTCAACAAATGGATCCTGCTGCTCACTTCTGGAGCTGTCATGTCGGTTCCTCTATCAGCTGTCTCTTTCTCCTATGATTGGTACTTCAACATAAGACCACAACCCCTCCCTTCTCTCTGCTCCTAAAATAATTTTGAAGAGAACTCCATGATCCACATTTCCTTTTTTTTGCACTATCAATCTGTCCAGCTTGTCCACAAAGGCCAAAATTCTTTCTTACTCACCTGTTCTCAAATGATCATAGGTCCTGCCTTTAGTTTTGCTTTAGCTTTCTCTTTTTCACTTATGTCCTTGACTCTGTATACAAATTCTTTTTATTTGTTCTTTGATTTTTTACTATTTTGATTTTGTTCTTTCTCTCTTTGCTTGTCATTAAACACATCCACATTTGGAGTTGTGTTTGGCTCTATAAAGCCATCGTCTTAGCTGTTTCCCTTGGGGACTTCCCTTAAAATGTTATTTTGCAGGTCTCTCTTGTCTCACTTTATGTCCTAAAAGCAGCATAAAGCTTCTGAGAATTTATTCTGAAAAAATAGTAACACATGTTCAGGAAGATGTATAGACTATGAGGTTTCCAGCACAATACTGTTTACATTGTAAAAAAGTAGGCACAACCAAAATTTCCACCAAAAAGTGATTAAATAAATTTTGGGTACATCCTTTTAATGAAACACTAAAAGTGCATTTGAAATAACAAGGTAGAGCTGCCTGTATTTACTGACATGGAAAGAGATTCTACAAAATTTTTTACAGGTATGATACAAATTGTCAGTATAATATGATATACACACACACGCGCACACACACGCGCACACACACACACACACATGTATAGTATATACATTAAACACAACTAAGAGGCAGATTTGGTTGTGAATATTGACTCCATCATTTCCTTGCTGTCTTACTGGGAAATTTATTAACTTCCCCATGTCTTGATTTGCACATTTGTAAAATGAGTATAATAGTAGCACCTACCTCATAGGATTTATGTGAGGATTAAATGAGGTAATTCATGTTAAGTGCTCAGGACACTGACTGGCCATTATTTCTAGAACTGTTCAAGTCCACTGTTCAAATCCACTCTACACTGATTTTTTTTTTTTTAGTAGTAAATACTGTGGTACTACATGATCTGGTCTGTGGTTGGTTGAATCTGCCTATGTGGAATGGGGGTTATAGAGGGCCGATTATAAATTATATGTGGATTTTCAACCACAGAAAGGGTAGACACCTCTAACCCCTGAATTGTTCAAGGGAAAACCATATGTGGAAGTTAAATTAAAAAGTATATGGGAGTTCCTGGCACAGCGGAAACGAATCCGACTAGGAACCAGGTTGCAGGTTCAACCCTTGGCCTCGCTGTGGGTTGGGGATCCGGCACTGCCGTGAGCTGTGCTGTAGGTCACAGACGCGGCTTGGATCCCACATTGCTGTGGCTGTGGCTGTGGCGGGCAGGTGTAGCTTTGATTGGAATCCTAGCCTGGGAACCTCCATATGCTGCGGGTGTGGCCCTAAAAAGCAAAGAAAAAAAGTATATGAAAGTGCTTTGAAGAGCAGAAAGGGACCGAGAGGTGATCGATAAATATTGAAATGTATTATGGCTTTGCACTGATAAGTTTGAGTACGGAAGGAAGCTCTCCTAAATTCTGAGATATTCCACCCCCATGCTATGCCACATAAGGTTGGGGAGGACATCCCCTCATTATAAGGCCTAAGGGCATTGCTATCCACAGGAAGTTACAAGAGTTTTCTCAAAATTTAGAATGTTACAACAACTCTCATTTCTGATGAAATTATTGTTTAAGTAGTTTCTTTTGTGCCGGTCTTCTCAGATGCCTACTCCCCCCCCCCTCCTTTTTTTTGCAGTGTCCCATCAGAAACCAGGGTCTTCAATATCATCACAGGACAAAGTGAGTTGTGGTGGGGATTTCTGAGAGTGCGTGTCACATAGGCTGGCTGGTGGGATAGAGTACTTTGTGTAAGGGAAACTTTGGGCTGTGTGAAGGAGACACAATCAACTATTTTGTTTGAAGATGTTACCTTGGCTAAAGAGATTTGTCCCAAGAGGGCTTTGTGGAGCGCTCAGGCCATCTTCTTGAGCAGGCAGCCATTTCCCATGGGTGGGAGTGTGGCTCTTTCTCATTTTCCCAGCTTTCTTGATTCGGTTGAGTTGTCTTCTTTCTCAGTTTTCTAGATGTTAACTGTTGCTAGACTTTACAATTCTAGTTCCTAGACTTTAACTATTCTGACATATTTATTTTTAAGGAACAAAATATTTTACTAAAAAACCAATGCTTTTGTCTAACCATCTATAATTAGAAGTTTCCAAAGGAATAAGGAATGCTCAGCTCATGCTCAGAGTTGAATGGTGGGTATTTGCTGATTTCCTGAATAATTGTTAAGAATATCTGTCAGAGAAACATGAATCAGTTAAAGGTACATCCGCTAAGTGAAAATTTTGTGTTACATGTGAGTAAAGCTTGATTCTTCATTTATTTACTAAGCTTTATAATATCCTACCGTATAGGAGGCATAGTGTTGAATACATAGCTGAAAAAGATCCAATCTCTATGTCTCTGTACCGTCTGGTAGGGGATATAAGACATGTAGGATATGATCAATATCATGGAGCCAAGGAAACTAATTGTTCTAGGAGTTTCGGAGGAGAGAGTGATCACTTCTGATGGAAGGATTCATGGAGGAGATAGCATTTGATCATCTCAAAGAACAAGATGGAGAGGCATTTCTAGGGGATGAAATGGCATGAGCAAGGGCTGGAGAGAACAGGTTTTTTTCGGGAAAATATACATAGTATATATGCACAGGAGGGGCCAAATGATGACAAAGGTTGAATAATAGAACGTCTGGCCTTAAGGAGGCATTTGAGATAATTTAATCTCATTTTATAGGCGAGGAAGCAGGTAACTTTTTCAGAGTAATCAAGCTTATTTGTAGTAGTTTGGGGTTAGATTATACAAAGCTTTAGATATTAGGTAAAAGATATTTCAATTCGTTTGATAGGCAATGGAAAACACTGGGAATTTTTGATCAGCAGAGTGACAACAGCAGATAGAATAATAATAGCTCACAGGTATTGCACATTTATTATGCACCAAACCTGGGGCTCACTTATACATGGTACTTCATTCACTGTACTCTGTGAGAGAGATACCATTATTAGCCATATTTGAAAGGTAAATGAAATAAGGCTCTTTGAGATTAGATGACTTCCCCAAGTTCACAGAGCTCACAAAGAGCATTTGAACCCAGTAGTCAGGCTCCAAAGTCCAGGTCCTGACGGACTATACTAAGCTACCACCAAGGTGATATATTAGGAGATTGTAGTTGCCCAGAGGATGAACTGGAATGAGAGAAGGACTAGATCAGTTAGGATAAAGGCAGGTAAGTTAGAAGATCATTATAACTATCCAGGCAAGAGGTGATCGAATCATGGACCAAATCATGGGTGGGCATTTTGTTTTGTTTTTTCATTTTTTAAAAGTTACTCAATGAATTTTATTACACTCATAGTTGTACAATGATCATCAGAACCCGATTTTATAGCATTTCCATCCCAAACCCCCAGTGCATCCCCCTACCCCCCAATCTGTCTCATTTGGAAACCATAAGTTTTTCAAAATCTGTGAGTCAGTATCTGTTATGCAAAGAAGTTCATTGTGTCCTTTTTTTAGATTCCACATCTAAGTAATAGCATATGATGTCGGTGTCTCACTGTCTGACCAACTTCACTTATCATAATTTCTAGGTCCATCCATGTTGCTGCAAATGCTGTCATTTCTTTCCTTTTAATGGCAGAGTAATACTCCACTGTGTATATGTACCACATCTTTATCCACTCCTCTGTCGATGGACATTTAGGTTGTTTCTGTGTCTTGGCTATTGTATATAGTGCTGCCATGAACATTGGCATACGTGTGTCTTTTCGAGTTATGGTTTTCTCTGGATAGGTGCCCAGGAGTGGGATTGCTGGATCAAATGGTAATTCTATTTTTAGTTTTCTGAGGAATCTCTATACGGTTTTCCACAGTGGTTGCACCAATTTACATTCTGGGTGAGCATTTGTGAATAGAGGAGATTGGGAGACCCAAGAACTGTTTTAAAAGAAAACCTGATAGATTGGACGCAGTGATGGGGAGGAGGAATAAAAATGGTTAGGAAGCTCAATGAGTCAAGAATGTGAGATAATCCCCAAAGGAAGGGAATGGAAGTTTAAAAACCATTAGTAGAAATATAATATTTAGAAAAAGAAAAATAACACCTTTGTCTTAATCCGTCATGATCAAGTCAAACTTAAAACATTCAGTTCTGAGATTTGAGGAGTGAAACTGACAAGCCAAAGCAAGTTCAGTAAAAGATGACTAGGATGGTGAAGGGACTTGATGGCTAAGGAACCGGGCCCGATTTGCTTGGGGAAGAGAAGCCATGATAACTGTCCTCAGGCATCTCAAAGACTGGGCTATGGAAGAAAGAGCAGATTCTTTACTCTTATGTTTTTCTTTTGGTAAAGTATCATGAAGCAGAACCAGGGCCAATGGGTAGAAGGAACAAGGAAATATATTTTTTGTCACACTATAAGGACTATTTTAGAATTATTATTATTATTTGCTTTTTAGGGCCACACCCACAGCATATGGAAGTTCCCAGGCTAGGGGTTGAATTGGAGCTGTAGCCACCAGCCTACGCCACAGCCACAGCAATGCCATATCCGAGCCACATCTGCTACCTACACCACAGCTCACGGCAGCACTGGATCCTAAACCCACTGAGGCCAGGGATCAAACCTGCAACCTCATGGATGCTAGTCAGATTAGTTTCTGCTGTGCCACGACGGGAACTCCCATAAGTCTGTTTTTGAAGTCTGGCCCTGTCCTGCAAACGAGGTCAACTGCATCACCCTTTTTTAAGACTCCACACACGTGACATCACGTGATATCTGTCCCTCTCTGTCTGACCCACTCCACTGAGCGTGACAGTGTCTAGGTCCATCCACGTCACTGCAAATGGCAGCACCTCACTCCCCTCCATGGCTGAGTAATATCCTCCTGCATTTGGATCTTTTTGAGGGCGATTTCTCAGTGGCTGCTCGTAGAAACAAGGAGACCAAAACTATTCAGTGATTCATGCAGCAAAAAGTAGAAAGAGTTATGAACAGGTCCAATTGGCACAAAACCATGTTACTTCCAACAGTATGCACATTTAGGACTAGGACAGGTGGCCTGGAAGTAACACTTTCCTGCCTTTTTGTCACTCCCCTCCCCAGGCTGCCCATGTCAACTCTTCACCTTTGAATCAGGGGAGTGCTTGTACACATATTTTTATTTGCCTCAGGTCCTGCCCTGAAGTTGATTGTTCCCTTCCTCTGACCTCAGAAAATGGTCAGAATCATAACGACCTTCTTTCCAGGAGCAATCTGCTGCTTGGTTCCTGGACCTCTCTGGAGCAAAGATGATAAATATGTTTAATCTTTTGGGCCAATTCTGATTGAATGGTAGTGGCTGCATAGGGCACTGTGGTGAGAAGTCATTTGAGGTCTCATCTGAACACAGCAGGAAAGAAAGCCATGACCGATTAATGATGTCTGCTCTCTAGGCATGGCATGGGAGATTGACAGCCTGCATGCCTCAAAATGTGCTATCCTTGGTGTAGAGGAGAAAGTTGTATATTTCAGCCCCAACCGATTACCATCTGTGCTTTGTTAGGTTAAAAGGTAAGAACACACAGTTACTAATCCCTAATCCTCACGTATTTCCTGGCCATCAGCATCAAATACAGAGCATTGATTCTGGCCACAACATTGTCTCCTAACTGTAGTTAAAGAAGAGTCCTCACTCTGGTCACAGATTGAGCCCCAGTCTGGCCACAGATGGCACCCTAACTCCAGGCAGGTATTACACAAATGATCGTTATCAGATGGGTTGAGACAAACCCATTCTTAGCACCGGAGGCAGAGTTCAAGGCCCATGCTTTGCTGTGCCTTTTGTCTGTGAAGGACAGTGCATTATTGATATAGCAATATGCCTGTCAGTGTTTCCTCTTCAATTATCTAGCTGCAGAGAACACAGATGCTTTATTGCCGTGGTAGACAGTCTCTTCCTTAAAAAAGAAAAAAAAAAGGAAAGAAAGAAATGAAACTCAAGTGAAAGAAGTAATTTCCCGTGACTGTGAAAACATAAAGCAAATGCCTGAACATGATTTTAAGTGGGTCTGTGAATGTGGCTGATGGAAGGAAGCTTTCTTGGAAAGGACGTATACTACGAGCGCGGCTGGGTACAGAGCACATTAAGGGGCAAGGAAGCCAGGAATCATGGGCTGGAACTCAGTTTCTGTTAAATGAATAGACTTCGTACGGCTACCAAATCCGGTCTGGATAAATGGTTTTTTAGAATAATATTTTTTTTAAAAAATCACGGAGTGACTGGATATGGTAGTAATAAAACTGTCAGAGTCTCTGACTGAAGCTGAGGTGGAAATGGGGGTTTTTAAAAATACCGAAATCTTTTCAGGATGTGGAGAGGGATGTGGAGAGAGGGGAGGCTAAGGAAGTAGAACTCCATCTGGGTCCCTGCCCTGGGTGAGGGGGGCAGGTGGGAGCTTTGGAATGTGCGAGAACAGCTCTGCACAGTGGAATTTTCTGTATCTGCACTGTCCGGTATGGTAGCCACTGGCCACGGATGACCATCGAGCACTTGAAATGTGGATTGTGTTATTATTTTAATTTTTAATTTTATTTAATTGGGATTAATTCAAAACTAAATAGCCGCAGGTGGCCAAGGCTACCATATTGGACAGCATAGCACTCAAATTTAAGGCAGTATCCAGATTCAAGAGTGACAAAAGCCTAAGGCTCTCTTGCCTCCTATTGGCTTCTATTTTACATCTGTCCTCTTTCTTATATAGAGGAATGCAACTTTTTTCAGGGTTTCTTTAATTCGCATCCTCATATGGAAGCCCAGGCTTACCTTTTGCTTGGGAATCATCATCTTTTTATTTATTTATTTTTTACGGCTACACCTGCAGCATATGGAAGTTCCTGGGCTAGGGGTCAGATTGGAGCTGCAGCTGCCAGCCTGCACCACAGCCACAGCAAAGCAGGATCCGTGCTGCATCTGCCACTTAAGCTGCATCTTACAGCAATGCCAATCCTTAACCCGCTGAGTGAGGCCAGGGGTCAAACCCGCATACTCAGAGAGAAAATGTTGAGCCCTTAACCCTCTGAGCAACAACGGGAACTCCTGGGAATCATCATCTTTGGAAGGCAGAGGACATTACGGATAACAATCAGTATTATTGATATGTTTCTTTTGCTTCAGGCTTCAATATGGCTAGACACTGCCCTGTTACTGATCCTGTCTTTATTAAAAACTTGATATTTTGTTCACCATGTATTTTACGTTAGTTTTGACTTTAAAAAATCTTGCATTAAAATATTGTTTATCTTAATCCTGAATCTTTTGCTGCCATTACATTTTGTGTTTAGCCCCCTTACATTTTGTGTCCAAGGGGTGTACCTTGCTTGCCCCAGCCTTTGATAACCTGTGGGCATTTTAGAAATAAATTTTATGTGCTTTTCTTTTTTTCTGTGTTTTGAGAGCTGCACCTGTGGCATATGGAGGTTCCCAGGCTAGGGGTGGGGTCGAATCGGAGCTACAGCTTCTGGCCTACACCACAGCCACAGCAACTCAGGATCCGAGCTGCATCTGCAATCTACACCACAACTCACGGCAACGCCAGATCCCCAACCCACTGAGCGAGGTCAGGAATCAAATCCGCATCCTCATGGATGTTAGTCGGGTTGGTTAACCACTGAACCACAGGGGAACTCCTTTATGTGCTTTACATGAGCACAATTTTCTTGAAATGCAGGTTTTCTTGGGCCACCCAGCCTGATCTTTCGCATATGAATGCTTCTTTCTACCTACCGGAATTATATTGTAACAGAATTCATTTTTACTCACTGGATAAATATTCTTTGAGTTCCTGTTATATACCAGGCAGTGTGTGATGATTTGGGCTTACGATGATGAACAAGATGTTTTCAGTGGGTGAGGAAGAGAGGAGGTAAATAAATATGCACAAAAACACAGCAAATTGTTTATTGACCAATAAGTCCTAAGCACTCACCATGCTAAATGTTAGGGATCTATGGCTTCTGGCCCTTGCAGAACTCCCATTCTTAGAGGGGAAGAAAATCACAACTTGGATAGGTGGCAAGAAAAGGGCCCCGGGGGAGGAAGGACTAAGAGAGAGTTGTGTTTAATAGGTGGTGGAGGAAGAAAAGTCAGGAACTGACTCCAATCCAGAACACATAAGATAAATAATTGGTCATACAAATCAGCGTTAGAAGCAGCACAATGGACCAGGGCTGGAGAGATCTGAAATCGGAGACTAAGCCAGGATGTTAGTGTTTAGTAAGAGTAACAGACTCGGTAACAGACACAGCTCCAGGTCCAGGAAAGCTAGTACAGGCTTGGAGTTCCCGTCATGACGCAGTGGTTAATGAATGTGACTAGGAACCATGAGGTTGCAGGTTCGATCCCTGGCCTCGCTCAGTGGGTTAAGGATCCGGCGTTGCCGTGAGCTGTGGTGTAGGTTGCAGACGCGGCTCGGATCCCGCGTTGCTGTGCCTCTGGTGTAGGCCGGCAGCTGTAGCTCTGATTAGACCCCTAGCCTGGGAATCTCCACCTGCTGTGGGTGCGGCCCTAAAAAGCAAAAAAAAAAAAAAGCTAGTACAGGCTCAGGAAGATGGCTGGCATCAGGGAGATCCTGCAAGGGCGCAATTGTCCTTGAAAGGAAGGAGCGAACTGCAGAGTTTAGAAGCAGAAAGAAAGCACAGATACAAGACACTGGCTGAGCTGGAAGCCTGGAAACTATTGGGTGGGGTGATTTTTGAAACTGAAAGAAGAGGGAATGAAAGCTGGGGTTAATTAGCGCTTTCTGTCTCGTCCAGTCGGAGCAGGGGAAGACTATCAGCTAAGCCCCTGAAGTACTGTTCCTCCACTTTCCTTCTTGATGAGGAACATGCTGGTCCCAGAGTTTGCGGATCGTTCTATGAATGGCTTCAGTTGCAGGAAGTGGCGCCCTGGGAGAGGAGAGGGGCCAGGCGAGTCCTCAGAGCCAGTGATGGGAGAAGAGATACACAGCCTTTTCTATGCTCTGCATGCCTAGAAACAGAAAAGTTTAAGCAGCACTTCTTTGTTGTTGTTGATGATGATGATAAGTTGATTTAAATGTAGCATTACTTAGAGAAAAGCACCTGGAATACTGCTTTGCTTTTATCACTAGAAAAATGGTTTTCTTCCAAAGCTTAACTCAATTAATGTCTCACCTTGCCCAATATGCCAGAACTGCAAATTCAGCCGGGCGTTAGTTATGCATTAAATTCACCTTCTCATATTCATGATGGCTAAATCATTTTTGCTTTTCTACTGCCTTCTTACTGATATTTTGCCAGACTCGCATATGCACAGGAAGAAAGTTGACATTTTCTCTCTGTTAGCATGAAATGCTTTATTGCTGAACTCAGTGGCACCACATTAATTCAAAGGGAGAGAGGCCAATGAGACTGGAAATCAAGCCCTTCAATTCCGAATTTCCACATTTATTGCATTTGAGGATGCCAGGGCGTAATGATAAAGTATTCCAGCAGGCAGAACTCATGGTTTTAAACCTATTTACTCTGCTGTAGCCGAATGTCGCTGCATATGACAAATGTTGTGAATAAGTATGTGTCAAGGCCAAGGAGCTCTATGAGAAATCCCATCATTCTAAAGATCACAAAATCATTTCAGGAATTGAACAATATTACAGCCGCTTAATAGCAAATTTGAATCTTGTGTTTCCAACATGTCAGGAGTCCTTTAAAGCATCCTGTGGGTGGTTTGTGCACAACAGCCAGCATTCCTCAGCTTTGGGCCTTCCAGGAACCGAAACTTAAATTCTCCCGGGAGGAGAATCAACTCACTAGTTGGTTCTCAACAAAATATCCAAGGTTCTCATGGTGGAAGACCTCAGGAAGTTTTCGATGGAACAACGGACCCATCATACAGTTTGAAACTAGGGAACTCACTTCCGGCTTTTAGAACCTGAATCCTTCCTGTAAACCAGTTATAATTATGACCTTAAAAGCTTTTGTCCCTGTTCTAAAGGTTAAAAAATGCAGCCAAAGCCTAATAAAACAAAAGCCCGAGATCCCTGTTGTTTTATACGTGTACGTCAGCCCTATGTTTTGAATTTTCCGGAAGGAGATCTTTTTAAAAACTGTCCCCTTCAGCCCCTTAACTCTGGACATTTCCCAAACACTCGAGCATTTTCTCACGCAGAACATATCTCCCTGACAACTTTTTACATTCTGAGGCAGCACAAAAGTCTTTCGAAAGACAGCTCGAGCCAAAGTTGCTATCCGCGTTGTTTACCACAATTGGGATTTTTTTTTTTGTTTCAGAAAAATATAAAGAAATCATTGCTTTGGAGACTTTTTAATGTCAGAGGGATGCAAATAGAAGGTAATCTCCACATTACCTGGCCTGTGCAGACCTGGCTCTGACCAAAGGGACTCACATTTGAGTCGGCCTTTTGGGAAGAGCATAAAATAGGAGGGAAAAATAAAGACACTCGGTAAAAGATATGGCCTTGGCTGTGCGCTTTAATGATCAAGTTTGATGCATATTCCTTACGTGACTTGTTTCAACCTGGACCCAAATGCACGGGTCTGCAGAGTACTCTTTGGATTTGCAGTCCTGATTTTTCAGTTTACTGATAATAGAGTCTCCCCTGGGCCTCATCAGCTCTTAATTGTTACAGCATCTCCGTGTTAGCGGTGTGGTTTGTACAAACCCTAACCGAACTGCTAACACACCCTGAAATCTCGGCAGGATTAATTTTTTCACAGTTTGAACGATTTTTATCAGATTAATTACCACCTCCTGTAGCCCAGTCCTTCACTCTCTGCCAACCCACCCCAAGAACATAGATCTATTTCTGGAGCAGTGAGAAATCTGTCATGATGCATTTGGTTGAATGCATTTTTTTTGGGGGGGGGGACAAAACTGGCTTCCTGGAATGGTCCGTGCTGGGCTGGTGGTGGAAAATTGTAGATGCTACATTTAAATACGTACAGTGCTTTCAAGCAAACAGCACAGTGCTTTAGTTTGGATTTCAGGTCTGTTACTAATAATAGCTGCATTTAATGGGCATTATGTCCGGTTTAAGCCCCCACCGGCACTTCCTATAAGTTTATTAGCTTTTTTTCTCCATTTATTGCCAGATAATCATGCCTTCTTTCTCTGTTAAACACGTGAAAACCCTTCTGTAATATTTGGAGCCTCTGCAGGCTTCTACCATAACATTTTATTTATTTATTTATTTTGGCTTTTTTTTTTTTTTTTCGGCTGTACCTGTGGCATGTGGAGGTTCCCAAGCTAGGGGTCTAATCGGAGCTGTTGCTGCCGGCCTATGCCACAGCCACAGCAATGCCAGATCCGAGCCGCATCTACAACCTATACCACAGCTCATGGCAATGCCGGATCGTTAACCCACTGAGCTAGGCCAGGGATCGAACCCACAATCTCATGGTTCCTAGTTTTCTACCATAATATTTTAACTAGTCCCTATCGTGAACAGCAGAGCCAGGTGTAGGAACCATTCCAGCGCACACCTATAATAACTAGATAAGCAAACCAACAAATAGGGGCAAAGGGATTCCTAACAGTAGAATGCCAACTGGTACACGTGGAGGGAGTGGAGAGTCAGGAAATCACCATTTTGCCGCCTGCATGGTCTAGAAGGGTTCAGGAAGGAATTATCCAGAATGGCTAACTTTGGCGGGCAGGGGTGGGGGGGGCGGTGTGTTTCAAGGAGGATCTAGATAGACACCGTCTCGAAGTGTCTCCTCGTAGATTGCCTTTTGGTTCTGAAGTGAGAAAGAGTATACAGCGGGAAACCTGCGCCAATGCCTGGACCCGTTTTCAACATCACAGAAAGACACTGTGCCCTCTAAAACTGAATGCTGAGGGGGACACATCACTTACAGAGTTGTTTTGGCTGGGACTGCGTAAGCTGAATCGAATCCTAAGGAAACGTCAGGGAAACCAAACTTGAGGAACTGTCTCTAAAGTAATGGGCTTCTACTCTTCAAGAATGTCAGTGTCATAAAAGACAAGGAAGGGCCGAGGAACTGTTTGAGAGGACAGGAAGCTAAAGGGACATGACAACTAAATGCAATCATGATGCAGAGTTGCTTCCTGTACTGGAGGAAGCAAGGTGCCGTAAAGGACATTACTGGGACAATTGATGACATATGAATATGGGCAGTAGATAAAAGTACAATGTTAAATTTTGTGAAATTAATAAATGCGCTGTGGTTATCTAAGTGAATATCTTTGTCCTTAGGAGATACAAAGTGAAGTATTAGGGGGTAAAGGGAATTGACATCTGTAATCTACCTTCGAATGGCTCAGAAAAGAAAATAACATATATGAATATATAAAATATATAAAATTTTCTATATAGAAATTGATTATATGTAACAAATTATATATCTATATCTGTATATATACAGTCTGTGCATTGAGCCACTGTTTGCATTCCAAAACAAAGCTGATCAATGTGTGTGTGTGTGTGTGTGTGTGTGTGTGTGTGTGTGTGTGTGTGCGTGTTTATGTATAGAGAGAGAATGACAGAATGAGGTGAACCTGGGTAGAGTATACATGAAGAGTTCCCATCGCAGCTCAGCAGGTTAAGAACCCAACACAGTGTCTGTGAGGATGTAGGCTTGATCCCTGGCCTCACTCGGTGGGTTAAGGATCCAGTGTTGCCGCAAGTTGTGGTGTAGGTTGCAGATGAGGCTTGAATCTGGTGTTGCCGTGGCTGTGGCGTAGGCCGGCGGCTGCAGCTCGGATTCGACACCTGGCCCAGGAACCTCCATATGTTTCGGGTGAGGCCGTTAAAAAAAAGGAAGGAGTATACATGAGTTCTCCGTATTTTTGCAGCATTGAAGTTTGGAATTCTTTTCCAAGCATGATGGCACTGATTCCGTTACACACCCTGTGGATTCCCGACTCCATTCCCTCACTGACATCACTCCCACCACCTCCCCCCGGGAACCTGGACAGTTAGCACCCCCAAATCCTACCTGGATCTCCAGGTCCAGCTCCAACCTGGCCTCCTCCTGTGCCCAGCTCCGCTCCGTCCTCAGCATCCCTCTAGCACTCTGGTGTCAGCATCGTTTGGCCCTGAGCCTGATGCTGTTGACTGGTTCGTTTGGGGATGCAAAGACTGTAGTGGCTGAAACACAGACTGTGGATCAGAGTTCAAGTCTCACTTCTGCCGCTTAACAATTTGTGTGACCTTGAGAAAGTTCCTTACCTTCTCTAAGTCTTGGTCTCTTTGGGAAAAAGAGTGCTCACTGGGGTGGGGGTGGGGGGTCCAGAGGCTTGATTCTAGGTGTAGATTCATCACAGGGGTGTGACATTGTGGGTCTCAGTTCTCTCACCTATAAAATGAGGGTGTTGTTGGAGCTCCCATCGTGGCTCAGCGGAAACAAATTCGACTAGGAAACATGAGGTTGCGGGTTTGATTCCTGGCCTTGCTCAGTAGGTTAAGGATCCTGCGTTGCTGTGGCTGTGGTGTAGGCTGGCAGCTGTAGCTCCGATTCAGCCCCTAGCCTGGGAACCTCCACATGCCGCGGGTGCGACCCTAAAAAGACAAAAAAATAAAAAATAAGAAAATAAAATAAGGGTGTTGGATAGTAAGTGTTTTTCCACCCTGGCTGACATTAGACTCGCTCAGGGAGCTTTAAAATATACATAAAATGGATTTTTCAAACTCCGAATTGATTGGTTAGGGGTGAGTCCCAGGCCTGCTGGTTTGTAAAAGCCCCCAGGCGATAGTAAGATGTGGCTTAACATCCACAGGCTGAGAATCACTGAAGCAGCCGATTCCCAGAGTGGCGCCCAGCTTTACGATTCTATGACTCTGTACAGAAGTGCTGCTGTGAATTCTTTGTTGTTGGGACTGAGGCCCATTCTGTCTTCCCCACAATGTGTAGCCCAGGGCTTGATCACACGGCAGGGACACACAATATCAATATGTTAACTAAAATAATGATCAGCTAAGAGTTTCCTCTCTTTTTTCCCCCCCAGCTAGAAAGAGACATCTTTGACAATCTCAGCATCTTGAGAGAACAATTATTGCCTCCTAAAATCCCCTACTAGCCATAGGAAATTAGCTGTAGCAGTGTATGCTCTTAATGGGACTCTAGCATGTCAATGGTCTATTTCTGTCATTGTGGTTTAGTCTGATATTCCAGTATACCCCTGCTGCTTTTCATGATACTTAGCAAAAAAAGAAGAGGCTGCCGTTCCCCCTTGGTTCACATTTGACCAATTGCTGTGCTTGAGGCAATCACAAAACACCATAGGCGTTGAAAATGATTAGGGACAATTAAGAGAGTGCAGCCTCGCAGGAAAAAGCCGCTATCAAGTCTTCGATCTCCCAAATGCACAGGTTGCGTGTTCCTGCAGCTGCAATTACCTAAAAATACCTAATACTTAATTACTTCCAAAGTGTCAGTCTTCATAACCGGGTTATTAGAATGTTCTAATTGATAGTGCAGCTGCAGCTTCCCTGCCTCACACTAGCATATGGCTTTGCAATATTCTACCTTGATCGGTTTTCTTTCTTTGTAAAGCTCACTCTCCCATTGTAGATTTCAGGCGCAGTCTACCTAGGATTGGAATTACTGAATCTTTTTTTTTTTTCTTCAATTTACCATTTCCGGATTTGCGTGAGAGGGGAAAATGCCGCGAGAAAGAGAGAAAGAGAAGAGAAAAAGAAAAAAAAAGCTTAGCTCAGAGGCCTGTGGCAACTTGATTATGTTGGAAAAAAAATTCCTAGTTCCTTTTGCATTTCACTTTAAGAAAATCCCATACATAATCCGGACATCAGCTAGGGTCACCCCCGTGGTCCTTAATGTGGAAGTAAGATTGGCTGGAACCTCTCTCCCAGAGACTGTGGAGAGTCCAAAGCCCTCTGCAAGCTCGGAGTTCCCAGGGTGCTGATGCTGTAGCGGTCACGTGGCGCTCTAAGCGCTTGCCGTTTCCGAGTCTACTTCAGGGTCTTCTTACTATGCTGTCCCTGCTGTTTCTCTTCTATACGATGTAGACCCAAATTCAGAATACAGCCCCTCTTCCTAATTTCCCAACAACCCACCCACACAAGGAGGGCACGCAAACAACTTCAACGGGAGTGGCGGCCATCCTTGTCCTTCAGAATCCCTCAACCATCTCTGCAACCCAAGCTCCAGTCTCCCACCATGTTGTTTAGCTTCCTTGCCCTCTCTTCATGGCCTCTTCCCTTTTCTTTTTGCCTCTGTTCCCCTCGGGAGGAATACAAAGGTATTATACATTTTCTTGTGCAGAGCAGTTTGGTTGTCTCTAGGGCCAAAGCTAACTGACCCCAAAACTTAGCTCTGAGCCTCCCTTTGCATACCCAGAGCTGTGCATTTACTGCCTAAAAGGGCCCATCTGATTGGGTTTGTTCTATAGCATATATATAAATAAAGTGTATGTGTGTGTATATATACATAAAAACATACACACTACCTCTCCAAATTTATAAAACCTATATGCTATATCAATTACAATTAATCTTTTATTTCATGATTGGATTTCCTCTAAAATAGCCTCCTAACTCGTGCAGGGCTGAAGCTTCTTTCTAGCCATAATTGATTTTCTCCCTAGCTGTCAAATGAATCTTCTAGAAACTTTTTTCATGTCATTTCTCTGCATAGCACCCTTCAGTAATATGATGATCTGGTGCATACTTAGATGTGAGTAGTTGATAATGGATTAATGCACTATGCCTGGATAACTTATGCATTTTATCAGGGAATTTTAATGTCTTGAACTAGAGAAGTGGGTCATAATCTGTATGATGTACCAGAAGAGCTCCTAGAATATAATAAGTGCTCAGTGAAGATTAGTGACTACTCTTGTTATTGCTGTCGTTATATTCTTATGGATGTGGTAGTGGCTGTGTCAGCGGAAGAAGGGTATTGACAAGTCATGGGGTCTTGTAAGGTGCTGCTCAAACTCCTATATTTAAACTGTTTATTGTGCCTGTGAGTGATGTCAGAGCTGGGATGCACAAGTAGCCTTTCTTTGCTGTGGTCTCCACTGCCCACCAACTTTTCCTGCCAAGTCAGGAATTACCATCAAGTGAATGAATGAATGAAATGAAATGAATAAATTAAAATGAATGAATTCATCAAATGTACCCTAACTCCTCAGCCTTCCATGCACCATCTTGCATGATCAGACCCCTCTTTATTTCTCCAAACTTCAATCCATCTGCACCCATACACAGTTTTATGTTTTACTTATGCTTCTCATATACCTGTACCCTAACATATTACACTGGCTAAGATGACCTTAAATGGCAATTCTTATTTGGAACTGAGGGAGTTATACTGGGATCTACCGAAGGGGTGATGGTAGTTGGAGGTAGGAGATTCAGGAGTCAAGGATGGTTGAAGTTCTCCATCATTATGCATTTTCTATTTTCTAAACACAGTCAGGTGATGGTCACCTGCATTCTCCTTTACCTTTCATTAGAATAGCGTTCCCCAAACTTCAGATTAAGAGTGTTTTCTCAACCCCTCCAATGCCTTGCTGTCTCACTGAACAGGGCTGTTTTCTTCTGCTTTGACTTTATCCCCCTTCTTAGGGAGAACAGCTAAGGCCAGGGTGGGCGATCTTCCCGAGAGTGGGAAGATCGGGGGCCAGAGGCAAACCCCAGGTCTGTTAGCAGAACCAGCAGAGGCCAGGCTGTCTGTGAAGCGCTCTGAGCACTGGCAGGAACAAGGTGGAGCATTTGGGCATGCGTCAGTGGGCTGTCTCTACCTGAAGTTTGTTCCAAGGACAGTTACATAGTGCAAAAGTCTGGCTCATCTGTTGGTCCACGCTTTAATGAATGCTATCCATCAAAAGGCATGCTGCTTGCCCGTAGCTGAGCTTATTGTTGTCTTTCTGAACTGATTTCATTGGCCGTCCATTCCCCACGCAGAATTCCATATTGGAGACCATATTGAAAACACTGTTTTTTTGTAAGACAGTAAAATTGACCCATCTGTTTCTCTCTCTGCTTACCTGGAGACGAGGAAATGGGCAGATACGCCCCTCACCGTGGTCCACCGTACTTGTTCCAGTGCGTTATACCGGCCAGAAAATCTCACCTCATTTATTTCGGGAGATTGTTTCCTTTCACTAGGAGGAAAATAAACTGCTTTGGGAAAAGGTCACATCCACTGACAGGGATTTCTCTGACCAGATTCAGCTGAATGGAGTGGCATAGGATAAGAAAGTCTGGATTCAGAGGACAAAGGGATGGCCGGGGGCTGGGGCCTGGCTGGGCTAGTGCCAGGGATCTTAAAGGGCTTGGCGGGGGCACATTTGGAACCTGAAGAGCTTACCTCATCCTGCTTGTATCTCTCTGTGTGCTGAAGTGTCAGCCCGCAGAGGTGTTCGTCCCAGTTGCTAGCCCTCCTTCATCCCGGCCGGAAGCATAAAGTGGTTTCCTCATCTGTGTCCACACCTTGCCCTGAAAACTCCACAGGGTTCTTGTGAGGACCAAGAGTGAAAGTCTTTGCAAATGGAAAACTGCTGTACAGAGGTAGAGGCTTGACTGGAAAACCATAGAATCTTAAGATTCGATGAGGCTTGAGTGGTCATCTAGTCCAACCTAGCTTGAGAAATCTACTATGGTTATATTTACTTGAAGATTTACAAAGATAGGCATTACTTGGGGAGTGATGAGTCATTCAATACATATCGAGAACCTGTTATTTTTCCAGAAGGTGTTCTAAACGCTGTAGATAAAAAAGTGAATGAAACAGACAAGACCTCTGCCCTCAAATAGCTTCAACTTGAGTAGTGGAGCCATATAATATGTAAAAAAAAATAATCTAGATAATTTCTCATAGTGACACACGGTATGCAGGTAATTAAAATTGGGTTTTGTGATAGCAAGTGACTGGGGGGGGCAACCTTAGGTTATGTTGTCAAGGAAGGTTTCTCTGGGGAGGTGACACTTAAACTAAGTTTAGAATGACAAAAAGGAGCCAGACTGTGAAGACCAAATGGAAGAACATTCCACGTGGAGAGGAAGCCAGTGAAAAGGCCATGCAGGGCGGGGTTGGGGAGAAGGTAAGTTTGAGGGTGAATGTTGCTAGAAGATATTTGTGAAGAGAGTTTATGAGAAATAGGCTGGAACAAGATGATGAAGGGAATTTTGAACAAACGAAACGTTTTTATTTGATTCTAAATGTGGCGGGACGCCATTGGAGGGTTTTAAGCAATGGAGTTACATTTTCAGTTTTGAAATTTAGTGAGAATCTGCTGGCTGCCGTGTTAAGAAAAAAAAATAAAGGGAATAAGAGTAGAAACTGTGATAGCTGCTAGGAGGCTATAGTAGTTGTGTATTTGCTCAAAAGTATTTGTGTCTTCCTTGCCAAGATTCTCCTGTGTCTCTATGCTGAGTTATATTTTCCTTCCCCCTTAATGTTGGGTTTGGTTATGTGACTTGATTTGGCCAATTAAATATCAGGAGACGTAGCCTAAATCCCATCGGAGCAGAGCTTCAGATTCACTTGTAGTGGTTTGGCTCTGTGTCCCCTGAGCTGCTGTTCTCCACCATGAGAACAGCGTGGCCTTCAGCCTGGGTCCTCGGTTGACACATGGAACTAAGCTCATCTCACTGCAGCTCAGCTGAACTCAGCTGCAGCCCTTCGTGTAACTGGAGCAAGAAATATATATTTATTTTTGGAAGTCCCAGAGATTCTGGGATTGTTTGAGGCTAACAAACAAAACCAAAATCAAAACCCCAAACCAAGAAAACTGGCAGCAGTGCCAGTGGTGAGAAGTGGTTAGATTTTACATGTATTTTGAAGGCTGAAGTACCAAGACTTGTTGGTGTTTGCCAGATGTGAGATGAAAGAGAAGAGTCAAGGATGACTTTTGAGCCCCTAGGTGAATGCGGCATCTTTTACTGCCATGGGGAGACTTGGGGAAAAGCTAGAATAAGGGGAACCAAGAATTCATTTTTAGCCATCTTAAGTTGGAGGTGATTATTAGAGATTCATATATTGATCTACTCATGCCTCCCCCTAAATCCTTATTTTATTTTCTTGTTTTGTCATACTTTATATCCCAAAAGAATGTTTGGTAGCTGACATTAAAGTCCTGGTAAAGCCATTAATGCCAGGGGATCCAGAGGGAAAATTAAATTGAAAAATTCTGGCAGAAGAAAACTACTGCAATGCAATACCATTCGTTTTGAGCTTCTTAGCAACCAAAATGAAGAGGCAAAAGCAGTGCTTTAGAAAGCTCTCATTGTCTGGGGCAGTGGTTCTCAGTCTTGGCTACAGAGTAAAATCTTGCGGTTGGTCAAGCCCATTGTGAATAGTGACCCCTGGAGCTATGCAACTCTACACCCCTGCCCAGCGCCCACTCTTAGAGCTCCAAAGTTAACTGGATTAGAATACAGTTGAAAGGCGAATACGTTTACTCTTAGGTGATTCTAATGTGCAGTCAGAATTGAGAACTACTAGTTTTGAAGAAAAAAGAGTACCCATTGATACGAAAAGATAAACTTGTTCCTGAGCTTGAATTAAATTTGTCGCAGGCATCTTTACGTGAGGGGTACTGAGCTATGTAATGAAGGATGCTAGAGATAGCAATTTCACCTTAGCTATAGAAACTTTCCTCCTTTGTGGCTTATTGTATATACTCTCAGCAAAAGCTGAAGTCGTGAGGTTAAAATTATAGTTGTGTAAAAACTACAGCCAGAGTGGTAGGGTCCACTTAAGTAGCTTACTGGTAACCTGGCTTAGCAGAGCAATCAAGCTTGGAGAATCAGGAAGAAAGAGTTGATAGAATGCTCCCAAACACCAGTAGCTTCAGCAAGACTTTGCTCAGTTTGGCCATCAAGCCACTTTGGAAGTTTCCTCAAGGAGCTGAGCCTTTTGGCTCTTCCCCCCTTAAACTGAGGCCTGCAGGTGGTTGGATGAGGAGTGGTTTGTGTTCTCCTTCCCTTTTAGTTTTGTCACTGTTATGCTTTCCCATGCCACGCAGGTTTTTCCTTTGGGGAAAGACACTTAGGCGGAGAATGAAATTAAGAAATAATGTAATGATGATGGCGGCAATTCTTTGAGCAGCCTAAGAGCAGTTGGCTGCTAATTGTGGAACGGTAATAAGGGGGGCCCTGGGCCATAAGGTTTGCATTTGGAACACCTGTAGTTTTCATTTAACACCATGGATCATTAAACAGCTGCTCAGAATGGCCTTATTAAAACAAACACAGTTGCACTGTTTTATGCCTGTGTTAGATTGCAGCGAGCAGATCACAAGCAAACAGAGAGATCCTGTTAAAAAAAAAAAAAAAGAGAGAGAAGAGAAGAAGAAGAAGAAGAAGAAGACAAAAAAAGGCACCCAAGGCATTTTTAAAGGTGCTATCTCATGGAGATAAATCTAACTGGGTATTTTTCTGATTGAACTAGTTGGATTTTGCCTTAAGCCCTCTCGCTGGGGCCAAGGGGCCTGGAAAGCCAGGTGACTACTGCAGAGGCCCTCATTGAAGTCGCCGGCACCCTCTAACCGACCTGTCAGGTGTGCTCCTTTCACTGAAGAAAGCAAAACATGCTTTCATGAAGATGACCTTCCGGGAAGAAGAGGAGCTTTCTGGAGTGTTGCCATCACGGCGGAATGTGTCTGTTCTGTGTCACCCACACTCTTGCCCTGATAGCCCCTTGCCAATTGCATCACACGCTTGGAAGAGGGCTCATTAAAATGAGATGCTGAGTTTGCGCCTGGAGTCAGGGTGTAGACTAAAGCTGAGCTGTAGACTCTTTCTTGATTTAAGAATAATTGGCCTTTGGTGGAGATATTTTCTAATTACTTGTCAGAACATGTTTTGGATGCTTTAGGAGGCAAGAGCCTTAAAGATGTAATTTGGACAGGGACGTGTTTGCATTTTTAGGTATATTTTCATAAGGATGACAGAGAAGGCATGAGAGGGGTGTGTGTGTATAGGGGTGAGCGAGAGAGAGTTTGATGCATCAACATGAAGTGCCAAATGTACATTAATCTCTTCTATAATTACATTAGTTTATGGCTATAAGTGATACTTATGTCTTACCCTAATTCTGTGCAGGAAGCCTTTCATAGACATTATCTGTGGCCTTGATTTCGTTAGAGGGCAAGAGCCCTACGCCGTGTGCCTTCTTGTTTTATAATCACGCAGTTCCCAGTGGTCCTCAGACTGGGAAAGAGATCCCGGTGGGTCCGGGACTGTGTCCAGGCACGCAGGGGGGTGGGAAAGGGAGGACAGCCTCATCTTTCTCAAGGGTCTGAAGTACAGTTACCATAAGAGAAGAAGGAACAAGCACGCGAGCCTGGAGCCGATGAAGTTGGCTTGCGGTAGCCTCCACATACTTGTCTGCCTCCTCTCTTCTGCAGGCACCCTTTGGTGCCCCCGCCCCACCGCGGCCCCTGTTCATTTCCTGGCCCTGGCATCTCTTGCAAAGTCGATCCTTGGCAAAAGTGTTAAGCCTAGCAGACCGTTCCTGGTGTTCTTCATGCCCCGCCCCTGGCCCCCACTCCGGCCAGGTTTTCCTCCCGCTCCCACCCCCCTGCCCTGGGTTCCCAGACCCCTCCCAATCTCTCCTGTCTGGGAGGGGATGAGGAGCTTCTGTAACATTATGAGGAAACGACTGATGCCACCCAAAGGGCCACTGGAGCGGGGAACTTGACCTTTAGCTAATGAGATGAAGTCCTAGCATTGCACACTGAGGCATCTGTGAGCTGGAGGGTAGCTTGGAGGCAGGGGGTAGGGTGGGACCTTCTAGTTCCCTCCTCTTATATTCTGAGATCAAATCATAACGAGTGAGTGGTAATTCTCTGTGTTCTCTCGCTACACTCAGTTTTGTATCTCCCGGTGCAGCCCCTCAATTAATATTTTGAACGACTGAATACATGATTGGGCAGGAGGGTTTTCCCTGGATCCTCTAAAACAAGCATGCTGGTTTCAAGTTTTTCCTTTAAGGAAATGAATAGTTACGAGAGAAAGATTCAGATGCAATACCCGTCATTTGGAATCCTCATTGAGAATAATTAGAGTGGAAGAAAGTTTCAATTGGTAAAAAAAAAAAAAAAAAAAGCCTGACTTACAGTATAATGTTTAGAGAACTATGTTTTTCTTTTTTCCTTGAAGATATCTTTTATTTTTATTTATTTATATTTTAATTGTTTTGCTTTTTAAGGCTGCACCTGCGGCATATGGAGGTTCCCAGGCTAGGGGTTGAATCGGAGCTGCAGCCGCTGGCCTACACCACAGCCACAGCAACGCGGGATCCGAGCCGCGTCTGCAACCTGCAATGCCGGATCCTTAACCTACTGAGTGAGGCAAAGAATCAAACCCGTATCCTCCTGGGTGCTAGTTGAGGTCATTACCATTGAGCCACAATGGGAACTCCTATTTAGTTTTATTTATTTATTTTTTTTAGAGCCGCTGATAATGTTTTTATTTTTCAGGTGTATGTAGTGGACAACCTGTTTAAAGAATTTGGGCAGATAGATTTCCTGCAACATCTGTGATGAATGGGTATTTTATTAAGCTATTTTATAATTATAAAAATAAAATATGTACTACAAAAGGATTGAAAATACAGAAAGGTATGAAGAAACAAAGTAAATGATGCCAGTACTCAGAGACAACTGCTTTAAATACAGGTCCACATCCCTTATCTGATTCTTGGGACTGACTGTGTTTTGAAATTCAGATTTTTCCAGGTTTTAGTAATGTTTTTTTTTTAATTTATTTATATTTATATTTATTTATTTAGCTTTTTTTGGGACCCCACCTGCAGCATATGGAGGTTCCCAGGCTAGGGGTCAAATCGGAGTTACAGCTGCTACCCTATGCCACAGCCACAGCAACGCAGGATCCGAGCCACATCTGCAACCTACACCACAGCTCGCGGCAAGGTCGGATCTTTAACCCACTGAGTGAGGCCAGGGATCGAACCTGCAACCTCATGGTTCCTAGTCAGATTCGTTTCTGCTGCGCCACGATAGGAACTCCCAGATTTAGTAATTCAATCCAATGTCTTTATCAAAGATTTTATGATATCTTCAGTGGTGTGTGGGCCACTGCTTTATAATCAAACACAGTAATGTATCTGCAGCAAAATGTATAAATATTCACTCTATGAAGGATACAGTCTATAAATAATCACACAATTGTTCCTTTCAGATTTTGATACCAAATGAGTTATAAGCATCTTTCCAGCCCAGAGCCCTTTGTATTTTGGAATTGTGTATAAAGGATCCTGGACTTGCATTTTAGCACACTGTTTTAATACTTTCTAAGCACTTTACATGCGAAGCATCATGGGAGGACTTTCATGTGCTTAGATTTGTGCTCTTCATACTGATAGAGTCAGATCTAAAAGATATATTGGGACCTTGTGCCTTTAAAAGATGCCCGATACCAAGGGAGTGCCATCCATTGGATTTGTCTGTAGCCCCCCTACTTGTCAGGCCTTTCATAGGTTTGGCTTCAGTTTTGCCCAGGACTGTTGACTCTTGCATTTATTCTTGAATCTGTCATCCCCAGCTGGGATGACCCTGTATTTGATCCTAACTCTACTCCCAATTCTCTTTGGCTCAAAGGCCAGATTGTAGCAGCCTGCCCATGTGCTCCAGGCAAAAAAATCCTATCCAATCCTTGGTTTTGGTTTTGCTTTTGTAGATCTGTTTTGGCACTGACATTTCACAGTGACCTGCTCTACTTGGTCAAGTTAAGACAAATATGACCTGAAAAATGGTTGAGAAAAAAATAAAGGTGAAGTTTAAGTGCATGCAGTGTTCATTCAAATAGAAGAGATGTCTTGAAAAGCAAGTGTCAGAAATTAGGCAAGTAAATAACAGAAATCCGTGTCATTGGTTTGTAACTTGACGGCCGCCTGTCTGTGCTGCTTACTGTGTCTGCGCTCTAGCTTTCAAAATTCTACCAGATAATGAGTATTTTGCAGAAGCAAATGTCAGAGCTCTTTCTTTCATGCAAACGAAGACAGGACATTTGGTGAAATGATAACTAATGGATTAAAAGATATTGAAAGCCTGTAATTACCTGTGATAAACACTATGTTATGCTTTCTTTTCTCTGTTCTGAATCTGCCACTGTGTTTTTTCTTGCCTAATGCAGTATTTCAGGCCAGTGTTGCTTTTCGATTATGTGTCTGAAGCTACAGTTCCTGCTGACAGTGAGATGAAAGCACATTTTGGTTATTATGCTTTTCCTTCCCTTCTTCTTGGAATCCAAGTGCCTATATGCTAATATAAGCCTCAATGACAGGAAGTCCAAAGGGAAATGTTATTAGAAAGCTGTGGATACGTAGTTAATGAAATATGTATGATTACGATATTGCAGGACATGTGTAATATTGATGGCAACTCAACCAATCTCAATATTTAATAAAGGTTTAATTTAAAATATGGATATTTAGGGAAGTGGGTTTGTTTTATCCTTTTTGCAAATGTGGCACGTGTTAATGTCTTGCGGAAAACTTGTCTGGTAGATTCAATTTCCTTCTGTAATTTCTCATTTCGAATTTCCCTTTTTTAAAGAAGCACATCTCTTTATGTCAGTCTGGACTCTGGTATTCCAGAATGCCTGAGGTTAAGAGAAAGACTCATAGTATGCTTTGAGGCATTCTGGAGCAGCTAACGGGCCCATTAATGATTCCCTATGGTCTATTTTAATTGGCATTTGAACCCACTCTCTGGAAATTTGGGACAATAACTTAGCTTCAGACATTGTTCTTGAAAACCTGAGTGTTTAGGTATTAGTTAAAATGGTGGGTACTTGGAATTGAATTTATGAGGATTGAAATTGCCTGTGTAGTTACTAGAGACCATGCTTGCAGATTAGTTGAGCTCTAGCCTTTTTTGAATGTCAAGAGAATGACAGGCTATACAGATCATTAATATTGAACAGTGAGGGGTCATAGACAGACAGCTGGAAACTGTAATCCATCAAAAATCCTGTCTCCTTGGATTTATAAAATTATTTTATTGTCACTTGTGATTTCAACTGTTTGTCCTGAGAATTTACACAATTTGAAACAAAGCGATAATATATTATTTTGTATCCTTTTCGCCATATATTTTCACATGTTGCTCATTTTTTTCCTCACTAAATCCCCTGTGAAGAGACATCTGTGTACCCATTTTACAGTGAGAAAGCCAAGTCACAGAACTGTTAAGTAAATTGCCCAAGGTCAGACATGGAGCTAGGAAATGACAGAGCTGGGATTCTAAGTTAGGTTTATCTGTACAAAAACAGGGAAATGATAAATGGTTAGATAATCAAGTGTGTGAAATACAATGACATAAAGCAGGGGAAATAGAAGAAACCATTTTGGAACAGTTTTGATAGATTGGCTAAAACTTATCTTCAAGATTGATTTACCCTTTATGGCTGATTTCCTTGTGGCACTGAGCCTTGGGCCAGAATAGAGAATGAGGATGACTTGGTAAAACCATCTCTATGCTGGAGAACCGACGTAAAATGAATGTCCTACTAACAGCCAGTCATAGGGATCATATCCATGTGTGGGGTAAAACAGTTTTGTCTTAGAAGCCAGACTGAGTATCTTCAGCTGGTCCTGGGAGAATTATTAAGCTGCTCACGCATTTGCTGGGAGCGAAAGAGCATCAGTTTCCAATCAAATAGCACACTCACTTGCCCGTGGAGAGAGAGGGTTGGACAGACAAGTTCATGAGCAGCACATTTTTGTTTAGACTATTTTCCATGTTATATGGGGATTGTCTGGAAGGGTAGGCTGTGACGGAGTCCCCCTCCGGAGGACTCTGGGAAGCCAGGAGTGGCAGGCAAGCATTAGAAAGCATTCCAAGTTAAGAGCTTCATCTCTGACATGACTTTCTGGGTTGGAAGACTGGCTCTGCCACTTGCTAACTATGTAAACTTTCTGAGCCTTATTTTGCTCAGCTGCAAAATCGGGATCATAAGTGCTCACCTAATAGGGATTTTGGGGACAATTGGACACATTATTACATGTAAATACTTAGAATGGTATCTGGTTCTTAGGAAGACCAGTAGTGTTAAGTATTGGCCGTTATTCCAGTTCAAGAGCTGGCCCAAAGTAGAAATATAGTTCTATAGAAAAATGGCTTGAATCTAATCACAAAAAGTATTTTGGGAAATGTTTTCCTCTCTCCAGGAACCCAGCCAACAAGATGACTGACATTTCCTGTGGCATCCAGTCGTTCCTATATTTATCCCACTTTTTAATGTTCCTTTCTCTGGGTTTGTATGTGGTCCTAGGACTCTATTAATGTGTCATTTCTGTCCTGGAACTGAGGAAGAACATGTTCACTAATCAGGTCCAAGTGGAAGCAGGTTTTCTAGAAGTATAGTTCCATGCATTGAGAGGGGAATTGATTAACCCAAGACTTTAATCGACTTGTCCATGTGAGTTTGTCATTTTAATTATTAGGTTTTTAATACAAGCCAATCAGTTAATGGCACCCAGAAAACAACTGCTGTTGTCAGAGAGTAAATAATGGTAGAGTCATTCTGGTGTGAAGGCTATTTCTGTATCGCGTTTCATTGTGCTGGCCTGATTTATGGCTGTAACCAACCCGCCCTGGCTCTGGCCCCTATCTGCCCACATCGTAATTTTAAGCCCGTCACTCTCAAAATGACCCTGCCAAAGTATTTATGGGAGTCCCTGGGGTTATCTTACATGAGCTCTGAATTAGCCAGACCACCACCGCTACAGCTGACACGGTGCCCCAGACCCTCAGTGCTGTGGCTGCTGCCTTGCCAGGCTGCTACGTCCTGCTGACTGGCCTGGCTGTCGATGCTCTCAGTCCTCACAGAGCAATGCGATCTTGGCCATCAACTGGCAAAGTCGGAAGGGGCATAGCTTTCTCCTTCCTGCATTATGCTTCTTGGCGGGAGTCTCGTGTCATGGTTATTCGGATCCTGAGGTGTTACAGAGTTTCATCAACTCATTTGGCTTTTACTCACAGTCCTTATATCCCAGAGCACACATTTACCCAGTCAGTGTAGTTGGGCTGAAATGGATTTAGGCAACAACAGCAATCTGGTAATTGGACACTCTGCCTGCCCCTCATTCTCAGCCCCTCTGGCTAAGTCTGACCCACTATGCCTGACAGGCTCCTTGATGGACTAGTTCCCAAGGACCCTACAGTCTATTCAGAACATATCTTTCACTGAGTTCTCCACCCATTCAACAGAAATCCAAGAAGAGATGTGGTTGGTATCCTTTATACGGAAGATTTTGTACCAGTACAAATCAACCCATGTAATTGACCTCTGAGTAGAGAGTGGTAGAAGAAGGCATCACTTAACTCCACCTGCCAGATGTAACTGAATCTTAGACGTGACCCAGTTGGGACCACGCTGTTAAGCTCTGCTTACATCTTTAATCTGCATGCCTATGAAACGGCCCCGGTCTGGTATGGTTTGTCCCCTTTCTTTGCAAATGCACATACCTCCCATTTTAAAAACTTTTAATGAAGCTCAACTTCTTTATGAAGAGTTTCCCAGTTAACTCCAACTGATTCAGGAATAATTCCCATGCTACACACACACACACACACACACACACACACACACACACACCTTTAGTTTTATGTCAATATATATTAAGTGTTTCCTTGTTCCCTCGATAGATATTTAAGATCTTCTACGTGCTGGAGATATGGTAGTGAACAAAACAGACATGGTTTCCCACTTTCATGACCCTGACAGTCTAATGAGAGAGATCACATAGAAATAAACAAGCAAGCGAGATGATTTCAGGTAGTGATAAAGGCTACGAAAAATCAGGGCAAAGGAAATAAAGACTGAGGGAGAAGCAAGCTAACTACTTTACATAGGGTGGCCAAAGAAGGCTTCTCTGAGGAGGCGACATTTTTAACTTAGCCCTAAAGTGTAAGGAACCAGGCAACAGCAAGTACAGAGGCCCTGAGGCATAAATGATTTTAGTGTGTTCGAAGGACTGAAAAATGCCCTCAATGTGGTTGAAGCACCATGAATATAAAGTTCGCTTATCATTTTCCTTGCTTCTAGTTAGACTTCTCAGTTAGACTTGTGAACACTGAGGACTAGAAGGCAGGGGCCAGGTTGTCTCTTCTTTTATGTTTTCCACAGTGCCTATTTTTCTGTTTTTTAGTTGGTATGTTTAGACCATTTATATTTAATGTGATTTTTTTTTTTTTTTTTTTGACTTCTTAGGGCCGCACCTGTGGCATATGGAGGTTCCCAAGCTGGGGGTCAAATCGGAGCTGTAGCTGCCGGCCTACACTACAGCCACAGCAAGGCCAGATCTGAGCCGAGTCTGCAACCTATACCACAGCTCACAGCAACGCTGGATCCTTTACCCACTGAGTGAGGCCAGGGATCGAACCTGCATCCTCATGGATCCTAGTCAGATTCATTAACCGCTGAGTCACCACGGGAACTCCTGTAATTGTTGATATGTTTGGATTTAGGTCTGCCATTTTACTGTTTTGTTTCTTATGTATTTTATTCTTCTATTTCCCCTTTCCTGCCTTATTTTGTATTAAACATTTTTAGTATTCTAATTTTTTCCTATTCATAGTAGCTTTGTTATTCTATGTGTTACAAAATTCATCTTTATCTTTTAACATTTTTTCTTTTAATTGATTTTTTAGTTTTAGATTTACATGAAAATTGAACAGAAAGTACAGAGTATTCTCATATTAACCACCCTCTACTCCCACACATTTTCCCAATTATTAACTTTTTTGAGTGTGATATCTTTGTTACAATTAACAAACCAGTATTGATAAATTATAACCCACATCCATAGTTTATGCTAAGGTTCACTCTTTGTGTTGTACAGTCCTGTGGGTTTTGACAAATGCATAATATCATGTATTCACCATTACAGTATCCTCCAGAATAGTTTTACCACCCTAAATATCCCTTGTGCTCTGTCTGTCCCCTCCCTTCTCCCCACAAACCCTTGGCAACCACTGATCTTTTTACTGTCTCTATAGTTTTGTCTTTTCCAAAATGTCATATAGTTGGAATCATACAATATGTAGCTTTTCAGACTGGTTTCTTTCACTTAAAAATATGCATTAAAATTCTTCCAGGTATTATTGTGGCTTGATAGCTCATTTCATTTCTCATTTTTCTTTTTTCATTTTTTTTTAATTTTTGTTATTTCCTTGGCATGTGGAAATTCCTGGGCCAAGGATCGAACCTGCACAACAGCAGTGACCCAAGCCACTGCACTGACAATGCCAGATCCTTAACCCACTGCACCACAAGAAAATTCTGAGAGCTCATATCTTTTTATTCCTTGAGTAACATTCCATTTTATGGATATACCACAGTTTGTTTATCCACTCATCTATTGAAGGAAATCTTGGTTCCTTCTAGTTTTTGGTGATTAAGAATATATTGGAGTTCTCGTCGTGGCTCACTGGTTAACGAATCCGACTGGGAACCATGAGGTTGTGGGTTCGATCCCTGGACTTGCTCGGTGGGTTGAGGATCCGGCATTGCCTTGAGCTGTGGTATGGGTCGCAGACGCGGCTTGGATCCTGCATTGCTGTGGCTGTGGCAAAGGCTGGCAGCTACAGCTCCAATTGGACCCCTTTATTAGGTTGAGTAATATTCTGTTGTATACGTATATATTCCAAATATTCTTTATCCATTCATCTATTAATGGGCATTTAGGTCGCCTCCATATTTTGCTATTCTAAGTAATGCTGCAATGGACATAGAAGTGCATATATATTTTTGTTCTGTTTTGGCTGTATCCCACAGCAAGCAGAAGTTCCAGACCAGGGATCAAACCCATGCTGAAGCAGTGACCTGAGGCACAGCAGTGATGCCAGATCCTTAACCTTCTTTGCACCAGGAAATTTCCTAAAGAGGGTGAATTTTTATTTTATTTTTTAATTTCTTGGCCACATCCATGGCATATGGAAGTTCCTGGGCCAGAGATTGTACCCATGCCCCAGCAGCATCTAAGATACTGCAGTGACAATGCCTGATCCTTAACCTGCTGCACCACAAGGCGACTCCCATGTAACTATTTTTTTTTTTTTTACAGCTGTACATGTGGCATATGGAAGTTCCTGGGTTAGGGGTTGAATTGAAGTCTCAGCTGCCAGCCTATACCATAGCCACAGCAATACCCATGCCCCAGCAGCACCTAAGATACTGCAGTGACAATGCCTGATCCTTAACCTGCTGCACCACAAGGCGACTCCCATGTAACTATTTTTTTTTTTTTACAGCTGTACATGTGGCATATGGAAGTTCCTGGGTTAGGGGTTGAATTGAAGTCTCAGCTGCCAGCCTATACCATAGCCACAGAAATACTGGATCTGAACCAAGTCTGTGAGCTACACCACAGCTTGCAGCCATGCAGGATCCTTAACCCACTGAGTGAGGCCAGGGACTGAACCCACATCCTCATGGATACTAGTTGGATTCTTAACCCACTGAGCCACAATGGGAACCCCCCCATTGTATCTTTTTGTATTTGTCTTTTTGTTTTCTTTGGGTAAATACCCATAAGTGGAATTGCTGATTGAAGGTTGGGAGGTGATATCTCATTATGGTTTTGATTTATGTTTTCATGATGGTTAGTGATGTTGAGCATCTTTTCATGTGTCTGTTGGTCATCTGTATGTTTTCTCTGGAGAAATGTCTATTAAGGTTCTCTTCCCATTTTTAAATCAAACTGCTTGCTTTTTAAATGATGAGGTGGGGAGTTGCCATTGTGGCTCAGAGGTAATGAACCCAGCTAGTATCCATGAGGTGTCCCTGGCATCGCTCGGTGGGTTAAGTATCCAGTGTTGCTATGAGTTGTGGTGTAGGTCGCAGACATGGCTCAGATCCTGCCTCTGCTGTGGCTGTGGCTTAGGCCAGTGACTGAAGATCTGATTCTACCCCTAGCCTGGGAACTTCCATATGCCACACGTGTGGCCCTAAAAAGCAAAAAAAAAAAAAAAAAGTTGGGTTGTATGATTTATTTATATATAATTTGGATATTGACACATTATCAGATGTATCATTTGCAAATACTTTCTCCCATTCAGTAGATTGCCTTATTGATCTACCTCTTTTTTTTTTTCTCTAGTCACATTTGTTTATTTTTGCCTTTGTTGCCCTTGCCTGAGGGGATAAACCAAAAAATATTTCTAAGACCAGTGTTAAAGAGCTTACTGCCTGTGTTTTCTTCTAGGAATTTTGTAGTCTCAGGTCTTGCATTTAAGTCTTTAATCTATTTTGAGTTTATTTTTGTATATGTTGTAAGAAAATTGTCCAGTTTCATTCTTTTGCATGTAGCTGTCCAATTTTCCCAACACTATTTATTTTTAAAAGAGGCTATCTTTTCCCCACTGTATATTCTCTTCTTTTGTCAAATATTAATTGACTACATAAGTGTGGGATTTTGTTTCCTGGGCTTTCTATTCTGTTCTGTTGATCTTTGTGTCTGTTTTTGTGCCAGTACCATGCTGTTTTGTTTACTATAGCCTTGCTGTATTGTTTGAAATCAGGCAGTGTGTTACCTCCAGTTTTTTTTCTTCTTTCTCAAGGTTTTTCTGTCTAATCAGTCTTCTGTGGTTCTATACAAATTTTAGGATTGCCTATTCTAGTTCTGTGAAAATTATTGATACTTTAATAGGGATTGCATTGTATCTTTAGATTGCTTTGGGTAGAATGGATGTTTTTAACAATATTAATTATTTCAGTCCATGAGCATGGTACATCTTTCCATTTATTCTATATTTAATTTATTTTATTAATGTCTTATAGTTTTTGGGGTCTTTTACCTCCTTAGTTAGATTTATTCCCAGGTATTTTATTTATTTTAATGTGATTGTGAATGGGATTGTTTTCTTAATTTTTCTTTCTGATAATTCATTGTTAGTGTATAGAAATGCAATAGATTTATGTTTGTTAACTTTGTCTCCTGTTACTTTGCTGAATTCATGGATGAACTCCTAAGTATTTTGGTGGTGTCTTTAGGATTTTGTATGTATAGAACATGTTATCTGCAAATAGTGACAGTTGTACTTTTCAAATTTGGATGCCCTTAATTTCTTTTTCTTGTCTGACTGCTATGGCTAAGACTTCCAATACTATGTTGAAAAAAAGTGATGAGAGGGGATATCCTTATCTTGTTGCTGACATTAGAGGAAATATTTTCAGTTTTTTGCCATTCAGTATGATATTATCTTTGGGTTTTTCATATATGGCCTTTATTATGCCTTTATTATGTTCATTCTATAACCACTTTGTTGAGAGTTTTTATTATAAATGGATGTTAAACTTTGTCAAAAGCTTTTTCTGTATCTATTGAGATGATCATACGATTTTTATTCTTCAGTTTTTATGTGGTGTATCATATTGACTGATTTGCAGATATTGAATGATCTTTGTACCCCTGGGATGAATACCACTTGATCATGATTTATGATCCCTTTAATATTTTGTTGAATTCTGTTGCTAATACTTGGTTGAGAATTTTTGCACCTATGATCATCTAGGGTATTGGCCTATAATTTTCTTTTTTGTGCGGTGTCTTTGTCTGGTTTTTGTATCAGTCTGATGCTGGCCTCATAGAATGAGTTTGGATGTATTCCTTTCTCTTCAGTTTTTTGAAATAGTTTGAGAAGGATAGGTGTTAACTCTTCTTTAAATATTTGGTGGAATTCCCCTGTGAAGCCATCTGGCCCTGGACTTATGGTTATTTAGAGATTTTTTTGGTTTTTTGTTTTTTGCTGGTCAGATGCGTGCCACAGAAATGACAATGCTGGATCCTTAACCCACTGAGCCACCAGGGAGCTCCTGGAGTTTTTTGATTACTAATTCAACTTGCTACTAGTAATCTGACTGCTCAGATTTTCTATTTTTTCCTGACTAAGTCTTGGAAGATCACATGTTTATAGGAATTTAACCATTTCTTCTAGGTTGTCCAGTATGTTGGCATATAATTTTTTGTTAGCAGTCTCATAATATTTTTTATATCTATTGTGTTTAACTTATTCTCTTTCATTTATGATTTTACTTATTTGAGCCTGCTCTTTTTTTCTTAATGAGTCTGGCTAAAGGCTTATTTATTTTATCTTTTTAAAGAATTGACTCAGTTTTATTGATCGTTTTTATTGTTTTTTTTTTTTTAGTCTCAATTTCATTTATTTCTGTTCTGTCCTTTATTATGTCTTTCCTTCTACTAATTTTGGGCTTTGTTCTTCTTTTTCTAGTTCTTTAGGTGTCATGTTAGATTATTTATTTGAGATTTTTCTTGTTTCCTATGTTAGGCCTGTTTTGCCATAGACTTCCCTCTTAGAATTGCCTTTGTTGTGCCCTTTAGATTTTGGAACATTATGTTTCCATTTTCATTTGTCTCAGGGTGGTTTTTTATTTCCTCTGATTTCTTCATTGACCCATTGGTTGTATGTTAGCATGTTGTTTAGACTCCATGTGTTTGTGGATTTTTTTTTTTCATTTTTTCTTATTGCAGTTTTCTAGTCTCATACCATTGTGGTAATAAAAAATGATTCATATGATTTCAGTCTTCATTATATTTATTGAAATGGTTTTTATGGCCTAACATGTGCCCCATTCTAGAAAATGTCCATGTGCACTTGAAAGGAAAGTGTATTCTGCTGTTTTTGCACAGAATGTCCTGTATATATCTATTAGGTTCTGCTCTTATGTGTCATTTAATGCCAATATTTCCTTATTGATTTTCTGTCTGGATGATCTATCCATTGATCTAAGTAGGATGTTAAGCCCCCATTACTATTGTGTTATTGGCAATTTCTCTATGTCTATTAATATTTACTTTGTGTATTCAGGAGCTCCTATGTAGGGTGCATATATATTTACAAATGTTACATCTTCTTGTTGGATTGATCCACTTATCATTATGCAATGCCCTGGTATTGTGTTTTTTATTTCAAATTCCAAATTGTCATTGGTGGTATATAGGAAAGCAGTTGACTTTTGTACATTAACCTTATAGCTTGCAATCTTGCTATAATCACTTATTAGTTCCAGGAGGGTTTTTTGTTTTGGTCTACTCTTTGGGATTTTCTGTAGAGGCAAGTGTGTCATCTGTGAATAAAGACAGTTTTATTTCTTCCTTCCCAGTATTTATACCTTTTATTTCCTTTCTTGTCTAATTGCATTAGCTAGGACTTCCAGTATAGTACAGTGTTGAAATAGGAGTAGTAAAGTAGGACATCCTTGTCTTGGTTCTCAATCTTAGGGGGAAAGCATATAGTTTCTAATTATTAAATATAATGTTAGTCATAGGGTTTTTTAAAAATCTATTTTCCAAGTTAAGAAAATTTCCTGTATTCCCAGTTTACTATAATTAAAAAAAGTCATGAGTGAAGGTTGATTTTGTGAAAAAAATTTAAATGTGTTGATTGATTTTGATTTTTTTTCTTTAGGCTGTTGATGCACTTTACCACCTTATTATTATTATTATTTTTTTTTAGGGCTGCACCCATGACATGTGGAAGTTCCCCAGACAGGTGTTGAATTGGAGCTACAGCTGCTGGCCTATGCCACAACCACAGTAACACGGGATCCAAGCTGTGATGACCTACACCACAGCTCACGGCAATGCCAGATCCTTAGCCCTCTGAGCGAGGTCAGGGATTGAACCCGTGTCCTCATGGATCTTAGTTGAGTTTGTTAACCACTGAGCATGGCGGGAACTCTTAGTTCATAATATTTTAAAATTTCTCTTGAGATTTCATCTTTGACTGATATGTTGTTTAGAAGTCTTTTGCTTTATCTCCAATTATTTTGGCATTTTCCAGCTATCTTCCTATTATTGATTTCTAGTCCAATTCCATTGTTGTCTGAGAGCATACTCTGTATGATTTCTAATCTTTTAAATTTATTAAGATGTGTTTTATAGCCTACTATGTGGTCTATGTTAGTAAATATCCTTATGAGCCTCAGAAGAATGTGTATTCTGTTGTTGGATAAATTATTCTATAATGCTAAGTAGGCACAATCGATTGATTATGCTGTTCAGGTCAGCTATGTATTTACTGATTTTCTAGTTCCTGGGTCTGTCAATTACTGATAGAGGAGTGGATTGTTCCCTCAGTTTTTGCCTCATGTGTTTTGGTGCTCTTTTGTTAGGTGCATATCTGTCCAGAATTGTTATATTTTCTTGGAGAGTTGAACACTTTATCACTATGTATCCTGCCTTATCTCTGATAATTTCCCTTTTCTGAAGTCTGCTTTATCTGAAATTGATATAGATACTCCAGCTTTCTTTTGATTAGTATTAGCATGGCATATCTTTTTCCGTCCTTTAATCAGTCTATGTCTGTATATTTAATGTGAGTTTCTTGTAAATAATATGTAAGTTGGTCTCATTTTATCTACTCTATCAGTCTCTTTATTTGAATTGATATATATAGATCATGCCTGTTTAAAGTGATTATTGATATCACAGTATAAATTAATATCTACCATGTTTGTAACTGTTTTCCGCTCACTGTATTTTTTCTTTGTTTGTTTTATTTTCTTCTATTTTTCTGCCTTCTTTGGTTTTTACTGAGCATTTTGTATGATTCCATTTTCTCTCCCCTCTTAGTATATCAATTATACTTAAAAATTTTTTACTAGAATTTCCAATATGCATTTACAAATAATCTAAGCCCACTTGCAAATAATGCTATGCCATTTCATGGGTAGCACAGGTATCTCTTAACAGAGTATAACAGAGTATTCCCAATTCCTTCCTCTTGTCACTTATAACATTATTGTCACTTATTTCACTTATTTATATGCTACAGTCTCATAATATATTGTTGCTATTATTACTTTGAAGAGTTATCTATTATATCAAGAATAATAAAAAAGAATATATTTTGTTTACTTTCATTTGTTCCTTCTCTAGTGTTGTTCCTTTTTTACATACGCCTGAGTTTCTAACCAATATCACTTTCCTCCTCCATGGTTTCTAATGAGAAATATACAGTCTTTTGTAACATTGTCCGCCATAGGTAATGTATCATTTCTTTCTGTTTGTGTTTAGAATTTTATTTTTGTCTTTATTTTTCAGAAGTTTGACTATAATATGTATTGGCATGCATTTCATTGGGTATTCCTCAGCTTCTCGAATTTGTATTTTTTTTTCCTTTTGCTAAGCTTGAGAAATTTTCAGGCATTATTTCTTCAAATGTTTTTTCATCACTCCACTATTTTCTTCTACTAGACTCTGAGCACACAATTGTTAAAACATTTTTTTTCTTCTCCCACAGGTTTCTGAGGTTCCATTTACTTTTTTTAAATCTTTTTTTGTCTATAAATTTCAGATGGGTAATTTCTGTTAATTTATATTCAGATTCACAGGGTCTTTCTTCTCCACTATGCTTATGAGTTTATCTAGTGAATTTTAAATTTATTATTGAAATTTTCAATTCTAACATTTCTACTTTGTTCTTTTATATATCTTTTATAGCTTTACCAAAACCTTTGTAATTTATTGCTTTCTCCAAGTGTGTTCATAATTGATCATTTGAGCATTTAAGAATTAGCTGCTTTAAAGTCTTTATCAACTTGTGATGATTTATGCACACCTATAAGTGAAATAAAATCCATTAAGAGAAAAAAAAAATAAAGTCTTTATCAGACCATTCCAACATCTGTGTCATCTTATGATTGAGCTCTTGATTGTCTTTTCCTAGGTAGGTAGAGATTCTTATTGTCCTTCATATGCCTGGTAATTTTGAGCTTTATCGTGAATGTTTTTGTATTACATTATGAGACTCTGAGTCTTTAAACATTATTGAGCATGTTGATATTTTTGCTTTTAATCAGGTAATCCATCTGGTTCAGTTCAGACCACAAGTACCAACACTCTTTCTGTGGGCTGAGGTTCCTAGTTTTCAAAGCATTTGCCATGCTGTTTGGATCTGTTCACCTGAGTGCCACCCAGTGGCCAGACTGGGACCTGAGTAGTGGTCTATCTTTTAATTTGGTTCTTGAAATCACTGGTATGCTGATTCAGAGCAGATCCGCACATGCACAGTTTGCACACGCACAGTTTGGGAGTGAACCTAGCAGTTTATAAGCAACTTTATGGGGTTGCATTCACGAGATCCTCCCTCTTCAATCTCCCCCAATATTTCTTTGTTTCCCGGGGCTCTCTTTGTTTCGGGTCTTTTGTCCAGAAACCACCTACTTTCATAGTTGTACTACTGTCAGCACCAAGTGGCAAGAGGATAGAGGGAGTATGAAAAAGTAATGGGCTTAGCTCTGTTCTCTTGGAGCTACACCCCAGCTAGAATGGAGGAAAAAGTTGCCTCCTTCAGAGTTTTGGCTCTTGCAAATTGCTGAGCCAAGCGCTGCTGCCACTGCCACTGCTCTAGCTGCATGATCACCTAGGAGCTGATACTGTGGAAATGAGAAAGAAGGAAAAGAAACCAGGGTTTTTCTCCACTTTATGAACATTAGTAGTTTCCCTTCCTGTACTTCCAGCCAGAATTAGCTTCTTTGGGGACTTTTTCTGTCTGAACCACAGTGCTTACTGTTGGGTTTCTGTCTGCCTTGATTTCTAGCCGGGGATAGAGGAGGGGATAAAATGGTAAACTCACTGCTGAGTTGGTGATGCCTCAAATTCTGGTGTTCTTCCTTGCTGTCCCTGCTGCTATCCACCTTTTAAATAGATGCTCCGTGCCCAGGTTTTGTGGTTCATTTCAGTAAGAGAAAAGTCTTACTCTACCTTACCTGGGGCTAAATCTCAATTCCATTCTTTAGAGCAATTTTAGTTTATTGTGGGAAATGATTCACTTTCTTTTTGAAGTCAAAGCAAAGTTTTTTTTTAAGTTAAAACTTAATTAACTGCAATTTCTGAGTACATAAAGATGTTTCTTCTTGGTTACAGCAATTTTAAGATTTTATTGGGGTGATGCCTTAAGCACAACAAACGTTCTGCTAATTTCGACTACCTATTCTCTCCCTATTCCCCAGCTGACACATAAAAGATGGTGGTTGAATGCAAAAGGCCAGTACACTAAGTGGAAAAGTGGGACTCAAGTATGCCTAATGTTAAAGCCTAAGCTTTTTGCCACCATACACTGCTGACTTCTTAAGTTAAACAAATGTTGCCCCACGTCTGTAAATTTTACTCATTGTAGTATATTTACTATTCACTTGCCTCATCCTCCTGCCCAGTCTCTGTAAGAGGAGTATATCCCCCTACCCTGTTAATGTTGGGCTTGGCCGTGTGATTTGCTTTGGCCTAGTGGTGGTTGGATTATGGTCCCCCAAGCCTTGACTTTGGACTTGGTCATCTGACTAAGCAGACATGACAAGAGCAGAGGCTTCAAATGTGCTTTGTGGTTGGGCTTATCCTCTTGTCCTTCTGCCATTATTATGAGAAGAACATGTCTCAGGGATCCTGCTGCTCCAAGAAAAGTGAGAGACACAAGAGCATATCTGGATCCAACCCATAGCTTGGTGCCCAGGCTGCACAAGCCCAACCTAGGTTGAGTGATATGTGAGTAATGGTAAAATGACTGTTTCAAGCTTTTTAGCTTAGGGGTGGTTTGCAATGCAACATTATTGGAACCAATAGACTGATTATGGCCATATAAATATTTAATTCAAGACTTCTTATTGTTCTCATATGAAATTGAAGTGAATATATGATTTTGATTGAAATTCTAAAACCTTGGAGTTCCCTAGTGCTTCAGCAGATTAAGGATCTGGCATTGTCACTGCTGTGATGTGGGTTTGATCCCTGGCCCGGGGAACTGCTGCACACTGCGGTCATATAAAAAAAAATTCTAAAGCCTAGGGATACTTTTAAATTTCTGCTCTCTTCACTGTTCATTCTATTTCCAGGCCTCTTTTCCTAGAAGGTTGTCCTGATTAAGGCATAGGGTTTTCTTCTCTTTTATCTCCAGCTCTACTAGTTCTGCCAAATTCAGCTAGTTTTGGGGGGGGCTTCAGAGCATGGTGGGAGCCTGTTGTATAAGGCATCAAAATTCCTACTTCCCTCAACTAAATTTGTTATTCTTGGTTGCCTTTGCAAATGCACTATCAGCGTCTATAGGTCTTTTTGCATGGATTCTGCTGACAAACAGCCACCGATCACACACTTGTGTGCTGGTGCATTTCTCATGACTCTGTTTTTTCCCACGTGGTGAACCTTAGAATAGAATCTAGATAGACTTGGGCTCGGATTCTATTTCTATTCTTTAATGTTTGCAGGACTAGGGGTAAGCTGCCTACCATCTCCAAGCCTCAGTTTCCTCAGATGTGAGTTGGGGGGATCATCGCTGCCCAGCCTCCCTCACAGCATTGTCATGAACTTCAGGAGCTTGGTAAAGGCTAAAGAAATCTTATGATTCTTCTTATTTCGTGAGTATGTTCAGCAAGCTAGTAGTTAGTAGCAGTCACTGCCAGTGTTCTTTATATTCCTTTAGAGAGGGACTCTTCAGGGAGCTGGGGCAAGGCAACTCCATTGCACTCGCTCTGGCTTTAGAAACAGCCTAGGCTCAGCAGTCTCACTCTTTCCTCTGCACCCTTCTTCCACCTCCTGGATAGGAGGATCCTAACCACACACACCATCTGCTTAGGACTCAGAGAATCCTATTTCCTTGACAACAGACATGCAGGTGTCAAAGCAAGTCAGCTTTGAGGAGCTGAGACAATGGCAGGCTGCCCTGGGCTTGACATTGCTTTTGGCTTCTTGGAGTTCTCCCCACTAGTTGCTCAAAGACAGAGCATGTGGCCTAGAGATTAAAGAAACAATGTGTAGGCTGGCTGCTTTCTGCCAGATGCATGGGCCTCAGTGTTGTTTTGCAAAAATAAGGCAGCTCTTCTACCTCATTCTTGGCGATCTTTTAGAACCACGCAGGCTGTGGAGTCTGGAAATGAATCTGACTATATGATTGTATTTACCCTTTGGTTCATGAGCTTAATTGGCAGGACTTGACAGTGGAAGAGGACTCTTGTTATTATTTGCCATGTGTCAGGTGCTTTATATTCTTTACATCATTTCCTCTGATTTAGTTCTGACATCAGTCCTTTCATCCCCAACTTACAGAACAGGAAACCTAGGGTTAGAGTAAGTAAATTAATAGAGTCAGAGGTTACACCCTCATCTGTGTGAATCCAAAGCTTGTTTTTGCCATGACATCACACAGCCACTCTTTACCTTTTGCTTGTTTTTGGTCATTCTGGGAATATGATAATATGTGCTCTATCACCATTTTGATCAACGGTGGTTAGAGCCAGGATATGAAATCAGACAGCTCTGGGTTTGAATTCTGGCTCTATCATTTACCAACTGTGTGATCTTGGAAAATGTATTTAACCTCCCCAAGTCTCAGTTTCCTTATGGGATCAATAATAGGGTTTCTCTCACAGGGTTTTAGGAAGATGAAACAAGATGATATATATGAAGGGCCTTGTGTATTGCCTGACATAGTGCCTGGCACATATTAAGCATTTGGTGTATAATGAAATAGAAAAAGAATCTGTCTCAAAGTAGAAGTATCATTGGAGCCCACATGTCTTCTGTTTGCTGTTACAAGACAACAAGTTATTGAGGATTTAGTTATAGGATGTTAGAGCTAGAGGGAGTCTTGGGATTGGTTAGTCCAAGCTCCTCATATTAAATATGGTGAAACTGAGGTTCAGAGAGGGGTAATGACTTGAATCTGTGTTATCCTCCATGCTCCCCGTTGTACCTCCTGATAAAGTCAGTGACCTTGGGCAAAGTCATGTTTCTTGGCCTTGCTTTATCTGTTTGAAAACTGGCAAGGATCTCTATCCTTCTATTTATCAGGCCTGAGATTTATAAGGAAAAAAATGAGTTTTTAAGTATTTATGATTAGGAAAGCATACATTTCCTCTAATATGACCCTCTCCCCTTTCCACACCCCACATATCCTCATGCTTCCCAGGCCAGGCTTGCAATTCAAAGAATGTTCTCTGGGAGTTCCCATTGTGGTGCAGTGGAAACAAATCCGGCTAGGAACCATGAGGTTGCAGGTTCGATCCCTGGCCTTGCTCAATAGGTTAAGTATCCGGCATTGCCATGAACTGTGGTGTAGGTCACAAACACGGTTCAGATCTGCCATTGCTGTGGCTGTGGTGTAGGCCGGCAGTTACAGCTCCAATTTGACCCCTGGCCTGGGAACCTCTATATGCTGTGGGTGTGGCCCTAAAAAGCAACAAACAAAAAACGAAGAGTGTCCTCCAGTTTGGGGTATCTCTTTACCCTCTTCACCATCATTACTATCAAAATTTCCTTGTCCTGTGTCCCATTGCCTTTGGGACTTTTTGTCTGTCAAACTTACCTGATAAAGTGAAGTATAGGTTAACGTGTTAATAGTCTTTCCTGAATATAACAGGATGTGTCCCTCAAAGAAATGATATACAGGATTTTCCTAGTGGCCTAGTGGGTTAAGGATCCAGTGGTGTCACTGATGTAGCCTGGGTTACTGATGTGGCCTGAGTTTAATCCCTGGCCTGGGAACTTCTGCACGCCACAGGGTGTGGCAAAAATAAAGAAAGAAAAAGTAATGATATACAGTGGAATTTCATACATAGAGGCATTAGGTTATTGAAGAGAACGCTCTGAGTAGGTGGCCTTTCTTCTCATGCCACCTGGGTGGTTACTTGGAAAATATCTATGCTTTGGAGTCACCTTAGAGAAAGACGGGGAATCTTCTTAGGGTTACAGTGAAGTATGATCTTCCCTTGTTAGCCTTTTGCATCAGTCGGTGGGCAGAAGTAGAAGTTGCCTCAGTTGTTGACGATGGGGCCTGGACTGCTTGGGTTTGGGGGTTGGAGGTTGATATTTGCTACCATTCATAGTTTCATGGAATGCGGACTGAGATGAGTTGTGTTTGAATCTGGATAAAACCAGCAACAGGAATCCTGTTGCAATCAGGGCTGGGGCATTTCTTGCCGTTCCTTTGAAGGCAGTAGATTTCCATAGGTCACAAAAGAGCTGATACTTGTCTTCATCATCCTCTCCATCCTCACCAGCCCAGACCCCCACATACTGTACTGACTGAATCTAAAGGCTAGACCAGCCCTGGTAACTGGCATGGGGACCAGTTTATCCCTGCTGGTTTGCACAGTGAGGCAGTGAAACAAGGATGCTTACTGCATTACCTTTAGTGCTGTGTTCCTTCCTATTATTAGTACCAGTATATAAGAGGAAGAGTTGGTAGGCATTGTCTAGTTCACCGCTGCTCGGGACGACTTGCCTAAGGTTGCAGAGTGAATTTATGGCTTAGCAAGCGTTATAGCTCAGGGCTCCTGATGCCCTACTTTAGGCTCTTTCTTGTGTGCTACAGTGTCTCTGTGGTGTGAATTAAGATAGTGCAGATAGGTGGTATGGTTTCCAGAAGACCCTTGGTTTTTATTTATGTGAGTATACATGTACACACACGTGTGTGTACGTGTGTGTGTAGTGCTTGAAACAGTGGCTAGCGGATACCTTCATACATTTCAGCTATCATTATTACAACTGATAATATTTTGTATACACGTAGCTCAAATGAAGGCCTTGAGACTCACTAGCCCAGTCTTTTTAGTTCATTAGTCAAAACATATGGAGTTCTCTCATATCGCTTACATCCTCAGAACAATCTCATGGCGTTAGCAATCTTATTGTTTTTATTATGGTTGTTATCCCAACACATAGATGAAATAATAGGCTTAGAAAAGTTGAATGAATGGGGAATTCCCATTGTGGTTTAGCAGGTTAAGGATCTGACATTGTCTCTGTGAGGGTGCAGGTTAGTTTCCTGGCCTCACTCAGTGGGTTAAGGACCCAGCGTTGCTATAAGCTGCTGCATAGGTCACGGATGCAGCTTGAATCTGGTGTTTCCATGGCTGTGGCATAGGCCTCAGCTGCAGGTCTGATCCAATTCTAGCACAGGAACTTCCATATGCCACAGATGCGGTCATTAAAAAAAAAAAAAAGTTGAATGAATGGACCAAGGCACATAGCAAATCAGTGACAGAGCTGAGCTGACCAAGGCCAATGCTCATATTCCTACACCAGAGCCTCCTTCTCAAGAGCTGCAGAAGAGGGAGTATAGTAGATACAAGTCTTATACACAGAGTGGATTAGTACTTGACCCGTAAGACCAGATTCAGGGAAGAAAAGGAGCTGTCGTGTGTAAGCAGAAGATGCCTGGAAGAAGATGCTGAGGGCAGGGGCACCTAAGAGAAAGTTTTCTTATCAACCAATTCTGTTAGGACCAGCCATGCTCATGAGCGTAAATCTCCCTATTTAAGCTCCCTCTCCATGTGTGCTCAAGAAACGCCATCTAATTGGAATAAAACTGACAAAAATAATGAATTCAGATCAACTCGAGAGGCTGAGCTCTGCTACGAGAATATAATATAGCAAAGTATCTGAGAAAAAGAAGGTGGAAGAAAGTAAAACGAGAACATGAGAGAGGGAGGGAGAGCAACACGAAAGCATTTCACAGGCAAGATCTAAACATATAAAATGTAGAGGCGAAAAGCAGGCAGCTGTGTGAGAACAAAAGAATGTTCTGCTCCTCCTTATTCTGCTTGCTGCCCAGACTCTTCAATTGCAGCTTCTACTAAATAATAATGTGGGCTCTCTTTGCTCCCAGCTCAAAGAGAATGCTAAAGCAGCCAAACACTCAAAGTTAGAGTACAGCCACAGGTTAAGTTGATGACATGGAAATCGCACCCCTCGCTAACATGCACACTTTAGCAACCCCTACTGGAGAAGCATAATAATAGCAAACAGGATGGACAAAGAAGGAAAAAACTGTTGGCCTTAGATGGTAAAAGCAGACATTCTTTGATTCCTGTCGGAGTGCGTTAATGATTGCTAGTGTCATGGTGCTCAATTTTGCAGCAGAAAGTTGGAGTGGAAGGAGAGGCTAGCTGCTCTGCTGTCTCAGTTATCAAAAGGCCATAGCTATCTTAGAAGTGAAAGTCACACTTCAGATATAATCATAGACATGAACTTCTAGCTTCTTTTGCAGACTCTAAAAGTTGAAGAAGTTGAACTCTGAATTCTACCCATGTTCAGGAAGTCCTGAAACGATCAAAGGAAATTCTAGTTTTTAGAAAGGAAATCATAATGGATTGATTGTACAAAACCCAGACTGGCAAACTTGATGTCAATCTTCTTGAAGTAATATACCCAGAAGGTACGGGTACAAATCTGGACGGTGTTAATAGGACAATTTCCAGTAAAAAACTAAAGCATTCTTGTCCCGTTAAACATTTTTTTTATTAATGACTTGGTTGATATACTAGAGGGATGCTAAACACAGTGGAAGCCAGAATTAGGATTCTGTGAATTTTGACAGTTTTGGCAGATGGGCTGAATCTGCAAAAGTTCCAGTACAGCTACAGATAAAAGTTGATGACACGGAAATCGCATGGAAAATGTAATAGATATAAGCTTAAGATACTATGGGCGAAGTCCAAGAAACCGACTACCTAAATACAGAGGGTGGCTTAGCAGAACTCAGGTAAAAGAAATTTAGAGGTTTTAATACGCAGTGAACCCAAACGTAAGATAGCTGTGAGATACGTGTCTGCGTGTTTTTTAAGACACATTTATATGGTGCATCACCCCTTTGGCTCCCCAGCCTTTAACCCAGACCAACCGAGTAAGAATCTCTGAGGGTAGAGCCTAGGCATCAGTATGTGTAAAGCTCCCCACGCGATTCCATTGGGAAACCTTAAGTTGACAACTGCTCTGACAACAGCATAGGGGAGAATTGATAATCCCATTGTGAGGTGTATTAGTCAACCTACTCCTGGAATTTTTCACTTAGTCTCAGACAATACCTTTTACAAACTGGAACCAGTTCAGAGCAGTGTGATCAAGACGGTAAGGGGACCTGAAGGCATGCCAGCTATGCCACGAGGACCTGCGGGTGAGCGCTCTCCAGGAAGACATAAAAGCTGCCTTCAAACGAATGTGCCAGACGAATTACCCTTGCTCTGTTTGGCTCCAGTGATAAGAACTGGAACCAAGAAGATGAAGCAACGTGGAGGCAAATTTTAATTCAGTGAAAGGAATAATATTCTATCAGGGCTGTCTAAAGACGTACCAGGCTGCCCCAAAAAGAAGTGATTGTCCCATAATTTTGGGACTCCAAGCCACTTGGCTGCTTCCCCAGTTGGTGACGAGGAGTGTGGAGAAGGCTTATGTCATTCGAGGATCTTGGCGGCCCACAACAGAAACCCAATTTTAAAAGCTTAAAAATAGACTCAATTGTATCATATAACAAGGAAGTGCCTTCTGGGGGGCTGATTGGAGGGATGGAGTTATATAATCAGGCTCCAGCTCACCATTCTGGGGGACCTGTTTGCCTTTGCTCTCCTTTATCCTGCAATCGAGCTCTGCACATGTGGTGTCCTAGCAACGCTAGCAGAAAGAGAATTTTTTTTTTTTTCTGATGCTTCTCAAAAAAGTCCTGGGAGAAACACTCATTCTAAGTGGAACAGTGTGGCCAGAAAGAGGGTGGGGTGTGTGTGTGTGTGTGTGTGTGTGTGTGTGTGTGTGTGTGTGTGTGTGAGTGTTGGGAGGAAGGTGAGGGAACTAGATGCACAAAACATTAGAGGCCTTAGGCCTTGGTTAAGGTTGAATAAGTGAAGATCCCTGCCAGCCCTGAGACTTGAATAATTATTTGACAGTATGGCCAAATGCCACTTAGGCTTCTGTGGCTCATCTTCCCACCTCTGGCACGCTAACCCCTAGTTCACAGCTCATCTCAAGGCCTGCCTCCTGCTTTGTCCCTAGCTGAGCCAGCCGGGGCTCCCTGCATCTCCTCTGAACCGCCAGAGTACTGCTCACAGTTACACGTTTTCTCTGGTCATGCGTTGAATTTTTTTCTGGTTTCAGTATAAGCTGGTCTTATACATTGTAGCTGTATTGTTACTGTAAGTGTTTTGAGCACAGGGACAACGCCTCTTCCTTTTCTATTCTCCCTGTGCCTAGCGGAAAGCTGAGGACATTATATGGGCTTATTCACTGCAGAGTATGGATGGTCATTTTTCTATATACCCATCCCTTTGCTATTATGTTTGAAGTCTCTGCCGTGCAAGCAATAATGGATTAGATGGCAAAGATGGGAGCATTGCCCTCACGGGGCCTCTGCGGGAAAAAGTAGCACGACTGAAGGGGGCATTGTAACCCTTTCCCCTGCTGGTACAAGCTCTGCCCCAAGTTCATGCTGCCAAGCTGGTCTCCATGCTTTTGGATCTAGAAATGGGTAGGTTTCCAGAAATGGGATCTAGAAATGAAGGTCATTAGGGCCTTCACTCATTCACTTATTACAGAATAATTTATTAATCACCGGTGTTATGGCAAGCTCTGTTCTAGATGTGGGAGATACACAGAAGCCCTGTTCTAAGGAGCTCTCAGGGAGAAAGAGAAAAGCAAAATTAGATCATTATAATATAGCATCATGGAGTTCAAGTTCTGGGGTAGATGGCGTAAGCGTCTGTCCCCCCAGTTGAATGCGGCGGTAAAACCTGAACAGAGGAGCTCCTGCTGTGGTGCAACAGGATCAAATGTGTCTCTGCAGCGGCAGAGACACGGGTTCGGTCCTTGGCCTGGCACAGTGGGTTAAGGATCTGGTGCTGCCGTAGCAATGGCGTAGGTTGCAACTCAGGTCAGATTTGATCCCTGGCCTGGGAACTCTACATGCTGTGGGTGTGGCCAAAAAAAGGAAAAACAAACAAACAAACAAACCTGAACAGAATGAAGGGAGCACTGAGTAGTCTGAAAGGAAATAGTAGCAGACTGAGAAAGAAAAGCAGATTTCAAAGTGCCCCTGAGCTGGTGGTCAGTATGTCATTTTTTTTCTTTCTGATATACCCAGGCCTGAGCTCAGTACACCAGAATTCTGGAAGTGGCCATCAGAAAGCAGAAAGAGACAGAGCTAGGAGAAGCAATCTAATTCTGACTCAAGAATGGAAAAGGAAAGTCCCATCACTTAGTATGGAAATCTTCCATTTGTTCCCCCTCTTCATTTTCTGTTTTCTTAGGCTCCAGGGCCCAAGAAATCCTGTGACAACAGTGGCAGCAGCTGATAATTGGAGCCTGTGGGAGCTAACATTTGAAGGATAGGGAATTTTCCTTTCTCTTCAATGGATCTGTGGTTCAAAACCGGGTGGGTCAACTCCCATTGTTTTTTTTTTTTTTTCTTCTCTCTGACCATGACTGCTTGGACCTCAACAAGGGCACAGTTGTCAAAGTGCAAAGCAGAGTAACTAAAATCTCAGCTTTCAGGCCAGAGGACTGAAAAGAAGTCTCAGGGGAGCAGACAGTGCCAAGGGAATCACGGGAAGGGAAAAGCGTGGGAAAGTGACCCTGTAAAGTTATGTGTGAGCTCTGGAGTTCAACCTTGTGTGAACAGGTGTGGGTTAGACCCTATTAAGCAGGCCCGACACTTTGAAAACTAAACGGATAGACCACCGCCCAGGTCCCAGACTATTCACTGAATAGTGGCCACATGGCACATACTTGGATGGTGCTCTAGTCTTTGAAAATGGAACAGACTTCGGAAGCACAACCCACAGAAGGTGGATCAGAACTTATGCCTGAACCTAACCAAAGTGACCGCCTGCTAAAACAAAAAAGTCAATGTCAGAAGTTCCTGTTGTGGCGCAGCAGAAATGACCCCAAATAGTATCCATGAGGGTGTGGGTTCAATCCCTGGCCTCGCTCAGTGGGTCGAGGATCCGGCGTTGCCGTGAGCTGTGGTGTAGGTTGCAGACGCAGCTCGGATCCCGCGTTGCTGTGGCCGGCAGCTGTAGCTCCGATTTGACCCGTAGCCTGGGGAGTTCCATATGCTGTAGATGCGGCCCTAAAAAGCAAAAAAAAAAAAAAAGTTAACATCAACACTCTCCATAGGATTTAAAAAGTTCCAAGTTCTCCTAAGGGCAACATCGAAAGTTTCTGGGGTACAATCCAAAATTATTACCCATGTGAAGAATCAGGCAACTCTGATTTCACCGAGGAAAGGCAATTAACAGACGCCATCCTAGATGACAGATGTTGGAATTATCTGAAAAGATTTCAAAGCAGCTATTGTTTATAAAAATACACTAACAAGTATGGGCACGATCCTTGAAAGAAATGGAAAAATAGCCTCAGCAAAGAAATACAAAATTTAAACCATCACCAAATGAAAGTTTAAGAACTGAAAATATACAATAACTGAAAATACTAAAAAAAAAATCACTGGATGGGCTCAGTAGCAGAAGGTGGTCAGGATGATTTCGTGAACTAGATTGCGCTTCTGCTGCTTCTTTGAGAACAAATGGAAGTGAAAACACGTGGGGAAGAGTTGTATTAGTTATCTAATCGCTAATAGATAACCCCATTAGCTTGCTACCTCCAAACATAGCAGTTTAAAAGACAAACATTATTATCTCACACAGTATCTGAGGGTCAAGAATCTGTGAGTGGGAGTTCCCTGGTGGTGCAGTGGAGATGAATCTGACTAAGAACCATGAGGTTGTGGGTTCAAACCCTTGCTTCGCTCAGTGGGTTAAGGATCCAGCATTGCTGTGAGCTGTGGTGTAGGTGGCAGATGTGGCTCCGACCCCATGTTGCTGTGGCTGTGGTGTAGGCTATAGCTCTGATCAGACCCCTAGCCTGGGAACCTCCATATGCCACGGGTGTGGCCCCACAAAACAAAAAAGAATCTGTGAGTGAATTAACTGAATAGGTTTGGCTCAGTCTCTTTTGAGGTTGCACTTAAACTGTCACGGGGTGTAGTCACCTTGAGGCCAAGCTGGGACTGGAAAATCCGCTTCCAAGGTCACTCACGTGATGGTCAACAGGTCTGCATTTCCTGTGGGCTATTCCTTGTCACGTGGCCCTCTCTCTAAGGAATCTTGTAGCATGTCAGCGAGCCTCCCTCAGGGCAAAGGATCCAAATGGGAGCGAAACAAAACCAAGACGGAGGCCACCATCTTTTTTTATAACCTAATCTCAGAGGCGATGTACCATGGCTTTTATTATAATTCGATTTGTTAGACGTGAGTCAGTAAGTCCCGGCCATACTCAAGGGGAGCGCAGTTAGACTCCCCATCTTGACATGGGAAAGTGTCAAGAGAATTTGTGGACATATTTTTTAAAGTCACCACAAGGGGGAAGATGATTCTAGGTGGGATCAGATATGCAAAGGCACAAAATCAAGGGAAAGAGTTAAACATGGACACTTGGGACTGTTTCTGTCTCTACTCAGTTCACTTGGGCTTATTATTCAGCACAAGTAGATGGGAAATTTCTCTAAATGTCAAATAACACCCCCTTACCCCCGCCAAGACTCCTACTTTCCTGTCCTGTCTATCTAGGGGAGACTGCAGGTCCGGCTAGAATCTTGTTTTAGGATCTTGAAACAAACGAGGAAATTAATCAAGATAGTTTCTTTAGTTGTAGGTGCAGGCTCATGGGAAGGTAACCTGGAGTTTTAATTGGAGTCCAATTATCGCTGATTATACCTTATTCTGCCACTGTCTTCTTCTCACTAGTCAAATCACTGTCAGTTCTGCTATAATGTCTGTTTTGAAAACTCAAGTTTGTTCCAGTTGATATATCAAGGAACAATTTGAGCCTGAGGTGAATTTCGTGTTTGCGTGAGCATGATTCCATCAGCCAGAAACGCTGGGTGAATGGAGGAAACTGATCCAGCTGTACTGAGTTGTGGAGTGAAAGAAAAACCACAGACCTCAAACACCTACCAGCCCCCCGACTCACATCTACTGTTACAATTTCCTTCCTCCCTCCCTCCCTTCCTTCCTTCTTTCCTTCCTTTCTCATCTTTCTTGTCACACCAACAGCATGTGGAAATTCCTCGACCAGGGATCGAACCAGCACCACGGCAGTAACCAGAGCCACAGGGGTGACAACAGCAGATCCTCACCCCCTGAGCCACCAGGGACTTCATGGTGTTACAGCTTTCCACCTGATTTAAGATAACACTCCTTCCACCACTTTGCAATAAACTCAGAACTAATGGCCACTGGCAAACTTTAGGTATTTCGAATGTAAAGTGCCATGTTTAGTGGAATATTTATGTATTTTGTAACCATTAACATATATAAAACTAAAAAAAAAAAGGAAAAAGAAAAAAGGGAGTTCCCATCGTGGCTCGGCGGAAACGAACCTGACCAGCATCCATGAGGATGGAGGTTTGATCCCTGGCCTCGCTCAGTGGGTTAAAGATCCCGCGTTGCCGTGAGTTGTGGTGTAGGTCACAGACGCAGCTTGGATCCCACATTGCTATTGCTGTGGTGTAGGCCAGCAGCTGTAGCTCTGATTCACCCCCTAGCCTGGGAACCTCCATATGCCTTGGGTGTGGCCCTAAGAAGCAAAAAAAATGTGTAAGACTGTGCTGCCTTTCCTATCTGGTTGAAAGGTCACTGATGTCTTTATTGTTCCTCTAATCCCATCTTCCCCATAAACTCTGTGCTTTTTGTTCTGCCATTTTCACAGTGCAGTAATTTTAAAAAATACATATGTAGTGTTACAGCAGAAGTGACTCTTTTTTTTTAACTTAGCTAGGACAGTGAATTTGGGTGGACTTGGCAAGTGATGAAGATCAAGTCAGTGAAGATTCTGAGTTGCACGGGCAAAAAGAACAAGGAAGAGAAACATTCAAATACAGTGGGGATGTTTTACCTTTGGTGGAGGACCACTCAGAGCCTCTATCTAAAGATTCCTCTGGTGGCTTCTCTGACTTACTGTTATTTGGTATTCGAGCTTCTGGGTCTCCTGCCCCTCTGACCCTGAGCATCCTCTTGTACAGCAAGCAGTTCCGTTTCTTTGGAGAATCGCACAGTGAGTGGGTAGTGAGACACTGTCCAAGAACTCGGAATTTATTCTCTTGCTTCTCTGACCTTGAGCAGAACTAGTATTTCCTGCCTATTTTGCATTCCCTGTGAGAACACCTTTAAGATGTGCCAGGGGGAGTTCCCGTCGTGGCTCAGGGGAAACGAATCCGACTAGGAACTATGAGGCTGTGGGTTCGATCCCTGGCCTCCCTCAGTGAGTTAAGGATCTGGCATTGCTGTGAGCTGTGGTGTAGGCCGGCAGCTGTAGCTCCAATTAGAACCCCAGCCTGGGAACCTCCATATGCCATAGGTGCTGCCCTAAAAAGCAAAAAAAAAAAAAAAAAAGATGTGCCAAGGACTTTTGACTTTGGATCTGTGATACGTGATGCTGAGGTGATCACAATCAAGTCCCAAAGTAATCTGGGGGCATTTGCAATATGGAACCTCCTTCACTTGCTGCTGAGACCATATTGAACTCTGTGGGAGGAAGCAGGGGTAAGCTTCATTGTGTATTCCTCTCTCTCTTCCTTTTATTCATCATTCTTTATTTTTCCATCTTCATTGAGCCATGCAGTGACTGAGGATTTGGAGCCGCGTCCACCACTTAATGACTGTGTGACCTTCGATCACCGACGTCTCTGCACCTCCATTCCCTCATCGTTAAAACTGCGATTATAATGGCACCTACCTCATAGGCTTGTTTTGATGCATGAGTGAATGAATAACTCATGAAAAGCATTTAGAACTGGGCGAGTGGCTTTACACACGCGTTCTTAATCAATACGCAAAGTCTGAGAGCCTATGTCCACTTAGGATCAAGTGGAGATACGAATAAAGAGATTCTGAGCTATTAAAAGTTCTGTCGGTGGGGAAATGTAGCTGCATCTATCCACAATTCTTCGAGACTCGGCTATTGCATAAAAAAAGGTACAATTGTAATTATAGTTTCTATTTGTGAAGCTTATAAGCATTGACCCATTTCTTTCCTTAACTACTGCTCTCACCGTTGAGGTCAAGATTCTCAAGGTAAAAATATGCTTCTGTATAACTCCAGGCAAAGACTGGACATTTAGGGTATTCAACTCTAACAACAGAAACCCGTTTTTAGGTTGACTCACCATATATTAAATGAAATGTTAAATGAGACCATTATCTGTCCTAGGGCATCAGTGTCTCACCTCACCGGCTTCAGAATTTCAAGGAGAGGCTGGGTAAGCCTCCCCTGTGGCACAGTGTTAGAAGTGCCAGCGGTGGCCTGATATTCAGTGATGGTTCAGGAATATTACTTGTCACCCTACCGCCCTCGCTTTGTCACACTGAGGCTTGCATGTCAATCCTTTCCTGCCCTCTGCATTGACTCTCTTCATTCTGTTCTTCAGTTTCTGGGTCTTTTTAGTCCAGGCTTCAGCTTTGGCATTGGGGTTTAAATGCATCCAACTGAATTCACTTTACCATCTAGTTTTCAACTTTCTTTCACCCCTAGCTTGGTCTCAGAGCCTTGTCTATGGATGTGTACTTGTAGTAAATCAGTATGGAAGCTACTAGTAACACGGGTCAACAGTTTCGATTCCAGTGGTTGGGACTAGGTACCAGCCAGACCTCAACGCTCTAGTCCTTCTCTGTACTTACACATATTCTGTGTCCCTTTTCCTGAACTCTCCCCCAGAATGGATTTGATCCTTGAATCTGTGCTAAGGGTCTCAGTGTGTTGGTGTTTGGTTCATGCCAGGCAGTGTTTACATTTCGAAATTAGAATATCCATAAATTCTTCATCGTAAAGGACACATTGGTACGTTTGATGGAAGGTGGGCTATCTCATACATTGCAGACTTCTCACTATCAACGAAACTACAAGGTCAAGTAGCACGTTGATTTTTAAGTTTTCAAAAATTGTTAAAATTTTCCATTTGAGCCATTTTTCTTTTTTTTTATGGCTACACCTGCAGCACATGGAAGTTTTTGGGCCAGGGATTGAATCCAAGCCACAGCTGTGACCCACGCCACAGCTGCAGCAACGCCAGAGCCTTAACCCACTGTGCTGGGCTGGGGATCAAACCTGCTCCTCCACGGTGACCCGAGCTGCTGCAGTTGGATTCTTAACTCGCTGCAACACAGCAGGAACTCCCTTTTGAACCATTTTAAAATGTACTTTTCAATGACATTAAGCACATTCGTACTGTTTTGAAACCCTCACCACCATCCATTTTCAGAACCTTTGATCTTCCTAAACGGAAACTCTGTACCCATTAAACAGTGTCTCCCTATTGCTTTCCCACCAGCAGCTGGCAACCACCATTCTACTTTGTCTTATTAATTTAGCTACTCTAGATATCTCATATAAATGAAGTCGTACCATATTTGTCCTTTTGTGGCTGGCTTATTTTACTTAGCATAATGCCTTCGAAATTCATCCATATTGAAGCCTGTGTCAGGATTTCTTTCCTTTTAAAGGCTGAATAATAGTCCATTGTTTGTATATATCACATTTTGTTTATCCACTTATTATCAGCCATTGTGAATACAGTTGCCGTGAATGTGGATGTACAAATATCTACTTGGGTTGCTGCTTTCAGTTCTTTTGCGTATATATCCAGAAGATTTTCGTTTGCGTATATATTATTGGCTCAGAGGGTAATCTGATGTTTAATTTTTTTGAGGAACAACCGTACCATTTTCACAGCAGCTGCACCATTTCATATTCTCACCAGCGATACACAAAGGGTCCCAATTTCTCCACATCCTCACCAACACTTGTTGTTTTCTAGTTTTTGAGTTATAGCCATCCTAATTGATGTGATTTAATATCTCATTGTGGTTTTGACTCGTATTTCCCTAGTGATCGGTGATGTTGAGCAACCTTTCCTGTGGCTATTCCATTTCCGTTTGTGTACCTTCTTTGGAGAAATGTCTATTCAATTCCTTTTCCCATCTTTTAATTGGGTTGCTTGTAGTTTTGCTGTTGGAATTTTAAACTTTTAAAAAAGTGTGGGACCCTGTGCCCAAGTGAAGTATTTCAGGAAATATCAATGTATAAAGTAGATTAAAATGAAGCTGCCCCAGGTACAGCCGAGGAAGAGATGGAGCCTACCTCTTCACCCCATCTTTCCATGGCAGCCCTTGGGAGCGCTGCTTGACACTTTGAATGCTGTTTTTTAGCTCCTTGGGAAAACTATTGCCCCTTAGCATTTAGAAAGAGATCCCTGCTTCAGAATATCCGAGGACACATAGACATGCACAAACAAAGATTCATGTCTATGTTTTACCAACTTCAAATATTGACCATGGCAAGAGAAATGTGGTGATTTTTTACTGGAGCACGCTAGTGTTGTTTTGTCACTTAGTTCCCAAAGACACACATAGTTATTGATCCTCCAACATATCAAGGGAAGCTCATAAATTATTGGGGAAATGTCAACAAAAATGAAGAAAATGACAGAAAATTCTTCCAGACCCAGAGAAAGACATTTTCAAATACATGTCCCCCAGTATCAGGAAAATCCCTGGAGGCAATAGGAATTTGTGAGAGCAAATAAGCCACTGATCATATTGCTATTTATCACAGTTGCTCAATTCTGCTTCAGCCGCCAGACCTTGTTGAATCAGGAGAATTCTAAAAAGCGAGCATTTGTGGGGCTTAAAGAAGGTTTTTAAGTTTGAGAGTAAAGTTCTTAGAAAGGTCCTTGATTCTGGAAGCTAACAGCTGGTCCTCAGGGAAATAGTTAAGACTCATCTCCCTTTTAAGGGGCCTACTCCCTGTTTGGGGTGACAACCTTCCAAGATTTTCATGCTGTCTGTGCAAGGTACCCCCCCCCCACACACACACACCTCTTCTCCACTGGAATTCTCTATCCTCTGCCGTCTTGTGAAGCAGCTGCCCTTCACAGCCAGACCACTACTCTTTGTGAGCAAGTAGGCAGCCCAGCAATAGCGCTGCACTTTTACTTACCTCGGGTTCTGAATAATTGACTGATTTAAAGGAATCTGAAGAAAGAGTCTAAAATATTACCTTAAATGTGGATAAAGGTTAGGATGGAAGACAGAGCTTATAACTACAAGCAAGTGGGCTTTCCAGGACCGTACCCCTGGGCTAGACACTTACCCCCTTGGTCACAAGTACCACTGCAGGCCCCTCTCACTGTTTGGCAGAAATCAGAGCAGAACACAGCTCCTCTATAGTCTGCGGTGTCCCAGGCAGAGCTATGCATACACAGGGCTTCATACCAAGCTCATGAACTACACTCTTTCCTCTGCAGATATATCCCAACACACTGAAAGAAACATCCAGGGTGGGAAGAAGGGTCTCTCCTAGTATTTCTGAGTTTATGTCTCTCTTAACCCGCTGAATGTAACCATCAAGCCAAGTCCATGGAGGAAGGAAATCAGCAGTTTATGAGGATAGTCCTCTCCCACCTTGATGAGGCTACTCCCCCAGTAGCTATCACTGTAGACAGGCAGTGTAGACGGTAGTACACCCCGGAGGCTCTGAAGTGTGTTGAAAGATTATATTAATTAAATTCATGTCAAGATCGTGCCACGCTCAAGGATGAAAATTTATTACCTAGTCTATTTCCCATTTCAAATAATGTCCAGCTGCATTGCCTTAAGTTGCCTATTGGAAGATGTACAATAAGCTCAAAGGGCAACATTAATAATAATAATGTGCAACAATAACATGCCACTCATTGGAATATAATCTTCCCTTATCACATTTCCAGGGGGATGTTAGTGTCCAAATATTAAACTCCCTGGTACTTTTCAGTTAAAGTCCGGAGAAATGAAAATACACATTTCTTAAAACCCAAAGAACTTAAAGTTCGAAATAAAATTTTCTTGTCCTCACGAGTGAAAACACAAAGAAATTTCAAACCAAAAGTGATCCCCCCTAGTTGCTTCTTCTGCTCAGCCTTAATTAGGAAAGTACTTAAGGCCCGTGCAGAGTTGGGGTTCTTTAGCAGCTTTAGCCTGTGCTGTTTCTTACTGGAATGGGCGTGGTCACTTCAGGGCCCCAGGGTCTGTATTAGTTCAATGCCAAGTCTCTGATGTTTCACATGGTTCAAAGAATTAATAGAACTGAGAAGCTAATTACATCACTGGGCCCATAATTCCCAATTAGCAAGCAAACGCACAACAAATCGGCAATGACAGTCACCTCATGGCTCACACTGATCTCTGCTTCCTAGAATACACCACTTTTGGAATCCTTTTCCCTGGTGTGTGCGCTGGACTTTCCTTCTAACAAATAGAACATGTCAGAGTGATGGAGTGTTGCATCAATAATTAGGTTACCAAAGAGTGACTTGGAATTCCATTGTGGTGCAACGGGTTGAGGATCTAACGTTGTCACTGCTGTGGTGCAGGTTCGATCCCTGGACCAGGAACTTTTGCGTGCCATGGGCGCAGCCAAAAAAAACCCCGAAAACCTCTGACTTCCATCTCTGGGGCATTCTCTCCTTCTCTACCTCTCTCCACTTGCTTGAGTTGAAGAAGTCACCTGCCATGTTGTGAGCTGCCCTAGGAAGAGGCCACGTGGCAAGGAACTTGCCAGCAAGGGTGAGACCCTCGATCACTGACGAATTGAATACTGTCAGCAGCCACATGAGAAAACTTGGAAGTGGATCCTCCTCTCGCTGAGCCTTGAGGCGACTGTAGCCACGGACGACACTTTGACTGCAGCTTGTGAAGGACCCTAACATGGAAAGTCCAGCTAAGCGGTACCCAATTCCTGACCTCCCAAAGCTGAGATAATAAACATTCTGTTTTAAGGCCCTAAGTTTGGGGATCACCTGTTATGTAGTGACAGACAACTGATACGTGGGCCGATCCAGAGTCCCTTGGGAAGTTATCCGAGGCAAAATTATATTGTCCATATCCAGTACTCAGAATTGCTAAAGATTGTGGCAGATATTCAATGTTATCTGAGGGAAAAATCATAGATGGAAGAAATCTTGGCTTTAGCCTTGCCAAGGATGGTAGTCTATCCAAATGTCTGGAGTCCATGGCCTGTGAACTTCAATTTGGAGAAATTCCTCCCCAGGAGGTTAAGGTTGGCTTTGTATATTTAAAAGCCCATTACACGATTATAAGAACCAGACTTTTGGCCTGATATAAACCTCCACAAGACTGCCAAGTTCAAGATACCTTATTTAAGTACTGGTGTCCAAGGCCTATAACCACATGCCCTGGCTCCCCCCAGAGATTCTCATATTATTTTAATCTGCTAATTCTAGTTCTTGTCTATTTCTCCATGTACTTGGCCCCACGCATCATGTGTTTGGATTGGAGGAAGTCCAATGAATAACACCTTGAATTCTGAATCGATAGATATTTAAGAAAAAAAAAAAAAGAGCAAGACAGATGAGAAACGAAATTAGCTCCTTTATTCCCAAGTAAGCTGCTATTAGGAAATGTAGCACTTATCTGTGGGTTAGTGAGCTTCCTACATCCCAGATGCATCCACCCAGAGGCAGGACTGGACCATTGCATTGTCCTTCCCTCCATCTGGAAATTAATGTTTCTATAAGATTTTCTGCTTAGAGGATCAGAGCAGATCAGACAGCTTTGATCCCAAGAGCAAGAGGAGGTAAAGGGGCTGAGACGATCTGCTTTTTCTGACGATTTAGGTGAGTCCCATCTTCCTGGAAGGAAGCGAGGAGGTAGAGTCATGGAAAGAAACATCAGGAGTGAGGAAATGTGTTCTCTGCATATCAGAGTTATCAAATAAGGCCGATTTCAAACCCTACCATGGTGATAATGTGTGGTTATCATTCAGGGTTCATCAGAGGCTAGGGTAAAGTAAGAATTATGTAACTCTAAGATGGGGAAGGATGAAGTTCCCATTGTGGTGCAGTGGAAATGAATCCTACTAGGAACCACGAGGTTGCGGGTTCGATCCCTGGCCTTGCTCAGTGGGTTAAGGATCCGGTGTTGCCATGAGCTGTCGTGTAGGTTGCAGATGCGGCTCGGATCCTGTGTTGCTGTGGCTGTGTTGTAGGCCGGTGGCTACATCTCCAATTAGACCCCTAGCCTGGGAACCTCCACGTGCCATGGGTGAGGCCCTAAAATGACAAAAGACCGAAAAAAAAAAAAAAAAAGCTCTACCAATGTCTGAATGAAATGTAAAACCCCACAGCAGCCAGATACCCTAGCCAGGATCTTCTGCTCCTCTGGAAAAGATCGACTTAATGTCTTCAAGATTTTATCACACCTATAGGCCATCAGGGTATTCAGAAGTAACCACGACAAATCAAATATTCTCAGGAAGAGAAGGTTCTGGTTTATCTTGTTCGTGTTCAGCCTTTTTATGTTTATCAACTCTGAGAAGCATAGGAGTATTTTTGCACATTTCTGACAACACCTGTGCTCTCCTTCTCATGCTTTATTTCTTATCAAATGCATTTGACTACAGTACAACACAACATTTACCCTTGGTCCCACTGGGACTGAACGTTATGATCTTTTACAGCTTACTTGGTATTTAGAAATATTTGTTTTGTGCGTGTCTTTGTGTTGTGGGCTAAAAGACCAGGATGCAGAAGAGTCAGCGAGCTAGGCAGGTTGGGATAACAAAGGCTTGTTTGGTTTTGTTTGTTGTTTTCCTTTGTTGTTTTTTTTCTTTCTTTCTTTCTTTTCTTGCAAAATAACATTTCAAAGAGCTTGGCTTGAAAGTTAGTTTCTGGAATACCTAGCGAAACCCATTCTTCCCTCTTTTTCTTTTAGATTTGGAGCCAAACACAGCAGTCAGGTTTGCATTTTTACGAGATAAAGGGCTGCCTACAGAATGCGGGCTGTACCCCAAATAAAACTAGCCCCCAGATCTCTTTCTTTGGACTACGGCACTTTTGTTTTTGTTATTCCTTGGGACAAGTAATTCAAGTAGGCCGTTAAAATGCATGCATGTTATCTAGTGGGGATAGCACACTGAATTATCATTAGCATGTTGGGAGGTGATTCAACAGATCAGGCAGATAAGGCCTTGAAGAGAAACGGGATAAATGTTTTGATAAGAAGTGGCAAGGGAATGATCTGGAAACTATATAATTAGTACTGCTTCTCCCATTACCCCATCACCATTTATTGAATGACTAGTGTGTGTCTGGTGTTTACAGACATTGCCTCGTTTCTTACAACAGCCCTGAGAAGTGGATGCCACAGTTTTACAGTTGAGGAAGCTAAGGCTCAGAACTCAGCGCCTCTCAGATGGGAAGTGCAAACTCGGGGTTTTAACTCCAGCCAGTCAAGCAGGAGGCAAATACTGCCATGGGAGACAATCCAGTCAATTTAAGTATGGAACAAACATTACCTTCTGGAAAATTTTGCGCAGGGATGGCTCAGCTTCTAGGCATGGGTGGGACAAACATGAACACGCTAAAGAACTCAAATGCTACAAGTATCACTCGCTTTGAGAGGGAAAAGAGCGGGCTCGGGGTTCACAGATCCCAGCCTACACTAGGAAAACTTAGCAATTGTGGGAAAACACAAGTATGATGATGCAAATTCAGGATTCCACTGTAAAGACCTTAAGTCCAAGCTGGGGCAGTTTTCAATTTTGTAATGAATGAATTTAGATTGCTTGCCAGTTGTGCCACTGGGGGCAAAGCCATTTTACCTCTTAACTCTTAGTGTTTTCATCTGTAAAATGGAATTACTAAGTCTCTGTAGAATTGATGAAAGTATCAGCTTGCATGAATGTGTTTTGTGGAGTTCCAGCTATAATGCAACGGGATCTGCGGCGCCTCTGCAGCTCCAGGACACAGGTTCGATCCTCATCCTGGCACAGTGGGTTAAAGGATCCAGTGTTGCCACAGCCACGGCATAGGTGGCAGTCGTGGCTCGGATCTGATTCCTGGCTCAGGAACTCCATATGCCTCGGGGCGGCCAAAAAATTTTAAAAAATTGTGTTTTGCAAAGTGGTTTGTGTAGGATGATACACAGATATGCAAATGACCACAGATGGGCCATAATAGAAACCTCATTTTTTTTTCTTTCTTCTTTTTAGGGTCACACCCGCGGCATATGGAGGTTCCCAGGCTAGGGGTCCAATCAAAGCTGTAGCCACCGGCCTACACCACAGCCACAGCAACACCAGATCTGAGCCGCATCTGCGACCTACACCACAGCTCACCGCAACACTGGATCCTTAACCCACTGAGCAAAGGCCAGGGATCGAACCTGCAACCTCATGGTTTCTAGTCAGATTTGTTTCAGCTGTGCCAAGATGGGAATTCCGAAACCTTATTTTCTGATCAGAGATGGAGTCTGCTGTACGTGGCACTGAGGACCAAGGAGGAAAAGGAGACTAGTGGCTCTCACCACGTTCCCTGCTCTGTATGGTTAATGCAGATCTCTTTATCGTGTCAGATGCTGACATGCACTCACATAGACTGGCTTGAGTTAATTTCTGATGGATGCTTTCTTCCTCTGGAACCTGCAGGCATTGTGAGTGGTTAATGAAACTGGAGCAACATTATGGTTTGAATGAAGATCATTTCTATTACTCTCTGACACTAGAAGATGGAGCGTGTACCAGAGATATCAAGAAACTGGGGTTGATGCTTACAAGCTGGGGGCCTAAGAGTGATGTTTCTAATAGCCCGATAGCACTACAGAGCATGTTCATTTAGTTTCTGCATTATGTTCAGAGAACATACTCTTCTCAGTGCTGGCCCTGGGAAAATTCGGGAAGTTATTGTCTTTGGCAACTCTAGCCTTTTAATAATAAATTCCATTTATTGAGCACTTATCATGTGCCAAGAATTGTGTTTTGGGCTTTAAAAAAGCTTTATATAATCACATTTATTTTTTGTCACATGTTTTGGGCTGTTTTTTTCTTTTCTTTCTTTCTTTTTTTTCTTTTGACTTTCAGGACTGCACCTGTGGCATAGGGAAGTTCCCAAGCTAGGGGTCGAATCAGAGCTGCCGCCGCTGGCCTATGCCACCGTCACAGCAATGTGGGATCTGAGCTGCATCTGTGACCTACACCACAGCTCACGGCAACACCAGATCCTTTACCCACTGAGCGAGGGCAGGGATAGAACCCATGTCCTCATGGATATTAGTCGGGTTCATTTCCACTGAGCCACAGTGGAAGCTCCTCCTATTTCTGTTTTATAAAGAAGGAAACTGAGACCCAGTGGAATGAAATGATTTGCTTAAGAACATACACATAGAAATTAGTAGAACTGAAATTTAAAATCTGGCTTTCAAGGAAAGACTTGAGTCCTTTTCACACTAGGATGTGGGGCTGGGTTTAGGAAGATGGGGAGGGGAGAGAAACGTGGTTCAAATGGACTGCTTATCATCTGATCATTCATTCAGCTCCTTTTTCCAAGTCATTCAGGTCAAGATTCTTAGAGGTATCCTTGACCTTCACAACCACAACCATTCTATTAGCCAGTCCTTCAAAATGTAGTACTCTTGACCCTTGAACAATAGGGGTTTGAACTGCGTGGGTCCGATTATATGCAGATATTTTTTAATAGTAAATACTACAGACACACACCCTATACTTCTCATCCCAAATTTTGTCCATTGAAACTTCTCCCTGAAAACTGTTGGTTGGCCTGGCAATTAACCTTTCTCTGCTCGAAAAAAAAGTAAATGCTACAGTACTGCATGATCCGTGGTTGGTTGAACCCCCAGGTGCAGAACCATGGGTTCTGTTGGGCTATGTTATACTCAGATTTTTGTCAGTGCGGAAGATCGGCACTCCTAACCCTCATGTTGCTCAAGGGTGGAATGTAAGTCCACAAGCCAGCCCCTGTTCCCCACCTCCTCTGCCACCACCTTAATCCGGGCCACCTCATCTTTCCTTCGGATGACTGCAACATCTTCCTTCTTTTGCCTTTGCCCTTCGTGGCAGATGCTACTAGCTGTCCATTAAAACCCGTTTGACTCTTCTTATGTAGCCGAAGAAAGAGAACTGAATGCATATCTGTCCTGCTGGACTACATAATCAAACATTGCTTGCTGTTAGCTGTGGGTATGTGACTAAGTTCTCAGCAGTGGAATGTTAGCAGAAGTGACATGTGCCATTTCTGAGTCAGGGACTTGTTACATTTAGGCTTTCTCCCTCTATACCCTCATCCTCTTTCTCTGACTGCTGGAACCTGGATGTCTGACAACCTGGCTTTGACTTTGCAGACTACAACAAGACCCTAGTTGATGGCAGAGCCACCAGTTGGAAAGGAGCTGGGTCTATGAATTACCGTGAGCAATAGACTTGCCCTGTGTACATGAAGTATTCACGTTAAGGCTTTAAGAGAGAAACAAATTCCTCTGTTCTTTAAGCTACCATAAGGTTGAGTCTTTTTGTTACAGCAGCCTAGCTTTACCTTAAGTAATATACCTGCTACAGTCTGAATTCTACACAGCAACCAGAGTAAACCATGTAGTAACATAAATCATATCATTGTGCTTCCCTGCTTAAAACTCTCTAGTGGGTCCCAATTTCTCAGAGTGTAAAAGCCAACATCCTTAGAATGGCCTACAAAGTCCAAGAGGATCTGTCCATACTTACACCCCTGTATACCCCTCTGCCTCTTATCCATTCATTTTGGTACCGGCCCATTCACTGGCCTGTTTTCTATTTTTGAACATGTCAGGAACACTCCACCACAGGGTTTTTGCCCATAATGTCTCTTCTGCCTCGAAATCTATTCCCCAGAGAGCTGCTGGCTCATTCCCTCACTTCATTAAGATCTTGTTTTAAGTATCACCTTTATAGAGAGAGCTTTCTGGACCATCCTATATGAAATAACATGCCCATCACTACCTAGCCCTGGCTTTAGTTTTCTTCATAGCACTGATCACTACTTTTCATATGTGCTCATTTTCTGCCTCCTCCGTTTAGAATGTCCACTCCATGAGAGCAGGGAATTTTGTTCACTGCTATATCCCTAGTGCCTGAAAATGTGCCTAGCCCATAGTAGGTTCTTAATACCTTGGTGAATGAATGAACGAATTTATTCATTGGTCTTCTAACATCCAGTTAGTCACTTCAGTGTGCAAAAGAATCACACGAGGTGTCTGTTAAAATGCTGAAGGGGTCCCCTTGTGGCGTAGTGGGTTATGGATCAGGCGTTGTCAACAGCTCAGGTCACTACTGTGGTGTGGGTTCGATCCCTGACCTGAGAACATCCACATGCCATGGGCATGCCAAAATACATACATGCATACATACATACATACATACATACATTCATACAATACAGAAGCCCAGTGCTATTGCCATTCAGAATTCTGATCTAGCTGATCTGTGGTGGGTCCCAGGAATTTGCGGTTTTTTTTTTTTTTTACCCATACACCCACCCCCTGTCCTTTTGATACACCTGGTAAGGTGACACTTTGAGAAACACTGCCCTAGGTTGTAAGCGCCACAAGGACTTTTTCAATAGTGTATCCATGATGCCTTGCACAGTGCCTCACACATGTTCAACAAATATTTTTTAATGGATCACTGAAGAAGTATTTATTGTAGTTTCCTAGGTTCCAGGCTATCTTCTAGATGCTGAGACTGTTCCAGTGGAAGCACCTTCGTCCTTAAACTTATGTGCCCAACAGTCCAAGTTCCTAAGGCCTGGGAGCCACTCAGTGCTGTTACAGTGTGCACCAAGCTGCTGTTTTATTTTATTTTTTGCTTTTTAGGGCTGCCCGTCTGAGCCACATCTATGAGCTACACTGCAGCTTGTGGCAATGTTGGATCCTTCACCCACTGAGCGAGGTCAGGGACTGAACCTGCATCCTCATGGATATTAGTCAGGTTCTTAATCTGCTGAGCCGCAATGGGAACTCCCTGGACTAAACTGTTCCCTTTTTGTTTTAGTTCCTTTCATTTAAAAAAAATATTTTTTTGGTCTTTTTGTTTTTTTAGGGCCAAACCTGCGGCATATGGAGGTTTCCAGGCTAGAGGTCTAGTTGGAGCTGCAGCTGCCGGCCTATGCCACAGTCGTAGCAGTGCGGGATCCAAGCTACATCTGTGACCTACACCATAGCTCACAGCAATGCCGGATCCTTAACCCACTGAGCAAGGCCAGGAATCGAACCCATGTCCTCATGGATACTAGTTGGGTTCGTTAACCACTGATCCACGACAGGAACACCCTAAGCTATTCTTTAAGGGAGTTCCTCTCTGATTTCATGCTCATATAGATCACCTGAACATCTTGTTAAAATGCAAATTCTAGAGCTTCTATTGTGGCTCAGCAGGTTAAGAACCTGACTAATATCCATACAGATGCGGGTTTGATCCCTGGCCTTGCTCAGTGGGTTAAGGATCTGGTGTTGCTATGAGCTGTGGTGTAGGTTGCAGACGTGGCTCGGATCTGGTGTGGCTGTGGCTGGGGTGTAGGCCGGCAGCTACAGCTCCGATTTGACCCCTAGCCTGGGAACCTCCATATGCTGCAGGTAAGGCCCCAAAAAGAACCAAAGGGGGAAAAAAGGAAAGGAACTGCAAATTCTGATTTAGCAGGATTGAGATGGGCCTGGGATTCTGGATTGCTTACAAACTCCCAGGTGATGCTGACACTGCTGGTCCATCACCCACACTTTGAGAAGCAGGGCCTTGAGCTAAAAAAGGAGAGAGGGCAGAGCTATCCGGGTTATTGCTGTTTACCTGGGGCGACTTTGCTCCTTGGCTACAGAGACACTTTCTTGCCTGGAGCCCAATGGTAGCTGCTTAATTTTCAAGCTCTACAAACAACGATACATGTTTTAATTAAAAAAGACCCCAAATTAATTAAGATAGACATCTCTGCAACTATAAAATTCATGGGTGTAAATTGTGTTGTTGTTTTTCTGAGGAGGGATGGAATAATGTCCCTGTCTTTGTTTAATTAAAAAAATGAGACAAGGGAGGTTTTGGAGGTGACAGACAGATGTCTGAAAGTGCTACAAAGAACCTGGATGAGATAGTTTTTGTTTGGTGAATGTATTAGTCTTCTAGTCTACCACAGACTGGGTGGCTTAAACAACAGACATTTAAGCCCTCTTCGGTCTGAGGGCTGGGAAGGCAAAGATCAGGGTGTCGGCAAGGTCACTTTCATTCTGAAGCCCATTCTCTTGGCTTGGAGGTAGCAGCCTTCTTGCCATGTGTTCACATGATCTCTTTGTGTCTGTGTTTGGGAGAGAATCATAGTTCTCTGCTGTCTCTTCTTAATCCTATCTGATCAGAGCCCCACTCATACCGTCCTTTAACTTTGATTACTTTCTTTAAAGGGCCCACCCCCAAAGGGGATCCACACTGGGGGTGGGGGGCACCTAAGGGCTTCAACATATGAATTTTGGGAGGACACAAGCATTTAATTCATGACAGAAAACATGACTTAGAAACAATACATCTCTGTCTCCCTCTTTTCAATGGCTGCACCCACAGCATATGGAAGTTCCTGGGCCAGGGATTAAATCCGAGCCATAGCTGTGACCTATGCCACAGCTGCGGCAACGCTATATCCTTTAACCCACTGTACTGGGCTGGGGATCAGACCCACGCCTCCGCAGTGACCTGAGCCCCTGCAGTCGGATGCTTAGTCCACTGCGCCACAGTGGGAACTTCTTGAAACAGTACATCTCTTAATTTAGGCCACCTGTGTGTAATTTGGTGGCCTTTCAAGAATCCTAAAATTTCCATTGTCACTTAATATTTTTTTTTTTTTGCCTTATTACATTTAGATCCCAGAAGTCCCCCAGGAAAATTGAAATGCCCCAGAATTAGGATAGCAGCAACTACTTCATCAGTATGGCCTACGAATTTTTTCTCTAGGGAGAGAGTCCATGGCTTAGACAGAATTCTCAGATGGATTCTGCGATTCCCCAAAGGCTCCTTAGATATGAGGATAATAGAGCTGAGGACAGGAGATTTTGAATGGTGGGGGAGAAATGTGCAATTTGTTTGGTTTGGATTTTTTGTCTCTTTCCCTCCATTATCTTGTGTCTTCCTTGAGGGCAACTCATGCTCGTCTGTGTATCCCAGCACGGTGTCTAGCACAGAAAAAGTATTCAATGCTTGGTCTTGAAATAAGGAGTGAAACCAGGCTGCTAGGGAGCTGAAGGAGGAGGGGGCGTCCAAGCACAGGGCTCTGGGTGCTCAGCTTCGTACACACATATTCCTTTGTGGGGGGTGGGGGTCGGGGAAGGGTGTCATTCACGGGAGAAGGTAAAATTCAAGTCTAACATCTCAGCTCTTCTTGTTTCCTAGTTAAGACGTGCTGTTCAATCAATAAAAATGAATAATTTAAATTCAATATCTCTCTGTCACTATCAATAATACTTTTGTGAGTGATGTAGTACTATGGTAATCCAATTTGTTAGTCGCTGCCACACTCTCACATGACAGTGTGCTGAAGCTGTAAACTTAATTTACTCTAGGCACTTGACACAAGTAACGTTGATGGGTTTTATCTTTAAACGTATTGATTTTTCCCCCCGAAAATGTCTCCTCTGTATTTGGGTTTATTGAATAAATAGGCACCTGTCTGGTTAAGGCAACCTTTTCTAAGCTAAGGAAGTTTCCCCCTTGGCTTTATGCATACCTTTGTTGAACAACTTAAGATTCAGAACCTCAGAGTTGTTAGAGACTAGGATGTTGTGCTGTCTTGTTTGCCGACTGCTGGGGACAGCTTTTTATCACCTAGGGCCCAGACTGCACCGCCACGTAGCGCTCACAGGAGGTTCTCCACGGTGCAGACAAAACCTGCTACTCTGCAACTTCAAGTCACTATTAGCTGACCTGAGTGACGCATTGTAAATCTATCCATCAGCTGCTTGCCAGTCCTTTCATATATTTGAAGACCGTTTGCATATACATCCAAGATTTTTCTTATCCATGTTAAACTTTCCTAGTACTTTCTGCTTTTTTGTGTGTGTGTGTCTTTTTAGGGCCCCACCCTCGGCATATGGAGGTTCCCAGGCTAGGGGTCAAATCAGAGCTGTAGCCGCCGGCCTTCGCCACAACCACAGCAATACCAGATCTGAGCCACGTCTTCAACCTACAACACAGCTCACGGCAATGCCAGATCCTTGACCCACTGAGCAAGGTCAGGCATCAAACCCTCAACCTCAAGAACACTGGTCAGGTTTGTTATTGCTGAACCACAATGGGAACTCCTCCTAGTACTTTCAGTTCTTTTTCATTTGATAAGGTTTCTAGAGCATTTCATGTATATTATACTAAAAAATTTGAGAAAGTATCTACCAACAATCTGATAAGTGGTTAATAGCTAAAATATATAAGGAAGTCATACAGTTAATACAATGGCAATAAGAACATATATATCAGTAATTACCTTAAATGTTAATGGACTGAATGCCCCAACCAAAAGACATAGACTAGCTGAATGGATACGAAAACAAGAAAACAACCAGTGGATCACTGAAGAAATCAAAGAGGAAATTAAAAAATACCTAGAAGCAAATGACAACAAAGACACGACACTCCAAAACCTCTGGGATTCAGCAAAAGCAGCGCTAAGAGGAAAGTATATAGCAATACAAGCCAACCTCAGGAAACAAGTAAAAGCTCAAATAAACAACCTAACTTTACATCCAAAGCAGCTAGAGAGGGAGGAAGCCAGGTCATGGAAACAACCTAAATGCCCATCGACAGAGGAGTGGATAGGGAAGATATGGTACATACACACAACGGAATATTACTCAGCCATTAAAAGGAACAGAATAACATTTATAGCAACATGGATGAACCTAGAAATTATCATCCGAAGTGGAACCAGTCAGACAATTAGACAGCAACACCCAATGCTACCGCTTACATGTGGAAACTAAAGAGACACAATGAACTTCTTTGAAGAACAGACAATGACTCACAGATTTTGTAAAACCTTGGTTTTTCAAATAAGACAGTCTGGGGGGTGGGGGGATGCACTGTGGGTTTGGGACACAAAGTCTATCGTATTGACTTGTGATCTTTGTACACCTATAACTGAAATAAAATTCATTGTTAATATAAAAAAAGGAAGTCATACAACTCAATAAATAAATAAATAAATAAACAAACCATTCCATTAAAAAATGAACAAAGCACTTTAGACATTTTTCTAAAAACGACATGCAGATGGCCTACAGACACATGAGAAGATGCGTCATATCATTAATCAGGGAAATGCAAGCCAAAATCACAATGAGATATAACCTCCCACTTGTTAGAATGGCTATTATCAAAAAGACCAGGGGTTGTGGAGAAAAGCGTATGCTTGTGCATCGCTGATGGGAATGTAAATTGGTGGAGTCACTATGGAAAACACTATGGAAGTTCCTAAAATGTTAAAACTATAACTATCATATGATCTGGAAATCACACTTCTGGGTATATATCCGAAGGGAATGAAATTGCCATCTCAAAGAGATAGCTGTACTCCCATGTTCACTGAAGCATTATTTACAGTAGCAAAGACATTGAGATAACCTAAGTGTCTCACTGATGGTTGAATGGATAAAGAAAACGTGGTATATACATATATTCCAGTACACACATACACACACACACACACACACTCATACACACACAGTGCGATATTAACCATAAAAATAACATCCTGCCATTTGTGACAACATGGATGGAACTTGAAGGCATTATGCTAGGAAAAATAAGTCTATAATATTCTCACTTACATGTGGAATCTAAAAAAGCCAAACTCAGAGTTCCCATCGTGGCTTAGAGGAAACGAATCTGACTAGTATCCATGAGGACATAGGTTCCATCCCCCGCCTTGCTCAGTGGGTTAAGGATCCGGCGTTGCCGTGAGCTGTGGTGTAAGTTGCAGGTGCGGCTCGGAATCCGTGTTGCTGTGGCTGTGGCGAAGGCCGGCGGCTACAACTCTTGTTAGACCCCTAGCCTGGGAACCTCCATATGCTGCAGGTGCGGCCCTAGATAAGGCAAAAAGACAAAAAAAATAAATAAAAAATAAATAAAAATGGTATCTGAATATTAGCTTCCGAAATTACCCTCTGAGTAAATTAAAGCACGTTAGAGCATAGACATTACGATATCTACTTTTGCTTATTTGAAACTTCTTTGTGCGTATTATTTAATTTAGCTTTATTTTTGCTTATTTGCCTTTATTTCCACCTGATTGCAGATAAATGAAGTTTCTGGAAAAATGACCTTGAGTTGAATGAAATATGAGAGATTACTGTATTTCTGTGGCCCTCACTTATAGAATAATCTGTTCGATAGCTTGTTTCAAAGCCTGAACAAATTGCCGAAGTTTGTTATATTACTGCTAGAATCACTTACATTCTTTGATCTCTAGTTATACTTTTATCTTCAAAAGAGATCAGATTTCCTTTTGAAATTGAGTTTATTATCCCAGGAAGTTCCGAAGTCTTGATACATGTAAAGCATGCAGTGGGTTCTGGGAGATTTATTTTGGGATATAAACATTTCTGTCCTGTGCTTTAGGAAGCATTCTGGAGTAGGAGCAGGGATTGAAAGTCCAAACATGTCAGAACACCTGGGTGATCTGGTTCCCCAGCTGGGGAAGAAAAGTTCATATCTGGGTCCCAAGGAGGGTGATGAAGACTGGGCTGGGTACTACTAAGTCTGTGATCCCCAAACGCTGGCGTGCTCCAGAATCAGCTGGAGCTCTTATTGAAACACAGATGGCTGGGCCCCAGCCCCAGAGGTTCAGATTCAGTAGGTCTAGAATGGGCTTTAAATTTTTGTATTTCTAGCATGCGATTCAGATGCTGCTGGTTCGGGGTCCACACTCTGAGGACCGTTTCACTAGGCTGCTATCTCCTCACTGGTTCTACCCAAAAATAAGCAAGAAGAGAGGTTCCTCTTTGGAACCTTTCCTTTAGAAACTCACTTCAAGTACATTGAATCATATGGATATCTATACATAAACATAGAAGCATATATTCTCACATTTATATTGCTCTTTTGCTGTTAGTATCTCAATGTCTCTGACTGGGTATTATTTTTTTTTTTTTTTATTTTAGGCCCCTAGTTGAGTAAGGGTTTGATACATTATGCCGTAATTTTTTCTACAAAGTGATTCATCAAAAAAAAAAAAACTTATTAGAATTCAGGGCTAGGATTAAGTTACTTTATCTGATTTTCCTTGTTATCTGATAATGTGTTGCATAATCACTCCACACCACTCTTGCATTGGCTACCAGGAAGCTCAGAACATTTTTTTTACACAAGTGCTGTACCTGTCATTAATCATATCATATAGTCATATTTATTAATTATGTTTTCTTTTGAAAATATCTCTTTCTTCTCTTCATTGCAAAAATTTGGCTCCATTAATCTGGTTAGTGGTTCGTGTTTCTCTCTCTCATCTTTAATGATAAAATATCACAAATCCTTTGCCAAATATAAAAAATAAATCAGTGAGGGAAAAAATTAACCATGAGTACCTGTAATGGTAGGAAGAACAGATATGAGCATTTGGTTAAGTGACCTTCTGCATCAATTCCAGAACTCCTCTTCTAATTTCCTTGGGGTAGAATAAATGTCACGTTGGCAGACACAAGATGTGTCTGCTTGTACAGTGGATGATATTCATTATATATTACCCTTATACTAGTTCTTCTCCAAGTCTAGAAAAGGGGCATGAAATAGCTCTCCTGATTGTGTGTACGTTAAAATACTTAGATTATACTTAGACCTGATTATTCTAGATATGTTATTTGTTTCTACTTTTGGACCTTAGGTTTAAGAAATAGGGTTGAGGGAGGCTAAGAGGAACAAAACTTCAGAAAATATAAAGCCCTAGTTTCCACTGAAAAGCTGTACATAATCAGAGACAATGAGAAAAACTGCATTACTCAGAAAGAGGGCTCTCCATAGTACCCTGTAAAGCATCAGATGCTCTTTAAAACTGACTTATCGATGTCGAGGGAGGGAGCATAACGAATACAGCATAGACGTGATCAAGAAATGTGGCCTGTGTAAAAAAAAAAAAACAGAAACCAACAAAAAAAAAGGCTAATTGCTACTTGCTGAACCCATCAAATAAGATATGTTGTCCCAGTAGGCAGGCTTATGGAAAGAACCTTGCAAAAAGCTACATGCTGGAGTTCCCTTCGTGGCTCAGTGGTTTACGAGTCCGACTAAGAACCATGAGGTTGCGGGTTCGATCCCTGGCCTTGCTCAGTGGGTTAAGGATCCGGCGTTGCCCTGAGCTGTGGTGTAGATTGCAGACGCGGCTCGGATCCCGCGTTGCTGTGGCTGTGGCGAAGGCCGGCGGCTACAGCTCCTGTTAGACCCCTAGCCTGGGAACCTCCATATGCCGCGGGTACGGCCCCAGATAAGGCAAAAAGACAAAAAAAAAAAAAAAAGAAACAAAAAGCTACATGCTACCACCTAAAACAGAAGCTGAAATGAAACTCCCAGCATCCAAACCAAGACATCTCCATATATTCACCCAACACTCCTATACCTTTATCATTATCTATGTCTGGATACAGACTTGGTGTCCTGATCATTGCCATTCCAGATTCCCAATAAATGAAAGTGTGTGAGGTTAGCTAGACCTGGCAAAGTATCCTGCTTTGTGCCACACTCTTTCAACTCAAAGTGCTGTGTTAGCCACCTCAGGGGGTACAGCATCCAATGAGAGGAACAGATCCAGTGCAAAACACAGCAACAGCTGATGTCAGAAGAGGATAAGGACCTTAAAAAGAGTACGTGACATTATGGGATTTCAGAGGAAGGCAAATCAAAACTGACTGAGGGAGTCAGGGAAGGCTTTAAGAAGGAGAAATATACACAGCTTGTTTTTTTTTTTTAAACAGAAAACAGGGTTTGGTAGAGTTGAATGGGGGTGGTAGTAATGGATTTCTTAAGAAAAGAATAACTAATTAAATAGGTCCCAAGTCTCCCTCCCCCAAGGAATATGCTTTGAAATTTTGATTTTGTAGGTGACACACTTTCTTTCTCCTTTACGACCTCAGGAATCCACTTTAAATATATATTTTTTTATTGCAGTGTTTCAAAAAATGTGGTATGTGCAATGTTAGCCAAAATGTGTAGGTGATAGTCGTGTGTTGTACATATTTATATTTTAATTTAATATTTTAATATTTTAATATTCACACATTTAGTTTGATACCCAGTTGAAAAACACTACAACTCAAATATTGACCCCATGATTTCATGTGTATTATGGCTTAGGAGGTGTAAGAAGTAAATAAGGGACATGATTTAACAAAAATGTTGAGAAAATAATATTAAGGTCCTGGGAACTCCTTTTCTTAACTATAAGCATGTGTTTGAATATTTGAAAATACTGGAGAAGTCTATGACAGTACAAATTAATGCAAAATTAAACTCCAAATAGAAGATACCATATCTGTCCATTGAAATGATCATAAGATTTTGTTTTAAAGAGGTTTATGGTATGGGAAATATAAGGATGAAGAAAAATACAATCTTCCATCATATTGTCCCTAAACTCACCTAATGCCAGACTCGTTATTTGGCAGGAACAATGCTACCCGATAATGAACTGTTTTCCATTCAAGGCAGCAAGTCAAATATTCGTTTCTCATTAATAATTCAATGTGACAAATTTATTACCTTGAAGGTGCTGCAAGTCAATTAGACAGTGGGAAATTGTGTCTTCCTTTCAGCCCATTTAATTGGCTTCCAAGTGTGACATTCATCAAAACCTTGACTTTTAATGTAAACTTTATTATATGAGCTGGAGTTTGAGTTTGACACTGGCCACACTCGACTGACCCTTAGCGGTTGGGGGCTCTGGAGCCTTCAGAGAAGGCTGGTCAATCACTGCTGACATTTTGCTTGTAGAATATCAGAGCCCAATGATGCAATGTCACTCCTGCTGATGCTAGGCATGGAGAAACTGTCTTTAAGATCTTTTTTTACTGTATACATTTTTTTGGCACTTCCATATTTATCTTTGATGAAATCTTGTGATTTTCAAAATGATAGGCATGGATTCATTTAGAGTTTCCCAAAGTGTGCTGTATATGCCACCAATTTCATATCATTTATCTATTAAATTACTTTAGGTAGTACACAGATGAACATTTTTATTCGGATTTGGGGGTTATTTGGATTATTATGGGTTCTAATAATAAATCTCTAAATATTAAAATAAAATGTTCATCTGTTACTACCTGAAAGATTTCATATGGCTAGCACAAAGAACCATGATTTTAGAAATATTACAGCACAGAATGAGACTCAAGTGGATTATCTGAATAAAAGTTAATTTAAAGAAAATGTTGAGTAAATATTAGTACTGCTGATGCATAATGCATGGAAAATCATAGTCCTGGCAATTCATGCATGGAAGGAATTGTGACGGTGAATATGGATGGCCGAGTTTGGGGAACATCGCAGTCTATGAGCAGCATTGACTTTACAGGAGTTCTCGTCGTGGCTCAGTGGTTAACGAATCCGACTAGGAACCATGAGGTTGCGGGTTCGATCCCTGGCCTTGCTCAGTGGGTTAAGGATCTGGCGTTGCCGTGAGCTGTGGTGTAGGTCGCAGACGCAGCTCGGATCCCGCGTTGCTGTGGCTGTGGCGAAGGCCGGCAGCTACAGCTCCTGTTAGACCCCTAGCCTGGGAACCTCCGTATGCCGCGGGTGCGGCCCTAGATAAGGCAAAACAACAACAACAACAACAACAAAAGATTGACTTTACACATTCGGTAGAACTGATAGGAACATCAGGAGTCTCCAATCTAAAGGGCTTCCCCAAAGTTCCTGTCATGGCTCAGTGGGTTAAGAATCCGATTAGTATCCATGAGGACGTGGGTTCAATCCCTGGCCTTGCTCAGCATGTTAAGGGTCCAGCACTGCCGTGAGCTGCGGTGTAGGTCACAGATGTGGCTTGGATCCAGTGTTGCTGTGGCTATGGCACAGGTCGGCAGCTATAGCTCTGATTTGACCCATATCCTGGGAACTTTCAGATGCTGCAGGTGTGGCTGTAAAAATAAAATAAAATAGAATAAAACAAAGGGCTTTCCCTCAGCAGTCTGCCTGAGGGGATCCCCATCATCAGTTTTGTACCCTAAGACTCTTGCTAAGGAGATGTGTTTCAACTGGGTGAAAAGTTTATGTCACAGAAAAATATACCAATACATCATTAATGGCTATTTTAATCCGATGGTCAAATGCATTCTTTCTTTCTTACTGCAACAGAGAGGAGGATCCTGAGACACAGATCAGCAAGGCCTTGTTGTTGGGAGGGAGAAGGAAAATCATGGGCATGGATTTTGACTTCTACTCTACCTGCATGTTTGGGTAGGGTGCTTCAAAAGGAGACCCTTTGGAGTCCCCTGGTGGGTCAGTGGGTTACAGATCCAGCATTGTCACTGCTGTGGCTTGGATTCAATCCCTGGCCCAGGAATTTCCGCATGCTGAGGGTGCAGCCAAAAAAAGGTAAACTTTGCTTTCAGGGCCCAATGTTATTGTTTCAGTTTTACACTCACTCAGATAGTTCTAGTTCTTCCTTTAAGAAACTATACTTTTACATATAGAACTTCCTTTGCACATTGTATGTTGTTAGATTATAAGAACTTGAGTAAAATACCAAAGGACACAGTAAGACTTTTTTTTTTCCTTGCTTTTTAGGGCTGCACCCTCAGCATATGGAAGTTCCCAGGACAGGGCTCGAATCAGAGCTATAGCCACCGGCCTTCGCCACAGCCACAGCAACGCGGATTCCGAGCCGACTCTGCGACCTACACCACAGCTCACAGCAACGCCGGATCCTTAATCCACTGAGCGAGGCCAGGGATCAAACCAGCAACCTCATGGTTCCTAGTCAGATTCTTTTTCACTGCACCACGACGGGAACTCCAGGGACCGTAAGACTTTAGAACAGAAATGTTAGAACCAAATGTCCATAGAAGTTCCATATAAAATGAAGAGAAAACATCTTGGAGAGTTAAGGGAAGAAAAGTGTGTTTGCTTTTCAGGAGTTCGGTTTACTTGCAATACATTCAGGAGTTCATTTCATTAAGTGACACTCATGCTATGGCGATTTGATTTTCTTACACCATATTTTTTTTCCTTTTGTGTTCACAATGCTTCCTAGACAATAAAATGACACTTAGAAGCTTCCTTTCCAGTCCTTTGCATCTCCAGAGATCCTTTATTTCAGTCATTCGATTTGCATCTTTCCAGGGTGTGTTTGGCCATAGAGATTCACACTGGTGTCTATCGAGTAGCTGCTGGTTCTATTTTGGATCTGCTGATGGTCTTAATCTCTTCAAACTTTTCTTAATAATGGCTTCTTCAACCCTAGAAATCCTTCTCAAACCTCCAAAATAATGTGATTATGTTGTGAATACAGGATACTTTATGTAATAAGAGTTTCATTAAGGTGGAGTCTAAGGACCAGGAGAAACCCAGAAGGCCTCTCAGCCCTCTGTTCCTAGAATGCCTCATTCAACTTACCGAATAGCTCTTTTTTTTTTCTTTCCCCCCCTTTTTTCTTTTTCTTTTTTCTTTTTTTCTTTTTGAAGCCACACCTGCGGACTATGGAAGTTCCCAGGACTAGGGGTCGAATCGGAGCTGCAGCTGCCAACTGGATCTGAGCCTCATGTCCAACTCACACTGCAACTTGTGGCAACATGAGATCCTTAACCCACTGAGTGAGGTCAGGGATCAAACCCATATCCTCACGGACACTCTGTCGGGTTCTTAACCCTCTGAACCACAGTGGGAACTCCTGAGTAGCTCTTGACTTAGCAGCAAGACTCAGACTCTTCCTCTCCCAACCTCACGGTTGCTGGGTATGTGGATGTGAAGTGGGTGGTGTAATCAAGTGTCCATATGCAGGTTGAGAATTGAGAGTGGGAGGTACTCAAGGGACAGGAGCAGAAGGGAGATGTATGTGACAAAGAGAGAGATTGGGGGAGTTCCTGTCGTGGCGCAGCTGAAACAAATCCCACTAGGAACCATAAGGTTTCGAGTTTGATCCCTGGCCTCACTCAGTGGGTTAAGGATCTGGCGTTGCTGTGAGCTGTGCTGTAGGTCACAGATGCGGCTCAGATCCCACGTTGCTGTGGCTGTGGTGAAGGCCGGCAGTTGTAGCTCCGATTTGACCCCTAGCCTGGGAACCTCCATATGTGCAGCCCTAAAAAGCAAAAAAAAAAAAAAAAAGAGAGAGAGAGAGAGAGAGAGAAACATTGGGGTACGTGGAAATGTTTATTTGAAGCCATGGAGCCCAGTAGAAACTATTTTCTCAATGATGTGTTCTTCTGAAATAGGTGAAGATTATTAGCCACTTGCGTCTGTCTCTCTCAGCTCTTCCTGGTTGGACACATGCTTGTATCAGGGCTGCTGCAGTACTGAGTCAGTATGGTGTTTATAATAGCGTCTTTCTCCACCTTGTGAGCACCCCTCAACAGCTTTGTGAAGCTTCAAATTAGGTCAGTTCTCATTCCCAAAGATCTGGTTACACTGTCTGCTTTTCCTTTCCCCCAGGATCAGAATCACAGTCTGAACCTTGGCTCAAGAGAGGTTTTCCTTGGGGGCCTAGGACCACCACTCTCCTTTGGATACTGTATTAGGGTTCTCCAGGGAGCCTAGGAAATATATATCTCATATATATACATACATGAGAATATTTGGCATGAACTAATAGGACCTGGCATATCCTCACTATTATGAGGAATTGGCTCACACATAAATGGAGGCTGAGAAATCCCACGATCTGCCATCTGCAAGCTGGAGATCCAGGAAAGCTGGTGGAGTGATTCTAGTCTGAGTCTGAAGGCCTGAGAACCAGCGGGGTCAGTGGTATAAAGCCCAGTCCAAGGCAGAAGAAGAACACTGCCCCAGCTCAGCAGGCAGGCAGGAAGCAGAAAGGGCGAACTCCCCCTTCCCGGACCTTTTGGTTCTGTTCAGGCCCTCAAAAGATTGCATGACGTCCACGCACATTGAGGAGGGCAGTCTACATTACGGAGTCTGCCAATTCACATGCTAATCTCAGCTGGAAACATCCTCACAGAAAAAAATGTCTAGAAAAAAATGTTTAATCTGGACACCTCTTGGCCCAGTCGAGTTGACACATAAAATCGACCATCATAGATGCTTTTTTTGTCTGTCTTGAAGGTATATTCTCTGAACCTAGAATCTGAAGTTAAGTTCTGTGTAGGGTCAAAATCTTTGAGAAGTGTGTTGGCCATCAACTGATGAGTGGATAAGAAATGTGTTATATATGTTTCTTATTGGGGCAGGGAAAAACATGATGTCTGCTACAACATGGATGAAACTTGAACCATTAGGTTAAGTGAAAGACACATGACACAAAGGCCACACATAGTATGATTCAATTTATATAAAATGTTCAGGATAGACAAATCTATAGAGACAGAAAATAGTATTTCCCAGGGCCTGGGAGGAGGTAGGAGGTATACAGTGACTGCTAATGGGTGTGACGTTTCTTCTTAGGATGAGAAAATGTTTTGGAATTAGATAGCAGTGACACACAACTTTGTGAATACACTGAAAAACACTGAAGGGTATCCTTTAACATGGTGAATTTTATGGTAGTGAATTATGTTTTGAGTCGTTTTTCCTTTTCCCTTTTTTTTTTGCCTGTACTCGTGGCATGTGGAAGTTCTAGGCCAGGGATTGAACTCATGCCACTTTAATGACCTGAGCCACAGCAGTGACAATGCCAGATCCTTAACCACTAGGCCACTAGGGAATTCCCCCTCAAACTTTCTTAAGCTCAGTTCCTTCCTTGATCAAATAGAGGTGAAAATCCCTGACCTTTCTATCATGTGTGAGTAGGATGAAGATTAAATGGGATAAAAGACGTAAAGCATAAAATGCTTTATAAATTCAAAGGCTTATTTCTTTTATGCTTCTAATTCCTCTCCTGCACTTATGGCTGAGTGCCCCTGCCACCTACCTTACCCTAGCAGAATCTAGGTGGTCTGCGTGTAGTTGGGGTTGGGGTCACCAGATTGGAAAAGCCAATCACTTCATTCTCTTAGCATCCCCTGTGCACGTCACTGCACCCCCGCCCCAACACACACACACGGAGAATGCAGTTGGTTACATTAAGATTGTGTGACAAGCTTTTAAAAATGTTGATTACAGGATGGAAAAAAGAAATACATCTTACAGTTGAAAGCACAACAGGGGGGCCAGCAAAGTGGCTACATGACTAATCTCCCTTTTCTTCTCAGAGCAGCACTTTTTTATACTGTTCAAGTTGTTTTAGATCAAATAGTGGGCAAGAACTACCCCCCCCGCCCCCGCAATTGGTTCGTGTAGTTCATTCTGCCTTCCTGACTGAAGCCCGGGAGACTGCGGTGGGCTGGAAAGTGGCACTCCTAAAAGGAGCACAGTCACATGGAGTTGAAGATTTGGCTACAAATACGCAGAGACACATGCAAACTTGCGCATACGGGTCTTCTTTTATTTGATTGTGCCATTTGTGTGTGGCCCCTTGGGGTATCAATCAGCTTAACATTAATTAAAACGTATGAAGCCTCATAAAATGGTATTAAAATGCCAGGCTTCAGTTGCCACCCCTTTAGAAAAGGTCTATAAAAAAGATCAATCTCTTTCACCCCTCCTCTTTTACATTCATACATCAATACACACACAGAGCTCACAGACCGTATTTTCTGCTGGACTTGCCTTGAGTTGACGTAACAGTTCCCTGTTGCCTTTGGGATCAGCTCTGTGTGCTCTGGCCTGGTTTTTATGGTTTGCCATAAGAGGATCCTACCTGATCTAGGCCAATGCTGTCTCCTTTGCTCCCTAACAAAGATTCCACTTCAGGCCTGCACCCTCACTGCTTCCCGCTCGCCTCATGTTTATTCTCCCCTCCTCACTCCCCATGGCCTGTCTATAGCTTTCCTACCCATTTGCAAGAAGTCCTTTTTTCCTTTGTCTCTAAGAAGGTGCTTGGGAACTACTTCTTTCCGTAGTAATCTCTGTTTCTGCTGAGTTTTTATGGCTCCTACATACAGCCTCTGCTGAGAGTTCTCAACCATGGTATTGCAACACCAGTTGTGAAATGTGTTTTAATTTGGTAATAATAATTTATTTGGGGAAGGATTACAGCTATATGGTTATATGGGTGTCTTCAAGTGGATTAGTCCTGCAGCAGACATCCCTTTCAATCACTTTTATTCAAATGGATATAATTACTTAAGCATGTAAAGATGCATTTATACATTCATTCAGTAAATATTTATTGAGTTCCTACTCTATTCTGAGTATAGGGAATGCTATTCATTATTCATGTTGTAGAGGGGACAAAGTTGAGAACTGCTTGCCAGTACTGCACGATTTGGCACATAATTATTTATGGCCTGATACTAGTCTCTCATTGTTCCTTGGGGTTAAGTTTTGCTTTCCCAACCCCGACTGAAGCTTTTTAAATCAGTGAAGTCTGTTTTATTCCTCTGCAGCAACTAGTACAGGAATGGGCATTCCATATGTAGATGCTTAGGAAGTACTGGCAATGGGTTAAAATATTATTTGTGATTGATGGAGATATTGAGAAAATTGAAGTGCACGTGAGAAGCCAGAGAAGCTGACATTTATACTGTCCAATTAAAATTATAAGCTATTGTCATCACTCCAGCTTTTGTTTATTTCAAGTCTCCACTTGAAATTACACTAATTAATGAAATGACTGTAAATCTGAAATGTTCTAGGGTGTTTAATTACTTCTCTTTTTATGTATCTAAAATTTGCTAGTTTAAGAATTTAAAAAATATATTTAGAGGAGTTCCCATTGTGGCTCAGTGGTTAAAAAACCCGACTAGTATCCATGAGAACGCAGGTTTGATCCCTAGCCTTGCTCAGTGTGTTAAGGATCCGGCATTGCCATGAGCTGTGGTGTAGGTCACAGATGTGGCTCAGATCCCGCATTGCTATGACTGTGGCATAGGCCAGCAGCTGTAGCTCTGATACGACCCCTAGCCTGGGAACCTCCATATGCCGTGGGTGCAGCCCTAAAAAGACACTATATATATATAGATATAGATATAGATATAGATATAGATATAGATATAGATATAATTCTAATATAATATATTTAGAAATGTATATATTTAGAAAAAATAGAATGTGTGTAAGTAGAAGGGGGATTTTTTTAAATCAAATGAATAATGTTCTAGTGATTTGAATTAGAATGTAAAACAGAATCAGAGAAGTTTAGAACCAGAAGGAACTTTTGCTAATATCTAGTACAAATCACTTATTTTATAAATGAGGAAATTGAGATCCAGTCAGGGTAAGGACTTACTCAAGGTCACACAGTCTGGGGACAAAATGAATGTTCTCAGTCATCTGGATGCACACGGCTGGTTCTCGTACCCTGGATGTTATTTGTTAAGAATGGCAGAAGCATAGAAAGAGAGAATGAATGCATGTCTATTACCTGGGAAATAACCTGCAAAATGACAAAGCTGACACACTCATCGACATGGTAAATTATAAGTGGCTTAAAGAAATTGCTAACCATTTTTCTGGCCAAATGGTGCAAAATGAGGAAAGATAATAAATAATCCTGAAATGATTGATGCAGCAGCAGTCTCCTGAAAAAGACAAAAGGCTAGCTAGTTAGTTCCATGCTTCGCACTTAATCACGCTTAATCATGGATTATTTTCTAAACTTCTGGTGTGGTTTCAGAATACGTTGAACGAGGAAATGTTTTAAATAAGAAAGTAGCCCCTTCTTAGGGTGTTTAGCATAGGTCTGTTTCAATCCATATTTCCTTTTTTTTTTAACTTCATTCCTCCCAAACTTCAGTAGAAAAGTAACTTTTTCTTTACAATCTGGAGGGTAATTATTTTCCTTTTTTAATTGTAGCCTACGTTCTGCATATATACTGTATTCTATAGTCTTCCTATTACAGTATTTACTAGAGAGTAGTGTTTGGTGTAAAGGGACTAGGATTACACTTCATTGTAATTCTTTTCAGTTAATTGAGGTATGATTGCAGCCTTTAAGAGAAAGTCTGGTACCAACAGGGTCTCCTTCTGATGTGTCCGTCACAGAATCTTTTGGAGCTGGGCTGGACCTTGGCCTCCGGGGGTAGCATTTCCCTGAGTGTCACAGTGTGTTCCTCGGAACGTTATCTCTGGAATGTGACCAGTGAAAGGGGTTCCTTGATCAGCTGAGTCTTGGAGACATACAGGCCAGTCTGTTTTCTTCTTCGAGGTCCTTGATCTGTGGGAGAAAACTTTAAGACTCTGAGAAGCGGTGCAGGAAAGAAACCCGCTTGATTCTATCTAGTGTTACGGTCTTTTTTTTTTTTATGTAAGTAGAGTTGATTTATAATGTTATGTCAATTTCTGCTGTATAGCAAAGTGATCCAGTCATACACAGGTGTACATTCTTTTTCTCATACTATCTTCTATCATGTTCTATCCCAAGAGATTGAATATAGTTCCCTGTGCTGTACAGTAAGGCCTCACAGCTTATCCATTCTAATTGTAATAGTTTGCATTTACCAACCCCAAACTCCCAGTCCATCCTACTCACTCTTCCTCCCCCTTGGCAACCACAAATCTGTTCTCTGGATCGTTACGGTCTTCCTTGGATCACATCTACTGACATCCCAGCAAACAGAATTCTTGAGGGATACACTTGGGAAAAACAGGTTTAGGCAATCTCCTTATCTGCTGATTAGAAATCTGAGGATCTGGAGTTCCCTTCGTGGCTCAGTGGTTAACGAATCCGACTAGGAACCATGAGGTTGCGGGTTTGATCCCTGGCCTTGCTCAGTGGGTTAAGGATCTGGCGTTGCCGTGAGCTGTGGTGAAGGTCACAGACGCGGCTCGGATCCCGCGTTGCTGTGGCTGTGGCGAAGGCCGGCAGCTACAGCTCCTGTTAGACCCCTAGCCTGGGAACCTCCATATGCCGCGGGTGCGGCCCTAGATAAGGCAAAAAGACAAAAAAAAAAAAAAAAAGAAATCTGAGGATCTGCAAGGGAAAGTGACTTACTCTGGGCTGCTAGCTCTGTAGTGGCAGAGCTGGGGCAGTACATCAGTCTTTCGTTGCCAAGGACAATATTCTTTGGCATCTTTCAGTGGAGGGTGTGATGCTGAGGGTGAGGACAGGATGAATAGCTACTGTATCCTTTTTGTTTCCCTTTTTACATGCCATAGATTTATTTCTATCTTTTTTCTATAGGGTTACAGTGACATCCATGATGTAGTGCCTTTTGGTCCTTTAATTCTCTCATCAATGATAAAGCAATACGCCCTGATCTCTACCTCTTGATTATGTGATTTCTCTAGTTTTTCACGTGGCTAGACCCTTATTGCTCTTCAGGTCTCAGCCTCTTCAGTGAGGCTTCCTGTGATGACTCTAAGCTGCCCTTCCCCCTCCCGCAATCATGGTTCTCTATTGCAGCGCTTTCATTCTTTTAAGACACTGCACAGTCTTAGGTATCTCAGCTGTTTCGCTCACTATGTGCCCTCAGCTCAGTGCCTGGCCCATAGTAGATAGTCAATAATAAATATTTATTGAATGAATGAATAAAACAGGGCACTAAAACTGTCTCTCTTAACAGTTTCCATTCTATAAAAGTGCCTCTCTTCACCTTCCTTGACACTCTGGGTTCTTTACAACTTTTTTTCCTCACTGGAGGATCCACTGGGTAATTTGTGGGATTCCTAACCCATCAATGTAACATGATTTGCCTGCACATTCAACCCACGGACCCTTTCCACTTCAAGTCAAATAATACCATTTATCTCCATCATTCCAGTAAAGGTGTGATTCAATATTTCCTAAAGAGAGTATTTGAGGACTTCTAGAAGTTTAATGGGGGAGACTTAGAGGAAACGTTTGCCAGGAAATAACAGACGAATGACAGGTCTCTAGCACAGAAATGATATACTTTGATTGAGGTGATAGATTAGATTCCTGTTCAAAAATATCTCCTTCCTCCTCCCAAATCCAGGGGATGAGTACACCTTCCCACCCACTGACTTTGAACTCAGTCATGTGACTTGCTTTGCTCAGTGGGATGTCAGCAGCCATGATGTAAACAGAGACATGAAATACACATGTGTCTCTTATGTTTCTGCCATCACCATAAGAAGAGCTGGACCTGCCGCTCAGGTCCCAGAATAAATAGACATGCGCGGACCTGAGCATATCCTTTATAAGGACAAGTGCAGCTGGACCTTCGGCTTGAAGGAGAACTGCTCATTTGAACTCAGCCAATCACTATCAATCTACAGACTTTCGAGTGAGAAGAAAGGTTGTTCTTTAAAGCCATTGAGTTTGAGGTGCATTTTTTTTTTTTTTTGGCTGCACCTGCCTGGGCTAGGGATTGAACACCCATCACATCAGTGACCCCAGCTGCTGCAGTGACAATTCCAGATCCTGAACCCACTGCACACACGGGAACACCTTGAGGTGCTTTTTGTTAAAAAAAAAATTTTTTTTTCTTGCTTTTAGTAGCAATAGGTGACTGACAATTGACTTCTGGTCAATCTGTTAATTTGATCAAAGCGTTTCAAGTATCTTTATGTATCTTCGTTGTGGTCTCTTTAGGATAATGGCTGCTAATACCTTTCCAGTCGAGCGAGAGACCCACCTTTGAAAGTTGTGATAAGATAGCTGAAAGCTTATCAATTTAGCTACTGCCTAAGATTGAGAGGTGTTATACAGCTAAACTGATAGGACAAGAAATGAGAAGAAGCCTGAATGAGGTGTTCCCGTTGTGGCTCAGCTGGTTATAAACCCAGATAGTATCCGTGAAGATGCCTGAGCTGTGGTGTAGGTCACAGACACAGCTTGGATCCCACGTTGCCGTGGCTGTGGTGTAGGCCGGCACCTGCAGCTCTGATTCGACCCCTTGCCTCGGAATTTCCATGTGCTGTAGGTTTGATCCTAAAAAAGACAGTTCAGTGAGGACAGGAACAAGCAAAAAGCAGAAACTAGCAAACTGGCAGGTGGTGGTTGAAGGGGAGAAATGCCTATTAAGGATTTTTTTTTCATTTTACTCACAGGACTTAGTTATTGTAACTGAATTTTTTATTAACATAATTGTAAATTCACATGCCATAAGAAATAATAGAGTCATCGGATATACTTTTCATGGAGTTTCCTCCTACGATAGGTAATATAAAACTATAGTATAGTACCGCAACCAGAGTATTGATATTGATAGAGTTCAGCTATCTTTTTTTTTTTTTTTTGTCTTTTCTAGGGCCGCACTCGCTGCACGTGGAGGTTCCCAGGCTAGAGGTCTAATCGAAGCTGTAGCTGCCGGCCTACGCCCCAGCCACGGCAATGTGGGATCCAAGCCGCATCTGCAACCTACACCACAGCTCACAGCAACGCCAGATCCTTAACCCACTGAGCAAGGCCAGGGATTGAACCCGCAACCTCATGGTTCCTAGTCAGATTCGTTAACTGCTGAGCCATGACGGGAACTCTGAGTTCAGCTATCTATTCAGATTTATCCAGGGATACTTGTACTCCTGTTTGTGTGTGTTTGTGTTTAGTTCTATGCAATTTTATCACACGTGTCAGTTGTGTGTCTGCCGCCACATCAAGATGCAGAACATTTCCATCAACACAAGGATTCTTCATGTTGCCTTCTATAACCACAGCAACCCCTCTCTGTCCACCCTCCCTAACCCCTGGGAACCACCAATCTGTTCTCCATTTCTAAAATTTTGTCCCTTCAAAAACATTACATACAAGGAATTGAGGGTTTTGATTGGTTGCTTCGTCTTTCACGTAAACCTTTTCTTCTCCTCACCACAAAATCTCCAGTAAAGCATACGCTGTCCACTAATACTTTATAGAGGGTTTTTCTTTTGATGTGATGTAGTTCGGACTCCTACTTTGGGGTTGACGGGGAGGAGCGGTGGCTAACCAAAGGCCTGGGTTTTAACACGTAGGTGCGAATTGCTGAAGTATTGAAGCACTGGGAGATAAATGATAGATAGATAGATAGATGATAGCAGGAAGGTGGACCACTCACAGGGAGAAAGTAGTTCTTCTAAAAAATAGTAACAACTTTGTAAGCTCTAGGTGCTCCCAGGTATTCCTTTTTCAGTTCACTGCCTGCTCTCTACAACTTGCCTTTTTCCTTTCTTTTACTCTCTCCTTTCTCTTCTCTGCCCAAATCTGGGTTAGTATTTGGGCGATACCATGAAGACTCCTCCTGCTTATTCCTAAATCTTAACTGCTAGTCTGTCTTGGTACCTGGAACTCTAATATTAGGGATTCATTCATCTGGAGTCAGGTATCATGTTTTTAAATGCGAATTTGGGGTATATAGTGCCTACTCAATAAAAATTTACTGAATGGATAAACACTTTAGTAGGAATTTGTTTATGAACGTGCACTGGAGGAGGCATTTTGATGGGGGTAGGATACAGTGCAATTATTTTACCTTGTATTATTTATTTTTAGGTTATGAAATATTTCCTTTTTTTTCTTTTTTGGTTGCACCTGCAGCGTACAGAAATTCCTGGGCCAAGGACTGGATCAGAACCACAGCTGCAACCTATGCCACAACCATGGCAATGCCGGCTCTTTAACCCACTTTGCCACAGTGGGAACTCCTGGTTATGAAATATTTCAAACAGAAAAGTATAAAGACCAATATACTGAACACCCATGACTCTAACTCAAAGTCTTGCCTTTTTGTAAGAAATAGTGTTATGGCTGGAGTTGTTGTCCTCTTTGTGCTCCAGCCTCCCCGATTACATAGCTCTCCCTCTCTCCTCAGAGGTATCCTGTATCCTGTAGTTGGTGTGTATGCTCCCCATGCATGTTACTGTGTTTTGTGTGTGTCTCCATTTGTTTTCACAGGTAGTATACAGTACTGCTGTTTTTTGAACTTTGCCTAAATGACTTCTGGTATACATGTCATTCTGCAGCTTGTGTTTTTCATTTAACATTTATGATTATATTTATCCACGTTGATACATGCATATCTAGGTCATTCATTTTGTCTGCTGTCTCGTATGAACACAATCTGACTACAACTCAATTTATTCACTTCTCTTTTGATGAATTTTCTAGATTGTTTCCTATTACGGCGCTGTTCCAAACACCTTGAACATGCTACTTCTTCATGTGTGCAAGAGTTTTTCTAAGACAAATGACTAGAAATGGAACTACTGGGCATTAGGGGATGTGTATGTTCAGACTGACTAGATATTAGCAAATTACTCTCCTATGTGATATCCCAAAGAACAAGCATACATTGCCGTTAATGCAGATTTGATTCCAGATCACTGCAATAAAGCAAATATTGCAATAAAGTGAATCACATAAATTTTTTGGTTTCTCAGTGCATATAACAGTTAATTTTACAATCTGCTGTAGTCCATTAAGTATCCAATAGCATTGTCTAAAGAAATGATGTACAGGAGTTCCCTTGTGGCACAGCATTGTTATGGAGGTGGCTTTGGTAGCTGTTGTGGCATGGGTTCCCTGGCCAGGGAACTCCCACATGCTGTGGGCATGGCCAAAAAAAGAAATTATGTAGAGGAGTTTCCATCATGGCCCGGCGGTAGCGAACCCAACTAGTATCCATGAGGACGTGGATTCTATCCCTGGCCTCGCTCAGTGGGTTGAGGATCTGGCATTGCCGTGAGCTGCGGTATAGGTTGCAGACTTGGTTTGTATCTGGTGTTGCTGTGGCTGTGGCGTTGGCTGGTGGCTACAGCTCCTGTTAGACCCCTAGCCTGGGAACCTCCATATGCCATGGGTGCGGCCCTAAAAAAAACAAAAACAACAAAAAAAATTGATGCACAAACCATAGTTTTAAAATTATTGCTAAAAAGTTCTAACAATCATCTGAACCTTCGGTGAGTCACTCTTTTTTCCTGGTGGAAGATCTTGGCTTGATGTTGATGGCTGCTGACTGATCACGGTGGTGGTTGCTGAGGGTTGGGGTGACTGTGGCAATTTCTTAAAATAAGACAATGAGGTTTGCCATGCCTATTGACTCTTCCTTTCCCAAATTTCTCTATAGCATGTAATGCTGTTTGATAGCATTTTACCCACTGTAGAATTCTTTCAAAATTGGAGTCAATCATTTCAAATTCTGCCCTTGATTTATCAACTAAGTTCATATCATATTCTAAATTCTTTGTTGTCATTTCAGCAGTCTTCACAGTATCTTTACCAGGACTAGATTCCATCTCAAACAACTGCTTGTGTTGCTCATTCATAAGAAGTAACTCCTCATCCACTAAGATTTTATGATAAAACTGCAGTAATTCAGTCCTATCTTCAGATCCTCTTCTAATTCTAATTCTCTTGCTCTTTTCATAGCCGCAGTTACTTTCTCCACCAAAGTCTTGAACTTTTCAAAGTCATCCATGAGGGTTGGAATCAGCTTCTTCCAAACTCCTGTTAATGCTAATATTTTGACCTCCTCCCATGAATCACTAATGCTTTTAATGGCATCTAGAATGGTGAATCCTTTCCAGAAGGTTTTAAATTTAATTTGCTCACATCCATCAGAGGAATCACTATCTATGGCAGCTATAGCCTTATTAAATGTATTTCTTAAATAATAAGATGTTAAAATCAAAATTAGTCCTTGATGTATGGGCTACCGAATGGATACTGTGTTAGCAGGCACGAAAGCAACGTGAATCTCATTGTCTGTCTCCATCAGAGCTCTTGGATCACCAGGTTCATTGTCCATGAGCAGTAATATTTTGAAAGGAATATTTTTTTCTGAGGAGTAGTTCTTAACAATATGGGCTTAAAATATTCAGTAAGTATGGGCTTAAAAATATTCAGTAAACCATGTTGTAAACAGATGTTCTGTCATCCAGGCTTTCTTGTTCCATTTATAGAGCACAGGCAGAGTAAATTTAGCATAATTCTTAAAGGCCCTGGAATTTTCAGAATGGTAAATGAGCACTGGATTCAACTGAAAGTCCCCAGCTGTATAAGCCCCTAACAAGAGACTCAGTCTGTCTTTTGAAGCTTTGAAGCCAGGCATTGACATCTTCTCTCCAGCTATGAAAGTCCTAGATAGAATCTTCTTGCAATAGAAGGCTGTTTTATCTCCAGTGAAAATCTGTTTAATGTAGTCACCTTCATTAATGATCTTAGATGAGGATAACTTTTACATCAGGACTTGCTGCTTCAGTTTGTACTTTAATGTTATGAAGGTGGCTTCTTTCCTTAAACCTCATGAACCAAGCATTGCCACCTTCACACTTTTCTTCTGCAGTTTCCTCACCTCTCTTAGCCTTCACAGACCTGAAGAAAGTTAGAGCCTTGCTCTATATTAGGCTTTGGCTTCAGGGAATGCTGTGGCTGGTTTGATCTTCTATCCAGATGACTAAAATTTTCTCCAAATCAGCACTAAGGCAGTTTGACTTTCTTACCATTCATGTGTTCACTGGAGTAGCACTTTTAATTTCCTTCAAGAACTTTTCCTTTGCCTTCACAACTTGGCTGAGTGGCACAAGGGGCCTAGCTTTCAGCCTATGTCAGCTTTTGACTTGCCTTCCTTACTAAGCTTCATCATTTCTAGCTTTTGATTTAAAGTAAGTGACATGTGATACTTCCTTTCACTTGAACACCATTACAGGGTTATTAATTGGGCTAATTTCAATATTGTTGTGTCTCAGGGAATGGGGAGGCCTGAGGAGATGAGAGTGATGGGAAGAATGGCTGGTCAGTGAAACAGTCAGAACACATGCAACTTGGATAGATTATGTTTGCCATCTTATATGGATATGGTCCATGGAGCCCCAGAATAATCACAATAGTAACAATAAAGATCACTGATCACAGATAACCATAACAAATGTAACAGCAATGAAAAACTTTGAAATATTGGGAGAATTACCAACATGTTACCCAGAGAAATGAAGTGAGCAAATGCTGTGGGGAAAATGGCGCTAATAGACTTGCTAGATGCAGGACTGCCACAAACGGTCAACTTGTAAAAACTGTAGTATCTGTGCAGCATAATAAAGTGAGATGCTGTAAAACAAGGTATGTCTGTATATGAAATTCCACCAGTGTATGAAATTCCTCTTTATTTTCTTGGCAGTGTTCAGTATTTATAGGCTTTGCATTTTTCTAGAAGTGGAAATGCTACCTTACTGTTTTAATTTGTATTATCTTGATAACTCTTGAGGTGAAACATATTTTCGTATGTGTATTGGGCATTTGAATTTACTCTCCTGTGAAATGCCTGTTCAAGTCTTTTGCCCACTTTCATGTTGTGTTGCTTTTTTCTTTCTTTCTTCTTTCTCTCTCTCTCTCTCTCTCTCCCTCCCTCCCTCTCTTTCTTTTTATTTGGCTGCACCTGCAGCATGTGGAAGTAGTGAGGCCAGGGATCAAACATGAGCCACAGCAGTGACCCAGGCTGCTGCAGTGACAGTGCCAGATCCTTAACCTGCTGCACCACAGGGGAACTCCTGTTTTTCTTATAGAGTTGCAGAAATTCATTAAATATTCTGGATCTCTATCTTGTGCCTGTTATATGCTTTGTAAATCTAGTCTGTGGTTTGTTTTTTTAACATGTTTATGATATAGTTTGTATATAGAAGTTTTATGTTTTCATGTGGTGAAACCTATCCATCTTTGTATTTATAGCTTGCTTGTGTGTGTTTTGTTTAAGGGAGCCTGAGCATACTACATACCCAAAGGGACAGATGATAGAGGGTGGAAACAGATACCCCCTTTGTTCTTCTTTTTCTCTTCTTGCTTCTACTCTTTCTCCCTTTCCCCCCATCCTGAAATCGATACCTTTAAGAAACAAGCTAGCCACCTTTTGCTTTGAGTTGTTCAATTTTTTATCTAGCTAGCTTTAGCTCTGTTCTGCTGGGCTGCTTTCTTCAAAACTTTTCCATCTACTTGGTGCTGCCAGTAAATGCCAGGGAGAAGACTGGTTTGTGCCTTTAAGAATTAAAAAAAAAAAATGAATAAATACATCCCAAGAGTGAAGAAATTGTGCCAAATGAATGAGCTCCTATATTGAAAAGTTACAAGTAAGAGATCTCATTCGGTCAATCTCTACTGCTTTTTTCATAAAGGAAGACTTTTTAAACAATCGTTTTCTAAAGTTTTATTTCTTTATATCAGTATGGCAGTACCATACCACCTCCATAATCCCCCTCACAATCTGATCAAAATTGCTCTAACCTGGGTTAGGGATCAATGGAGAATGAAGAAAACTGAAGGTCAACGTTGCATCAAGCTTTCTCAGACTCCACCCAATCCTCCCTCACACGCCCCCCCCCCGCACCCAGCCCTCCACTACACATTGCAGCTTGAATTATTTAGTTACTCAAATCAATCCATTTTTCTCTGTTTGGTGGTTGGACAATAAAAGTAAGATTTACTGCAGCAAGTGAATAATAAAAAAGGAATTAGCTGAAAACAAACAAAAAGCTGCTTACGTGGCAATCTTCTGTGTTAATCAAAACCTTGAGGACACGTTGGAAGATCAATATTTGACTACAAGATGAAAAGAAGCAAATCTTCCGTGGAAGGTGAGAAAAGAGGGTGATCTGGGGAGCAAAAGAAGACCTAAGGGCGGGGTTCATCATCAGAAGTGGCCAATGGCAACATTTCGTCCAGTTCTCTGGTTGGCCTTAGTGAGGCCTTCTCTGTGTGAGAAATGACAGTGTTTTTTATGCACATATCAAAGTTCAGCTGGATTGTCTCATCCGGGGAAGAAAGCCATCTGTCAGTATTCTCCAAATAATCTACATAATTGACTTTCAAACAAACCTCAAAGAAACGGCATTTATCACCCTAATTGTGGCAGGCGGAGTGTGTGTCACTGCCATTTTATCAAGATAATGGTAAACAGCACTGGGTTTCTTCTCTCCTGGCTTCTTCCAGATTTCTTTCAATTTGTACATACAGCTACATTTCCCCTTTGAGACACACACACACACACACACACACACACACACACACACACACACAGACACACAGACACACACACACAGAAAGGCTGCCTGGGCCTTGAGCAGGGGGAAATTTTGCTTGCCTTTTGACAAGATCTGAAGTCAGCCACCAGCCACCTTCCACACTTGACTCTGCTCCTAGAAACTCCATTCGGGGTAGTGAGTAGGAGAGCATCTTGAAGAAACTCTGTAACGGGGCTGGACCCCTGAGAAGCTCTATCCTGTGAGCCTGGATCTCCTGGCTTGAAGTTCCCTTTGGGGACCGATGGTGGGTGGGACAGGGGAGGGACACCCTCAGAACTAGCTTGGTCTTAGCTTCTAGCCCAAGCTAAATGGGCTCGTGGCCCCCTGTACACAAGCAGACTATCTTTTTTTTTTTTTTTTCTTTATGGCCGTGCCTGTAGCATATGGAAGTTCCCAGGCACCAGCCTAAGCTATAGCCATCGCCACGCCAGATCCAAACCACAGCTTTTGGCAATGCAGAATCCTTAACCCACTGAATGAAGCCAGGGATCGAACCTGCATCCTTGTGAATACTAGTCAGGTTCTTAACCTGCTGAGCCACAATGGGACCTCCACAAGCAGACTGTCTTAATGGATGGTGTCCTTGTTCCCATAGACGCAGGGTGGGACTGGGGAGGGGTTGAGATTATTATGAGGTGCTTTGTTCTTTTTATTTATTTATTTATTTATTTATTTTTTGTCTCTTTGCCTTTATCTAGGGCCGCACCCGCGGCATATGGAGGTTCCCAGGCTAGGGGTCTAACAGGAGCTGTAGCTGCTGGCCTTCGCCACAGCCAAAGCAACGCGGGATCCGAGCCGCGTCTGCGACCTACACCACAGCTCACGGCGACACCGGATCCTTAACCCACTGAGCAAGGCCAGGGATCGAACCCTCAACCTCATGGTTCCTAGTCGGATTCGTTAACCGCTGAGCCACGACGGGAAATCCTGAGGTGCTTTGTTCTATAACCGAACCCAATAACTGATATCTAGAGGAAATTGCTACTCCACAAAATAAATGTTTAAGAACTAGATTCATTCTCAGATCTTGCCTCAAATTCAAGGTCTAGGACAACTTGCCTCAAAGCATAGTCTTTTGTTATTTTCAAGGCACAGGCCACTCTCAGCTTTACCTTTCCACACTCTTATGAAATGTGTTTCTTAACCAGGCTAGCTTTAGACACCCCCACCTTTCCTGTGAGTACACTGAGATCAAAGATCTCACACTGCCCCTCATCGAGCAGAGAGGACCACAGAACATACTGCAAAACTGAGGTGAACTTGAAACTTTCTCCCGCAGACTACTGCCACCACAGAAGAAATGGACATGTGTTTGGATTTCTAAAGAATGTTTGAAAATGTGTTGGCCTGTCAGTAGTCCCACTTCCCCACAGACAGATAGTTACTCAGTAATCCATTAAGGGGCGATAGAAATTGAGGCAGAGGGCTCTTGTTAAAAAAGAATCCAGGGAGTTCCCATTGTGCCTCAGCGGTAATGAATCTGACTAGTGTCCATGAGGCCAGAATGGATCCGTGGCCCTGCCCAGTGAGTTAAGGATCTGGCGTTGCTGTGGCTGTGGCGCAGGTCAGCAGCTATAACTCCAATTTGACCCTTAGCCTGGGAACTTCCATATGCCACAGGTGTGGCCCTGAAAAGCTTTTTTACAGACACAGACTATCATATGATCATAACTATGTCCCAGTGTTGGAAGAAGGAAATATTTAAGGCTTGAGTCACTTTATATAAGACATCCTTTTTCCCCCACTACCCAGTTAACTCCAATACTGAACTGTCTTTTCTGCTCTGTTTTCTCTCTTATGCACACAGCATGGGGCGTTCTGTTTTCTGATTAAAGAGTGGAAAACAACAGCAGCATCTGGGCTGAAGGGGGCGGGGAAAATCCAACTGGCACAGCCCGTCATGATGGGCAGTGTTATTCAATGACCTAGTAAAGAAATGAAAGTGGAACAAAACCTGGCATAGGGAGGCAAGTCCACTTGTTTCATTTGGCACGGGTGTCTCTCCCCACTGGTTTTCACCAGGTAGACTCTCGGACAGCGGGGTCCTTTAAACCTGCCCAGTTGCGCTGGGAAATTGTGATCATCTTGTAAATTGCATGTACGTCACAGCTGGGGAATCGCGCTTCGAGAGGGTTGAGGGCTCCGTGAGAGCAGGGCCAGGTAGCACGTGCTTGCCGAACACATAATAGGCCTACCCTGCCAGGCCACCCCAGGGGAAGATCGTGTGTGTTCTGTAAGGCACGAGAAGTTTTCTTGTGGAGAAGACATTTTGACTTAAATGATTTAGGGCTGAAGGGCAGTTCAACGAATACATAACTGTGGATATTTTTATAGACACAGTGAGTGAACCACTGCTGTGGGGATTGTTTTGTATGTGTTGCTCCCTTGTTTAATATTTCTTTTTTTTTTTTTTTTTTTTTTGCCTTTTGTCATTTTATGGCCGCGGGTTTTATGGCCGCACCCGCGGCAATGTTTAATATTTCTTGAATATTCTAATCCCTTCAGCCGTGCCACTCCAAATGCTCATATGTCCGCCCAGATGCAGAAGAGTAAATACTGTATGATGCCCTGCATGCGAAGTTCCAGGATAGGCAGAACTAATCCATGCTGAGAAAAGAATTTACAAGAGTGATTGCCTTGGAGTGTATCTGTACAAGGAAATGACTAGAAAGAGGCAAAGGGGAACTTTTGGGGGTGATGGGGATATTCTTTACTTTGTTTTGAGTGGTGGTTACAGGGGCGTATACATTTGTCAAATCAGAGCGAACTGAAAACTTTCGATCTGTGCATTTTCTGATGGGGGGGTACTCTCTCTACAAAAACAGAAAAAATGCAGAGAAGGAAGTATTTCTAGGTCACGGGAACACTGAGAGGCACCGATGTTTTGGCCAACTCCAAGTTCAGCTGCTTCAGTTTGGGGCTCTCTGTCATGCGCTTGTCGGGGGTTCCGTGAAAACTTCCTTTACATATGAAACTCACTTCCGCAAAACCAAAGCCAAGGTCACCTCCCTTCCTATTTCACAGCATGATTTTATGTTTTGTTTGAAATGATGTATGTCCCCAAATCGGAGCTATTCAGTCTTAAATGTCATCCCATGTGGAATTTCTTCCCTCCACAAACCTTTCCTTTGGGTGCTTTTGTGCCAGGATATGGTCCCCTGGAGATCTTGAGATTCTCTGATCATTGACTGTCTCTCCCAGCAGAAGGTGTACCTGGAAGTTGGGCCTGTGTCTGACTGACTTCTTTCTGAATCCCAGCACCAAGCCCAGGGTCTGGCCCACAGGGCGAGGAACTAAGCCAACACTCATGCAACAAAGGGATGATTACACAAAGAGGAACCTGTAGGGTTTAAATAGATAAATAATTGATTCAGGGATGGTCTGTGCTTTCTAAGAGCTTACAAAAAAAGACATCTGGGTAAGTGGCTCCTTACATGGTCTAATTAGCTCTTAAGAGACTACATCTTACTCCTCGTATTGCTCTTACTATCCTAATACCCCTCTCTCCAACCTGGCTTGGTCCTCTCTATCATTAGTAGTTAGATTAGACAACAAAAGTAGGGACAGCACTTTTTCCAGAAGAAGTGCACATGGTAGTTTCCATTAAATTCCTTTAGTCCCCTTCCATTATTATACAAGTGTGGTTAACATGAAACTTCAGTTAGCTGATTCGTGGAGATCAGACAGTATGAACTATAGGAAATGAAAACAGTTTTAGTTTTTACACGTTTCCACTCAGTGGTTATCCTAACACCTTAGGAATCCTCTGAGACAGCAGGCCTAGTGAAGAATGGGTTCCTTAGGGTGGTGGAGTTGATGTTAAAGACAAACTTTAATTATATGATAGTGAGAGATTTCTCTTTGAATGTTCCCAAAGGGCAAATTTAGGACAGAGAAAAGACTTATTACCTCAAAAGGTATGGTGCACGCTGCTGAGCGTCTAGTTTCAAGAAAGGCTCAAAGCCAAGGGTAAGGACCCACACTGAGTTCACGAGGCCCATTTGAATACTTGACGAACCTCAGACATCCCTATCTGTGAGGCTGACAGCTTACAGGCTGAAGGAAAGAACCACTTTCTGCTACAACACATCCTCCAGGACATAAGGCTCTGAATACAGTCGATCCTTATCCAGCTCCTAGTTGGTGAATGCAGAAGTGTTTTCCAATGGTAAGAACTGTCGGTAACAAAGTGAGGCTGCCAAGGACTGGAGCAGCCTCTCTCTGGAAGCCTAGGACCTTGAAGGATAGTTTGCTCTTTAAGGCTATTATGAACTTATCCTCCTCATGAGTGTCCCAGCTCTCAGCTCCATAAAACCTGCAATAACTGCTGTTTTATGACTTACACTTGGTCATAACACAAAAGATTGATCGGGGCTCCCATCCTACAAAGAGGGAAGACAGCGCTTTCAGATATATGGCCTCCCAATAGATTTTTCATGAGATGAGCCAAAAATGCTTCTTCAAGATTCATGCAAGCAAATGTGATCAGTGCCCAAGTCTGTAAATAACATACCCAATCTTTCAAGCTTACGCTCTGACCCTTTTGAGTTTGCGGTGTCCTTATTAGAGCCAATATTATGTTGGAGAGATGAACTATTTTTTTACCAAAAAAAAAAAATTAGATCAAAATCTTTTAGGGAAAAAATATTGCCCCTCTCTCTGTATCCTTCCATTTTCTTATCTTCCTCTCTCCACTCTCCACCCAGTGCAGGAAAATTTCTCTTAAATCAGCTTGATATTTCCAAGACTAGCATAAGCTGTTGGCAGTTTTATGCAACTAATAAAGCAGATTAAAAAATAAACTCTGTAACTTTCTGTATTCTGAAAAGCCCTCTTGTTTGAGAAATGTTAAATATTGCTTTGTCAGAGGGTGCTGGAAATAAGAAAGAATGACTTCCGTATATCTAGCATTTGAAAGAACAAAAATCAGGGGCTATTAATGTAGCTAGATCTTGGGATTCAGGTAATATGTCCTATAATTCATTCTGACTGACAGTTGGGAGGAGAAATCAGAGTAGGGCTGACCAAAATGCTATCTCTTGGGAAAAAAAAAAATCAGCACCAGAACTTCAAAACTAATCTCTCACATATCAACCTGATCTCTCTGAGGGGACTCTCTTCCAGCTAAATGCTGAATTTAATTCTGTACATCACATTTCTTTGGAGAGATTTAGTACTTTAATTAGATTTTTTTATGTGTCACAGAACTGTAAACATAAATTATATTTTTGTTTATCTTTAAAGGAGAGCTTAGAAAAATAATAATGATTAAAGTGTATGTGAATTTTCCTTGAGTCTGTTTCTTGCTCGTTTTCTGTATTTGTGGCTGAGGAATCGTCTGGCCATACCGCCAAGCCATCTCAGGAAGACTGGAAAGTCTAAAAGCCACTCAATCAGCTATCTGTTTTGCCTACAGAGGTGCTGATGGTTTTAACTTTTTCTTCTTCCCGAAATGCTGTGAACTGAGCTTTCCTTTCAGGGCAGTATAGATGTTTCTTAGTGGCATCGTGGGCTGAAGGAAAATCATTGGAATATTCTTTTAAATATAAAAATATTTTAATTGGAACACGGTGGCTCAGACCCAGAAAGATCTTTTTGACCCAAATGTTGAAATCAGCGGTGTGGTATGATATGGGCAGAGTTCATAATCTAACAGAACTGTCTGGGCATTTCTTTGCATATCTATGACACCAGACAGGAGCCTGAGGGGCCCTCCGGAGTACAAGAGCCTTTCTGTGTCCCCCATTTCTTGTTTGTAGGGAAAAGGTTTCAGCCTCCTAGACCTTCGCTGAGTTCTAAAGGGCAGATTCAAGCAGTTACTAATTAGAGTGAGGAAATGCAGAAATAAAGGCAGTGAAGAAACAATACTGCAGCAGTGGGGCAGGGTCTTGGTCCCGCATATACATAATCATGTGATACTTATCTCTGAGTTCTTCTACAGGAACTAAGACCCTGTGAAGTAGAGGATGGTAACTTCAGGCTGAGCACAGGCACTTGAACCCCAGACTGACTAGAACCAGAAGGCTGATGATTAAGATTCTTAGAACAGCACCTGTTAACTTCCCATCAACCAAAGGAAGGTCCAACACTCACAGACCTGCCCCCCCCCATGTCACCTATAAAAACTCTTCTCTGAAAACCATCAGGGAGTTTGAGCTTTTTTTAAAAACATTTTTTTTAATCCTTTTTTTTGGCCACCCCAGGGCATATAGAGTTCCCGGGCCAGGGATCAAATCCAAGCCAGAGTTGCCACCTACCCACAGCTGAGGCAATGCTCAGTCCTTAACCCACTGCAGGGGGTCGGAGATGGAACCTGTATCCCTGCCGCTGCAGAGACACCATTGATCCCCACAGCGGGAACTCCGAGTTTGGGCTTTTTGAATACAAGCTGCCCATCGTCCTTGCTCAGCCCTGCAATATAGACTGTTCTCTGCTCCAGACTCCAATGTTTCAGTTTGCTTGGCCTTACTATGCATCAGGCACATGGACCCGGGTTCAACAACATCAGTACTGCATGGAGTGGAATGAAGTATTTTAAAACCAGTTGCTCTTTAAAACAATCTCGCTATTGTATCATGTCAGCAGTTGTTTGTAATGGTGAAGCTTGCTGGAAAGCTGTGTCACGCAAAGACCAACCTCTTCCAGCCTGCATCTGGCTGGGAGAGCATGCCAACAACGCTTAATGTAATGGCTCACATCTGTCAAGGAGGATTATAAACTGTACCTGCGATGCCCTGTAATTAGTAACCCTCAAATGGCTCCAGCTGCCATTTCCCTGAGCATTCGCCTTGGTGATATCTTATAGAAAATATATAACTCAGGACCAAGAGCATTTAGGTCCAAAAGATGCTGCCTGTAGTGAAATGGAAGCATGTTGTTCTAATCTAAAATCCCTCTTTTCTTGGTGCTCTCACCAAGTTTACGCGAGGCTCTTTCATCCAGAGACCAGTGTGGAATGCGCTTCAGCTTGTTGAAGAGATATTCGGTTGTTGACTTGGTTTCAGAGCAAAATTCACCCTCGAATCGTGTGAAAAGTAAATATGTCTGTTTTCTGTGTGCTAGGGTGATTTGAGAATGAATGTGAGCCTGTAGCTGGAGACTTCACACTGGGAAGTTGACCTTTTGCTTGCAAAGGAGCTTTGCTCTTTCGTTGGCTCATGGGTATATCTGCAAACGCTGGCGTGCTGGCTTGTGTTTGCAGATCAGAATTCATTACTTGCTGAGACCTAAGGTGCAGTATGGAAAATGTAGGTTTTGAAAATGTTTTCCCCAGCTTGAGAGTCAGTACACCCTATCCTAGATTTATTTCGGTGAATTTCCAGTGAAAAAGCATTACCCCATAACGGGCTATATACTAAAAAGGAACTAAAATCAGATCCTTACCTCATACCGCTAAATAAAGAGTTGCTAGATGGTTTAAAAATAAAAGGTGAAAATAAAAATAACAAAAGGAAAATATAGGTATTTATTTATATATCTTTGTTGTACTATCTCTTTCTAAGCAGAGCAGTAAAGTCATAAAGTCGGAAAGGAAAAGATTGAGAAACTGATTGAATTAATGCTACAAAAACAAACATACTAAGCCCCCTTTGGAGGTTAAAAATCCATAATAAACAAAAATTAAAGGAAAATTAATGAGAAAATGTTTGCAGCAGATATTAAGTATAATTGGTTTACTTAAACATTTCTTACAAGTTAATCTTAAAAAGATGAAAACATTAACAGGAAAATGGATAAAGGACATAAAAGGTAATTCACAAAGGAAGACACAAAAAATGGCCAAGAAATAAATGAAGAAATATTTACCTTCATTAGCAATCAAACAGATATAAACTAAATCCATCCATCATATTAGCAAATTAAAAAACTGATAATAACTTCTGTTGACAAAGGCTTGAGGAAACTGAACTTTCATACGCCGAAGTCAAAATGTAAGTAGGTAAATATCTTTATGGGGTACCACGACCATATGTACCTAAATCCACAAATTATGCATTTGTACTTGTAGGTAGTTACCATAAGGAAATAGAGACATGTGGAAAGCAGTAATTATAAACAATGTTTACTTTTTGTTTTTTAATTTTTTTGACTGCGACTGCAGCATGCAGAAATTCCCGGGCCAGGTATTGAACCTGCACCACAGTCGTAACCAGAGCCACAGCTGTAACAATGCCAGATCCTTAAACTACTGAACCACAAGAGAACTCCCATGTTTTTAAAATACCACACACACACACACACACACACTAAGACATAGGCAGCGTTATAGACAAAGACATAGGACTAGAAATAAATGCAGCAAAATAGTTACCTTGGGGTGATGAGATTACGTGCATTTTTTTTCCTTTCCTTTGAGATGTATTACTTTTGAAATTAGGAATTAGAGGGACTTCTCTTGTGGTACAGCAGGTTAAAGATCCGGAGTTATCACTTGCAGCGGCTTGGATCTCCGCTTGCGCGCAGGTTTGATTCCTGACCTGGGAACTTCTGCATGCTGTGGGTGTGGCCAAAAAGAAAATAATTAGGAATTAGGAGTAATAAAGTTATCTATGAAAGAGAGATGAATGCTATAAAAAGACACACCAGCCTAGTCACGGGGAGGTATTGCCTATGATCAGCTTTCAGGACGACGGTTACTTAAGGCCAAGATTGCTTTTGGAGCCCCACTGCCATTTTTGTGCACCCTTCTTTCTTTAGGTCATCATGCCCTACAAACTTCCTGAGTCTTCAGTGTTGCCCTTCATTCGGGTATTCCTTCATCCATTCAACAGACATTTGTTGTGTTCAGACCACAAGCCAGGCTCAGTACTTGTCCGTGACTTATGCTCTGTATGGTAAACAATTTCCTAGTTGTTTCTTATCTGCATTTACTTCTCTCAGACCTTGTTAAGTGGCTAACTAGGAAATCTTTAATATAAAATAGGTGATGCTAGTACAAAACTTGAACTTTAAGGAGAGCCTTAAATGCCCTAACCCAAAGAGTGAGTAATGTGAAAACTGCAGACAACTATGTATGGATGTGCTTGCCATGTGACGCCACTCTTTCCTAGCCACATATATTCTAACTGGACATCGTACTTCCAACTGTGTACCCTCTACAAGATCTGGGATCATTCCCCTGGCCTGATGCCCCATTGCCAAGGGTGCTTCTGGGGATTAATAATGCATATCAATTCTTCTGCTTTCTTTGTCCTGATCTCCCTCTTATGGCTTTCCTGGTTCTTGCCATCTGCCCTGCTCTGCCTGTGGCATTTACATCTTCTATTCTACCACTTGCCCTCTTGATTCTGGCTTCCACACTTGTTCTGATCCAAACATTTGCTCTAACTTTCCTCCATACTGGCGGAGATTTTCTATCACTGCTGTAACAAATTCCCACAAACTTAGTGGCTTAAAAACACAAACTGGAGTTCCCCCCATGGCACCCGTGGGTCAAGAATATGACTACAGCGGCTCGCGTCGTTGCAGAGGTGCAGGTTTGATCCCTGGCCCAGCGCAGTGGTTAAAGGATCCAGCATCGCTGCAGCTGCAGTGTAGGAAGCACCTGCAGCTCAAATTCAATCCCTGGCCTGGGAACTTCCATATCCCATGTGTGCTGACATAAAAAGAAAAAAAACCCCACAAATTAACATCTTACACTTCTGGAGGTCCTAATGAGTTTCACTGGGCTAAAATCAAGCTGTGGGTAAGAGTGCAATTTTTTTCCTGATGGCTCAATGGGAAAGTCTGTTTCTTTGCCTCTTTCAGCTTCTAGAAGCCACGTTCACTCCTTGGCTTGTGGCCCTGTTCTACCATCTTCATAGCCAGCAACATCTATTTGACCATTCTTCCGTTGTCACATCTCCCTCTGACCATAACTGGAAAAAGGTTCTCCAGTGTTAAGGAGCTGTGGGTTGAACTATGCACCCCCCTCCCCCAATATATGTCTACATCCTAATTTCCAGAATATGCGAATGTTACATTGTTTGGGAAAAGGTTCTTTGAGGATATAATTACAGATCTTGAGGCAAAAGTTCATCATGGATTGTCTGGCTGGACTCTAAATCTAATGCCAGGTATCTTTTTCTTTTTGGCATGCGGAAGTTCCCAGGGATCGAACCTGTACCACAGCTGTACTCAGAGCCACAGCAGTGACAACGCCAGATCCTTAACCTGCTGAGCTACCAGTAAACCCTAAGTCTAATGTCTTTAGAAGATAAAGGCAGAGGAAAATTTGAGGGACAGAGGAGACACAGAAGAGGAGGAGGCAAGGCCGTCACAGAAGCAGAAATTGGAATGTCGCAGCTACAAGTCAGGGGACACCTGGAGCCACCTGGAGCTGGAAAGGGCAAGGAAGGAGTCTCCCCAGGGCCTCCAGAAGGAATGTATCCCGGCTGGCACTTTGATTTCAGATTTCTACCCTCCAGAACTATAAGAGAGTAAATTCCTGTTGTTTTAAGCCCACCTAGTTTGCAGTCATTTGTTACAGCAGCAACACAGGAAGCTAGTACAGAACCCATCTGATAACACAGGGTCCTCCAGGGTAATCCAGGATAATCTCCCCATCTCAAATTCCTTAACCTTAATCATATCTGCAAAATCTCTTTTTCCAGGCAAGGTCGTATATTTACGGGTTTGAGGGATTAGGACATGGACAGCTTTGGGAGGGATGCATTATTCTGCTTACCACAGTACACAACTAGACTCTTCATCCCTAAAATAATTTGCCTGTCCCCTCCATGCCTAGAGCCCCCTTGCAGGCTATTTTTTGTATTTTGCTTTCATCCTTACTTACTTGTCTAGGATCTGTCTCCCGAGTCTCTCGGTGGAATAACAGAAAGCACATACATGTGGAGTCAGGCAGATCTGTGCTTAAACCCTTGCTCTTTCTTTGTTCTCTGTGTATCCTTGGGCAAATTATTCAAACTCTATGACTTCGTTTCCTCATCTGTGATGTGAGTAGTCATATCATAGAGTCATTGTGAAGATTAAAGGAGACAGCACACGTAACATGCGGGCCACGTCGTAGGCATTCAATGAATGTTGCTCTTTTTTGGTTATCGCTGCTATTATCCCATAACCCATGAACCTGTGGCAATTTATAGTCTTGAAATAGATGGTCCGATAGAGGAGATATGTGTATAGGAGCTTTCTAATTTTCCTTCAAATCCCACTGTAGATATAGTTTTCTAATCGGATAGTACATAAGGTTTCCCCTGATACCATTGCATTTCATTTTGGACTGTGATTCTACCTACATAATATTAAAGTTCCTGATTGAAAAGGGAAATATCCTACCAAACTGGCTACTGAGAATAACACAGCTACAATAATAACCAAATATTTCTTGTGTACCTACTATGCATTAAGTGTTGTGATAGTCACTGCAGAATGAGGTTGACACAATACTTACGCTTCTGGAGTGGGGAAGACGGAGCAGTAACTCGGTGATTCTCATATGTCATGACCGGTGTCAAGGTGAGCACAAACACAGGAGGACTCAGGGATCACAGAGCAGGGAATAAAGGCTCCTTGGAGTGAGTAAGTGCTATCTAATGTGGGATCTGAAGGCTAAATAGAAGTTACTTATATAGAGTCCCTCTTACCTTCCACAGAAAGGAAGGAGAGAATAAAAATGAACCCTTGTTTTAATAAATTCAATTGACTTAAACATTCATATTAATAAAAGAACTTTGGGCATATAAATATAGCCACTCTTGTTTACAGGAGAAATGGTTATATATCTAAAAGGATTTTTAGATATAGTTGCACTACTGTGATAAGAAAAAATGATCCATTGATAGACTTCTTTCAGATCACTTGGAGAAGAAGAAGGCTTTTATTACATTTGGTACACATGACCCCAGTGGGCAGGCTGGTGGTTAGGAAACATATAAATACTATACCAAAAGTGCCCTTGAATGATACAGCTGTGATTTAGAGAAGAAGGTGGCTATGATGTGGTGTCATGGTCATGGTATGATGCTGGGTAAGCGGTGGTGCCAGATGTTTGGAAGACATAGTTTATGGTTTGTAGGAGTTAATAATAGTAGCAAAAAATATGTTGTGAAATTATGATGAGCCAGGTACTGTGCTTTAAGCACTTTTTGTATGTTAACTCATTCATCCTTTCACTGATCTGTGAGGTAGGTAATACTGTAATCTTTATTTTACAGATAGGACAAATGGGATACAGAGGTTAAATAGCAATGTCGAAAATTAATTAGCAAGTGACAGAGCTGGGATCCGACGTAAGACAGTTTGACTTGAAAGCCTGTGCTTTTAACCTCCATAGTAAGGGCTGCTCCATTGGGCAAAGAGGGACCTCGTGGGGACATACAGAATGTACAGAAATGACATATAAAAAGGGAAAACAGAAGCAAATGTCAACATGATTGTATGGACATATATCCATTATGTGCCAAGAGACAGGGTGAATGGGTAGTTACTGAACCTGGGCCTGGGACAGGTTGGGGTTACTTGCTCAGAAAGACTTATAGAAAAAGAAATCTTAAGTAGTGTTTTGTTAGAGAGGAATATACAGTTGAGCCTTGGCCATCATGGGTTTGAACTATGCAGGTCCACTTATAGGCAGATTGTTTTCACTAAGTACGTACTACAGTACTTCATGAACTGCAGATGTGGAGGCCAACCGTAAAATTATACTGGATTTTCGACTGCTTGGAGGGTAGGGGCCCCTCACCTCCATGTGTTCAACAGTCGACTGTATTTCGTATAGCAGGTAATTCCCTTGGCTTCCGGCCATCACGCTTGGTCTTCCTCCTGTCTCTGGCCACTCCAATTTCTTTCTGCTGCTTCTTCCTTTTCTCCTCAGCTTCTTAATGTCAGAATCCTCGACCGCTTCTCACTTCTATCCAGTTAGTCCCTCACTGTTATCATCCTGTTTTGTGGCTTTAAATACCATGTATGTGCTGTTGAATCCCAAATTTGTATCTGCAATCCAGCTTGATCTTCTGAACTCCAGATTTGTGTATCCAACTGCCTCTGTATGTTCTCACGTACATCTAATAAGAATCTGAAATGTAGCAAAGCCAAACCGCTGATGTTTCCCTCACAATTGGATCCTCCCATCCTCTGGCCCATTTCAATGAACAGCCATTCATTCTTCCACTTGCTCAGGGCCCCAAATCTTGGCATCATCTTTGACTCCTTCCTTTTTCTCATCCCTCTCCCTGAACCTAAAATCGTTAGTAGTTTAGCCTTCAAAACAGAAGTAGAATCTAACCACTTTTTACTGCCTTCACTGCAATCACAGTGGTATGCTTGGATTATTGCAACAGCCTCTTAACTAGTCTCCCTGATTCTACCCTTGACCCTCTAAGCCAGAGCAGACTAAGTGATACTAAGAACCTAAGTCAGATAATGTCCTTTTTCTAATCAAAACCCTTTTTCTATAAAGGGCTAGGTAATAAACACTTTAGACTTTGTGGGCCATATAGTCTGTTGAAACTACTCAACTCTTCAATCTGTAGCAGGAAGGCAGCCACAGAGAATATGTATGTGAATTAATATGGCTGTCTTCCAACTAATATTTTATTTACAAAAGCAGACAGCAGGCATAGTTTGCCAGATTATAAGCTCTACTGATGGGTCTAATAATTATCATGATTTTGAAGTAGCAACGAGCATGAGTGATATTTTGAGATATCTATAACACCTGCAATGTGATATGAAAATATCTGTGATTTTTTTATTGGTGACATATTCGCAGTAACTGGTAATAATTAACTATGATTTATACGTTCATAGTTGAAGGAAATGCTAAATTACAGTTAGAGGTTAATGAAAGTACATAATGATTTTTTTCCCATTCAAATTCACAGAACCTCTTAATTCTAGTCATGGACCCCAGTATAAGAATTCCTGAGCTTGAGCAAGAGTCAAAATTTACCTGTTAACGATGAAATAAACAATTCAAAATGAATGACAACCCCTTCTGAGTTGAGTAAGCTTGGAACAGGTACAGATGCTGGTTACACATAGCTTGGAAGTGGTGATGTGGGATGAAAGCAAGAATTGATCGCCAGAATATTCCACAGCCCCTAGTAAAGAGTGTCAGGAGCAGTTACTGAAAGGAAACAAGTCTAGAAGGAAGCCAAGAGAAATGACTACAATTCTTTGGAGCACAGAGAAGGAACAAGCAGGCTGGGATCCTCTAGCAGTCTTAAAATTCTGCACAAAGAATTACTGCATTGTTAAGACTGGAAGTCTTCGATGACACTCTGATGTACACATACAACGAAAAGGGGTATTATTGAGGAAAGCAGTGGAAGGCCCATAACCTTGGACAGAAAATGGTGGATATATTTTCTGTGATTCACACATTACCCCAAAGCCTCCAATTTCTTAGAATTGCTAATAAAAACTCCAAATATCCCAGCAATAACTTTCAAACACCTCCATTTTCACTAATACTGCCTCATACCCAATTCTGCTTTATATTGCGTTCCAATGTAATTGTAGCTACTGCATTGATTGGCTCAGAGAATCTATGAGGGTTTCTAACCAGATCCAAGTAAGAGCCTTTTTAGGACCCAGAAACTTATTGTCCCTTTAAAGTGGTAGTTAAAAGAAAAAGAAAGAAGCCTGGTATTTTGAATTTACGGCAATAATAGAAGAATTGCTAGGTATTTTTGATGAAGGAGTTTAAAGCGAATGTAACACTGCGTATATTGACTTCATATTTCAGCAAGCATCCAGATTTATTGATTAGAGAAGGACTGACTCAAGCCAAGATTGATTTGATAGAAATCACAGCCTGCTTATTTATCATGTGGAGAAAATTTACACATCTACCTAGGCATAAGAGTATTACTTTATTGACTCTGAATTAAGTCTCAGCTGAATGTCAAGTTTCACCTGAGCCTGTAGACCCGTTTCAGAACAATTCTTGTTTGCATTTGAGCAAGGAACTATGAAAAGGATGTGTTTTTGTTTTTGATTGTATTTTTTTTTTAGTTTAAATGCCCAGAATTACTTTGAAAAATCAAAATATGATAAAATCTTGTTAACTGTTGTTTGTGGTGATACTAAGATGATTGGCCGAATGAAGAATTTTTGATATTATTTATAAAGCAAAGAAGTGAAGAATAATGTTAGAAAGACAAAATTTCAAGCACTTTAGAAATACTCATTTATAAATAAATACTAGTGTACCAAGTAGAAGTCTCCATTTAGTAAGGCAGGATGTTAAAGCAAGTAAGCTAAGTGTAACCATTGAAAGGTAGCCTCCTATCCTAAATAACTCCACTTAGATGTACTTGGTTAGTTTAGCAGTTATTTAGCTAACATATATGAAGCACTTAGAATATGCCAGGATTGTACTATATACTTTCATTGATGATTTTTAAAATCGCTAAAGATTTTTAAAATGTCTATTAAGAAGGTATTGGTATATTCTCTTTTTACATTTGAGAAAACTGAGATTCCAAGAGGCTAATTGACATACCAGAGGTCCCACAGCTAACACGTGGAGCTAGGATTAAAAACTGACCCCTCCTGGGAGCTTCCACCGTGGCGCAGCAGAAACGAATATGACCAACGTCCATGAGGACGCAGGTTCAATCCCTGGCCTCGCTCAGTGGGTTAAGGATCCTGTGTTGCTGGGAGCTGTGGTGTAGGTCACAGACGCGGCTCGTATCCCGCGTTGCTGTGGCTGTGGTGTAGGCCGGTGGCTGTAGCTCCGATTGGACCCCTAGCCTGGGAACCTCCATATGCCGTGGGTGCGGCCCTAAAAATACAAAAAAACAAAACAAAACCTGACTCCTCCTGTAGGCCCCGTTGTAGCTCAATGGATTAATAACATGACATAGTGTCCGTGAGTCTGTGGGTTCGATCCTTGGCCTTGCTCAGTGGGTTGGCATATGGCATTGCCACGAGCTTTGGAGTAGGTTGCAGATGCGGCTTGGATTCCATGTTGCTGTGGCTGAGGCGTAGGCCAGCGGCTGCAGCTCCTATTTGACTCCTAGCCCGGGGAACTTCCATTTCCCGCAGGTATGGCCCTAAAAAGAATAAAAGAAAAAAAAAACGGACTCCTCCTGACTCCAGAGTCTACTGCACTCTACTGCCTCTTGCTTCAAAGCAAAAAACTATGTTAAAATATTATGCAATTCCGATATTCTCTTAATTGTGAAGGGACTCACCCAAATGTTTTGAGTCATAGGCATTTTACCCTAAATTCGATAGGTTCTCCAATTTGGAGGGTTCTTGAGTAACTTATTCCTCACTCTGAGTGAGGATGAGGCAGGGGAGTAGGGGAGAGAAGGAGTCAATCAAAAATATTCAACCAAAAATGCAAAAATTTTTTTTTAATCTTTGAGGAATGAATCACTCTGGGTACAGGCTCCTAACTGCAAACTTAAGTGGCATTTGATTTTGGACGACAAGAGGTTAACCCAGTCTGTTACTGGTATTTTCCCTTCAGCACAACAACTACTTTGCAAGGAAAATAGCTGTTCATAAGTGTTAAGGGCCTTATTACTGTTCAAACGCCCTTTTCTTTCTTTTTTTCCAAATGCCCTTTTAATACTTTTTATGCTGGCAAAGGTACATTACAAATGAAATACAGGGGAGGAATAATTCAAACTCCTCGGATGGTGGCATTTTGTAAACCTCGAAGCCACAGTACAAATCTCTCTCAAACCTCTAGAAATCCATCTTCATAGCACAGAGTAGGTGGGAAGGGGCTTGCAAATCCTTTTCAACCTGACAGCTCAAAAACCTAACTTGTTTTCTGATTCCTCAGCCGTGACAGGTTGTGGGTGGTGTATTTTTCACTTCAGAAGCTAAGGACTCTTGCTAGAATATGGGGGTCCAAGCAGCTGGCTTTAATGTTCAATTCTGAGCAGGGGAGACAAAGGAAAGAGCAGAATCAATTATATGTCAGGCCTCTTCTGGAGTTTTGTATGAAAAGTATTTGATGATAAGCATTATAGGTTAGGAGTTTCTGTGCCTTTAGACACGTTATCCTCCTTGCGAATTCTCCTCGTGTATCTTGCTTGCCATCTGTACAAATCCATTTGCTCCACGCAGTCAACCCTTTTCTTAACCCTTCCTCTTCAACGAAGTCTATCTCCATACAATTTGAGGTGACAAATAACCTGTCTGCACCCCCAGTATTACTCTTGTCATCCTTCCAATGAGCTTGAGATTTCTACCACAGTGTTCTGCTTATTCAATTAATTTTTCCACTTATATCTCTCCATCCATCAGTCCAGCTACCCAAAAGAGACTGCTCTGTGCTAGGCACTCTGCTGGGTGCTGGAAAATGGTGATTGAAGCAGACATGGTCTCTGCCCTTGGTAAGAGATAAGCAACAAGTAAAGAAACAAAGTAATAACTTCAAGTTGCAATAAGTGCTATGATGACTGTGACTGCAGCAGGGAACAATGATAGAAGATACTAGGAAGGGAACTAATTAGTGTGTTCAGGTGTCAGTTCAATTGACATTTAAGCCATTCCTCTAGAGGGAACACCATTTAAAATATAAATACATTATGTAGCAGGGGTAATGCATTAAACTCGCTATCGAGGTCATATTAACAGAGGATAGGACTCGGAGGGTGTGGGTCTCAGAACCTTCAAGTTTCTTTTGGTGATGTGTGGGTCAGGAAGAGAAAAATCAAACTGAGTCCCTTCTCTGTGCTAGGCTCTGTACCAGGTGCTGCTGTTTAAAAGTTTGTTCTCTTTTCATTCCAATTGCACCACTAAGGGCTGAGTATCAAATCCATTCTAGGGATGGGAAAACAGTTTCTGAGAAGCTAAGCAACATGACCAGGGTCACAAGGTCAGTTGTTGACACAGCCTAGGAGGGCTGGGGTATTGTGTGTGTGTGGGTGGGGGGGGGGTGGATTGGGTAAAATGTCAGGCTTACCAAACGAGTAACAGAAGCAAAAAAATAAATTAAAAAAATAGAAAACAACAAAAACAAAACAAACCAAACGAAACCAAACAAAAAAAGAAGTAAGAAGGGATATGGTATTACTGACCAAAAATAACTTAAAAGACCTGGTCCTGTCTTTGAATTGCTTGGAATTCAACTGATACTGATAGTCAAGTCCAAACTGTGCTTTATACCAGAGGAAAATAAATAAGGGGCATCCATGAGAGGAGTCAGGACACTGAAAAGGCGACTGGGAGGAGGTTGTCGAAGCCATCGGCTTGCTTCCCTTGGCTTGGATAAAGTAGCTTTAGATTTCAAGCAAGTTAGATACAAAACAATGATTACTGAACTGTCTAGAAGGTCAACAGACACATTAAGATCGTGGAGTTATGAATCACTGCAGGCTCTAGAGGTCCAGGCAACATCTCAGCTGCGGGTACTATTTCAGATCAAAATACATAATACCAGTTTTTGTCCACGGCTCCACATCCCGTCACTAAAATGTGACAGTGATTAAATGCAAAATGCAAATATTACAGTATGTAAGTACAAATTTAAAACAATAATAGCCTCTTGTCAGACAATATGGAAAGGCCAAGTCGCATGGAATTTGTTATTATACTTGCAAATGTAGCAATATTTACAGTGGGTTGACATAGTGCTGCATAACCCAGGACAAGGCAAAGGAAGATATTATGGAAAGCAGTGCTGGAAAACTGTGAGCACAGAACACTGCCTTTTAAGGCATCACAAAGGAAGGCACAAAGAGGGAGGAATAGTTTCAAGGTCAGTGTTCTTTGGACATTTCTAAATGCCCTCGTGCTCCTAAGTCCTTTCATGAATCAAGGCAAAGGCCAAATTATCAAGTTATTAAAGTTTGCTTTTGGACTGATGTCCCCAACCTCAATTCTAATTTCTTACTTTCCTCATACTTTTTGATCTCTGATTCTTCTGCCAACTCTAAGCTTCATGGGGCCAGAAACCAGGTCTCTGTCTGCTTCACCACTGTATTTCTAGCATCTAACAGTGCCTAGCACATGGGGTATACTTGATAAATATTTGGTATTTGAATGAATAGTTGTTCTCATGGCTTTCTTCCCCTACTGAGGAAATGCCCACAGGCTCTCTGCATATCTCCTTGCCCAATTATTTTCACTAAAACCTCCTTATTCTATATTTTATTCCCTCAGGGACTTTCAAGAGAGAGAAGGTTTTAACAAGTAAGACTAGCGTTTCAGACACGGCATTAACTCAGGTCCAACCAGAGAAAAGATAACTGCTCTGAGTGGTTAAAACAGAGGTGATGCTATCTATGCAGAGGACTGGTTACACAGATGGTAAGGTACATATAAGAGCTGTTTTGGAGTTCCCGTCGTGGCTCAGCGGTTAACGAATCTGACTAGCATCCATGAGGACGCAGGTTCGATCCCTGGCCTTGCTCAGTGGGTTAAGGATCCGGCGTTGCGGTGAGCTGTGGTGTAGGTCACAGATGCAGCTCGGATCCCGCGTTGCTGTGGCTGTGGTGTAGGCTGGCGGCTATAGCTCCTATTTGACCCCTAGCCTGGGAACTTCCATAGGCTGTGGGTATGGCCCTAAAAAGCAAAAAAAAAAAAAAAAAAGCACTTTTATCCCCCAGATTAAGAGTATGTTGAAAGCAGCTCTCCTGAAACATAATTCTATATACACTCACACAATCTAAGGGATGGGATGAATCTTAAACTTCAACTCAAACTCATCAGATGGCTGTTACATCACAGATGTCAATTGCCTACTCCAGCATCTCTCCTTTCTCCTTAGGTCCAAAATGTTAATTTTCCAGATAGATACCTTGCTACCTAGAATAAAGGATCCTATTCTCCTGCCTTCTTTACTAAGAAGGCCATGAGACTGACTTTTAGGCAGTGCCATGTGAGCACTGGTTTCATCTGGGACTTCCAAGAATGTTTCTAAAAGGTAGCTGGCACGTTTAAGAGGGGCCCCATTTTGCTTTTCTGTATCTCCTCCTTCTGGCCGACAGTGAGGACATGATGGTTGGAATGCTAAGGGACCACGAGGAATCCTTGAGGGTGGAGGACAAGGGATAGGATGATTCAGTGGCAGGACGGGAGCCTAGGTCTGTGAGGACACCGTGGAGTTACCCTGCACTGCCTTCCTCCAAACGTCTTTCACTGCAAAGAGAAACATACCCCTCTGTATTAATTAAGCCATTATTTTCTGATTTTTTTTCTTTTGCTTTCTTTCTGTTATATACAACTGAATAGAATCTGAACCGATCCAGCTATATTGTCTTTATTGCATCCAGGATAAAGGACCGTTTACCTTTGGCTTGGATACTCCCGGTGGTGGGAATGGACCAACCCTTGAGGTGGCCTGTCTATCTTGGGGCAGCTAGATTACCAATGGGAACTGTTCTTTATGGAGTGCAAATTGCTTTTCGTGGAGAGTTCACTCAGAGCTCCTAGACTGGATTTGGGTTCACAGCTTTCCCATTCTTTTTTCACATGTTACGTGTTGGAAGAAGGGCTCCTCTTCCTTTGAGTTGGCTCCTCCCAAGGCTAAATATCTCCAGTTCTTTCAAC
>PVHT020000015.1:34129467-34142562 GCA_004024745.2 Catagonus wagneri | reverse complement strand
TAACATCCTTCGGTTGACATAATGGACCTCACCGTTTTGGGTTAAAACAAACATGATCATTTAATCCTCTACTCTGTTATAATCAGTGTGTGCCGCAAGAGACGTAAAGTTTTAATTCATTATTAACCACACTGTACACAGACCAGCTTCTCTTTCTTACAGAGGAAGAGGCAATATTCCCAGAATCATCAGCTCTTGCTTAAACAAAGCTGCGTCCCTGCCTGTTTCCCGTGGAGGTGTTCCATCCACGCGCTCGGACTCCGTCTCCCGGACTGTCTGCTTGGTGCCTCGCGATCATTTCAAATGGAAACATACACTAGTAGTCCACTGAGAAAGCAATTCCTATATGCATTAAACTAACTTTACAGTCTTTCCAAATGCATGTCTGAGAGCTATGGTTCTCCTGCTATCACTTCGAGAGAACAACACCGGCAAAAATCACTGACTCCTACCTGTCAAATTCAGAAAACAAACATCTTTCCTTTCAGCTGACACCTCTGTGGTATTTGACACTGATAACTAATCCATTTACAAACTTCTTTCCTTCCTTGGTTACTGATTCCACACCCCTACTTGTTCTTCTCTAGGGCCATTCCTCAGACTCTCCTATTGGGTCCTCTTCCTGTAATTGTCTTTTTAAATATATTTTTAATTAACATTATTATTATTATTTGGCCACGTTCAGGGCATTTGGAAGTTCCCAGGCCACGCAACACTAGACCCTTAACCTGCTGAGCCACTAGGGAACTCCCTCTAATCGCCTTTTTTTTTTGCTTTTTTTAGGGCCACACCCATAGCATATGGAGGTTCCCAGGCTAGGGGTCTAACAGGAGCTGTAGCTGCCGGCCTTCGCCACAGCCACAGCAACGTGGGATCCGAGCCGCGTCTGCAGCCTTCACCACAGCTCACGGCAATGCTGGATCCTTAACCCACTGAGCAAGGCCAGGGATCGAACCTGCAACCTCATGGTTCTTAGTCGGATTTGTTAACCACTGAGCCACGACGGGAACTCCCACACTCCTCACTTTCTACCTTTCCCCTGGGCAGTCCCATCCAGGCCCACAGTATTGGCTTAGTCTGATGACTTTCGTGTCTGTATCTCTGGCCCTGACCTCTCTATTTTAAGCTCCAAACCAATATTTTCAGCTGACACAGGGGCAGAATTACCTTGGTGACTCATAGGCACCATAAACTATATATCCTCGAAACTCATCACCTTCCTCTCCAACTTGGATGCTCAAGCCAAAAGTCTGAGAATCAGGCACTTTCTTAGCTTTATCTATAGAGATTCAACAACCATGTCATGTAAGCATTATCCCCATGTAGATATGGGAAAACTGTCTACAGCCATAACACCCTCAATGTGCCTGATCTTGTCTGCTCTTGGAAGCTAAGCAGACTCGAGCCTGGTTAGTACTTGGATGGGATATATGTGAAAACTGAGGCTTGGGATGGTTAAGTAGGATGCCCACCAATCCCTCAGTGACTCCGTGGCAAATTCTGATGCATTTCAGGCTGACTCTGGAGCCGAAACTCTTGACTATGTTAAATCCCCCTTACTAGGGAATTCTATTATAGGCTATTTTGTCTTCATCTTGAAAATCAGAAGACCAGATCCGGAAGAAAGAGAACACTCAAGAGGAAAGAGTTACAGGGTCCTACTGTCTAGCACAGGGAACTCTATTCAATACTGTGTAATAACCTATATGGGAAAAGGGTCTGAAAGAGACTGGATGTGTATAATTGAATCACTTTGTTGTATGGCAGAAATGATCACAACACTGTAAATCGACTACAATTTAAAAAAAAAAAAAAGAAGAAAGGATTATGAAGTGGTTAAGTTAAAAGCAAAGGTAAAGCCCCCAAGGAGAAAAGCACAAACTCAGGGAAGGCAGGGAGCAAAAGGTACTAGACGGAACAAGGAGGGTAGAGCCAGACCGGGAAGGGCCTCCGGCCGAAGTTGTCTTCTTTAGGGTCTTGTGGTGTAACCACTGACCTCACGGAGTTTTGGTCCCTACGCATAAGTAAGTGGTTTCCAGGTGGGAAAGGGGAAGCATTTGGTAATCCCAAACTTTGATTCCCATGTAAATTGTACTGAACTTAAAAGGGCCGATTGGCTGGTTCATAGAACTTGTAGACAGGATGAATAGCTGCAGGATATAATAAACACAATTAGTTTGGCACAGAACCCAAAAGGTATAATTTTTGTAGAAAGCTCAGCCATGAAAATGATGAGAAAATTGAGAGAGCAAAATAATTTTTCTTAAAATTTTTTTTTTTAATCATTTTTGGCCACCCCTTGGCATATGGAGTTCCTGGGCCAGGTATCAGAACAGAACCACAGTCGCAACCTAAGCCGAAGCTTCGGCAATGCCAGGTTCCTAACCCACTGGGCCAGGCTGGGGTTCAAATCTGTGTCTCAGCGGCTCCCAAGACACCGCCAATGCTGTTGCACCACATCGGGAGCTCCTTAAAATATTTTTTTTAAACTAAGGTTGGTTAGGCATCTTTTATATTGCTGTCTTTTTTATCGTCTCCTCCCCAAATTTCTTCAACCATTTCTTTTTCATTTCAGGTTTTAAACTAAGCATTTCTTTTAGGGATAAAGTCATATTCAGTACGTGAAAGGCAATGGGATAGCAACACCATTTAAATCTCAACTTTCTATTGGTTACTTGACCAGATGGATGTATTCCAACAATGGTGACTGTAAGACAAATCCGGTTCTACTGTTGCCTCACATTACAGCACTTGAAGATGTGGAATTCCTGTCGTGACTCAGCAGGGAAAGGACCCGATGTAGTCTCCATGAGGATGCAGGTTTGATCCCTGGCCTTGCTCGGGAGGATCCAGTGTTGCTTCAAGCTGTGGCGCACTTAGGTCAAAGATGTGGCTCGGGTCTGGCACTGCTGTGGCTGTGGCATAGGTCAGCAGCTGCAGCTCCAATTCGACCCCTGGCCCAGGAACTTCCATATGCCGCAAGTGCGGCCCTAAAAAGGAAAAAAAACAACCGAAGATGTGTTTCCCTGTGTACCACTCCCTTGCCAAATACAATGTGTTACAAATACTGAGAGAGGTAGGTGCCAAGAAGACATTTCTTAGATGGCATTGATGCCATGGTTATTTGAGGGGGAGGTATTTTGTTTGGGGGTCTCTGTTCAGCCATAGATCCACTGTTCCTCTTAGCCTTCTTTAGGAAACAGATTTATCTTAAGCCTGGGTGACTTCCTGGGCATACGTCTTTACTCTTTCTATGAGTAAAAAAATAGTATCTAGAAAGTAGAGTGTGATGCTCTATTTCACCGCTAAGTCCTACGTTTTAACACAAGATACTCCAGCATGAAAATTCCTTAGATATCTCAAAAAGTAAATTTAGAAAAAGCTTCTTTATCAGTTATCTAAATTAGATCTCAGGCAAACTGAATTTATTTAAAAGAAGAAATTATTTTCGTTAAAGCTCAGGTTTCTATCGTCTCCTTCTTAACAACATTGCCAAAATGCTTATGAAAGTGGCTTATGGTTTAATTTAGAAACTAGTTGGGAAAAAAAAAAAACCCAAATGGTTAACCTAAATGACTGATTTATTTTTGAGGCAGCTGAGGCCATGTGGTCCTTATAAATTGATAAAAGGCAAGACTGAAAATTTCTTTTATATGTTTCAGTTTCTAAATGCCATAGTTGTTATCCTTAGACAAACTGCGTAGCCTCTGGGTTGTTATACTTAAAATAATAATTTATCTTTGCCCTGTTTCCTTATAGCATTAGGTGAATTTATGAATTAATGATTAGAAAATGCTTTGAGATTCATGGATCAATCTGGCTTTTTAACGTTTCTCACAGGCATTCGATGATATGACCAGTTTATGAATTCTGAATTTTCATTTCTCTGAATTATTTTGTCCCTTTCTCGTGTTTTTATAAGAATTTACGACTTGCCAGATTGAGTCATATCAGTATTCCCTATAGCCTAAGACTGCTTTCAACTGTGGCAGAAAAAGAAATGTTGTGGGAAGAAGGGTATATATTTGCTTTTCATGACATCAACCTGCAAAGTTTAGGAGCAATTCCTAATAATCTTAACTATTCCCCAATTCATTAAGGATCTGCCTCATATAAATTTACCTTAACATCATTGGTAACCATTTTACATTTGGACTACTATGCTTTTATACATGCTGATAAACAACTGGCTTGATTAGTCTTTACTCACTGAATTGCCTGATTTATTGCTGGATTTATAAATTGCCTGATTTATAAGCTGGATGTTTTGGTATTTTGTAGATGCAGCCAAAGCACACACCAGATGAGAAAACTGAATAAAGACAATGCTTGTTGACAGTTAAGCCTGAGGGCACTGTCAGAACCCCCTGGCATTCACCAGGATCCCTTTTCAGGGAAACCAAAAGGCATGACAAGACCAATTGTCAGATCAGGTCAGCATCAGATATCAGCAACCGTGGAAAAATGGAGGGACCGGCGGCCGACTCGGGTCAGTACCTAAGTGCCGGGTGGTGTCAGACGTATATGTGGGGGTAAGTGACCTCTGACCTTCCTGTCACATGTCAACTGGTTGGTCATTGATTTACAAGATAATAGTTAATATATGAAACTCCTTTGGCCTTGGCCACATGTTTCCAAATGATTTGGTTACTGACAAAAATCACTTATTTAAATTGGGGGATGAGAGAAGGAGGGGATATTTATAGAGGTTCAGGATCCCAAACTTCACCTGGAGTATGAGAGGCCTTTTGGACACTATCTTTTAAAAGACATAATCAGAGTGGAGTCCTTTCAGAAGATTGCTAGTGTGATGAACAGATTCCAAGTCATGATATAAGGAGCCAAAATGTTTCATTAGCAGTGGAAAAAAAAAATGTTTACGGAGGGCTGCTTTATCCATGAGGGATTAAATTTGTTGCATGGCTACCTATGACAAATCTAGGAACAGATAATCGTTGGGTACAAGGAAGAATTCTTCTATCAACTGGAGCTGCTCTAACCAAAAAAGGGCAGCCTCTATAGTGTTTCTTCTGATTCTAGGTCTTCAGGTACATAGATATCTGGTGAACAAAGCGCAGGAAGAGGGAAAAGAGATTCTTGAAGTGCATGAATGCTTGGACCCAGTCAGTTGTTGGTGGAGTACTGGATCTGTATGAGTAGTTAGTGAAGACTAAACAAAAAATAGGAAGTATTGACATAGGTTTTCACTATTAATTTGTTTTTTAACCCTGTGACACCTGATAAGATTTGGAGGTTAATACTTTTTTAGCAATGGATAACACTTCTCTTTCTGAGTCTGAAACCCAATGGAAATTGGAGCCAGGCTGTTTAGGTCTGAATATAGATGTGTGGCACTTACTAGCTGAATAACCTTAGTAAAATTCCTTAAACTTTCCGTGTGTCAGTTTCCTCATCTGTAAAATGGAATAATAATACTTAACTCATATGTAAAGCATGTGAGCATTTCCTTGTTTATAATAAGTGTTCTATAGGTATTAGCAATTAGCTCTTTTTTAATTTATTTTTTTATTCAAGTACAGTTGATTTACAATGTTGTGCCAATTTCTGCTGTACAGCAAAGTGACCTGGTGGTCACACATATATATTTTTTTCTTTTTCCTTTCTTTTCCCTTTTTTTTTTTTTTTTTAGGGCTGCACCCATGGCATATGGAAGTTCCCAGGTTACGGGTCAAATAGGAGCTACAGCTGCCGGCCTACACCACAGCCACATCAATGCCAGATCTGAGCTGCATCTGCAGCCTATGGTTCCTCATGGCAATGCTGGACCCTTAATCCACTGAGCAGGGCTAGGGATAGAACCTGCATCTTCATGGATAGTAGTTTGGTTCGTTACCACTGAGCCACAGTGGGAACTCCCTACATATACATTCTTTTTCTCATATTATCTTCCATCATGGTCTATCCCAGGAGATTGGATATAGTTCCCTGTGCTGTACAGTAGGACCTCATTGCTTATCCATTCTAAATGTAATAGTTTGCATCTACTAACCCCAAACTCCCAGTCCATCCAACTCCTTCCCCTCCGCATTGGCATCCACAAGTCTGTTCTCCAGGTCTGTGAGTCTGTTTCTGTTTTGTAGATAGGTTCGTTTGTGCCATATATTTTTTTTTTTGTGCCGTATTTTAGATTCAAATAACTCGGTCCTTCTCCCAGGGAGAAAAGTATATGCGGGGTGAGGGAAGGAGGAATATTATTTTAGAGCTCTCTCCCTGTGGAGATCTGAGACAAGAAATGAAGGCTTACCCTCTAATGAGGACACTAGGAAAAAAAAAAAATCTCAGTTTTGAACATCATCATTTCATACCTCAAAAATAGAATGAAGCGAAACCCTTTAATAAATTTAGCTTTCTACCACATTGACCTTATTTTTCACAGACCTGCAAAATTTCATTAGGATTTGGCACTAGTCCCTAGACTAGCCTTTGGGAGCCACTGAACTAGGTGATTTTTAAGATCCTTCTAACCGTGAGATGTTATAATTCTATGATCGAATTTCATTTGTACCTGGTCCACAGAAGAGAACCAAGGGACGGAACCTGGGTCAAGGGACAGGCAGAGCCTGAAAATGTGTTTGTGAAAGGGTTGGCAGTCAAGCCCAGAGCAGAGTATTTTTTCTCCTTGGAATTCTTAATCATATTTCCCTACTGTCAATATGAAGAAGAATTTATCTAAAAAGGCCAAAGGGTTACTGTGAGGAGAACTTGATATTGAACCTCTTTGCCCCATCTTAGGCTTTGGGATTTCCATTGCCAGACTGTGTGCCAGGATCGTTGGAAGAAAAGACAGATATGTCACTTTCAGTATCTCTCACAGTAAGAACATAACAAATGTGTTTATTTCTTTGTCTTAATATTTTATTACTGGCTTGTTGTTCTCCTCATTCCACCTGTGGTCCCACGCCCACCTGCCCCCCCACCTTGTGAACTGACAAAGCTACGTTGCAGCAAATTGAAATAGAAAAGCACATATTCAAGGTGATTTATTGCTAATGTGAAATTCTCTTCTAAACTGAAAAAAGTCAAGGAGCAGAAATCCCAAGCTATTTCAAAATTCACATTACAAGGCAGACAATCAGATGTCCCCAAACCACAACGTCTTGTACTCTACTAATCGTACACTGAGAGAACCCTTTGGTTGCATTTGTATTTCCAAATAAATACAAGCATATGTCACCATTTTTTATTGATTTTGGACTTTTCTGTGAAGGAAATGGTGTTAAATTATAATAAATGGTGTCAACTAAAACAAATAGCACAAAACCCATTAAGAAGGCATTTGCTGCAGAACTTCGTTTGATTTGTTGGCATCAGTTGAAATCATATCAAAATAATGTCTTTGGAAACCAAATAAAAATTTGTTTGCAAATTTGTCTGCAGCAAGCATTTCTAGAGCACAAAAATCCTTAAGAATCAATATGGTTTTATTCAGTATGCAAATAGACCGAAAAGCATTATGGCAAAAATTCCATTGCTGAATTATATGATAGTGCTAGTGAATTAATAAATAATAATAGATGATAAATAATATAGTGACTGAATTAGATAATACATTTATGAAGAAGTAGAGGGAGAAAAAGATTAAGGGGAATAGTCTTGGGAGAAGATCAATTTTCAGATAAGCTAAGCTAACATTTTATATTCAGAAAATTAATGGAGTTTAGTCCAGTAACTCACAAAGTCCAGTTCAACTAAATTTCCCTGCAGCCTTTCAAAAAGGAAAGGAGATGCAAAATGCTTAGTTCTGAAGTTATCACTATTTATTTGAGTTCTAATATTAGTCAGCCTGCATCTATAATTTGCATAACTGTGTTTGCCTTCCAGGTAATTGGGAATTTAATTGCTATCAGAATAAAGTTGGAGTCTTATTTGCAAATGATGTCAGTGCAGTGTATCCCAATGTGCAGTTTGGACAGTCCCTGTAACCTGGCAGATGAGAGGCCTGTAGTTGCAGATGGGCTTCAGTATATACCAAGGCCTCTTCTGCCTTCTGCTCTCCACTTTCTCCTTTTACTGCCTTCCAGCAGGATTTAAAACAAAATGCCTCACCTGTGGTGTTTAAGCTGAGCCTGCCCCCCACCCTGCCTTTCACCTCCCACAGTTCCCTTTTCCCTTCTTACCCGCTCCCACACACCCGCACTTCCCAGGCCAGGGGTCCAACCTGTGCCATAGTAGTGACAACGCCAGATCCTGAACTGCTAGGCCAACAGGGAACTCGCCGGTATAGTTAAAGGAGCTAATCTGAGAAACTAGTTGATGTCTTGATCTCTTATCTTTCTCTCCCAGGTAGTTTATTTTTACAAAGTAAAAAAAGCAAACAAACAACACACAACCAAAAAAAAAGCAAAACAAAGCAACCTCCCTCCCAGCCGAATTTCAACCACCAATTGCAATCACCATAGTATTTAAGAAAATAAAAGAAAGGGCACTTTAATGCCCCCCTCCCCTACAATGAAGTAAGATGGATGGATTATGGAATAGAGGACAGTCCTTTTAATTGCATGCATTTAGTTTTATGACAAACTCACAGACCTTATTTTTCTAATTTTGTAAAAAAAAAAAAAAATCACTGAAACTTCAGCATGGCCCAGCACTATTTTGAAAACTGGTGCTGGAAAGCTGTTATTTTAAACTGATGGCATTGCTGTGGTGTTCAGAGGGGAGGGCTCTGGTTCTTGTCACTGATTTTCTGTGGTGGCGTGAAGTACCATGATGGAAAAAAGCAGGAAGAGGCTGTGGGGCTCATCTTACGGATCAGACAGTAACCACAGGCTCTGGGGTCAAGTACAAAGAACACGTGGCATACAGGAAAGAATAAGGCCTGATCATTGGGGAAGAGTGATAGAGGGGGGGACCCAAGGGCTTTACAAACCCGGCTGCTCAGGGGGAAAATGCCTATAGGTTCTTTTCCTGGAGCTCACAACCACTTTGACATGAATGGTTGGAACTGTAGGGCTTTGTACATTGGGGCTGGCCTCTTGGTGTCCGCATCACTGTGTGCAGTCCGCTTCCTGACTGCAATGCTGCAATTCCCCTTCCTCTGTAAGGCACCACTGATACTACCCCGCTCCAGGTTGGCAAGAACGGCATTTGAAAATTGATTCGAATTTTGCAAAGTGTTCTGCAAGCAAAGTCCTTTAGAATCCGGGAGAGCGAAGTTGCTAAATTATGCATGTTATATGTACATCGTATATTTGTGTGTGTGTTTTCCAAGTCCCAATACAGATCATAGCAGTTTCTTTTTTTTTTTCTTGTTTCCTTTGCCAAAAAAAAAAAAAAAAAAAAGACCGAAAAAGCTAAATCAAAGCTTGAACTAAGTGCTGTCAGGGTTCTGGCTTTGGGGGTTGTTAGAAGCATTGCAAGAAAAAATCCAACAGCACAATGCCCTGTTGTTAGTTGTGAGTGAAACCTGAAGACCATCAGAGGGAGTACTTTAGCTGCTGTGGAAGGGCTCAGAGGGAGACAGATAATAAATGTACAACAAACAATCCAATGTCAGAAATGATCACTATTGCAAAATGAGACTGAAAGCCTTTTCTTTTTTTTTTAGCAATTTCTGCAGAAGAAATCCCAACTCTGGCTATGGTCAATATTAGCTGGATAATTCTTTGAATCTGGTTAATGTGGAATCTTGCAAGGACAAAGAGGATTTGCTCACTAACCGGTAAGAGAGGTACTGGTCATGCATGCTTAAATGTGCTAATAGTTCTGATCTTTAATGGTACCAATGTAATGAAGACGATGTTATGCATTTTTAATTGTTCGCTTATGGTTTGACATTAGCCATGTCTTTCTGATGAATATGATCGGTTGGCCAGCACTGACATTAGCTGAAACCTGGATCTTTCAGTTGTCAGCTTCTCCCACATTCCCCTTGCCTTTGCCTTCCAGAGTGTCTTGGTCCTCTATTGATGGCCCCACTTGCAGCCCAGACTACTCCCTACCCTATTCCTAAATCAATTTTTGGGGGGGGGAGTGCGGAAGTTCCCGAGCCAGGGATCGAACCTATGCCCCAGCAGTGACAATGCTGGATCCTTAACCTGCTAGGCCGCCAGGGAACTCCTAAATCAATCTGTAAAATGACAAAACATACCAGCAACCTCAGACCTCTTTAATGGAACTTGAAACACTGAGCCGCAAGTGAGCTTTACGCATTTTTTCCACCCCTGAATTACAGCATTCCTCACTCCTCTTTCTAGGTGACTTTTTTGGCCTCCCCATGGCATGTGGAGTTCCCAGGCCAGGGATCAGATCTAAGCCACAGCAGCTGCAGCAATGCTGGACCCTTTAATCCACTGTGCCAGATCAGACATCAAACCTGTGTCCTAGTGCTTCAGAGATGCCATGATCCCATTGTGCCACAGCAGGAACTTCTCCTCCTTCTAGGTGCCTTTTGCTTTGAGCTCCCACTCTATAGTTTATCTAGTAATTCTGCCTTGTCTCCCTCTGGGGCTGTGCCCCCACCCCGAACCTTGCCTCCTTCCTGCCAATCTTCTCTCTCTAGACTCTGCCCCAGACTACTCCTTGATATCCTATCAACTGGCAGGACATGGACAAGTTATGATGTTGACAGAGACTGTGCTTGACTTCTGGGTTTTCTGGAATTTCTTGTTACTGTGTTGGATCACATTCTTCTGATCACTGTTTGAAGCTGTGAACGCTGCTCTGGAAATCCCAACTGTCCTGGCTGAGGCCAATCTCTGCGTTCTGATCAGATTCCCTCAGTACCTATCCTAGTTAATGGGTCTTTGCTTTGGTCCAGCTTCCTCTTCCATCAAACTCTCTTGGCCGAATCCATCTATGATTTGTCTTTGTAGATGATGCGATGAATACTGCAAAAAGCTCTACCCCCCAACTCTTCATCAGTGAGTGATACCTAAAATCTATTTTATTGCTATTGGAGATTCAGCTCTTCAAGTTATGGGTTTGTATGTATAGCAGACATATGGAAAAATGCATGTATTTCAGGTGTCTTAGTAAGAGCAGGCTAGGCTAGCTTGTGGTAATGAATAAAACCATAAACGTAATGTCTCAACACAATGGTTTCTTTCTTGCTCACATTCTGTGAGTTTGCAGGCTGGCAAAATGGTTCTCCTCCCCACAGTCATTTAGAGATTTGAATGTTCCCCATCTTGTGGCCCCTCAATCTCCTAAGGCCTCACTGGCATCTCCATCCAGCTGGTGGAAGAGAGGAGTGAGCCTGAAAAGTCAAACCCTTTTCTTAAAAAGCTTTGGCCTGAAGGTGGTACCTAGAAGTGATTCTCACATGTCATTGGTCAGATTCAATCACATAGTCACATCTAATTGGGAGGGAGGCTGAGAACTGTAGTATAGGCATGTTACCAGGGAAAAAAAATAGCAGAATAGATTTTGGAGGCTAGCTACAGTCTCTGCTATAGCAAATAGGATAAAACTAATTCATTTTCAGCCCTTGATACCTTAACACAGTTTTCTTCATTAAATTGCTAATACTTTAGGAAGTAGATTACAAAAGAATGAGGGCATAGGCTAGATTAGGGAGCAAAATAGGGAGGAGTAAAGGAATTGCAAATATATGGGTCAGAGATGGGGAAAGTCCAGTTTCTCTGAAATGACAAATTTGGGTGGGGGTGCAGGGCTCTTAGAAAGCCAGGGATCAATATGAGGGTACTGGAAATACGAGAGACGAAGGAATGGAAACAAAGGAAAGATGAAAGGATGTCTCAATTTTGTTTCAGGTTAAACCTGGCTATATCTTTTTATTTATTTATTTTTTTTGCCTTTTTGGGGGCTGCACCCACGGCATACGGAGGTTCCCAGGCTAGGAGTCCAGTCGGAGCTGTAGCCACCGGCCTACACCACAGCCACAGCAACACCAGATCTGAACAGCATTTGCGACCTACACCACAGCTCACGGCAATGCCGGATCCTTAACCCACTGAGCAAGGCCAAGGATCGAACCCGCATCCTCATGGATACTAGTGGGGTTCGTTAACCACTGAGACATGACAGGAACTCCTTAACCTGGTTCTAATAACTATATGATTGCCAAATAAGGGTCTTCAAAATGTGAATAATCCAGTTTTGTGCCCATTTCTGTCAGTCACCTGTCTTTGCCAAGGAGTGGGAATGAAATATTTCCAAAATCCTGGTTCTCCGTGTGCTCAATTAGGTTGCTGCTTCTCATAAGCTTTTCCAATTTGGTACCAAACTAGAATAATTAAAATCCCATGAAATTCACCATCCTTTGATCTTTGTTCGGGTCACAATGAAGCAATAACTTTCTTACAGCTATCCATTTGCTGTCAGGCTGCCCACTGGGAGCCTTATTATGTATGAGGCAAAATCTTTTCATAGGACTAGGTTTTGTTTCCTGATGGACTGGTCACTCGATACAAACAAGGGCCAATGTCTAGCTCATTCACATCCTTCCTTCCTCCACAGCCGTACAGACTGTGAAAGATTGATCCATATGGTGACCTATCGATACATCCTTAACCACCTGGGTTGGAGCGTGAGTTGATTCAGCAGGAAATAGGGAGGTGAGTGGAAGGGAAGAGGTTGCCAAGCAATGAGCCTCAGCTGTTGTCTGCAGAGCTGTTAATGGGGCTGCATCTGATTTGTGTTTAGCTTGAAAGCACTTTGCAAAGGCAGACAAGAGGCAAAGGTCTAGAGATGCAGAGGCATAGAAACCATAGCTTTTGCTCTTTAGCTGGTGTCCTGGATGTGTTCACTGGATGGCAAAAGAGTCATTGAAAGTGGATAGTGATGGGCAGTCAATCCGTCCTGGATGAATAGATTTGTAATGATTTTAAAGCCTTGTTGGCGGTAGATGGTTATGCATGCAACGTGACGCGAGGGGTGCTCCAAATACGCTTTTCTTACAGAGGCTTAAACCCCATTGTTAAAGATCATCCTTTAAGAACTTTCAAAAGCAATTTTAAAATATCTTTTATTTTTTTGGAGTTCCCTTCGTGGCTCAGTGGTTAACGAATCCGACTAAGAACCATGAGGTTGCGGGTTCGATCCCTGGCCTTGCTCAGTGGGTTAAGGATCCAGCGTTGCCGTGAGCTGTGGTGTAGGTTGCAGACGCGGCTC
>PVHT020000015.1:34108782-34128467 GCA_004024745.2 Catagonus wagneri | reverse complement strand
AGCCTGGGAACCTCCATATGCCGTGGGTGCGGCTCTACATAAAAGGCAAAAAGACAAAATATGTGTATATATATATATATATATATATATATATATCTTTTATTTTTGTTTTTTTTATTTTTTTTTGTCTTTTTGCTTTATCTAGGGCTGCACCCGCGGCATATGGAGGTTCCCAGGCTAGGGGGTCTAACAGGAGCTGTAGCTGCCGGCCTACACCACAGCCACAGCAACGCAGGATCTGAGCCGCGTCTGCAACCTACACCACAGCTCACGGCAATGCCAGATCCTTAACCCACTGAGCAAGGCGAGGGATCGAACCCGCCACCTCATGGTTCCTAGTCGGAATCTTTAACCACTGAGCCACGACGGGAACTCCTAAAAATATTTTTTAAATTGAAGTATACAATGTCATGTTAGTTTCAGGTGTACAGCAGAGGTTCTATATATATATATGTATATATAGAAAGAGCAATTTTAATGAACTAAGTTTATTTAATGAACACTTGTGTAGCACTCATTGTATGCTAGGCACTAAGGACCTGATTAAGTATAGACAGTTACTCCTTATAACAAACCTCTGAGGTAGGTACTGATTTTAGTATCCCCATTTTAGAGATGAGGAAACAGAGAGGCCCAGCACCACACAGCTAGCGCCAGGATTGCAAACGCAGGCAGTCTGGCTCGTATCTGTGCTCTCAACCATTAAACTATGCTGCTTCTCATAGCACAGGATGTGACACATTTGCAGGATGGGTGACCCATTCTAGCAATTTTTACCCTAATCATACTATCATCCCTTCCACGTAGTAGAGAGAGCAGGACTCAATGTGCTTTGAAGTAAAGGGGCATAAAAGGGCTCTGATGAGACTGGTGGGGAAACGAGGTGTCAGGATAAGCATCTTGTTAAAGGGCTAGATCCGCCAGCGCCTCTTCTCCCTAAACCGGTGTCCTTTAAGAAACTGTGCTTCCACCTCTTTTTTCTAGTTCCTATGAACTTGATTCCAGTGATTATTTTTTTAAATTTTATTTTACTGTATTTTATTTTATATACTCAGAGCAGGATTCCCTTTGACCCAGGGAACAGAGAACGGTTTGGGCTGAACGGAAAGTCCTGGGGGACCATCTTAAAACCAGTTCCCGGTTCTATACTGAGAGTCCGTGTACCGTGCTTTCCCGGGACAGCTCTGGAGGCTGCCTGACAGGATCAGTTCCTCCTCCTGGTCCTGGACGCGGCTCTCAGATCACTCAAGGCTCCCATTAGCTCCCCCCATCCTGCTTCATCCTCACACTGTACTTTAGAGGGGACTGACTGCCTCCACCGTTGACATCACGTGGCAAAGGGTCACTGCTGTCTCTCCAGAATGTGTTCACCAGGTGTCACAAAGCCCATAATTTTCAGTCTATATCTGGCTCTTTCACACGCCCCTGCCTGTGGTTTTCCAAAACTTCAGTTTTCTGTAGTAGATTTACGTTTCACTAAGTATTCCGGAAGATTAGGGGATGGAAGAGGGGAGTGGTGATGATTTTGGTAGGAATTATCTCACCGATCCTTGTCCCTGGAACATCTGCCTCCAGGCATTCAGTCTGTCCCCAGAAACCCAAGCACCCACTATGCACAGGACGCTGCACAAGCCGCCACTTGCCCCAGGCACCCCGAGCTGACCTCGTAGACATGACGTTCCCTGCTCCAAGAGAAAGAAAAGGCATCCTGACTGACAAACAGACTTGTTCGTTGCCTGGGTGTAACTGGGGATTCAGCTCCTACTCTTCGGCACTGAGCTCATCGGCTTCATAATTAATGCTAAAAAGAACAGATTCGGAAAGAACACGGGAACAAGAGGCTAAGTCTCCAGAGGGAGCCTTAGAAGTAGACTCAGTGCATTTCCGCCACACCGTTAATCCCCCACGGTCACACGTGGGGAATACCAACGCCCTTCTCAGGCCCTCCGGTTCAATTTCGCCATAAGACAATTGACCTGTCGCCACTGGGAGGAGCAAAGCCTTGAACAAAGCAGCTGCCGAAAGGACTCTGTCAAGCTGGAAATGAATTATTAATATGGCTCCGAAAGGGACCGGCTTCAGAAACCAGGTTCTTTATTATTTACATTAATGAGCTGGAAGACAGTGCAGTGAGCCAAAAATCCCAAGTTTGGAGAATGCGACCACGAGTGAAGAAACAATGTAACAACAACAAGTGTAAATTCAGACTAATAGGTCTCTGAACAGAGCCCAAAGCGGGCAGAGTTTCAGAGCAGGAAAGGTCTAAAGCAGGGTGTCAAAGTCATTACTGAAATTCCCTACCGTCAGTTTGTTTGAGAATGAAGTTCAGACTCGGGAAGGAAGAAAAAGGCCCAGATTGCCTGCTGGATAGACACAATACAACGCACCCATCAAGGAGGTGGCATTATCTCTCTGAGAGATGTGTGCCCAGCACAATGTGCCGTTCGCCTCTTATCTGGGTTGAACGGTAAATTATTCTAATACAATATCATATTCTGCTCCTCAGAGAGACTCCAAATCGTCACAGCTTGATTGGCAAAGGCGTGTGTGTCTGTGCAGGCTTTCTGTGTACTTCCTCTAATGCTGGATGCTTTCCTGTCGCTGTGCAGAGAGCCCACCGATAACCCCCCTCCCTTTATCAGAAATGGTCTTTTGCTTAACCCTTTCTGTCTTGGCATCACCCTGTATTCTGACTATTTCTCCCTGTAAGCCCACCACCCCTCCCCGGTGTGGCAATGCCAGCCAGAATCCATCCCTGCGAGCACAACGATTTCTTGAGATGAGAGACGAGGCAATACTTCTGCCCCATTAAATTAGATCTGCCCCCAAACTGACATTTCTATTTTTATTTGTTATTATTGTTATTATTTTTTTTTTCGGCTGCCCTGCAGCTTATGGAGTTCCTGGGCCAGGGATCAGATCTGAGCCACAGTTGTGACCTACACCACAGCTGTGGCAACTCGCAATCCTTAACCCACTGGCCCGGGCTGGGGATCGAGCCTGCGTCTTAGTTCTCCCAAGACACCACCGATCCCTTTGTGCCACAGTGGGAACTCCGACATTTCTATTTTGTTTGAATAGCAATTTAGCCTATATTATATCTCTCAGTTTCTGGACATTTGACTACTTGTCTTCCTATGAATTTGTGCCTTTCACAGAGCTCCCAGTTTCTGTCTTACTCTGGCTTCAAGCGTCTGTGACCTCTGGTTATTCTTCATTTATCAGGCTTCTGACCCACTACTTGCTCTCACCTTCCCTCTTTCTTTTTGCTCTGACTAGCTTGCCTAGCCTGCTCGACCCAGACCCATTGCCGCCTATGATTTCTAGAACCTGAATAACTGCTACTAAAATTCCTTGCCTCGCTGGCCTGCCTTCTTGCCTACGTAGTAGTTGAACTTGATATAATTGATATTGATGCCGTTATGGATACTTCTCCTTGTACAACCCTGTGCTCCTTTTTTCCCATACAGTTTTGCATCAGTCAGAGCAGAAATGAGGATGGCTGAGGCGCGCGTGCGCGGTGTGTGTGTGTGTGTGTGTGTGTGTGTGCGCGTTCGCGCGCGCACCCAAGCAAACGTGCATATGTAAGGATCCCTTCGGAATTTACTTTGATCACTTTCTATTAAATATCTATAGCGGTAAGGCAGGATTCTTTTTCTTTTTCTTTTTTTTTTCCAATGGCCTCACCCGCAGCATGTGGAAGTTCCCGGGCCAGGGATTAAATTGGAGCCGAATCTTTGGCAACGCCAGATCCTTTAACTTGCTGTACCACTCTGGCATCAAACCCATGCCTCCGCAGCAACCCAAGCTGCTGCAGTTGGATTCTTGACCCACTGTGCCATGGCAGGAATTCCAAGCAGGACACTTTAAAATGATCTTCAGTAGCATCAATAATGTTGGTTCACAGTGATAGACCTGAGCTCTGACTATCCTAACCTTGAATGTTGAGTCAGGAAGGCCTTTGGCAAATTTTGGGAAAGAGGTTTCATTTGATTTAGTTGCTCTTATTAGTGGAGCATAATATAATATATACACATATTTTTGAAGTTGTAACAGTTATGACTGTTAAGTGATCTTTGCCATTTTACGGTTTAAAAATTGCTTTAAAATATATTGTTCATTTTACTCCTGTGAACTGAAGTTTGGCACTTGCCATCAGCCTCTCTACATGGACTAAATCACAAGTCACTGTAGCCGCTGACCCATAGCACCCCCTGAGCAGAGCTCAGGGTGAAAATCAGGACTGAAGCACTTTGTGCTCTGGGCAAATTGGAAGAACAGGTCTTCAGATAGATATTTTTAGGAAAAGATTTTATGTGCCCAGTTCTTGCATCTCCTCATATCTAGAAAAGCACTAAAATCCTTCACGGTGATGTCTGCTCCTCGTGACTAGTAGTAACTTTCAGGAGGCCAGCAACAAACTTTCCTGAAGTGTGTGCTTGGCTGCATGCACCTCCCCCTCACCTTTAGCGTAACCAGATATTCCCCCTTTTCCTTTTCGGGTGGTATTTCAGATCTGAAATACCGCTGCCTAGGTGGTAGTTGAGGATAAAACAAAGAATGTCACGGTCATCTGCAAATGCGGTTACCTCCAAGGGTGAGAGCCGGTGAGTCCTGCAGGCTGTGAAAATTCAGGATACTGGCCCCTATCGAGGAGGTGTGCATATCAAAGGAATGATTTCAGTGAACCCAGGCCTCTTTTGTTCCCGCCACCTGCCCTTTGTTGCAAAAACTATTATTTATCCTAGCTCCTCCTGCGCTGCCTCGGAGGGGCTTCTCTGGGCTCCCTGAGATGCTGTCTCCAGGGCTTAAGTCCTAATTTTGCCTCAAATAATTTAACTCTCAACTTTCGGGTTGTGCATTTTTTTTAATCGACACTCCTTTTATTACATTGAACCATATGAAACTGCTGATTTTGAACATTTGCATCTTCAAAGAAGAAATGGCAATTGCATATGGTTCACCCTCGTATTTACAGATGAGGAAATTGAGTCTTAGCAAGATCAACTGGCTTCTCCAAGGTCACCCATTTACACTAAGTATTAAAGCTGGGATTCAAATTCTCCTGTCTCCTTCTCCTTTGCTCCATTGCTTCCTACCTGTTTCAAGTTAAACATTCTCTGAAAAATCACGGGCTATATATTCCAGTCCTCAAATATTTGTTTTTAATCTATAGTGGCCCCCCTGGAATGAATGATTTTGAAAAGTCTCAGAAACCTCAATTTGGCCAAGAAAAAAAAATTAACAGAGCCTCGCCTGTGTTCTCTGCTTTGGAATATGACAGTCTGTATATCTGTCTCACTCTTCTTTCTCCCTTGCTTCCTTATTATTTTTTTTTTTTTTGGTCACCTTCTCTTATGATTCTCCATTTCTCCCAGCCCCAGTCTTTTGTCTTGAGCTTCCATCTCTCTTTAGGGGTCTTTTTCTTGGCCAAGATCCTATTTGTATCACCGACCTCAATTCAATTCATCTCATCAAGTAGCGTCGCTGAACAGGAAAACTGGAGTGTGGAATCAGACGCCCCAGCAGGGGCTACAGCCACTTGCTCTCTGAGAGCTTCCTGTTTTGTAACAGGAAGAGTTTCAGGAAGAGGCTGGCAGGCGCCCCTCCCTGCAGCGCTGCTGATGCTGTCCCAGGGGAACACCCTTCAGCCCTGAACAGCCTCCTCTCTCTGCTGGACCACAATATTATCATCAAGTGGTGCTGCACTTAATTAAGTCAAACTGGCGAGCACCGTGCATATTAATGAGCACCCTAATGAGCATTAATTTTTGATGTTCTTCGTTAACAAGCATTATAAACTATGACAAATTTTGGTTTGACTTTGTGCCAAAATGAGGATGAGTGGTTGTTTCAAGCTGTAAATCCAAAAGATTCCCCTGGGACGTGGAGGGCTGCTTATGAATACTTCTGGAGCTTCCAATATCAAATAAGACAAATAAATGGACCGGTATGATTCCCACTGGCCCTCCCCCCACCTGCCTTCATCGCACTGTTTTTTTCTAAGCAGACTCTCTCCTTAAAACGTACACACACACACACACACACACTCTCACACATTTACTGAAAACCACTTTTCACTTTAGACTGTTGGAAAAATGCTCACATCTTGGGAGTTACTAGACCTAGTAATTGCCTGCAAATTTCAGATAATGAAACTTCCAGCTTCAAAATACAAACGCTTGGCAGGGATAAATAGATGGATGGAGAGATGTTTCTTTTAATTGAGAATTGGAAACTTCATTAGATTTTTTTTTTTTCTCAAGAAGCCACATTTTGTTTTACTGCTGGTTGTTGAATAACTGCAAGCAATGATGTGTTTAAGGGACCCGTCAAACCTAGAAGGAACAGGCAGGAGAGGAGGGGCAGGAAAATGTCTTTTGGCTCCAAACCATTTTCCCCCTCTGGGCCTGCCAAGGTGTCCAAATTCCTGTCATTAGATTTCCTCTTTAGGGCTTTTCTCTTTTAATGGAGCTAATGCTTTATAATACCTGGGAGGGGTAACCCATTAGTTACCTGGTAACAGGATTTGATTATTTCATTACATTCATTGCCACCCCGCAGGCTGTGGAATTAAGGGCCTGAAATATAGAATGAGTACATGTACTTTGTTGGGAGATTAAGGCTGGGATTTCTTCCCAGCTTGATGAGATGCTCTGGGTAGCCAGAGGGAAGCTATGCGGCAGGAGGTTACCAGGTGTCTGCGTGTGGATGAGCACTGAATAGTAACTTTTTCCTGCTTTCCCAATTTCCAGAATCTGCCACAAATCTTTCCATGCAAGGCCTACCATAATGGACATAAAGGGTGGATTTAGAGTGTAGGGATGAGAATATGACTTTTGGCTTCAGATAGTAATGGGTTCAAGTCCCAGCTCAAACAGCTCCTAGCTGTGCCATCTTGGGGAAAATCCCTTAACTTTTCGGAGCCTCATCTTTGTCATCAGGGAAATGGGACTACCCATAGCAGCATTGATCTCATAGGGATTGTTGTGTGGATTAGTGTCTGTTGATTTCTATCTTTCCTTTTTTTTTTTTTAGGGCCACACCTGAAGCATATGGAAGTTCCCAGGCTAGGGGTCAAATCGGAGCTATAGCTGCCGGCCTACGCCACAGCCACAGCAACTCCAGATCTGAGCCACGTCTGTGACCTATACCACAGCTCACGGCAACACTGGATCCCTAACCCACTGAGTGAGGCCAGGGATTGAACCTTTGTCCTCATGGATACTAGTCAGATTCGTTTCCACTGAGCCATGACGGGAAATCCTCCAACACCATTTATTGAAGAGACTGTCCTTTCCCCATTGTATGTTCTTGGCTCCTTTGTCATAAATTAATTGACCATAAGTGTGTGGGTTTATTTCTGGTCTCTCTGTTCTGTTCCATTTATCTATGTGTCTGTTTTTGTGCCAGTACCATACTGTTTTGATTACTGTAGCTTTACAGAGTAGTGTGAAGCTACATCCTTGCCAACACTTATTACCACTTGTCTTTTTGAGAGAATGCTGAAGACTTTGACTTTACATGGCAGATAACAGGGAACCATCCTACACTGGGAAACAGGGATGTAGTGGAATTAGAGCAGAGAGATGATTGAGGCAGGGACTAGGTGAGAAGCTTTTACAATGATATCAGGCCTGCTACTAAAGCAAGGTACAGTAACATCAGCATTAGCGTTCCCTGGGAACTTGTTAGAAATGCCTTATTTTTCAGGCCTTACACCAGACTTACTGTACAAGTTATCTACTGCTTCATAACAAATTACCTTGAAACTTGGAAGTTTAAAACAACAAACATTTGTCTCACATTTTTGTGGTCAAGAATCCAGGACTGGCTTAGCTAAGTGGTTCCAGCTCAGGGTCTCTCATGAGGTTGTAGTCAAGAATTTTGGCTGGTGCTGTTGTCATCTGAAGTTTTGACAGGAGCTGAAGGACTGGCTTCCAAGCTTAGTCATGTGGCTGTTGGCAGGTTCAGTATTCACTAGCTGTTGACTGGACATCTCAACTTTTCACTGTGTTGGCCTCCGCTTAAGCTGCCTACGTGGCTTCTCAACAGGTTAGCTGCCCTTCCCCAGAATGAGGGCTCTAAGATGGAAAGAAAACAACTAAGGCAAAGGCCACATTGACATTTTATTATGTAATCCGAGACATGATATACTGTTACTCCTGTCCTATTTTGGGGGCATGCAGACCAACCCTGATTCAACATAGGAGGAGACAACACAGGAAGTGAATACAGGGAGATGGGGATCTTTCGAGGTCATCTGTAGGCTGGTTACCATACCCACTGATTTATCTTCATTTTAACAAGCCCTCCAGGTAATAAGTCGGCACATGCTATTCACATTGGCCCAGGGCAATATGCCTACAATACCAAATGTAAGGAACACATACGTGGGAAAGGATAAATTGATGCATTCAGTGGATCCAGGGGATGAAGTAGAGGGTAAAGTCAAGAGTCCAGTTTCTAGCTTGGGAGATAAAAAATAGGGAGGTTGAGATGAGAAGGGGATGACGCGCTCACTTTGACACGCTGAGTTTGAGGTAATGAGGTATCTCGATTTGAAACTCTGGGGATGTGCGGCTGGCGTTTTGGTAAAAGGTACCCTGGGGAGTCAGTAGCAGAAAGGTAGTGAAATCATGAATGAGTGTAGAACGTCTGAGACAAATGAGGACACTGAGATGATGGAAAGGAAAGGGGGTACTGAGATTAGTGAGAAGCTATAGTGGAAGGCATGGAAAATGGAGATTATGGGCCAAAGAAGAGAATGGGTGGCTGGAGTTGAGGCCAAGTAGTCTAAGATGCTAGCGAACAGACATCATTTATACTTAAAATCATTTATTATTTATTTATTTGTTTATTTTTGTCTTTCATCATCTTAGGACCGCACCCGCAGTATGTGGAGGTTCCCAGGCTAGGGGTCTAATTGGAGCCACAGCCTCCGGCCTACACCACAGCCACAGCAACGCAGGATCCGAGCTGTGTCTGCGACCTACACCACAGCTCACGGCAACGCCGGATCCTTAACCCACTGAGCGAGGCCAGGGACTGAACCCACAACATGGTTCCTAATCAGATTAGTTTCCACTGCGCCATGACTGGAACTCCAAAATCATTTAATTTTTAAAAATAGGTATTACCTACATAGCTTTCGCTATGGTATTCAAAAGGTATAGATGTAAGTCTTTCAGTCTTGTCCTTTAGGCAAATATAACTTCTTATGTAATCTCCCAAGTATATTCTCTGAATATATATTTTATTAACAAATTCATGAATAGTACTTATTATGTCAAGCACCATTCTAAGACTTTGAGAAACATTAACTAAATAATTTAATCCTCAAAAGAAAAAAAGCTCAACAAGGTAGGTAATATAATTATTCCCATTTTATAAAAGAGGAGATTGAAGCACACAGTTATTAAGTGGTAGAGCCAAGATTTAAATCCAAGCTGGTTGACTTCAGAGTCCATACTCTTAACCATTATACTTGTCTTGCTTTCACGTACATATATTTTCCCCAGATTTTAGGCAAACTGTAACATACTATTTAATGTTGTTGTGTTCCTTGTTTTTTCACTTCAGTATATATTTTGGAGGGCATTTTCTACCAGTAACATATAGATGTCCAATGTTTGGTTCTAGCAAAATTGATAAACAAGTTTCCTATTGATAAACATTTAAAGTATTTGTAATCTGTTGCTACTGCAAAAATATTCCAATTAATATCTTTATACATTTGTCACTTATACATGAGCATACCTGTAGGATAAATTCCTAAAAGTGGAATTTCTAGGTCCAAAGTTAAGTGCGTTTCAGATTTGATAGATATGGGCAAATTGACCTTCATGCAGGTTGTGTCCATTACTCTCCCTTCAACAACTCATGACAATGACTGTTTCCCAAAATCTGGACTTTCTAGTCTGTTCTATTGAGGAATCCCTGACATTCTTTTTTCGGTGTTCTATTGAGGAATCCCTGACATTCTTTTTTCGGCGGGGGGCATACCTATGGCATGCTGAAGTTGTCGGACCAGGGATCGAACCACAGCCACAGCTGCAGCAATATCAGATCCTTAACCTACTGAGCCACCAGGGAACACCGAGGAATCCCTCAATTTTTTAAAGCACTCTTCATCTTATGAAAAGATTCCTAAGGGACTTATCTAAATATTGGGCTGCCTTTTGTATTTGTGTTTGTTTATACATCATTCAGCACTTGACAGAGAAGATTGGGGAAGAGAGGGGAGGAGGCAGTGAAACTTAAGACGAATTTAAGAACAACTGCATATTGAGAGTCCATCTGAAATTGGACTAAAATTGAGTCCCTCTGAAATCAGTGAGAAAATAGCAGCTGATTTACAGAAAGAGTAAGGAACCCCCTGTTCATCTAAAATGTGAGATGCCTCTAGAAACTCACTCAAGACCTGCTTTTCCAGAATACGTGCAGTGGATGAGCGTGCTGGCTCTGGAGTCAGGCTGTTTGGGTTGAAATCCTAGCTATAAACAATATCAGTAGTAATACTTTGAGGAAATGCTGTGGCTGTTCTCTGAGGGCCCCAGTGTACTGCCTAGCTTATATGTTTTTCCACTGTTCTTTTGGAATACAGCTTGATAGATTTACCTGCACTAAATCCAGTTAAATTTGGGCACTTAAACACTTGGTAGATTTCTGGTCTCACTATCACTCACTCCTGCTTGATTGCTTAGAATTCTTCTAGAACAGGGCTCCTTGGACAACTACTGCCAGTAGGTCAAATCCAGCCTGTAGCCTATTTTTCGACTCAGATATATCTATTTTTCTTTTCACGGCCGCACCCGTGGCATATGGAAAGTCCCAGGCTAGGGATGGAATTGGAGCTGCAGCTGCCGGCCTACACCACAGCCATAGCCACAGCCAGGCCAGATCTGAGCCGCATCCATGACCTACGCCACAGCTAGCGGCAACACCAGATCCTTAACCTACCGAGTGAGGCCAGGGATCAAAGCGACATCCTCACGGACACTAGTCAGGTTCTTAACCCCTGAGCCACAGTAGGAACTCGCTCTACTCAGATTTTTAAAATATTGTAAAAAATAAACCAACCAACCTGAAGAAGATGTGACAGAGACCGTGTATAACCTGTAAAATCTAAAATATTTGGCTTTTTGCAGAAAATGTTTGCCAATCCCTGTTCTGAGTTCTTTGTCTTCTAAAAATCATACAAATCTTGCCAATAACAAAGCAAGATGCTTATTACACTCCAATGCCATATGTATGGTATAGAGAGAGAGTCTCGTTGGTTTATTCTCCACCATGTAGCTCATGTTACCCTCGTTGTCAATGTAGCAGCTGATGGAGATTTAAAAGCTCTCCGGAGAATTGCCTTTGCATGACTTTGAGGCGGGATTCGTGTTGAAAATCTGCGTGTGTGTTCAAGACAGACTTTTCAGGTTGCGACCCGTCCGACCTCTTGCAGGCTCGTTTGGAGTAAATCAAAGTAACTAGACATCAATTTATTTTTAAGCCATTTATTTTCTTCTGGTTGGTTTTCTCGTGCGCTCATAATGAATTCTTTCTTTGCTCTTCCCCTCCCCTCTCCTCTGTGCACACACGCACATGTCTGTGCTCTCCTAGGCCGGATCTCTGCAGTCTGGAAATTTTTTTGTGTGTGTACAGGGGATCGCTGAATCATAGACTATTAAGGCAATTATAATTTCATGTAATATTTGGATAATATTTAAGGAGCTTTGAGACATTTCACACAATTGCATTGTATATCCAGTTACACAATTAAACCAAAGCTCTTATTTTACACATCAGATAACTGGAGTCATAAGAAGTTTAGTGAAATGTCCAGGGTCATAGCCAGGAAGAGACAGAGCTGGACTAGAGGCTAGGTCTCCTGACTGCTGTTTCATTAGCAAAAAATACAGCACCTTTGGGAGTTCCCCAGTGGCTTAGTGGGTTAAGGATCTGGTGTTGTCACTGCTGTGGCTGTGGTTACTGCTGTGGCACTGGTTCGATCCCTGGCCCTGGGGACTTCTGCATGCCATGGGTGCGGACAAAAAATACAGCATTTTCCCTGCTACGTATGTCTCCTCTTTGCTCTGAGGAGCTGAAAGCAGGCTGGGTTGGAAAGGAAACATAAAGGCAGAAACTGGCACTCCAGCTTCTCTCTTCCTTAGCGTTCAGATTGGGCCTGTCCATGTTACCAGTTTCTCTCTCCATACTCCACAGTAAGGAGAAAATATTCCATTTGGTTCTATTCTTTTATTTTTACTTGCTTTATTGTCCCTGGATCGCTAAGACTGCTTATCTTATAGTTTATTTTCCAAACTAACTCTATCATTGGTTATTAGGAGACAGACTCCGTTCTTTTTTTCTTCCCAAATATTTCATCATTTCCAATCTCACCTGAGATACAATGAGTTAGATTACCTTTGTTAGGATGGAGAACTCCCTGGTTCTGCTAATCTCAACCTAGGTATATTTTGGCAAGCAGGGGCTGGGATTTGTGGCCTTCATAGTTTCATCCTAACTCCCAGATTTTCCTTGATCCTCATTCTCTCTCTCTCTCTGTCTTTCTCTGTCTCTCTCTGTCTCTCTCTCTCTCCTTAGGAATATGTTTTAAAGACTTCTGTGCAAGTTCTTAGGAAAGGCTTCTTTGCCAATAAATGGGAAGATAAACAGTTTGGAGTGTCTGCTTCACTTTAGAAACTACTTGGTTCATTCTTTCACATCTCTAGAGACCTAAAAAGTGTTTTTTTGTTTTTCCCAAGGTAGGGCTGATCCTAGTGGTATTTAACAAGTGGAAACTGTGTGCAGAGTGATAGAGTTTAACCGAAGTGGATAAAGATTCTTTAAAAAAAATCTCATGAGAATATCCTTGTTTGAATTCAGAGAACTCTCCACATTTTTAGACCATCTCTTAGGGCTTTTAGTGTCTCATCTCAAATTCCAAGCTTTTCAGGGACCACTTAGCATTAGCTATACCTGTGCAGCCAAATCACTCTGCAGATTTTGCAGACTAAGGTCATCAGGAACTCCCGTTGTGGCTCAGCGGGTTAACAACACAACATAGTGTCCATGAGGATGCAGGTTCGATCCCTGGCCTCGTTCAGTGGGTTAAGGATCCGGCATTGCCGCAGGCTGCGGTGTAGGTCGAAGATGCAGTTCAGATCTGGTGTGGCTGCGGCTGTGCTGTGCACTGGCAGCTGCAGCTCCAATTTGACCCCTAGCCTCGGAACTTCCACATGCCATGGGTGCGCCCCTAAAAACAAACAAAAATATCATCAGTGATTAGTCATAAGTGATGGAGATGTTGCGCAGATACCAGCTTGAAATAACGAAGCATTTTAATGTTCTGTTGCCTGGGATATGGGTCTTTAGAAGAGCTACTTAAAATCTTAATATGAATTATTCTTGGGTTTTCCATAAATGGTTAGCTGACTAATTCTTCAACTAGATTAAGCAGCCCTCCGGTTATCTCGTTTACTGTACTCACTGGTTGAGTCATTCCCAGTTCTGCGTGTGCAGGCTCCAACACAGTGGGTCTCTCAAGTAAACCAGGCTCATTGTTTGGATTTCAGGAAGTTATTAGGAGAAGTCACTGGCAAGTATACTCACAGTCAGACCCTATGGGGGAGGATGCATTTCTTAAGTGTTTACAAAGGAACAAAAGAGACAGTTTCATGCATTTAGTAGAAAAACCAGATACTACGAAATGGAGGTGCAGGATTATTTTTCCCCCTCAAAAAAGCAGATACTACGAAATGGAGGTGCAGGATTATTTTTCCCCCCTGGACGTGGCCTCATGCTACCTTTCTGACTTTTTCAGTTAACCCACATCGATCCCGTGTATATCCAGCCCAGGCACTGCTTTTTGCCCGATACTTCACAGGTCCCTTTTCTTCAGTGGCTCTTTAGCTAAAGTGAGAGGTGTTAAGGTTGGTTGAAGGGTTCTTTGTAGCTCCTACTGCTGGTGATCATTGGCTTCACTTCACTTCGCTTCCCCTGTTCATTACTTTGACGCTTGGTGAGTTGAGATTCACCCTCCCCACACTGCTTTGCACGGCTGCAGCCTCTTTAACCAAGCAGCGGGCGGTCACCGGGTACCCTGACATGGATGCAGCAGATGCTGAACAACAGCTAAGCAAGGACGTTCTCCTTAGTGATTCTGTCAGCACTGCATTTTGGGACAGTGGAGGGCCCCGAAGGAGGAAATATTTACGTATGCAGGGGATGGTAAGGTGTTCTAGGTCAGGCACCTAAGTTTTGACATCAGCTTTAAAAAAAAAAATGGAGTTCCCATTGTAGCTCGATGGGTTAAGAACCTGGCATAGTGTCCGTGAGGATGCGGGTTTGATACCTGGCCTCGCTCAGTGGTTTAAGGATCCAGCATCGCTGCAAGCTATGATGTAGGGGGCACATGCAGCTCAGATCTGACGTTGCCGTGGCTGTGGTATAGATTCGACCCCTAGCCTGGGGACTTCCATATGCTACAGGTGTGGCTCTATAAAGAAAAAAAAAAGTATTTTTGGCCATGTCTGGGGCATGTGGAAATTCCAGGTCCAGGGATCAAACCCACGCCACAGCAGTGATAATGCCATGTCCTTAACACACTGAGCCACCAGGGAACTCCAACACTGGCATTTTTAAGTTTCAGAGCTTTGGTTTATTGCAGATAAATCTTTGTTAGGCCAGTGATTCCTACTCTTTTGGACTTTCCATGCCCCAGCACTTTGATGACAGGAAAATTTTTGCAGAAGGTATCCGGCTAAGATCGCCTTCTAGTGGCTCATTCTCCCTTCCATTCATAGCCTTGAGTGACTGACATAGGCACCCACACACCCACAAGTTGGAGCTCTGTCTGGGCTTGTTTCCTGTTGCAGACTTTCTTCATATCCTCACCATCCATCTTAAGAGTCCTGCTCTCCGAGAGCTTTATTCCACCCAATGAAAAAGGGTAATTGAGGCACCAGATACATGAACCCATGCCAATCTCTTGATTCTCTCAAGCAAAAATATCTCCATATAATTTTTCTTTTCTTCCTTTCTTTCCTTCCTTCCTTCTTTCTTTTCTTTCTTTTTGCTTTTTAGGGCCACACCTGAGGCATATGGAAATTCCCAGGCTAGGGGTCAAATTGAAGCTACAGCTGCCAGCCTATGCTATAGCCACAGCAATGTGGGATCTGAGCCTCATCTTCGACCTACACCACAGCTCACAGCAACACCAGCTCATTAACCCATTGAGTGAGACCAGGGATCGAACCCGCATCCTCATGGATACTAGTTGGATTTATTTCCGCAGCACCACCACCGGAACTCCCTCTCCATATAATTTCAATGCACATGATTCCAGAAGGGCCTGAATGTTGAATTTTTGTCTCTGAAGTCTCTCACTGAATGGTGGAACTGTTAGGCATTTGACAAGTCAGTGCAAGAAGGATTTTTGATGGTGATAGTGGTGGTACTTGGTATTTCCTTTTGATATTCCTCGGAAATAACCACCTTTTTAGCCATGTGCAAAAATCCGAGTGAGCATTTTTTATACACTTGGATGCTGTGGCCTAACTGGTTGCAATTCCTGTCACTGCATAGAAGCCCAAAGGTTCAAAGATACTCGGTCACTCTAGAGTGGTGGGTAGAGGGCCGCGCTCTAGCAAAGGCAATGGAAAAAGATCCAGTTCTACAAAAGGAACACTCCATTCTGTATGGGAACTACTGCCAATATTCACATTTGCTGCTACTGGAGGGTAGCTATACGCTATAAGCAGGAGAGATTAGCACGCTTCCCATCGCCACAGCCAGTCACCAGGGCTCTCAGTGCTGCCTTGTCAATAACTTTTCCGTCTTTCAATGACCATTTCCACAACCTTAGTTAAAATGCTCATTGCCTTAAGCTTAGACAACCGTAGCAGATAACACGAGTTACCCTGCTCCCCACCATAGCCTCTACTTTCGCTCTCCTACGGTCTTCTCTGTGAAGCACATAATAGATGCTGCAAAATATTTACTCAGCCGAATAGAATGCCACAAATTCAATTTTCCTATAGTGTGGTTATGATTGGATTCTTTTTTACTGAGCTATAATTGACGTATGTAATTACTTTCAGATGATGGCTAGGTTCATTCTCGCTCAAACCCATTCTTTAGCTCTCCATTGTCTGATGACATGGGTACAGGATCCATAAATGGCCCTCCCCAGTCTTCCCAGCTTCTTCCCCCATTGTGCTCCAAGATGCACCTGAGGTTCCTACCGCACTCAACTTGGTCTTTGTCCTTTCTTCCTGCTCAGTGCTTTCTATGTGGACACTGCCACCTTACTTGAAGTTCTTGCACTTAGCTCCTTGACACTGAATCCCAATAACTCTTTAAGTTCTATGTCAAATGCCTGGACATTATATAAAATAACCACCTATTCTCGGACTTCCTAACCTCCCACCTCACATTATTTTATCCTGTGTCAGAAGCACTATCTGCAGTGCATTTTACTTGTTTGTTTATTGTGTCCCCTCACCCACTAGAATTTATACTCCATGATAACAGGGACCTTGTAGTTTTGCTTACGGTTATATACCCAGTACCTAATAGGTTCTTAATATTTTTGAATGAATACATTAATAGCATAAGTCACGAAACTGTACCAAACATCTCAGTTGGAAGTTCTAGCTCCCTCCTCTGTGACGTTTGGTACTTTGTTTATATTGCACTTCTCATAGTGTGGCTTGTATCGTCAATATCTGATTACTTTTTATACACCTACATACATCCATGTAGTGTAGTGAGGCTCTAAAAACATTCATTTTGAAATAAAAATTGAATTAGACAATTAAAGATTACCACATACACACCGCTATGACTAAAATTTGAAAGAGCGACAAAGCCAAGTGTTAATCAGGATGTGGAGAAATTGGAACTGGCACACATCGCTGATGGGAGGGTTAAAATAGTATAACCATTTGAGGAGAAGGGTCTGGCAATTTCTTATAAGACTAAAAATTTATCTACTCCATGATTATTCAATTTCATTCCTAGGTATGTTCCCAGGAGACGTGAAAATATATGTCCACCCAAGGACTTGTCCACAAATGTTCATGACAGTGGTACTTAATAATAGTCAGAAAGTTAATAGTTAGTATCCATTAACAGGAGAATAGATAAATAAACTGAGATGTCTCCATAACCATTTGATAATAAAATGAAACAAAATACTGAAGTACAAAATGTCATGATTTAATCGTTACATAAAAGAGCACATACTGGGAATTCCCGTCCTGGCTCAGCAGTTAAGGAACCCAACTAGCATCCAAGAGGATGCGGGTTTGATCCCTGGGCTCACTCAGTGGGTCAAGGATCCCACATTGCTATGACTGTGATGTAGGCTGGCAGCTGCAGCTCTGATTCGACCCCTAGCCTGGGAACCTCCATCTGCTTCAGGTACGGCCCTAAAAAGACAAAAAGACCAAAAAAAAAGAGAGAGAGAGAGAGAGAACAAGAAAACATACCTTATTATTCCATTTATAGACACTCTGGAACAGGAAAAACTAAAGATGGTGAAAGCGTGTAAGAGTAGTGGTTGCCTCGGGATGAAGGTAGGATTGACTGGGAAGTGGCATGATAGAACTTTCTAGGTGGAATAGTAATGGTCTAAACCTTTATAGGGGTTTGAGTAGATGAGGTGTATGCATTTGTCAAAGCCAGCAAATGTACATATAAGATTTGTGCATCTTGTAATTATTCATAAAAAAGCTGTGCAAACAGTTAACAACTGGTTGATGATATGTATGCTATAATCATATAGCATATAGATTGAAGCACGTTGATGGCTGCAATTACTCTGAAATGCACCAAAATTAAAATGGATTTATTGATGAATAGAAGGATGGATAGATAAAACAAATCTAGAAAAATGTTAATAATAGAATTTAATTGGTGAGGATATGATTTTCAATCTCGTTCAACCTTTCTGTATTCAAAAAATTTTCCAAATAAAAATTTTGAGGAAAAAAAAAAAAAGACCTGGGTTGGAAGCCTGACTCTCTGGCCCTTTCAGTGAGTAACTGGGAAAATCACATAAATACTCTGACTTGCAGTTTCTTTCTCTTTAAATTGAACATGCTAAGAGTAGCTACCTTGCTGCATATTCCTCCTCCTAATCTTTCCCTAATTCATATTTGGGGCCAAAATATCACCATTGTGAATGCAGAGTGTGATTTTTTCTTTTTCTTCTTTCTTTTTTGTCTTTTTTTTAGGGCCACACCTGCAGCATATGGAGGTTCCCAGGCTAGGGGTCGCATCAGAGCTTCACCTGCTGGCCTACACAACAGCCACAGCAACGCTGGATCCGAGCCGCGTCTGCAACCTACACCACAGCTCACGGGAACGCAGATTCTTAACCCACTGAGCAAGGCCAGGGATCAAACCCTTGTCCTCATGGATACTAGTCGGGTTCACTTCCACGGAGCCATGACGGGAACTCTCTAATTTTTTTTCTAATTCAAAATTTTGTTTTGTTGCACGTGGAGTTGAAAGAGCCAGACTTAGGCCACTGATCAGTAACCTTCAGAAGCTGACATTACCGTGGCAGACCGCTTAATTTGTTTCTATCCACATCTGTCTCTTGGCACATAGGTAAGGTTTTTGCAAAGACTTTTATCCATTAAAATTTTCAGAGTGGGAATTCCCATCGTGGCTCAGCATAAATGAACCTGACTAGTTGCCATGAGCTGTGGTGTAGGTCACAGACGCGGCTCGGATCCAGCGTTGCTGTGGCTGTGGTGTAGGCCGGCAGCTGTAGCTCCGATTCAGTCCCTAGTCTGGGAACCTCCATATGCCATGGGTGCAGCCCTAAAAGACTAATAATAATAATAATAATAATAATAATAATAATAATAATGGGGGGGGACCCTGAAACTGGGCCCTTCACATTCCACCCTGCATTCGGCAAAGATTTACTGGGCACATACTATGTGTTAACCCTGTGTGAGGTGCCAGGGCTACAGAGTCAAGTAAGACAGAATTTGTTTCCCAGAGCCCGCAGTTGAGTGGGAGAAAGGCAAGTCGGCAATGACAATATAGAGAAGAGCTGTGAGGGCGGAAAGGACAGGTGACAGAAGGATTCCAGCCGGCCATTAAATAGAACTTGGTGCCTTGAAGTGTTGCTGTTCAGCCCCTCATACATAGAGGTGACACTTGGAGTCCTGCCTCTGCTAGTTAATTTTCACTAAGCCAACCACTTTGTGTCCGTGATCCCTGTGACCAATGCCACACAACTGTGAGGTGGCCGGCTGGAGTTCAGGGGTCAGTGGATGGCTGTGGAGGAAAGAGGAGTTAACTGGCCAAGCCGGCCTTCAGATTGACAAGCACGGCCTCCCGTCTCCTGCGCGCGCTGGCTTCCAACTCTGCTTCCTCAAGGGGCCTTAGGAAGCCCAGGATCTTTGGTCAGTTCTTTGCTCCCTGGGTGCCCGGAGTATTCTTCACCCTTGATTTCAGAAATCAGGGCACAAAGAAAATCAGACTGAAGTGATAGTTCTGACCATTTCATGAAGAGTGTTCTAGCTTCTTTGATGAGTTTTACATCCTCATCTGCTCGGGTCACGTCGAGCGTAGATAATAGACCGCTTCTCCTACCAGCGCTTGACCTTCTAAGCTGGGGAGGGTTGTTCATCACAAACTGTAAGGTTAGCTCTGCAAACGAATCTTTC
>PVHT020000015.1:34050082-34107782 GCA_004024745.2 Catagonus wagneri | reverse complement strand
CAAACGAATCTTTCAAACAGAGGTGCAGGGTGGGTGCGAGTCTCCTGAACATCGCCTTCCCTGTTTCATCTTCGTGCCTTCTCCGTTCAACCCACTCTGTTCCTCCCAAATTTCGAGTTTTCTCCCCTGCACTCCCCGGTCTTTAACAAGCTGTTGATGTTCCAGGAAATGTCTTTTCCTATGAAAGACACATCACGGCAGCTAAACAGCTGGAGTCCTCTGACAGCAAATCAGCCGGGCCTTGGGGTATCAGTGTGATGAGCAACTCAGCCAGAAAGTGTCTATTCTCTCACCGAGCAAATGTCATCTCCACCAGGAAGCTGCAAAAGGATGGCGAGAGATTGCAGTGAAGTATCTGTGAGGCTGAGTTCCAAGGGAAAAAAAAATCTATAAATACAAGTATGCTGCAATATGGGAGTGCCTGATTCAAGGGTAAATATATGAATGCAGGTCTCTTTAGAATGTTCACGAGCACGATTTTCATGCTCTGCACACTAAATGAATGATTATAAGTAATGTGTCTTAATACCTTCGCTTAACACTTGCTTTAACAATATTAATTCGCAGATTTCCCTGTGATGGGCTCTTGCAAGAAATTCATATTATGGTGGAACTAAACTAAATAAAATTGTCCTCTGTACTTGAAGAAAATGGCTGCCTACCACCAGCAAGATAAGACTGCTGAGTTTAGCTGTTAATTGGAATTGGTTTACTCTAATCTTTCCATACCGTTAAAGTTATCAACATCTTTCTGAGCAGAGGTTCCCAGGCCAGTTGAAAAAAGAAAAAAGAAAAAATTGTGTGTGTGTGTGTGTGTGTGTATAGATAGATAAATACAGATATATACTTGGAGAACTAATATTAAGTTGTTGGAAATTTATTTTGCCATGTAACAACACAAACACACACACAACCTACCAATTCCTATTACTCTTTTATGCCAGAAAAGGCAGTTTAAAAAGAAGCAAGCAGGAAGGCCAGAGTATTAAAATAAAAACAACCATTCTGGTTGACTACATTAAATTATATGACTTTGTAAAAAATAATTAAAAAGCAGACAAGTAAAAAAATAAACACAAAAGCATAATTAAATTTAGCCTTTGTTATCTTTGTTTTTGTTTTCGTTTCACCTCCATCACAGACTGGCAGAGTTTCATGAGCTAGCATATGGGAGCCACAGATTGAGAGTTTGGGCTGATCCCAACTCTAAGAAATGGTCCAGTGACTAGACCTCTGAATTTGGTCCCTTCACAAACCTCATTCCAAATGGGGAGCTGCCCTCTGACTGGAACACACCCTCTTATGGGATTTTGGCAAGGTTTCTAAGCATTTAAAAAAAAAAAAAGATTTAGGTATAGCTTGGGTGTTCTCTTGTCTGCTGACTACTTAGTGAGGGAGGCTCCAAAAAAGCAACAGGATGATTAATAGGATGTGAAAATCTGATTGATCAGAAAAATTGTTAGCGTATTACAAAATGAAGCTACTCCTCTCCTGTCTTGGAAGAGTGAGTCTTGGGATGGTATGTCAGAGTTCCTGCTGTGACGGACGCAGGGGTTGATGATCTGGCTTGTCTCTAGGGCGTTACCGGTTCGATCCCCAGGCTTGGTGCTATGGGCTAAGGATCTGGCGTTGCCACAGCCGTGGCTTGGATTTGATCCTTGGCCCAGGAACTTTCATATACCACAGGTGTGGCCAAAAATGCAAAAAAAAAAAAAAAGTCTTCCAAAATTATACTCTTTGCCCGAATTTCTAATGAAATAGTTTGGTATTAAACCAGCTAACCACTTATTATACTGCACGAGGTAATTAAACTTCCTGTGTGGTTTTGACTATTCTCTTTCCATTAGTGGACTCTTTTTGACTTTATGTTCTGGCACTTACCAATTTCTATTATTTTATTATTTTGACTATCATGCCGGATTCTCATCATTCCCTTTACTCTGTGGTCAGGATATTAGCCATTCACAGTTGTCCCCACCCCCCTTTTTTTTGGCCGCACCCACAGCATGAGGAAGTTCCCGTCAAGACGGAATTATCCGAGAGGCAGCTGTAGCATTTGTGTCAATACCAGGTCCTCAACCCACTGCACCACAGGGGGAGCTCCCATAGTTGTCCTCTTGTGGTTTTCATCCTGGCACATTCTCCCGCCATATGGTTCTCACCCCCTAGCTTCCTTTACCATGTAGACCTGTGGTACTTAGTTTCCTTCTGGCTTATTTCTTAGGCTGAGACAATTCTGACATCTCTTCTACTTTATATTTTTTCCCATGTCTCTCACTGTTCTCACTTCTTTTTTTCACAGCAAGATGCAAATATAGTTCTCCACTAAAAATTCCTTTCAATAAACATACATTTGGGGAGTTCTCTCATGGAACAGGGGATTAGGATCCAGCGTTGTCACTATAGTGGCTCGAGTTGCTGCTGTGGTGCAGGTTCGATCCCTGGCCTGGGAACTTCCACATCCCTGGGCTCGTCCAAAAATAAACAAACAGGAGTTCCAGTGGTGACTCAGAGGTAACGAACCCGACTAGTATCCATGAGGACGCAGGTTTGATCCCTGGCCTTGCTCAATGGGTTAAGGATCCGGCGTTGCCGGGACCTGTGGTGTAAGTTGCAGAAACAGCTCAGATCTGGTGTGGCTGTGGCTGTGGTGTAGGCCGGCGGCTACAGCTCCTGTTGGACCCCTAGCCTGGGAACCTCCATATGCTGCTGGCGCAGCCCTGAAAAGACAAAAACAAAACAAACATAAAAAACGTATATTTGGATCCACCATTGTAAGGCACTGAGTTAGGCTCTGTGAAGAATTCAGAGGTGAGTGTGGCCCAGTTTCTGCCTCTAAGGAATTTAGGGTTGAATAGAAGGTGAGGGTAAAATAATCACCCCCATTTCTCTTGAAAGCTAGATCCTAACACTTTCCCGAAGGAGAACCAAGGGGAAAAAGAGATTGTATCTAGCTAGGTGACTAGGGTAGGCTCAGAGAGGAGGGAGTATTTGAGCTGGATCTCGAGGGTGTATAGAATTTGGATGCAGGAGAGCTGGAATGATTCCCTACAACTGGCCCAGGCCTAGGGAATTTGGAGTCTCTGACAAAGAGAAACGAATAAAAATTCTAGTAATTTTGAAAGGCTCTGTTGGTTTAAAATCAGCAAATTATAATTGGCTTAGCCGAAGCATTTTTAATCGTGTTAAGAGTAGTGTGTTGCATAAATTAATTAAAAGAAACACATGGAGTTAATTGGGTTCACATCTGCTGGCTGTGAAATCTTTGGCGGGTTACTTAGCAGACCTATGCCTCAGTTCCCTTACCTGTAAAAACTGAGATAATGGTTAAAACAGTGCCTGGCATAGAGTAAGCACACAATATGCTGCTGTTATTACTTGGAAACCGAGTCTGGGCTGAGTTTCATTTTCTCTTTTGGGGTCTCTCTGCCTTTAGGGAGATCCTATGGGCTAATCTGCAGACTGACCACTGAAGTTCTAGGTCTGGGATCTTGGCCTATAGCCATGATCTGGAAGTCCTGTACCGGGCAGAACTTCGATTTGAAAGATTACCAGGAAAAAGGAACAAATATGTGTATTCCAAATCTTATGTACACTGAAAGTCACTTTGCTTGAAGGAGACAATTTTCCGGATTTAGTCACAAGACTCTTGGAGCTGTTGCCACCTTCTAGAGCACAGGTGTGCGGCAGCTAGGCGTGGATGTGCGATTGCCTGGGGTTTTTTTTTTTCAGCTGATACAAAGAAAGGCTGATTGCTTGGCGCCGGTGCCTAACAATAGACAGCAGCTGTACCACAAATGCTGGGCGGAAGCCTGTGTATTTAAATCAGGGCGGTTGCATTGTGGGAGAGGCGCTGAAGAAGTTGCAGCGGCTGGCGGTCCGGCGTTTGGAAGACCAGGTTTGTCGAAATTACTTAAAAGCTCACTTATGTTATTGGGGGGTAGCGGTAGTGTTATTTTTTAGGGTACAAGAGTGTTCCTTAAAATCGAAGGCGTTTCCTGAGCGCGTTTATGCTATGTGTTACGATCACAGACCGTTGACTGAGAGAAGTGAAAAGCATTTGCGGCTATTGATCGTTGAGGTTCCACTGAGCAAATGCAACAGTCTCTGGAGTTCATGGAACAGTAGGTTTCGCTTTATTTTAATCCTGTTTGCTTACATTTGTTACTGCATCTAAGCTGGTATTACTCGTTGCATGACAAGCTAATAAGCGTAGAGATGATGTTTTGGGGTAAGAAATGTTTTTATTTGGGGAAAGCCAGCAGCAGACGCCCGGCAGACGACGCCCGGGATCCGACCATCCTAGAGAAGCATCTCGCCCGGGTTTGGATGCTAGTTTCTTCTGTGCCCCAAAGAGGGGCGTGTGCCAGAAGCAGGTAAGGTCAACAGGCCACAGGGCCTTGCGAATTTCTTCCGTGCCTGCCAGACCTCAAAAAGGACTTGTGACATTTTCCTTCTTATAGCCATACAAACGTGGGCCTGGTCGGGATTGAACCGGTGAGCTGAACAAATTTATTTTAGCTTAAGGCTCCAGCCTAGGAGGCCGGGTTCCTGGAAATGGGCCATTATGTGTATTTTAGGCTCTAAGCAACACCCCTTTAGTGATTAACTTGCCTGCCTGTTATCTAAACGTTGGTGTGCCCAAGGCATAGTGAGGCCTAAGAAACCTAAATGTTGGAGTTGGGAGTAGAGCCGAGCCAGGAGAACGGATGACTCGTGCTCAAAACCCCTCAAACTACCTGGCGGTTTGGTGGAAGTGTTTATAGGTAACATTTGGGGTGAGGGCTGTGGAGTGTAAGGGTTTCTTCTGCTCAGCTGGTGGTGGGGTAACAGGGCGGTTCGGTGCCCCAGGGATCTCGTGCTCATCCTTCCCGAGATGTTCCCGTTCTCCACCCGGATGCCTGCCTGGGGCCTTAGTTCCTACAGAACTCAAAAAACATGCGTATTCCCTCCCTAGGAACCGGATTCTGGATTCTGCCCCTGGTTTTTGATTGCTCCTTCTTGGTTTCTGCATTATCTCACTTCCTTGATTAGCAACCGTTTGAACCAACCTTTGAAGCTCTGGGGAGGTCTAAGAGGCTCCAGGAAGCCTAACAGAGGTGAAAACGGGTGGGGAGGGGGCACCGGCAGGGTCTGTACCTGGATGAGCCCCCCAGGGTCCTGCTCGGCTGGCTTCACGTTTACTTGGCTAGTGCGACTAAGCACAAACGATCGAATACAAAAGTTAAAGTTGGATCCAGTATGGGGTCAGGTTTGTTCTTTCCACTTACACGAGTTTTTGCAGCGGACTAGGTGTGGTAATAAGCTCCAGAATCGGTCCTTCTGGTTTGCGAGGAAATGACGTATGAGTAACAGATGTGTCAGGTAGCATATGGCTACCAAAGCAGGGTTATTGAGGATTGTGTTTTCTTCATCTCTGGGCCCCCAGTGCCTGCTTGACAAATAGTAAGAGGTGAAAATACCTTTCGTGAATTGACAAGAGGGCAATGTCACACAACTCTGCCGGAGTCCAGAGAGGGTAAGGGCCAGCCCTTGAAACAAATGAAAGCCGTCATGGTCTCTTCTGCATCAAGGTCATCTCCCCTCTGAATGAGATAATGAGTCTGGCTTGGGGTGCTGTTGACCCCTACCCCCGCATTCTGGTCATTTCCCTACATCGTGAAGATCGGTGCTCGGCTGGGCTCCTTAAGAGCCATTCTAAGCGCTATTTGAGCTTGGCTGCGATGAGCAGGTGAGGCAGCTCTAGGACCCTTTATCCCCGTGGCTCCCAGTTTTACTTAGGACCAGAAGTGCTCGCTGCTTTCCTCAAGAAACGCTAAATCAAGGGAGCAGGTACAGCTGGCCCTAATTTGCTCAGAAGTTGAAGGTGGGCTGTGTGAGTCTGGGATGAGGTGTGGGGGAAGAAACGCCTCAGGCAACTACGTCTCTACTTCTGTTGTCAACCGTTTTGAGAAATGATCTCGGCCCGCAAAGCGGGTTTTTTTGTTAGCAGTAAAACAGAATCGCTGGATGAGTTGTACGGGTTGCAATATTGGGGTTCATTCTGTCCCTTCTCATTCCAAGTCAGAAGGAACACTTGCTCAACTTGATTTCTATAATACACACACCAACCACTGGCGAAATTACAAAGCTGGGAAACCTTGCCTTGGCTAAGTCTCATTTTTCACTGCCTTCCTAGCCTACTTGCTCCTTTTATAGCCCTGGTCTGTCCCTTTTCTCCCCCCCCACCCCGCCCCGGATTCCCAGGGCCCCCAGCCGTTCTTCCCTGTCCAGCGTCTGTTAAATCGCTCTAGGAGAGCACAGAAAACTGCTCCTTCACGAAGAGAATGACTGATGCCAGCTCCAAGAGCCACTGCACAGAAGGGGACTGACTCGGTTAATGGGGTAAATCTATACGAAATTCTTGGCAGCTGGCGGGGGGGGTGGGGCGTTTGATGGGGCAATTTGGTTTCCTTACTGATGCACCCTGAGTTTAAATCTCACCAGGCACGTGGACTCTGTGCTAAGAGCATAGGCTTGGAAATCGGACCAATTCCTCGTTAAATAGTTGTGTGGCTTTAAACAAGTTCTGTAACCTATCTGTGCCTCAGTTTCCTCCTCTGTAAAAATGTGAATGAAAATACGTGGCTCACAGTGTTTTAAGGAGTCAGTAATGTAGTATGATCCTTGGCATAGGTAGAGTGGGCACTCTCCAGTATTTAGTATTACAAGTACAACCCTTATTCATGGAACTCCAGTGCTTGGAAAGCTTCTGTGATTTCCTACTGTCCTAGAGAATCAAAACTCTTGCCTTGGCATTTATAACGCAACACTTTAAGAACGCTTTGGACAGGCTTTCCATTCCTCGAACGCAGAGCCAGTGTATGGGTAGGCTACTCAAGATGGCTGTTCTCTTGCTCTCTTGGGCATGTCCCCTGCCCGACCAGTCGTTGCTTCACCTGTACCCTATGCGCATGACTGACTTTCCTAGGCCCCAGCTGGTGATTGTGGTTATCAAATGATCAAAGCGCTGGTGAGGGGCGTGCCTGCCCCTTGCTGGTTTCCCTGGTAACTAATGAGCCAATCTGACCTCAGTTCCCCTGTAACTGACACGCTTTCCTTTCCCCTTGGGAGTGTTGACTGCTGACAAATCCTGTCTGCACATGGTGGGGGTGTCACTCTAGGACCTTGATTCAGAGGGGGTAAGGTCCCCCATCCATTAAACCACTGACTATCACCAACTCTGGGGTCTTCTTGGGTCTTAAAGCTGGGCAAGTTCAGGTCTTGCAGGCCTGAGAAATGCAGTCCAACAGCCAGACTAGCAAAGGAAGGAAAGGGCCTTTCCTGGAGATCAGTGAAATGGGTATATAAGCCTGAGTAAAGCCGGTCCTATTGTGCAGGAAAAAAAAAAAAAATCCAAATTAATCCCCTTGACTTTGAGCTAGCCCCAGCTGGCTTGCAGAGGCATGCAGGGGAGTCCTGCTAATCTGAACAGCTAAACGACTCTGGTCATAGTTAAACTGCTGCCTAAGAGAAGAAATCACACAGCTCAAACACAGAGACCCTGAACTAGGACCCAGCCATTCTGACTTTGAATCTGGTGGATTTTTAGTTTGGCTTTCCTCTCAGATAGTATGGAAACGGGGAGACCTCCTCTTACCTAGAGTGGGATAGATGTGGGGCTAACATAACAACACTGATCTTCAGCTATTAAAAAAAAAATCCATAGTAATTAATTTCTCAGAGCCACTTGCAATCCCACAGGCTGCCCTAAGGAAAGGGTCACTTCTGAGTGTCGGTGAGAGAGGAGCAGTGTGCAGGGAGGTGTACCAGATGGACCTCAGCAGTGGGAGGCAGGAGGGGGCCCTGAGCTTGTGGAGAGCTGAGAGCCGGAAGCAGAAAGCCCCAAGCAAGACCGCTCTGCCTTTCAGTGCACTTCATCTGCCTTTAGGCGGTGGTGGGGATGGGGGGTGTATTGATGGCTGAGACTCCGGGTTGACTTGAAAATCTGCTGCAGAGAGGTCACCTCATTCTGACCTTCCACTGGCTGATGCTGAATTTGTATTCGGATGAATTCCTCTTTGCAGTTAAAGTCTCCACAAATGTGTCCTTTGGTGAGCAGTGCTTAGGATTGCTCGTGAATCATGCTGGTCTATGGATTTACCCTTGCTGGGCTTTCCGTCTATGGAAAATGGCTTAGATCTTCCACCTGTTTCTAGGGTTGTCCCTGGGGACTCTGAGCATTCAAATACATTCGCCATCATGGCATGTCATTAGAGCTTGGCCTTGGACCGTCAGCTTTAGCTGTGCTTGTCTTGTGCTCTGACACCTCATGAGCCTTCCTATTGCTAAATTCCACAGAATTTAGATAAATTAAAAAGATCATTTCCAAGGAGTAGAATACTCACACTGGATGGCCAGGGAAGTATTTCCTGATCTCTATATACCCAGGAAACCAAACTGATAAGTATTCTTGCTGATACACTAAAGCTGCCTTAACACTTACTAGCTGTGTGGCGTTGGTCAAGTGGATTCCCCAGAGACTGATTTCCCTTCCATGAGGGCATCATTTCCCTACTGTGGTGGTGATGAGAGGGTGTATGAAAGTTCACGGTAACCTGTGAAGTGCAGAAGGAGCTCATCGGAGGAATAACAGTTCAGAGGAGGCCTGATATTATGCAAATATCAGATGTTAATATCAGGTAATGGGATGCAGTGCGTAAGAGGAGGCTCTGATCGAACATCTTGGCCTCGCATGATGGTGCTGCCATTTACTGGCTGTGTGATCTTGTGTGTGAAACTCTGAGGCTCAGTTTTCTTCCCTGTAGAATGGGAAAATGATGGAACCCATTTCCATAGGGCAGTTATGAGGAGTTATTAAATGCTTGGCACAGAACCTCGCATAATCTGCTGTTAGGAACAAAGCATAAAACAGGTTCCTTGTGCTGTGCAGCAATGGTCAACTTTCATACATAGTCTCATTTGATTAATAAACACCTTTTTTCGTGAGGCCAGCAGGACGGGTACTGTCACCATTTGCAGTAGAGGTTGCTGAGTCCCTTGAGGACCCTCAGCAAGTGGATCGGAACCCAGAGCTCTGGATTCCTTGTTTCTTAAGGCTGAAGTGGGTTCTGAGACTGACCAGATGGCAGCCCAGGAAGGGAGAGCTGTTTGGCCAGGGGCCTCTTCACCGGTAGAAGCCTCCCTCCTCTGCCTGTGTTTGGGCCCTGACCTACCTTAAGCTTGTTACCAAGTTGAAGCCATGGTCTGGGCAAATGAGGCTTCTGTCACTTCCTCGCTGTTAAGTGACACACCTGAATCGGAGCCTCCTCACGTGGGCTCCTTTTACTAATAAATCCATTTCATCAGGAATTAAGATTTCAGTTTCTTTCTAATTTAACAATGTTACTGTGCTCTGTAAGCCTTTCCCACACCTGTTTCTTGTGAGGCTGCTTTTTTTTTTTTTTAAACTTTGTTAATCACAGCAGGTATGTCATTTGGGGACCTACTCTGTATTAATGAATATGGATTGGACTCTTCCTAATTGTTCTCTGAATACCTCCCAATTTTCAGGAGGGTAATTGATTTCAATCATCATCTTTAGTGCACTCCCTACACTCTTGAAGCCTGTAATTTTCAAGTTCAATATTTGTGTGCTCGTACCCTCAGGAGTGCTTCAGTTGGATCCTATTATCCTGGAATTCTAACCAGTCACCAACTTGGAGTATATTTATCATTAAACCCATTTGTTAGTATGGCTGAGCCATGTTTTAAGGTATAACTCATAGGCAAAAATCTAAATTTTCTGAAAAGCCAATTGCAGGAGCACTTTTTTTGGCCTTTTATTTATGGATTCCTTTTTTTAAGTCAACGCGTAGTTGACTTACAACATGCCAATTTTTGCTATACAGCACAGTGACCCAGTCATACATATGCCTGTATTCCTTTTCCTGTATTCTCTCCCATCATGTTCTATCCCAAATGACTGGGTTTAGTTCCCTGTGCTGTATAGTAGGACCTCCTTGTTTATCCATTCTAAATGTAATAGTCTTCATCTACTAACTTCAAACTCCCAGTCCATCCCACTTCCTCTCCCCTCCCCCCTTGGCACCCAAATATCTGTTCTCTATGTCCATGAGTTTGTTTGCAGATGGGTTCATCTGTGCCATATTGTAGATTCCACGTGTAAGTGATATCATATGGTATTTGTCCTCTTCTTTCTGACTTGACTTCACTTGAGGTTCTTTAGTTGCATAAGAGCACTTTTAAATCTAACTAAACTGTTTGGCTTTAGTGGAGAGTACACTGAAATATTTCCCATGTCTTTAGCTGTATGATAGAGTCTGGGGTGAAGAAACTGAAAGGTAAAATGCTGGGTGTTTACTGTAGACAATTAGTTAAAGAAAACTCAGAAATGAGAGGATGTCAATGGAAGATAATACTTTTAAGTTCAGTTTTAGTTGTAACTTCTAGAAATGCAAGTAATAAAAATACATATTTGGATACTTCTCTACATAATGGTTAGCTCTTCCTATATGAATTTTCCCATATCAATTTTTTTTTCAAGTCCATGTTCTAAAACCTATGGTGACTTTAACTATTTTTATTTTGGCTGTGCACGTGGCAAGCAGTTCTCAGGCCAGGGACCCAATCCGTGCCACAGCAGTGACAATGCCAGATCTTTAACCTGCTGAGCTACTAGGGAACTCCTGTGATGTACTATCTTTCTACGGAATTTGGAGCAACACTAGATACCTACCATTAGTTCTGCCTCTAAGAAGCTTTTGAGCTCTTAGCAGATTTTTTGGGGGGAAGAATACCTAACTTGAGCAGGGCCCTTTTCATCACTATGTTTGAAGTAGAATTAACCTCCCTGAGGTTCTTACTGCCAGTCTTCTTTTGCTGGATTACTGCTAAAGCTTCACTGTACTTTTCTTCTCTCCCCACTTCAACTTATCCCACACACTATTGCCAGAATAATTTCCCCAAAACTGTAGACGTTGCCTTGTAATATCTCCAACGGCTTCCTGTTAACATTGGCTGGAATGCCACATCCCATAATCTGAATTTTGAATTTACCTTTGCTGGTCTTTGTGCTGTGATTTCCCGTATGCTCCAGCCAAACTGTTGCAATTCCTTGAACACTCCATGTAGATTAACACACATACCTCTGTGTCTGCTTGGGCTTCTCCTTCAACCTGGCAATGATACCGTTTTCACAACCTCTCTATCTACCTTTTTTGTGTCTGCATTTTTAGGGTAAAAGTAGGGCCGTTGTTGTTGGAAAGTGATGATAGAGTAGAATGGCTTGAAAAACTCAGAAGTTCCTTTATCTGTCCTGTGATGGTTCTGTTGTGTTGCAGAATGACAGTGGATCTGTTTTGCATCTTCAACCCAGAACTTGGGTTCCTTATAAATTGTCAGTTCAATGAGTTACTGTTGCCTCATCCCCTAGAATGTGATTCTCCTCTCAGTGGTCAAGGCTGGCCCGATTCATCCAGATTCCATCTGGAGGAAGAGGAGAGTAAATAAGACAGGTCCACTCTCTTAAGGTCGAGGCCTAGAAATGGCACATGTTACTTCCCATGTTCCATCAGAAATAGCCACACACTGGCAGTTCCCGTCATGGCGCAGCAGAAACGAATCCGACTAGGAACCGTGAGGTTGCAGGTTTGATCCCTGGCCTCACTCAGTGGGTTGAGGATCCGGCGTTGCCGTGAGCTGTGGTATACTTTGCAGATGCGGCTCAGGTCCTATGTTGCTGTGGCTGTGGTGTAGGGCCAGCAGCTGTAGCTCCGATTGGACCCCTAGCCTGGGAACGTTCATGTGCTGTGGGTGGGGCCGTAAAAATAAAAATAAAAAATAAAGAAGTAGTCACACACTCGCACATACCTTTGAGAGGGGCTAGGCAATGTAGTCTAGCCATATGTGTGCAAGAAACAGGGCAAATTTTGGTGGTCAACTATGGCTCTTGTTAAACTACAGTCTTGGGATTAACATAAATATTACATAAACAAGGACCTACTGTATAGCACAGGGAACTATATACGATATCTTTTTTTTTTTTTTTTTTTTGGTCTTTTTGCCTTATCTAGGGCCGCACCCGCGGCATATGGAGGTTCCCAGGCTAGGGGTCTAACAGGAGCTGTAGCCGCCGGCCTTCGCCACAGCCACAGCAACGCGGGATCCGAGCCGCGTCTGCGACCTTCACCACAGCTCACGTCAATGCAGGATCCTTAACCCACTGAGCAAGGCCAGGGATCGAACCCGCAACCTCATGGTTCCTAGTCGGATTCGTTAACCACTGAGCCACGAAGGGAACTCCCTATATACAATATCTTGAAATAACCTATAATGGAAAATCTGAAAAAGGATACATACATACATATATACACATACGTGTGTATATGTGTATATATATAATACATAAAATGAATCCCCGTGCTATGGACTTGAAATTAACACAGCGTTTGTAAATTAACTATACTTCAATAAAAAGAGTTAAGGTAGCAAAAGGAAGAAAACCTATAGAGGCTAGACCAGTCAGGCTAGGGCCTGAGGTTCTGCATTTCTCACAAACTCTGTGGTGATAGCCACGTGAATGCACTGGTCTGCAGAACACACTTTGAGGACAATAGTTTTGAGCCTATTTGGTTCCCCACTTGTGGATCGTAGCTTTTCCTAGTACATACGAGTTACTCATATGCACACCTTAACCTTACTAGGCAATGAACTTGCATAGCAGACTGGGGATCGTCCCTTCTACCATTTTTCTCACCTGGCCTCCCTCCAGCACCAAGAAAAGTTTTGGACCTTGAGAGATACTTATTAAATACTTGAATAACTGACGAGTGGTATCAACTAATTTAGAATGCTTAGCATAAACTCTTGCAAGGCCACATGGCTCATGCCAAGTTCTGGACTATGCTTGGTGCTATCACTTGTTTGAAAATGGCCTTTTGGAAGCCCCTCTGCCACGCAGCCCAGCCAAAGCAAGGGAAAAGCTGCCAGAGAGCTGAGCAGAGTTAAGTGGAATTTAGCAAATGGAAACCACACTTTATCAAGGACTTTTCCCCTCCATGTGCTGTGACTGTTTCAAAGGAAATGCTAATCCCTATGTTTGGAATTCATTTCCAGAGAGCCTCTCTGTTTAACAAGAGTGTTTTTTTTGTTTTGTTTTTTGGTTTTTTTTTTTGTGCCCACAGAGCTTCACGAGCCAGTTTGATAAATTTGGTTGAAGAGGTGGCTGTTTTTTTCCACCTGGAAGCACTCGATGATCTTCCATTTGGAAAGTCTCATGTTGGGTTCCAATTAAAGCTGGATGGGAGTAACTCTTCTCAGCTCGGCCTCACGTTAGCCTGTTCTTTGCTCAATCCTGACATACGTAGTCGTGTTCTGGGCCCTGAGGGTTGGACGGGGGAAGGCAGGGGATGAAGCTGGCTGGGATTTGAAAACCGAGGCTACTTTGTAATCTAGCCCGAGCCACATGGAACAAAACAAGAAAACCTGAGGTCTCCTGCCTGGCTTCTCTTTGCAGGCAGGATGAACCCCCTAACTGGAGCTGTTTTTCTACTTGAAAATTGTCAACACATGAGACAGGGCTGAATTTTCCCTTTGGGGCTTTGTGTGAAAAGATTTCACAAGCAAATGAGTCATGTTACCAAGACTAGAGATTCTTAGCTTAGTAGAAGGAATTAGTTTTATTTTTTAAAATCTTGTTGGGGTATAGTTGACTTAGGAGTTTGTTAGTTTCAGTTGTATAGGAAAGTAAATCAGTTGTACCTATAACTTTGCAGATTCATTTCCTGTGTATGTTATATAGTATTGAGTAGATTTATAGCCTGTGCTATGCAGTAGGTCCTTGTTACCTACTTCATATATAGTATTGTATACATATATCAGTCCTTACCTCCTAATTTACTCCCCCTCCGCCCCCAACAACCACAAATCTGTTCTGTGAGTCTTTCTGTTTTAAGTGCTTTTTTTGGTATTTTCTCATTAGATTCCACGTATTAGTGATCTTACATGAACTTGTCTTTGACTGACTTCACTTAGTATAATTTCTAGTTCATCCGTGTTGCTGTAAATGACATTACTTTTTATGGCTGAGTAATATTCCATTGTATATATGTACCATGTCTTTATTAAATCCTGTTTCTTTTATCATTAAAATATAGTCGATTGACAGTGTTAGTCAATTTCTGCTGTACAGCAAAGTGACCCAGTCATACATATATCTGCATTCCCTTTCTTGTCTTCTATCGTGTTCTATCACAAGATTGAATATAGTTTCCTGTGCTATAGAGTAGGACCTCATTGCTTATCCATCCAAAATGTAATAGTTTGCAAAAGAAATGAGTTTTAGCCTCAGCCCCATGGGTACAACTGACTAACGCACCAATCACAAGCCCCAGAACTTGAGAGTGGGGCCCTCAACTTGTCACCGGCAGGCTCATGCTACCCTTGGCAGTACCTAATGACTCCATTAGTTAGGCTTTGGAATGGAGAAAAGGCTATTTAGACACGCTACCAATTTTGCCTGACCCCCGCTTTCCTTACTGTGACCATGTGAAGGTTTACAATATTACCTGTGTCCTGATAAGTTATTGCCCATCGTTGTACTTGATTTTTGTAAGCATTCCACATTGTTCTGGCCTTCCCTCTTCCTTGGTGGTGAGACCTTCTAGCATCAGAACTCAAGAACAAGGCTCCATAGGGTTGGGCCTAGGGTGAAGCAAGCCGGGTCCCTAGGGAGCAACACTGATGGAGGTGCTCACTTGAAAACGCCGCCACCCCCACTTGCTGGACCTGAGAGTGAAAGCCTCCTGAAATTGTGTCCCCTGGGGCCTGGCTTGTCCAGGTCCTGATTGTCAAAGTAGAGCAGCCTCACTACCGGTTTCTGAGATCATTAGGAGAACAGAGTCCTTAGAGCCCTCTTCAGCCCCCTTTCGTTTCAGTAAATGTAGCGATCCCCCACAGGCAGACAGGAGCCGGTCAAAATGAAACTCGGCAATCAGGATTTTATTCACCCCGAGCAGCTAAACAAAGTCTTGACATGGATCTTACAATGAGCATACGTTCGTTACTGGCTTTGGGGATCTCCTTGGATTTAACTCTTGACATTGGTCTCTAGGGCCTCTGAAATTTCAGAGCGTCAATGGCACATCTAAATGCAGACAAACATCATTCCTCTCCCCGGCCTAACTATGCCCACTTGCAAGGCATACGTGAACCCCACCTAATTAGCTGTGACATGCATTTTGGCATATGTCGGAAGTTAAAGCCACTTCTTACAGGAATTCAAACTCCGAATTTATCTTTATTAAGGCCTTGTCCAAATGATAAATATACACTGCCTCCTTGCTATCTACTGCTTGGAAATAAATCACTTTAGGATTGATTTGCTAACTGCCTGCTTCACTGCTAGGGTCCTCCTGCCCCAGAGGTCACGCTGTCCTTCTGCACGGACGCTGGTAACCGAACACCAGACCCCAAGCTGACCATGTCGTGAGCAAGGTGGGGAACCTGGGGTGAGGGGGAGCCATTCCTTTCACACTGCTCAGAAAAGAAGGCTCGCAAGGCACAGTAGTCTGGGGGAAAAAAAAAGCCTTTGAAACCAGTGTTGCATACAAGTAAGCAGATGGGATGGTGCGGGGGGTGTTTTTTTTTTTAAGCAAAAAAATACTGTGAACTCTGGTACTTCAGTCAGGAATTCAAACTCTTTCAGGGGTCTGTCAGGTAATATAAATAAGCAAAACTGAGGAGACGTTCCAGAGGGGTGAGGACCTAAGGGAAGCAGACGTTGAGTCTCCCAGCCGCTCCAGCCCCCTTTTGCCGCGTGGGAATGTGGGCCAAATATGTTAGATTTTTCTGGTTCTTCAAGAGGAGGTGAATTGATTCCCCCTCCCCCCCCCCAAATGATAGTCACACTTTTTTAGTGTTGGAAAGTGACAGAAAATTTTTAGGTCCCTATGGGGGAGAAAATAGCCCCGAAGGACAGATTTATGTAACTAGGTGGAACACGGGCCCGTTTGTGATCCCTTGCTCAGAACCACGACGTTTGATTGGGTGACTTTGTGGTGGCTCAGCCAGTCATGATTAGGTTGTATATTCTTAAGATGCCAAGATGGTAAAGATTTTAATTTTTTTGCTTTTTAGGGCCGCACATATGGAAGTTCCCGGGCTAGGGGTCGAATTGGAGCTGCAGCTGCCGGCCTACACCACAGCCACTCGGGATCCGAGCCATGTCTGCGACCTACACCACAGCTCATGGCAACGCCAGATCCCCGACCCACTGAGTAAAGCCAGGGATGAAACCCACGTCCTCATGGATACTAATTGGGCTCGTTTCTGCTGAGCCACAACGGGAACTCACAAGATTTTATTTTCAACAGTCAAGCAGGTTTACAGCGAGCGTTCTCGCTGTACTCGGCTCCTCCTCCGCATGCCTAGCATAACACGACTGCAGACATCCGACTCGCATCAGCAGATCCAACCAACTGTCCCGCCTTGACCTTTAGAACGGGGCCACGAGAAGCCCATGGACCGTCCTGCCTCCTGTGGAAGCAACCCTGGAAATAGTGCTGTCCTAACCAGCTTAGCTTTCCTAAAATTCTTCCGGTCTTGCTGGTCTCAGCTGCTTGCTCCTTGGCCTCTTGCTGCATCTTGTCCGCTGTTGACAAATAGAGGTGGAGCTCAAGTCCACGTGTCCACTTCTTGAGGGGATGTGTTCTAAGTTTATTCCTTGTAGGCTGAAGTACCTTGTCTTTCAGTTGCTTTGTGGTCTGTATGTTTTATGTCAGCTTGGCCTGCCCTTGTGATCTAAGACTGGAAATGACTTCATGGCCCGTGGACTTCATGGCCCCCAAACAGTCCTCGGAGCTCAGACTTTCCCCGGCCCCACAGATTTGCTCTATCTCGCTCTTCCTGTTACTCCCCCATCTCGGCTCGTTGCCTCTCCCTCCCGTATTGTCATGGCAACGCTGATTTTTTTTTTTTTTTGGCCCCCTCTATACTGACAGAGCAGCCTCCCCACTCTTTTGTGGCCTTTGGTGCCAGTTAACATTCAGATCGTTAGGGTTGGGATCACCTTTGTGAACCCGTTCCCCAAACAAAAAAACCCGAACACCCCCCATCCCCCCAAAAAACCCCGCACGTTCTTAAGGTTTTTCAGCACTAGGTATTTTTGTTGTCTTAAAATCTTGAGGCTGTCAAATTTTGCTGTCTGAAATCGTGTCAGTAATAATGGAACGTCTCATTCTTGCCCGGAAACAACTTTGATTTCCAGTGCAGTTGTAGAACTTCAGATAAGGGGATTTGGGACACACCCTTGCACATTTGTCTTAATTCTGCAGTTTCTGAGGAGACAGCTGAGAGGTGGACTTGAGCCTAAGGTTCACCCCTGCATACCTGACCCTGCTCTACTCTGACCCCGTCAAACCATGGCTTCACTTCCATTGCACCTACACCCTTCTTCCCACACCCTGCGCCCTTGATCCACGATAATGCTGTCCCTCCCTCTGCTGGGTGAGGTACTCCATGGTTCCTTGGATGTGCGGCCTTTCTTTGCTGTAGCAAGTTAGTAAACCTAATATCTGACTTCAGGGGGGTCTGGGATGATTTTTAGCAGATGCGCTTCATCAGTTTCTGCTCCAAGCACTTAACGAAGTCTCAATACATAGCAGTTTTCTCCCTAAGAGGACTTAACCTTTCATTGTACTTCAACTTCCGTGAAGGCAGAGAACTGTCCCTTTTTTTTTTTCCCTCCCACTACTGTAGAACACTGCTTGGGACATGTTGAAAGAATAAAGGCTATTAACAGATTTCAAAGCTTTATAAAATGATCTCTACATTGTTACATAAGAGTATGATATCTCACTTTTTCTTTCTGCAAACTGTGCCTTGAGTTCTGGAATCAGAAATACCTGGGATAGACCCTGTCTTGGTCTGTTTACACCGCTATTGCAAAATACAATAGGCTGGGTGGCTTGGAAATTGCAGAAATTTATTGCTTACAGTTGTGGAGGCTGGGAAGCCTAAGATCGGGGGCCAGCATAGTTGGGTTCCAGTGAAGGTGCACCTCCGGCTTGCAGACCATGACTTGTGTTCTCACGTGGCAGAAGGGGCGAGGGAGTTCTTTGGGCCTCTTTTATAAGGGCACTAATCCCATTTGTGAGGCTTCCTCTCCCATGACCTAATCACCTCCCAAATGTCCCAGCTTCGAATAATTTAGGGGTTAGGATTTTCAACATAAAAATTTTGGGTGAAATACATTCAGACTATAGCAGAACCTCATTTCAGCATTTAACTACAGCTGCATGATTTGGGGTGAATGATTGAATCTCTTTACAGTTAAAAACAAAAGGCAAAGAAGTGTAAAGGGGGGAAGATGCTAAGTGTCTTACTTGATAGTTGTGAGGATTAAGTGACGTGACTTAAGGAAAGAGCTTATCATGGAATCTGACACATGGGAACATGGTAAATGCTAAGTAAACATCAGCTAATATTTTGTTTTTAGCTCCCCTTGGCCTGAGTCTTTCTAGATGCCAGCGACTTGTGTAACTCTGGGCCTCTGATAGCATTCAGCACTAAATTTCGTTTTGTCTTGTAGCAGAGAAACATATGTATGTCATGTATGTTTAGTTGTAAATTCTGACAGGACAAAGTCGGTGCCTTATTTATTCATGCATCATTTTAGATAAATACATCTATATATCACTGGCCCAGGGTAGACCTTCTAAAGCTCTGTGGCTGAAAAGCCTGCCTAAAAAGGAAGACTTCGGTGAGTGGGTGGAGCCAGGCCTGATCGGTGAATGCGAGCACGATGTATGCAGGATGATACTAGGGCGTTAACAGCTTCTTTCCCTAACGGTTGCAGATCCTAACAACTAAAGGGGAGGGGTAGGGCCACTTCTGAGTGGTAGGTGACCCAGCTGAGTGTGCATTTGAGTGGCCCAGGGAAAGCAAGAGAGGCCAAGGAGGTGGGTGTGGAGAAAACATTGGTCTTTCGATGCTTCTATTTTTCGGCAATTGCCACTTGAGTCCAGCCTAGCAATTTGAGCAGCTGGGGAATTATGTGTAGCTAATTTGTAACCAGAGGCCATTGTGCCGAGCCATATTGGAATTTTGCTTTCCTGGTGACCAAGTGGCGGGAGGGGGCGGGGGTGTGCCACCCCTTCCTTTGCCTTTGAATCCCTCCCCTCTAGGGTCTGATACTAAAGGCAGAGGAAGCTATACTTGACTTTGGGGCAGGCTGAGCTATGAGTGGCTCTCCACTTGGGTTACCCATGTTGATCGGGACCGAGTAGGCACAGGTAGTTGTAGAAGTCCCAGTAAGGGACCGTAGAAAAAGAGGGTAACTTAGGGGACTTTGACAGAGTTAATACATTGCTCAAAAAAAAAGCCATCAGCACAAGGCAGCCTTGCTTGACTAGTGGAGGAGTGAGAATTGCCTCAGGTCGTCGGGTGGGGGATGGGATGAGGCCCGCATTCAGATTCAGACCCAGGGCAGGAGTTTGAGGACCGCCCTTCTGCTGATTTGAATACACACTTTATTGGATACTAAGTAGAAGCTACTACTCCCGGAAAGGAGGAGGCCGGCTTTTCCAACCCCCACTCCCCTGGGATGAGAAAACTCTGGCTCACAGGATCCTCGGGGCAGAGCGTCCTTGCCCGGCCTGCTTGCTTCTCTCACAAGATCCCCATCTTAATAAATCTCTTTTTTTCCGCTGAACTCCTCCTGCGCGGAGGTGGAGGTGTGAAGAACCTGAACCTCAGTGAATCCAGACATCAGGTGAGTGATTCTAATTTAAAACCGTGGGTTCAGGAGTTCCCGTCGTGGCTCAGTGGTTAACGAATCCGACTAGGAACCGTGAGGTTGTGGGTTCGATCCCTGGCCTTGCTCAGTGGGTTAAGGATCCGGCGTTGCCGAGAGCTGTGGTGTAGGTCGCAGACGCGGCTCGGATCCCGCGTTGCTGTGGCTGTGGCGAAGGCCGGCGGCTACAGCTCCTGTTAGACCCCTAGCCTGGGAACCTTTATATGCTGCGGGTGCGGCCCTAGAAAAGACAGAAAAAAAAAAATACGTGGGTTCAAGTCTGAATCTGTGTAATGGCTAGGTTCAGGCCTTTAGTGTTGTTAGTTTCAATGGCCAGTGCGTTCTTGGCTCCCTCTTGTTGCTGAAACTCGGCCTCTGTCCACCAGTGCCGAACGGAAATGTGGAGACAGTTTTGGGTGAAGGAGGAAAAAAATAGCTTTTGTTGCTTTGCCAGGCAGAGGAGCCACAGTGGGCTCTGGCCTTTTTTGTGTCCTCCCTTGGGAGAGATTAAGAAGTGGTTTTATAGTTTGGGAGTAGAAAATAAGGCCACCAATAAGGACCAGGGTAGATGCAGACTTTCGTTGTCCTTCCAAGTTGGTGTTCAGTGGCCCGAGGACTAGTTCTGGTGGTCCTCCTCTCGTTTTCATTTGTCGGGGGTATAGTTCTGCAGAAGAACTCGAATATTGTTGTGCATATTCCTTGAGGGGGAACCAGGACCCTGCCCCAAGACTGCGCTATTGCTTCTCTCCAGTCTCCGCCTCCCCTTTCTTCCCCGATGACCAACTATTAGAACCTGCCTTTTGGAATTCTGCGAAGGTCATGGAGGCTGAAGTCTATTCCCTAGAAACAAGAAATGGCGGAAAATTTTCCCTAGAAAAATAGAAAGGCTTTTGTGCCCAGGAGCCCCTGCTTGGTTAGACTCCCACACCCCCCATCTAGGGCAGGGCTGAGAAAAGGGAACAACAGTGGTGACCTAGGGGGTGGTAAGAGGGCGGGATTTCTTCAGCATCCTTTTCTCTCACAAATTTACTCCTTTGACTACTTTTTCCCTTTTCTCAGTGTCCCAGTCCTCTTTAGTATTCTCCAGGGGATTGCATTTGATGACAACTAAGGTCCCTTTGAACTCATGATGTGCTAGTAAACTGGATCTCTAGGGGACAAGCCCTGATTTGTAGAATATGTCAATTTCTGTGGTGTAAATATTGCTATCAAGGTGGACTTGCAACTACCAACTTGTTACTGAATGCAGTCTTGGGAGGAGAAGTGTGTAATTGGCTTTTGTGAAAAGATTGGTGCCAGCTCCAGCATCCTATTGCCTTGAACTCTGAACATTTTATGACTGTATGATCTTGGCCTTTTTTCTCTCCATTACCCATACACTTGGAATAACTACGATGCCGAAATTAAACTATAAAGCTCTTTTTTTGTACTCAAAAACAAGGTGAAAAAGGGAAGTATTTCTTGAGTATCATGTCAAGGATGGTGCTGGCTGCAAAACTTCAGTAGTAATTAGGGCAGAAGCAGCAGGAAAGATGATGGTTTTGTGGTTGTGTAGTAGTCTGTGTGAATTGATAAGAGCGTCTCAAAGTCAAGCTTCAGGCATGCCGATGGTCATTCCCCAGAGCCACCTTTTATAATAGAGCTGTCTTGCCATTGGCTGTGGTAAAGCTGACAGGGAGCAGTATTGGCAACATATAAACAAGTGCAACAGTATTCACTTCTTGCATTTCACCTTTTTGCCATGCCCTCACAACAGGCCATCTGAAAAAGTCTTTCCCCCACTTTAACCTAGCAATTTCTGCTGCCAGTAGAAGCTTCTGCAAATTGAACGTGTTTACTCTAGATTGGAAGACAAGGATGAATGAAAAAGCTGCGCTTTCTTGCAACTGGTCCAGGTGGGGGAAGCAGCAGAGATGGTTAGAGCTGAGCTTGGCCAGAACTGCTTAACATATGTGAGCTTGGTCCTAATTCCTTTTCAAAGGTTTCTCCTGTTCGTTCTTCAGACCCTGCCCTGTTGCCTCCCGCTGTCCCTTCTGTCTTATCTCTGTTACCTAGGTTGGAGCTCTTGCTCAGCACACATCTGGTCACTTGGAGAGACCTAAGCAATGACCTAGGACTCTAGTGACTATTGGCATGTATGATACAGTCTTCCTTTGAGCACAGGGACAAGGAGCCTGTGGTGTGATGGTAAAGGTTTAACAGCACACTTTCTAGCAGGAAAAAAAAAAATGTGTGTATTCCTACATTTTACTGATATAAAGGATGGGTAGCCGAAAACGTAAAATTATGTGTGTGCATTTATATATACGTGTGTGTATAAACTACTTTAAGTTTCACGTAGCCAGTTTATTCTGCAAAAATAAAGCCTTCTGTGAGAGCTGTATTCATCTCCACCTTACGGTTATGGTGGAATGAGTGTAGTCCAGCCATAAGTGTTGATATTTTCAATTGTGTTAAGGAATAAGGAGAAAATGAAAACACAGAGATGCAGGACAGAAAGTCATTTACTCATCAGTGATGTGAGCAACCCTTTTGTTGAATTGGATAATAGTTTTCAAATACTGCCAGAAAATGTCCTTCATTTTGTGTTAGGCACGATGAAATGACTACAGATCCGACATAGAATGCTTTTAAATTTAATATGTGTTACTAGCACTTTCTCCATCACTTTTTAAAAGTGTAGACAGTCAGCAGTATGACAAATGAAGTCTTGATTTCTGGCACTTTCAAATTCCCATGTTGTAAATACTCCCCACTACCACTGGAGAGTCACTCAACTGAATCATCAAGGTACAATTGGCGACGTGACCAACAAGAGGTCGGAAGAGACGGGCAGGAGCATGCTGTTAGAGGGTATTTCCACCAAAGAGATACAGTCACAAATAACCTAGAGGGCAGAGATTAAAAATAAGATGCAGTACAAGAACTGGGAAATGTGTTTAGAGTGTTAGCTTTAGTTATAATGTGTTTGCAGGTATGTCTCTTTAATTTTTTTTTTTTTTTGGTCTTTTTAGGGCTGCACCCGTGGCATATGGAGATTCTCAGGCTAGGGGTCGAGTCGGAGCTGTAACTGCTGGCCTGTGCCACAGCCACACCCCATCCAGGCTGTATCTGTGACCTACACCGCAGTTCACAGCAAGTCCGGATCCTGAGCGAAGCTAGGGATCAAGCCTGTGTCCTCACTGATACTAGTCAGAGTTGTTTCCGCCGAGCCATAACGAGAACTCCTGCATCACTTTATTTTGAATAGTGACTGTGTTTAACACCTGACTTAAAAATATCTGGAAATTTAACTATAGACTCTCGTGAGCTGGGGTAGGCCATCTCTAGCACATGGGTAAGGAAATGAACTTGGTAAGACTGCTGGGCTAGACACTGCCTATATCACTTTGAAGATTCCTTAGCTTTCACCTGTCTTGATAACAGTATGTAATTCAGTACCACTGGCTCTTGTACCTGCTTCTGGTAGGGCTTCAGTCCCTTGTGTCCCTTAAATCCTTCGTGAAGTCCCAAGTGGGCATCTCACATGGGACAGTGAACAAGTCTGCTCTTGGCTTGCGCTGGGGCTGCTTTGTTGGGTGTAAACTAAGCGCAGTACTTGCTCTCGTTAAGTCTCTGCTCTTTCTTGCTGCCATTGCTCTACTGAGCTCCACGGTCTTCTCCTGACCCTGTTGTTCTGGGACTGACAAAGCCCAGAGCATTCATGGTGCAGAGCGCCTGAAGACTTTGTCCCAAAGCACGTTCTCCCCTACCCTTCTCATTTAAAGGGATCTTCGGGACTGCTGATAACCCTACAACTTTATTTTTAAAATCTATTTCAGAGTTACTTTTTAAAATTAAAATTTTTTTTTTTTGCTTTTTTATGGCCACACCCACGGCATATGGAGGTTCCCAGGCTAGGGGTTCAATTGGAGCTACAGCTGCCGGCCTACGCCACAGCCACAGCAGATATGAGCCGAGTCTCTGACCTACACCACAGCTCACGGCAACACCAGATCCTTAACCCACCGAGCGAGGCCAGGGATCAAACCTGCAACCTCATGGTTCCTAGTTGGAGTCATTTCCACTGTGCCATGACAAGAATCAGAACTCTTATTTTTAATTTAAATTAAATAAAAAAACTTAATTTTTTTTGGCCACACTCTGTGGCATGCAGAAGTTCCTGGGCCTGGGACTGAATTCGAGCCACAGCAGTGACAATGCCGGATTTTTAACCTGCTGAACCACCGGGGAACTCCTGAGTAGTTTTTAAATTTATACAGAAGTTGAGATGACAGTACAGGAAGTTTCCCCTATTAATACCTTAGATTGTTGTATATCTTTCACAATTAATTAATCAATATTAATGTGCTGTTGGAGTTCCCGTCGTGGCTCAGTGGTTAACGAATCCGACTAGGAACCGTGAGGTTGCGGGTTCGATCCCTGGCCTTGCTCAGTGGGTTAAGGATCCAGCGTTGCCGTGAGCTGTGGTTAGGTCGCAGACGCGGCTCGGATCCCGCGTTGCTGTGGCTGTGGCGAAGGCCGGCGGCTACAGCTCCTGTTAGACCCCTAGCCTGGGAACCTCCATATGCTGCGGGTGCGGCCCTAGATAAGGCAAAAAGACAAAAAAAAATTAATGTGCTGTTATTAACTGAAGTACATATTTTTCAGACTTCCAGTGGTTTTCCTATTGTTACTTTTCTGTTCAAGGATTCCACCCAGGGTACCAAGTTACATTAAACAGTCACATCTCCCTGGATTTTTCTTGGATTCTTCTTGGCTGTGGCAATTTCTAAGGCTCATTTTTGATGACCGTGACAGTTTGAAGGAGTACTACTGGTCAGGCCTCTCGTAGAATGCCTCTCAATTAAGATTTGTCTAATGCCTCATGTTTAGACTTGGGTGTGTAGCTTTTTTTTGCAAGGAAGACGAGAGATAAAGTGCCATTCTCATCACATTATATCAAGGGTACCTACAGTCAACATGACTTATCACAGTTGGTATTGAACTTGGTCACCCAGCTGAGGTAGTGTTTGTCATTATTTCTCTGCTATAAAGTTCCTCTTTTCATTTGTTTAGAAAAATTTTTGATTTACAATGTTCTGTGGATTTCTGTTGTACAGCAAAGTGATCCAGTCATACCTATACATTCTTTTCTTCACATTATCCTCTGTCATGTTCCATTACAAGTGATTGGATATACAATTCCCTGTACTATGCAGTGGGATCTCATTGCCTGTCCACTCCAAATGCAAATAGTTTTCATCTATTAATCCCAGACTCGAATCTATCCCACTCCCTTCTCCTCCCTGGCAAACATGAATCTGTCCTATATGTCCAAAATTTATTTATTTTTTTCCTTTTAGGGACGTTCCTAGACCAGGGGTCAAATCGGAGCTGAAGCCGATGTGGCTTACACCTCAGCAATGCAGGATCCGAGGCGGGTATGTGACCTACACCACAGCTCAGGGTAATGCCAGATCCTTAAGGCACTGAGCGAGGCCAGAGATCGAACCTGCATCCTCATGGACGCTAGTCAGATTCGTTTCTGCTGAGCCACGACAGGAACTCCATAAAGTTCCTCATTTTAAAATCGTCTTTCTATATTGTATTCTTCAGAAGGAAGTCACTATGCACAAGCCATTGTTTAAAGAGTGGGAAGTATCTTGAGTCCGAGTAGCTATATATAATATTTGGAAGCCTCTCAGGAGATGTGTCTTATGCCCCATTTGTTTATTTAATCATTTATATCAGTTTGGACTCATGGATATTTATTTTAAACTTTGGGTTATAGCCTAGTATAAGTAATGCTCATTTTTCATGCGTTCTGTGGTTTTATATTTGCCTATTTGCTAAAACTTACTTATAACTTCCAAATGAATTCTTGGGGCACTTTCATGGTCACTTGCAGAAATGTGCAGAGCAACAAAGAACTTGTGTAGCCTGAAGTACATGTTTCCAGCCGATGCTGGACAAGGTGATGCCCTGCCTTCTTGTTTTACCACTTGTATGGTAAACATATATCCTTTTCACGGTCTGTTGTAGTGTCACATTTTCCCCACTTTTGTGTGTGTGTGTGTGTGTGTGTTGATTTCACTGTTTAAAATGCCTTCCAAGCTTAGTGCTGAAGTACTGTCTAGTGTGTTCCTAAATACAAGAAGGTTGTGATGGAGAACATACATATTTTAGATAAGCTTTGTTCAGGCATGAATTACAGGCCATGAGTCCAATGTTATGATGCAACAATATAAAATAAGTTGTCTTCAAACAAACACAGATAAAACAAGGTTATATATTGATCAGTTAAAGGAAATGCTGTGATTGGAGACTCACAGGAACCTAATCCTATATTTCCCCTAGGAGCACTGGTTTAGCATTTATCACTTTAGTGTTGGTGAAGACTTTATAGACTATAACTACCATGGTTAATGACTGTAGACCTTTCTATTTACTTTCTTGCTAAAAAGGTTCCCACTTGGCCTACTGGAAGCACTTTGATTTGATTCTGCAATCCTTTGGTCTCTTTGATACACCCTCATTAGTGTGTGTGTGTGTTTGTGTGAGAGATTTTTTTTTTTTTTTCTCAAAGCAATTCCTTAATTTCTGGGAATTGCTTAATTTCTTGTCCCATTCCCGGAGTCAGTCATTTTTCCAAGGACCCCTGGTTTCTTGGAAAATAGTATTAGAAACTAAGACCTGGGCACCAGGTATGCTTGTTGCTATTGAGGTGCTATTGCTTCTAGGCCCTCTTAGTTGACAGAAGATTTTATATATGTGTATACATTATTATAAATATATAAATTTAATGACATTTATAAATATTTCTATATATGGGCATAATCTATATTAAGCTAAACATGAAATCAAACTGATGCCTTCAAATTTATTGCCACATGGATCATTCTAGCCTTCCTCCTTCTTTTCCAACAGCAAGAAATACGGCTCTCACCATCTGCCATCCATTTACTTAATTGTTCAATCCTAGTATACATGTATAGTGGTATCACAGTTGTTAACTGGAATTCTCTTGTAGCACAGAGGATTAAGGATTCAGTGTTATCTCTGTAGGGGCTTGGGTGCTGCTGTGACGGGTTTGATCCCTGGCCCAGGAACTTCCACATGCTGTGGACATGGCCAAAAAAATTAACTCATAGCTCTGTGGGAAATAACTTTCTCAACTTGTGTATGGCGATTACTTAAGGTTTCTTTTGTTTATAGTATCACAGTCGTCGCTCATCTCCACAGATACTTAGCTTAACACACTTCCTTCCCTGACAGCTTTTAGTACTACTCTTATAACGTCCTTACTTGTAAAAGGCGAAAGATTTATGCGATCTGAAGAGAAACCAGAGTATAATAACGTCCTTACTTGTTTCAGTTCTCCCTACTCGGACTTAAGACACTTGAGATAGGACTAGAAAATGGATCCAAGTGGCAGCTATCACACTGTAGTTGGGATCTCTTGATGGTGAAAGCTATTTTACCTCTTGTTCCGTCTCCTGATCAAGGTCAATATGGCTTATTCCTCTATGTACTCTTCTCCACGAGCATCCTCACCTTAGGCAGAAATAGCTTTAGGGTTCTTTACAGGTTGTACCAGATGTTCCCAAACATGTTTGAGTCCTAATTAGATACAAGGTGTGACCCTTGTTCTCCATGCTTCAGCTCATTTAATTTCACTTAATCCTCATACAAATAGTTCCTAAAATTAAGAACTCACTATTGTCGGGCATTTTTCCAAGTGTATTAGAAGTGTTCACTTGATTAAGCCTCAAAATCAAGGTAGATCTCTGGGGTAGGGTCTTAATTTGCCATTTTACAGATGAGAAACAGAAGTTCTGAGGTTAAGTAACTTAAGGTCATACACCTCAAAGTCTGTGCTTTTTCTACTATACAACACTGCTGCAAGTTACATAGCACCTAAAAGTTGACTCTCATTATTTAAAAAATAAAAAGTTAATTTTTAACTGTATGTGTCTTTTTTATAGAACACTTTAGGAAGTTAGGCTATTGTTGACTATGGGGAAACATAAGGATATCTAGATCCCAATGCATTGTATTTGCATGGGCTGTGGGCCTACAGCACAGCCACAGCAACGTGGGATCCGAGCCATGTCTGTGACCTACACCACAGCTCACGGCAACGCTGGATCCTTAGCACACTGAGCGATGCCAGGGATCGAACCACGCAACCTCATGGTTCCTAGTCGGATTCGTTTTCATTGTACCATGCTGGAAACTCCCTGATTGATGTTAATATTAGACTGAGTACCAATGACCTGGGTATCTTGGGAATATCCTGAGACTTGGAGGCCATCCTGAGCTTCCAAAAGAGCTGTGGACAACCCACATTATAGAGCACCACAAATTGGCTCTGGGCCTCTGTAGAGAGTCAGTGCTCCCAGTTCAGCAGAGGGCCAGATGCTATGCTTTGTGCTTGCCTTGTTTCTGCCCAACACTGAAGGACAGCCTGAGCTTTGCCTGATTTCCTCTTGGCTCCCAGACCTCCCACCCTTCTTTCAGGTTTGTGTTTCCTTGCTTTCTCACCATCCACTCTTTCTCTCTCCAGTCTAATTAGTAGACTGGTGGGAGGTAGCCTCAGAAAGGATAGGGTTTTCCCTGAGAACCCATTCTTTGCAGCAGTCCAGCTATTTGGGCTTTAATTGGCTTCAGAGGGCCCCTCAGTGCTTTGTCCTCTGTGCACCAGGAAGTTAATTACTTAATAAACCAAATGGGAGTCTTTCAGAAATGCAACGTTAGCTCTTCTCTTAGAACACAACTTGGGCCAGGCTTGAGAGTACTCCGGTGACTGTGAAAACCAGCCGAAGACAAATGTCTGAAGCTGGAGAAGTTTGTTGAGTGCTCCAAAGTAGGAGTCCTGTTTCATAGTATGGCTTCTCACAGGCCCCCACGACCCCTCCCTACAGCTCCTCCGCTGGGCTAGCCCTTTCCCTGCCCATCTCCATGCTTTGACCTTTTTGTTTTGATTCTTTCTATTAGAATATATATGCTCTGTATTTCACTTCTAGGAAGCCCCGTTCACTTAATCTGATAAAGGAAATTACGGTAGCAGCAACCACCCACACGATGTAACCCATTGCTGTAAGGCATTCTGCTAAATGTTGTATAAAAATTCATTAAATCCACCCAGCAATCCTATTGGGTGGATTTAATGTTGGTTGATCTTATTACAGCTGTTATACAGATTAAGAAATCAAGGCCCAGAGATATTAAGTGGCTTGTCTAAGATCCCACAGCTAGCAAGCAGGGGAGCTGGGATTTGAATCCAGTTTGTCTGGTGCTGGAGCCTGTGGTCTACAAGTCCCCAAATTGTAATGCCAAGTGTGTTTTACTAATGATGGGTAATGACCTCCTGCTGAGGCATGTTTGTGTCCTTTCCTCATCTTCCCCATACATTCCTGTACACACAGAGCGACCACACATTTACTGAGTACCTACTATGAACTAGATGTCTTAACGGTGATATTGAATATCTTAATCATAGAAGTGCTTAATGTCGGCATCATGAAAGCATTAAAAACAATTAAGTGTTAAATGGCTTAGTATTGATTATAGCTACGCTGGTATTTGAGGAGGTGGAATTGTGCTAGGGCTGGATAGGTACAGATGAAGGAGGCAGAAGGTGGTGTTGTTTTCTTTCTTTCTTTTTTTCTTTTTCTTTTTTTTTTTTGGTGTGGTGGCAGCGTGGCTAACACAGCAAGAAGAGAATTGAGAAGGTGAGAAGAAAGCTGTAAGGAGATGTACTTGGCGGGCACAGTGAATTTCAAGTCCCTATGTAACTAGGACTAGCACCTCCCAGACCCTGTGGCAGTAGCTCTTTCTGCTACATCTGCCAAGGACTATCTCTAGCAAGAAAGGCATGTTGTTCTTATAATAATGGGTAGCATTTACTGAGTGCATGATTCTACAGTGTTTACAAGAATTACTTAATCCCCCAAATAAACTTATGAAAATGGAACCTTAGTCCTCCCACTTTAGCTGAGGAAACAGATTCAAGGATGCTAAGAAACTTGCCCAGGATCACATGGCTGGTAAGAAGCAGGGCTAGAAGATGAACACAGGGAGGCTGGCTCCAGAGAAGGTGATCTTAACCACAGAGCAACACTTGCTCTGCTCAGGCTGTAGGACTCCTGGGTAGGCTCTTGTAACCACTTTGTAAGCTCCTCTCATGGTTTGTTAAGCCAGACCTTGAAAGGACTACTTTGTCCTTTGTACCTATGACCTAGACCAGAAGCAGACCAAGTGGCCTCCTTGAATTGTTTTCCCTTTGGGACCAAACCTTGCTTTTCGCCCTCAGTGTCATCCCCACTCTTGTGAAAGGCAGCACAGAAAAACAAAATCAAAGAAAGTAGGGTCCTTCCTCTTAAAGTTGAGAGCAGATCTGGCTTTATTTGTCCTCGCTAGGTTTCTTTACCTTGGGCTCAACCACAATCCCGTTGGGCCTTACAAGTGATTAAGAGCCCTTCCTGTTAGATGCTTGAAGAGGAAGACTTAATTCCAAGAGAGAAGCAGTGGAAAGAGCAGTTCTTGGTCTATTCACATATATAATCCTTTTTTTCCTCCACCAAAAGTTGTACCTTCCAACATGATGGATAGGTTGGGCTCCTAGAGGCCATTTTGACCCTCAGCTTTAATAAGAACTTCTGTATTGTAGACTTAGAGAAGATGGAGAGAAAGCCTTGCACTCTCCTTTAGTGATAGGGCAAGGCCACTACTACACCCCAGTTTGTTGCTCTATATAACCAAGAGGGTTAATACTCCAACCTGTTGTCACCCATGAGTGTTGGCTTTTTCTTCTAATGACGGACCTCAGTGGAGAGTCCCAATCGTACCTCTGCATCTCTGAATCTGCCTTTCTAATCCTTGCCACCTGGGCCTGGTGACATGGGAGCTGAGGCCATTAAAGCTTCTGTGAATGTCTTTCATGTGCCCCCTTCCCTAAAGCTTCTGAAATTCGTCTGTGCAGGGAGTTATTTCAATTAAACTTAGCAAAGTGGCACAGAAAGCTGCCTCTTTCCTATGCACAGCTATGTTAGAACACCCTCTCAGAGAGGAGTTAAACAATACATACATTGCCCCAAATTAAGCCCCCACCCAGAACAAGTCAACACTAAAGCCCTCTGTCCATTATCAAGTGCATCCTTGTTCTCCAAAGAGAGTTGAAAGGTCCTAAGAAAGAGCAACAAAATTCCCACCCTTCCACGATCTCCCTTCTCTTGTTTACACAGAAATAGGCTTTATTTAGCAAGGCAGTAGGTGGCCATTACAAGTTCTTAAGCAGCATGATGAAAGTGGTGTTACAGGAGGGCTGATCTGGCAAGCGCCTACTAATACTCTGCAGGCTGTGTGGTTGGTCTGTCACAACTACTTGCCTCTGCTGTTGAGGTGTGAAAGCAGCCACAGGTAGTAGGTAAAGGGATGAGTGTGTCTGTGTTCCCATAAAACTTTAGTTGCAAAACCAGGTGGGGGGGGGTTGGCTTCAGTTCATGGGCTGGAGTTCGCACAGAAGGAATGGAGTAGAACTTTCTTGTCAGTCTCGCCAATAAGCAAAGTCATGCCTTGAGGAACAGTGAATGAGGGGTCACAGAGAGACCACGTGTGGTATCCCAGTAGAAGCTTCCACGGGGATACCAGAAACCTGGGAAAGGCTAGTTCCTTCTAATTGGTACTAGTCACAGAAAGTGACTTGGAAGAGTTTTGTGGAGAGATGCTGATCTTTGGAGATGCTGCATTTGAGACAAAAGCAGGATGTCCAAGTGAACGTCCCCGTGCCTTGTGTACAGCTCTTTTCAACTCCATGTTCAGTGCCCTCACAACCATGATAGACTGACATTGATTGTGGTGGTGGGGTATTGACAGTATGGTATACTATTTGGCAGAAGCTAGAAATGAGAGGTCCCTGCCCTCACCAGCCTAGCACTGCATGTAGGAGGTGTGAAGTGTGCATCTGAGATGCACTTGCAGGTTTGGCCCCCTGAGTGAGTCATGTGCTTGGGGGAGAGAAGTGAAGTTTTGGCAGTGGATGGGTCGTCTTAGCATGAGCTGGAAAAGAGCAAAGGAGGTGAGGCAAGATACTTGGGGAATAGTCACAGAACTGGGGAATAGTCTGTAGAATAAGAAGGCAGCAGAGGCTTGGAAGAAAGGTGGGAAAGTAGGTGAATGGGAAAGAGACTGTGTCAGAGGAAGGGCTATCCTTTGCTTCCTATGATGCTAGGCCCCTTGACAGCAGAAAAAGACCCCTTACTTCCAGTTAATTACTGAAAAGCCCACATCCTCTTAAATAGGAATAGGTTGAGTAGAGGGGGAAAGAGACTGGGGGTGGTGGTGTGGTCTGTGTGTGCGCGTGCATGTGCTGTGGACCTTCCAAACTGACCCAAAGTTTATCCCTTTAAGGCTTCCTCCCTGGGTCCTACTTGCTATTTCTGAAAAGATCAAGGCAGCTAGTACTATATCAACTGCCCCCAATTCTAATAATGCCCAACATTATTTAAAAGCTCTGAACTTCACAGTATTCCACATTAACTCAAAGAATCTAGCTGTGGTTTAAATCCTTGGACTTCAGTCCTAGTTGAGAAATACAATAGAGAAGGAATCCCTCAAACAAAACGCTGAGCCTGATCTTCTCTCACGCTAGAGATCAATTAATGCTCACACTAGTTTGGAGGTGTGCCATCCCCAAGTTTAGTAAGGCCCTTGCCTCTTGCCCAGGGAGTTTTGAAGCTCATGGAATTCTGCCACCTGTGTTGTCTAAGGGCCCTGGAGTGCTGCTCCTGATTCTGGAACTCATTTTGCTTTTTCCCAAGGCTAAATCCTTGCAAGGCCCTAGACACTGAAAATAAAGCTCTTTAGGTGCAGATTGTGGCCCCAGACCCAAACCTGAGGATACCCGATGAAGCCACATGGAAGGCTCCAGACACCAGTGATGGTCAGGCCCATCAAAACCTTCAGTGTCTTAATACGTTACTTTAGTCCCCAAAGACTACTCTTCATGTTTATCCCCTAAGTTTTCCAGTCCAGCTTGGAAATTTGTGAGGCTAATCTGTCTACCTGTCTACTCTACGTGGCTTTAATTAATTGACAATAAACACAAGGAATTTGATGGAAATGTCCTACCTTTTAATACCTGTTAGTGATAGTTTTATTAAATGATGATATGGTAGATATTTTGTATCATTTAATCCTTACATCAACCCTATGAGGTAGATGTTATTAATAGTCCCATTTTATAGAGAAGATTAATGGACAAAAAAATGTTAAAATATCCAGGGTCACTTAGTAGGTGGCAGAGCCAAGATAAAAACCTCAGTGACCTAACTCCGCACGTTGTATCATCTCCTGCCCATACTTAAACGGATTCTTTGTTAAAGATGGACCGGAGGATGTGGTTTAGGCTTCAGAGAGAAAGGGGCTTCTATCTTCAATTAAAAATAGATCTAGCCTTTGAAGCTGAAAAAGAGGATATTTTTTGCAATTGAGTTCCCTACCCAGATGGGCTTTTAGAATGGAGTCCAGAAGTGGGAAAGTGCTAGGGACAAAGAGACAGTCCAACATTAACCTCTCAGTGAAGTTGACCCTAAACTTTCTGGTTAATGTTGCCCAATCAGTGTTCTTGCTGCTTTGAGGAGGCGCACATGCGGTCTTTAATACTGTTCCCTCCTAAGCATTGGGGCAGTGGTCCCTCCCCTCATGGAGATACGAGGCAGGGAAGAGTATACGTGAAGGGCTGCGACGTAGTAGATAAGCCCATGCGTGTTGATGGTGTCCCATTTAAACAGACCCAGTCTGTGCATACATGTGTACACGACAAGGCATTCCTCCCTTGACTTCGAGAATTTCCTTCTCCCCACTGTTGTTAACTGCTCTGACTTGCCATTCTTTAGAGTTTTGCCTATTTTGGTTCTCTGTTGTGGTTCTCTTGTGGGGGAAGAATCAGACGATAAAGTAATGTTGGGTAAGTGCCAAGAAGAAAATAAAACGCTATGATGGCAGAGCGAGTGGCTCAGGGATTGGGCAACATTAGTAGAAAGGCCGTCAGAGAAGGAGGTGACATTTGGGCTGAAGGACTCAGCCAGGTAGAGAGAGAGGAGAAGAGGGTCCCAGACAGGAGGAACCGCAGCTCCGCAGACTCCAGGCTAGGGATGAGTTGGCAGGTCTAAAGAACAGAAAGGTCAGTGTGGACAGAGCTAGTGGCGGGGAGGGGGTGACTATATGATGTGGAGCCGGAGAAGCGGCAGAGTCTGGATCACTCAGAGCTTCATGGGCCACGACATGCAGCTTGGATTGAGGCCAGGGTCAGTAAGGAGTCCCTGTTGGGTGTACTAGCCCGGCTTCTGAGGTTTGCCTTTGGGCCCCCTTGTATTTTTCGAATCCTGCTTTCTGTATTTTTTGAATCCTGCTTTCTGTAGTGAATGTCGCCTGGTTTTCACTGTCGCACAGAACTGCTTGGATCGCTGTTGGTCTAGAACCATCCATTCTGAGCCGTCACTGGCCTTTCCCAATTTCACCGCTCCCTGCTCGGGCTCTGACTGGGCACTTCTCATTGTTCTCAACAGAGGGGCCCAGCCAGAACTGGCGGTCAAGGCAGAAAAAGCCTTCCTCTGAGCTGAAAGATCACATAACTTTTCCTGGAGTGGAAGCGTGCAATTTCCTGCAGCAGCGCCCCAAGTCAGATGAGGGAAGGTGCAGCCATGGGCAGGGGTGTCCCTGAGCACAGGACAGCGCAGTGGTCCCAGGAAGGCGTCCATCTCAAAGGGGATGAATGGCAGAGACCCTGCAGTATCGGTCATTTCAGCGCGTGCTTCATGAGGACATGTAGGATTATGGTAGCTCTTTGTGTCTCATAAGGGGGTTCGAAGAAGGAAGAGGAACCCAGAGACTGTGTGTGCTGGCTCTGAGTCCTTAGAAAGACAAGTCTCTGAAGTGCAGTAAGAATTTTTTTGGCTTTGCCAGAGTGGCGGTAAAATTGCCTGCAGAACTCTCGAGTGCCTCTATCTCAGATTTTGTGTGCACCAACTGCCATCTTATTGCCAGACAGAACCACTTCCAACTGTGTAACTTTCTCCAGTTCACAAAATGTTTTTCGAATATCTCTTTAAAAAATCAATGCTAAGTTGTAAATGCTATTCTTACTTAATGGCTGCGCCTGTGGCATATGGAAGTTCCCGGGCTAGGGGTCAAGTCAGAGCTGCAGGTGCATCCTACACCACAGTCACAGCAACACCAGATTCGAGCTGCACTTGTGACCTATGCTGCAGCTTGTGGCAATGCTGGATCCTTAACCACTGAACGAGGCCAGGGATGGAGAACCTGCATTCTCAGAGACAGTGTGGGATCCTTAACCTCCTGAGCCACAGCGGGATCGCCTACTACTTTTTTTTTTTTTTTTAATACAGATCAGAAAATCCAGGCCCAAAGAATTAAATTACATACAGCCATGAACCTGGACTGATTTTTATTTTTTTAAAGGTTTTTATTTTTTTCATCATAGCTGGTTTACAGTGTTCTGTGACGTGGCAGGGGCAAACCACGGCAGTTATCACCGACTCCAGAGGGGAGCGTGGCCCACTACTACTAGGGGTCCCTGAACAGGCACCCCTTGGAGGCTCAGTCACCACAGAGGAGGGCATTTTGACCGAACCTAGGTTTAAATGGACATAGTTTATTTTCTCTTCTTGAGAGTTGTTTAATGTGTTCAGTTTCTTTCCTGGACACCTGGCTAGTGGGCCCAAAAGTTCTGGTGCTTAGGACCATCCCACCATCTATTTATCACTTGGTGGTCCAGGTTATCAGCCTGCTCATTTGAGTTGGGCTGCTGGGGACCACTAGCTGGGGATATTGGTAGAACCAAGGTCCTGTAAAGTAGAGTGCCAGACCTTGGATTGTGCTGACTATACCAAGGTGTGGACACCCTCACAAGGCCTGGCTGGAAAATAATCTGCTGACCTTTTTCAAACTCTTAACTGCAAGATCACTCAACTGTTTGCACTTTGTTTTCAAGCTACTTGAAAAAGAAGAAACAACTCTTAATTTCACTGAGCTGTTAGCCAGCTGGAGATATGCAGTATGGCACGAGGAGCGGATTAAAATGAGGTGGTAGTTTAAAAGCCAGGAGCCAATTGACCTTACCTGTGTTTCTTCCAGCTTTTATATGTCATTGTTGAAGTTGTAGGCAAGTGATTTGCTGGCCTTGGCTCTGGAGAGGTTTTATATATTGTTCATGTGGTCATAATTCTCGCCCATTTTCCTTTCATACTTCTCAGTTAGGGGAATAATTACTGCCTTGGGTTCCTGCTTTTGGGGTATTATTAAGTGATTCACTGAGCAGCCAGGTCTGTCTGTCCTTCCTTCTTCCTTCCTTCCTTTCTCCTTTTAACGTCTCTTTGTTTAGAAGAAAGAAATCAATTTTTGAATTGATTTCAAATTGCATTTGAATTTGGAAAATGAAAACAGATGAACAGCAAACTACCGTTATTTTTAGAGCTCATAAGACAAAGCCTGGCTGACTTGGGGTTTTGACTATTGGTTCTTATAACAAATGGCTCCTTTAAGATGGCACCAAAGTCAATACTAATGGTTATTATGATTAAATACCTCTCCCTTGGCGTCCGTTTCCTGCTCTCTGGCTTCCCTCTTCTCTCTCTGATGCACACACATGGGTTCTGTAAAGTCAGATGTCCCTGAGATGCACACAGGCCAAGGAGAGAAAGTTTGTAGCTGGTACTTGCACGTCCCTTTCTGTGTCTTCCCTCCGCCTGACAGCTGTGCCTTGTAGCTCCACCCTGCCCCCAACCTTGGTCGCCCCATCTCCTTGGTCTGCACTCACTCTGTCTGTGAACTTAAGAGACTTCAAGACATTTTAAGATTCTCCTCCCATCTCCCCTCTCCCGAGTCCGCAGTCCCTTTACACACAGGGCTTTATTTCCTTGCTTACTTTAAGAAGGCCCTTAGGAATTCTAATGTGGCACAGCAGGTTAGGGATCCGGTAGTTGTCGCTGCAGCAGCTTGGCTTGTTGCTGTGGCATGGGTTAGGTCCCTGGCCAGGGAATTCCTACATGCTGCAGGCGTGCCGCTCCCCCCACCCTCAAAAGGGCCTTGGAAATTACCCTTTTTTATGTATTTTTTTTTTTTCAGAAGAACTTCCCGAGGTTTGCTGTTGAATTTGGCCATTTCTCTCCGAGATGCACCTTTAGCCTCATCTGTCATTTTTACAAGTGCTGTGTCCCAAATACAAGATAGTGGATGGCTCAGGCAAACCCATGCCCACTGCTGGAGATGCAGCTCGTAGGGGCCACAAGGATATGACCAGCTGGTATACTGTATATGAAAAACTGCACAGTGAAGAACAGATTGGTTGTTTCTGGGTTTGGACTTGGGCATCTTTTGCCAAGTGGTTTCTATCCCACTAAAATAGGTGGGTGCCTTACAGTTGGGAGGTGCTATCTTGACAGTGCAAGAACATTAGGTTAACCTGTTGACCTGACTCAAAGGTAGCCTTCCTTTCCAGACATTTTGGGTGTGGGTGTGGGGGGGATGAGTTCAGGTGTGGCATATGGAAGTTGCCAGGCTAGGGGTAGAACTGGAGCTGTACTTGCCAGCCTACGTCACAGCCACAGCAACACCAGATCGGAGCCTCCCTGGATCCTTAACCTACTGAGCGAGGCCAGGGAGCGAACCCACATCTTCATGGATACTACCTGGTTCATTTCTGCTGAGCTACAAAAGGAATATTCAGATATTCAGGAATTCCCAGATACTTCTAAACCAAACAACTGAGCCTCAGCTGTGTGCCCCTCTCTGAACCAGGCCTTATGATAAATGCAGAAGTATCACCGTCATAGTCAATGCCTTTGAGGCAGCTATAGTCTCCATGAGGAGACAAAACATATATGTTTAATGGGGAAGAGTCCAACATTCCTTCAAATGCTAGGTGTTGGCATAGAAGAGCGCATTAATAGGTCAGGAAAGGAGCTTTCCTGGAAGCTGTCAGGTTGGAGGAGGGCTTTGAAGGGTGGAAGAAGTTGGATTTGCAGAGAGTAAATACAGAAGGACGTCCTAGGAGGGTTGCCTTGCTGTGCCCAAGTTAGAATCAATTGGCTTTTTGGAGGTGGGAGCCCTGCTGCGGCGAGTGAGGACTAACTCACAGAAGCGGGCGGCCCAGGGACAGCCACGCGCTGCTGTGCTGCTAAAAGTCCTGAGGCAAGAAGTGCTCTTGGTCTGTTTCACTCATCCTCTTCAGGGTCTACACTGCACTTCAAGACTTGCCTTTTTCCCTTCAGGGATACTCATAAAGTTTGTGCTGATGTTAACCTAGATACGAAGAGTGATGGGGGCGCGCGCGCGCGCGCGCGCGCGCGTGTGTGTGTGTGTGTTGAAGGAATGATGAGGTTGGAGTTCCAGCAAATCATTTTCTTTACGGTGGATACTTCCCAGGGATGCCCATGAACTTTATCCTTCAAGGATGGTCCCGCATGAACAGAGGGGTGGCGTTGGCATGAATGTAATCGAGGCTTGGGGAGGGGAAGGGGCTGTGGGGGAGGGGCCGATCACAAGTGAAGAAACTTGGAGCACAGCTAAGAACACTACCTAGCGGCTCTAGAGCCCGCCACCAACACTCTGGGGCAACAGAAGGACCAGGAGACACGGTCCACGCTCTCGCAAACCATCTGGTGGTGTAGTTGCAAAGACATAGTACAGAAATAGCATCAGATGGCAGGAGCGGCCAACATACTCCATGAACTCCATAGGAAATCTAGGGAGGCAGATGGGGATTGGGTAAGAGGCTGGCCTTTGACCCATTAGAGCTGTTACAGTGCAGAAGGGCTGCTGCCTCATGGCGTGCCGACCTTCCTCCAAGTAGAGGTGTTCAAAAGTGGGTTGCCTCTCTGCCTGGGATGTTGCCGTCCAAACGGAGTGCATGCTGCGCGCCTTCCAGCCTCCTCCCTGCTCCCAGAGTCTGGGAGTTTGCAGCTTCATGCTTTTTACCTGATCTCGTGCTTGGAGGGCCATGTAAGCCACCCGTGGTGACAGCAAAGGCTTGACCAATAGGTTGGAAGGGCACACTAGGCGAAGAAATCTGTCCCCTGGCTCGGCAGTGGGATCTGCGCCCGGCTGGGAAGAAGAAAGGCTGCTGAAGGCAGTGCTGGCTGGAGTGCTGGAGGGCAGCTCCGGGAGAGCGGTGCCAGCCTTCTCCCTTCACAGGCAGGTGTCAGCCAAATGCTGGGTGAGTCGTCTCACCCTGGGAAGTGCTTTTATGCCCAAAGCCTGGGAAGCACTAGAACTAAAACATAGCCAGAGGGAATCAGCTGCCGACTTGGCTCTGCAAACCTCATCCAGCTAATGAGGGAGGCCTGATGGAAAGCAGAGCAGGGAAATTCAAAAACAGAGGAAGCGGCTTTAACCATAGCAACCTCCCACCCACTCCACTAGAAGCTAAGGCCCGGGCCCCCTACTCCTGTGAGGAAAATGAGGCTAGAGGAACGGGTTTGAGTCTTCGGAGTCAAATTCTGGGGGCCTTCCGTGGTTAGGTTCCCCAGTCTGGGAAAGATTGTTCTTTTTGTCTTTTTTTTTTTTCCTCCTGAGAGCCACACCCATGGCATATGGAGGTTTCCAGGCTAGGGGTTTAAGCAGAGCTGTAGCTGCTGGCTTATACCGCAGCCACACAGGATCCGAGCCGTATCTGTGATCTACAACACAGCTCATGGCAGCGCCGGATCCTTAACCCACTGAGTGAGGCCAGGAATCGAACCTGTGTCCTCATGGATACTAGTCGGTTGTTAACCGCTGAGCCACGACGGGAACTCCAGGAAAGATGATTCTTAATGGTCTCCGGGGACTAAGGCTCCACTGAAAGCAAAACCCACTTCTCAGGCCTTTGCTAAGCTGCAGTGAAATTCTTAGAGCCAGGCTGATGGAGCGCTCTTGGAGGGAGATAAACTCTCAAGTCTTCGTAGACTTCTCCAGGGGCATGATAAGGAGGCTGAGAAGCCAGAAAGGTCTGTTTGCTTCTTACTGATGCAGTTTTTGGCCAAGGTCTGGTTCTCCACGAGGTCTGAAGGAATTAGCACAATGATTCATATTCATGGCTGGTCCAGTTTAAATTTTCGCCAGTGACAGAAACCCCAAGGGACTTGCTTGGGGGTGAAGTAAGGGAACTGGGCTCTGAAGTCAACCTGTGAAAGCAAGGGATCTGACACTGAGAGCCTGCGGTGCATCTAACATAAGGGTTAGGTATATCCTGGCTCATTTTAGCAACTCTATCTTGAGGCTCTGCCATTAGTCATACATTCAGTTTCCTTCATGCCCCACCTCTTGGGGAGAAGGTGTTGAGTATGTGGGTGTCTGTATAAAGCTGGAGAACCTTCTATTTGCCCTCACTAGTAAACGGCCCTAGAACTTGACTTCCAACAATCAAGTGCCTTAGGGTCCTTAGCTCTGGCTCGAACTGTCGATGGCATCTGCTGTGGCCTCAGTTCTTCTGGCAGGGCATCTTAGAGACTGCCCGGGCTCCCCAGAGCTTTCTGGGGCAGTCTGGTTCATCGAGGTCTGCCTCCGCTCCATCTGACTTAGGTTAAGCCTTTTGTTTACTCCGATCAGAAGGGACTTGACATATTAACTGCTCAGGGCCAGCTATGTTCCGCATCGCTCTCGTGGCAGGTTACTTAAGTTTTCTGTGCCCGGGAGGTGCCCAAGCACGCAGCTGCGATTTTGCTAAACTTTTCATAGGCCTTCAAAATCTCAGGCTCCAAAGGCTCTGTCTGATACATACACCTCCTTAGCATCTTCATCATTCTGGGCTCTCCTTTTCCTCTCCCCTTTTCTCCTTGTTGAAATATGTTCGTAATCTTCCAGGCCTCTCCAACAGATCAGTGTTTCCGGCTTCAGTGGTCCCGGCGGAGTCGCTCAGTCTGTATTTAATGTATTCTGCGCTTTAAATGGGCCTGTTAATTACTCCCACCTCACTCTGAATTTACTAATTTATTGATCAAATTTCTTTGTGTGCATGTGAGTTTTATTTGGTATGTGCAAAGAATTTATTTGGATCGATTGTATTGACCCCCCCGCCCAGCCCCTACCCCTGCCTCCCGGGATCCTTTCCCAAACTTTAATTAAGTCTCTGGGAAGTCTCTGTGCTTAAAGGGGAACCCCTTGCTTCCTCCTTTCGTGAGCACTAAAGGCATCCAAGGACTCCAGGCCCAGGTGGGTCTGGCCACATTCCCGAGCAGGTGGATAGGCACAAGGGTAATTAAGAGCTGAACCAGGGTAGCGGCTCTTAAGAGTGTGGTCCCCAGACCAGGAGCCTCAGAACCACTTGGGAACTTGTTATAAAAGCAGGTTCTCAGACTCCATTTCAGAAGTATTGAATCGGAAACTCTGGCAGCGGGACCCAGCAATCCTTTAGGGGATTCTGATACTTGCTAGAAATGGAGATGCGCTGCTCTAGGGCGGTGCTTCTCAACTGTGGCACTACTGACATTTGGCGCCAAACGATTGATTCTTTGTTGGTGGGGCCGGCCTGGGCACTGCTTGCTATTGAGCAGCCCACGGGGCTCTACTCTTGAGATGCCAGTGGCATCCTCCCAGTCTCAGCAACCAAAAATGTCCCCAGGCATTGCCAGATGTCATCAGGGAGATGAATAATTCCCAGCTGAGGACCACTGAACTAAGGGTTCAAATCACCCTCCTTTCCCTCTCTAGAACTTTCTCCTCTGTATTTCACTTGAGGATTCACACATCACATAAAAGTAACTAAGAGTAAGGACATACCTCATGGCCTCTAGCATACTGACTTGTTCTATGTTTCATATGCATATATTTCCTGTGCCCAACTGTTCTGTCTTGGGCCAGGCAGATAAGCGCAATGCCTGATTTATTTATTTCTTGGGGGCTGCATATATGGCATGCAGAAGTTCCTGGCTCAGGAATCAAACCTATGCCATAGCAGAGACAATGCTGAGTCCTTAACTGCTTGGCCACCAAGGATCTCCTGCCTGATTTTTTTTTTAAAATCTCTTTAGGGCCACACCCGCGGCATATGGAGGTTCTCAGGCTAGGGATCGAATCGGAGCTGTAGCCGCTGGCCTGCGCCACAGCCACACCAGATCCAAGCTGCATCTGTGACCTACACCACAGCTCATGGCAACACCGGATCCTTAACCCACTGAGTGAGGCCAGGGGTTGAACCCACGTCCTCATGGATACTAGTTGGTTTTGTTACCGCTGAGCCCTGATGGGAACTCCCTGCCTGATTTGTTTTGAACGGTTCACTTAACCACCTGGGATTAATGTCAAGTTTCTTGGCTTTTGTACAAAACTCCTGAACTTTTCCAAAGAGCGATCTGATTTTTTCGTGTCCCCCAGAGACTTAAGAGCATTTCCAGGCTGTGAGAGGAGTGGGCGGGAGATTGAGACAGTGTCCTCGTTAAAAAGGGCAGTGGGAGGAGGGAGGTGGTGGCAGCCTCTGCTCCTGCTCTTCTCCTTGCTCAGAGCCCCTGAATACCCAAGTGCCACTGTGAGGGGGACAGGTGGGAGTTATATCTGTGCCTGGAGTAAACGGGTTTGGCCGAACCAATTTGCCTTTGGAGAGAAGTCTTCCTCCTCCTGCATGCTGCTTCCTCTCCACGTCTCTGTCCCCTCTGGACCAGGGCCGTGGCAAGCCTGCCAACCCCAAATGACTCCATTTCCACTCCTTAGGACGCGTGATTGTGTACAGAGGCCAGAATACAGACTGAAGGAAGGGCTGGGAGGATGTTACTGCCACTCTCCACTCCACTGTGGAGGTACCAGTCGGAGGGGTTGTCATGGAAACCAGCCTCCTGCCACAGAAATGGGCCAGAACTTGTAGCTTTTCTCCATCTCCCAGTCTGGGAGATGGACCACAAGCCCCCAGGGCACCCCTCCCCTCATCCCAGGCCAGGTGACCAATGAAGAGGCAGCCAGCTGGGGACTTTGCACCGTGCCATCTAGCCAGGCCCTGAAACGTGACTGGGATAAGCTGGCAAGACAGTGCTAGTTTGCTCAGGTCTTCATAGAACTAGTGACAGGCAAATTGGTCTTGCTCCTTCCAAAATAGACAACATCCTCGCACAGACATTAAAAAGAGAACCCAAAAGTCGCCACCGCTACCACAAACTCACAGTCAGTTGAAATGTGAGCCCTAATCACGTAGAGCTCAGTGCTCACCGAAAGCAGCAATAGCAGATTTATTAACCAAACTTTAATCCCTTGAATATGACTGAAGAATTTGTTTGGTTCAGGAATTTGCAAAAGAAAAAAATGGACAGCAAGAGTGAGGAGAAGTAGAAAATGTACTGCTAAAATAGCTTTGGCCCCTGGGAGGAAATTAATCGAAGATGGTTTTTATTAATAGCCAATCAGTTTTATCGCCCCCACTAAATTACCATTAGACAAATATTTTGAAAAGCATTCTTGAAGCACCCCCACATCTCATGCTTTCCCTGCCCAGGTCTGCAGGAAAGCATGTAAAAAGGCAATTGCATTCACTAGCTCAGGGAATAAAGAGTTTGAGCTTCCCACCTTCTCCCCGCCTGTGCCATACCTGGCTCAGTGGGCATCTGTGTTTTAAGGCACCCTTGGGTGCCTGTCTTGGCTCTGCCTTCTCACCTTAGTGCCATTAGACTTGGTAGCCTGGTTTCCATGGAAGCTGTTGGTAGGAATTGCCTCATGCCCCCACCTTCAGAAATTCTGTCCATGTGCACCTGCAGCAGCAATGAATCTCAGTCCCAAACTCAGGTGTGCATTCATTTTCTTTTAAGTGGCTTTCTTCTTTTTCTTTTAAGTTGTGGGAAAAAGAATTGCAGACTCAGAATTTTTAATTGAGAAGTGTACTACTCAAAGCAGAGAAGTACCGCTAGCCAGAGGCTGAGGCCCCCCCCCCCCATACCCCCGATCATTACATCTAAATCACGGGCTGTCTTTATATATGAGTACAACCTAATGGTCCTTCCCAAGAACTGTCTTGTGGTGGCAGGGAACACAAGTTCTTGTGACCCTTAGATGGAGATGGTGAGACCTTGATATTCAGCAGGGTATAAGAAATTAGTCGTAAGTCAGCAAACTTCCAAAAGGCTGTCTAAAAGAGGGGCTGTTAAGATCCATTTGAAAGGGGGATCATTGTTTGTCTAGGGAAATATTGGAGATCATTCTGCTGACGCTTTGTGTCGTCATATTACAGAAACGGGACCGTGCCTTTTAGTGGAGGAGCTAATTTCCTCATACTCTCCTCTGTGGATTGAGCTCACACGGTTTTTTACCTGTATGTGAACTCGGCTCTGAATATGTTTGACCAAGGATTATACTTGTTCACCACACCATGAGAGACCTTCAGGGGAGGTGGACAAGGTGCAGGCGGGGAAGGGAGCTCTTACTGGTGTGCGATGACAATTGTGATAAGCTAGGTGAATGTGGTTAAGACGACTCCAACTCCGGGGGGGCGGGGGCATTAACTAGCTCTGTTGTCCCCCAGTTCATGTAATGAACCCTGAGGTTATGTGCCCATGCGTTTCTTTGCATTTCATTGTGGTCCTCATCTCAGTGAGTCGTGGATGCCAAAAAATGATTTCCATTGCCCCTCTACGGTAATAACGCCACAGGCTTTGAAAACTCGAGGGGTTGCCATCTCGTTTTTGAGATCTTCGGTTGTGTCTCTTGCAGAGGAGTTAGGTTTGCCCTGTCTTACTGGGTGGTGGCTTGAGTTCTTGGCTCTCTGGTTCATAGGTTGGGCAGGTTTGTAATTAGATATGATTCTATTGGGCGCTCTGGGGTCTGCAGAGCTGTGTGGGTGTGCTGTGGACTGGGCGTTGGTGTCTTCTCCAAAATCCTTATATTGAAACCAAACCACAAAGATATATTTTACATATATATGTGTGCGGGTGTATGTGTGTGTACATATGTATATATACGTATATATATACATACACATTTGGAGAGCAGCTCTATGAAATGTAATTCGGTAGCGAAGGTAGAGCCCCCATGAGTGGGATTAGTGTCTGTTAGACTCCAGCGATGCCCTCACCTCCTTCTACCAAGTGCGAACACAGCAAGAAGGCTATTTATGAACTCGGAAGCAGTCTCTCACCAGATACTGCATCTGCTGGGGCCTTGACCTTGGACTTCTCAGCCTCCTGAACTGTAAGAATGTTTGTCTAAGCCACCCAGAGTGTAGTATTCTGTTCTAGCAGTCTGAACTAGGGGATTTCATAAGTTTTTTTTACCCCCCCCCCGAGTTTTTTTTGAGGTGGTTTCTTTTCTGGAATTCCTTTGCACAGGCCTAGTTTCCTGGCCGCTGTGGATAATTTGGTGTGGAGTTCAGTGTTGGTCTGGCAGCCTGCACCTGTGCTGAGAGGAAATGTGGACATTTGCCCTTGACTATGAGACGGCAGTGTATCCTTTGGCATTTGAGGGGAAGTGCTGGGCTGTTAGCTGGAGGACAATTACGTGAAGGCTGAGTGTGACTTGCAGTTCACAGGCTCATCATAATTTGAAGGGCTTAGGTCATGTAAGGCCTGTTTCATGGCAAAATGTACTTAGTCCTTAATGTCATGTTTTGTTTTGCTTCTACTTTGCCAGAGTCTTGAGAGTGGTAAAGAAAATGTTTGAAGGGTGTTTGTGTTTTTTCTTTTTTTTTTTTCTAATATAGCTTTAAGTACACGTTGGAAGTTTTATACCGTAAAACAAAAACCTTAGTCTGAGTTCATGTTAAGAGGGATTTGTCAGAAGAAATTCCTGGAGCATTTTATTTATTTTTGGCTTCATCCACAGCTTATGGAAGTTCCCGGCCAGGGATCGAATCTGAGCTGCAGCTGTGGGAACACTGCTAGATCTTTAACCCACTGCTCCGGGCCAGGGATTGAACCTGAGTCATTGGAGAGACGATGGCAGATCCTTAATCTGCTGCGCCAGAGTGGGAACTCTTCTTGGAGCATGTGAAAAACAATGGTAATAGCATCATCCTTACTACAGAGGAAAGCTTTGGGCTAGCTATTTAAAAAAAAAAAAAAAAGTCACGCAAGTAGGTCAGGGGAGTGTCCCACTTCCCAGAAACAGTCAATAAAATCAATTTACAAGGAGGTGAAGTTCCTGTATCACATACGTAGCAGCTTCCCTGCATCATAAGCAGCACAAAGAGGGTAGCACATATGCGCTGAGAAAATGCTATATTGGAAAATCTCGGTAGAATTTCGACATTTTAAATTTATTTCATTATATTCTCCCCACGCATGTGTGCTCTAAATGAGACGCTGGGCTAGGGCAAGGGGTCGGACATAGAGGTGTTAGGATTCCACTCACAGTACAGAGAACAGGATTTAGAGGAGACAGGTTGCTGCCCAAGCAGGCTTTTTCTTAGTGATGCCCCATTGTGTGGATGCGACAGGTAGGACCTGGGGGTGGAACGGAAGGGCATCTGTTGTGGACTGACATCCCGGGGGGGGGGAAGCAGAGGTAATGTTAAGCTGTGTCAACCTCAAGCATGTCCCTTTTTAGTGTCTTAGCTGTCTGATCTACCAAACAAACCTGCTTGGGCACTAAGTATTTAATAAAATCTATAGGGAGCTCCCTGGTGGCTCAGTGGGTTAAGGACCTGGTGTTGTCACTGCCATGGTTCAGGTCGGTGTTGTAGTGCGTGTTCATTCCCTGGTTCAGGAACTTCTGCATGCTGTGGGCATGGCTTTAAAAAAAAATAAAAAAGCCTAAAGGTTTTAGGTGTTTCAATACTGAAAATAATAAGATTTCACTTGGAAATCGTAATTCCAAATTACCCATTTCAAATTTGATTTACAAGGCTGTCACTAACAGGGTGAACTCTTTCATGTGACACAAACATGTAAAATATCAAATAGCTTTCTTCGCACAAAAATGAAAATATATTGGGTTACTTCTCTTCAATAGCTCTCTACCTAATTCTGAACCATCCCAAATGAAAAAATTACCATACCAGGTAACTTAGGATATTTACCATGGGAGATTCAGGCTTGGAGGCTGACTAGATTCTTATTCATGACTCCGAAAGGCACCGTGAATCCTATTTATGATGATTCTGTGAGTGATTCCATAACGTAAGGGGTGAGTGTTCACCTTATTAACCCACTTCCCAGGATTAAAGTTTTATAGTTTGTGTATTATGTCTGCAGCTTCCATCTGGTTGATATAAACCTTACGATGTATATATATTATCTTTTTAGGGCCGCACTTGAGGCATATAAAGATTCCCAGGCCTAGCGGTCAAATCCGAGCTGTAGCTGCCGGCCTATGCCACAGCCACAGCAACACGGGATCCGAGCCGCGTCTGCAACCTACACCACAGCTCACGGCAACACCGGGTCCTTAACCCACTGAGCAAGGCCAGGGATCAAACCTGCATCCTCATGGATGCTAGTCAGATTTGTTTCTGCTGAGCCACAATGGGAACTCCAGACCTTAAAATGGTAATACTAATGTATTTCTCCTCACTCAAAAAACCTTGGACGGGATCCTGAGGTATGTTAATGCTTTTTGCATTCATTCATATTCTTAGAACTATGTAAATCTTAGGAATACTTAAACTTATACAGATTGAATTCTAAATAATTCATTTAGCTTTGTCTAATTGGAGGCCGGGTCATGGGCCCACTCTGTATACCTTTGGGGTCAGAAAATACCCTCCAACTGATGTATTTACCATTCTAATTTCTATATTCCTCATTGATAAAATAAATTCATAGCGCTTCAAATTATTAGAAATGCATTCTAGGAGTTCCCATTGTGGCTCAGTGGATTAAGAACCTGACACCTAGTGTCTATGAAGATGTGGGTTCGATCCCTGCCCTTGCTCGGTGGGTTAAGGATCCAGCATTGCCGCAAGCTGTGATCCAGTGTTGCTGTGGCTCCGGCGTAGGCCTGTAGCCTGCAGCTCCAGTTCCACCCCCCTAGCCTGGGAACTTCTACATGCTGCAGATGCAGCCTTAAAAGAGGGGGGGGGAGGAAAAGGAAAGAAATGCATTCTGTTCTATCAGCCTCCTTTTGTAATTTGTTACCTTTTCTCTTTCGTGTCAATCATCATTAGATATATGGCTTCTAATGTATTTAACTACGGTCATTTATTCTCCTTTTAAAAATCACTTTCTTGAGGTATGATTGACAGATAGAATGGTCACAACTATGGCCAGTGGAATCTTTCAGATTTGCCTTTGTGTCCTTCTCACATGACCCACTCATCATTGAAAACTTTGCTTTCTGGCACAAGATTTTCCAGGCTCATCATTTGCCATTCTGCACTAGGGGCGAAATCGCTCATTTTTCCAAGGAGCAAACTCTGGTTCCTTTTAGTGTAAAAATAGTATCAGAGACCAGAATCTGAGCACTAGGGGGCACTGTGGGGGTTTCATTGGTCCTGGGTCATTTTTAAAGAACAGAGCCAGAAAAAGATTGGCGCTTTTTCTTAGTTCATATTGATATTTCCAATTCTCTTCTAATGGTATAGAGTTCCTTCATAAATGTTTGATTCTTGACACAATAAATATAATTACTTCTTTGCTTAATATGGGAAAACAAGAGTTCTAAAATAACAATATAGTATTGAAACAAACGATAAAGCTATTGAATAAAGTTCAGGATTTTCAGTACAGTTCCTTTTATTCTTAGCTGCATCCCACTAAGAATGTGCAGTCAGATTTCTTTATTCTCAAATCACTCAGCTCCTCAATTTGTGTGGTTAAATAAGAATTTGTCTGATGGTTTTGTTCAGTTATTTGCTATCAAGTTGAAGGCCTTGACTTTTAGCAGTTGATAGTTCTTTAAATGAACGTTTGTACTCTTTTTTTTTTTTTTCCTGGCGGAGATAGAAATTAAGGGGAGGGTCTACTTACTCATCTTCCTGAAAGATGATGGAAAATTTCAGAGGCTGTTCACAGGGTTCTGTTGCATATACAGTGGTACAATATGCACCTATGTGATTTCTGGCCGAATAAACCAATTCTGGCTTTAGTTTCCAGTAATGTTAGAATTTCACATTGTCAAATATATATTTTTTTACCCCACTGAATTCTGTCCTTACCTTAAAACTGCTTTTTTGCTCTTTTCTGAGTTACTTACACTTCTCCTTTTTATAACATTGCAGTGTTCCCTTAACAGTTACACACATTCTCTGTACAGTTTGCAGTATATAAAATGACTTTTCCAATTACTATTATTTTAGTGAAGTCACATTATCTTTAATTTTCCTATCGAGGATAAAGATGATAGAATTCCATATGACTAAGAAACCTAATACCTGTAAATAAAAATTCTGAAGGTTTTGCCTCAAACTCTTGATTTGTAGCTCACAATTCAGATTATTTACTTTGTAAATATATTGCCAGTATCCTTATTTAATACTTACTATTCCTATTATAAAACTTTAGTTTCTTAGATGCTTTAGGATAGGTATCTTAATGCTGTATAAATGCAGACTTCTAAAAATCAATTAAGGGAGTTCCCGTCGTGGCTCAGCAGTAATGAGCCTGACTAGTATCCATGAGGATGCAGGTTTGATCCCTGGCCTTGGCCAGTGAGTTGAGGATCTGGCATTTCCATGAGCTGTGGTGTAGGTTGCAAATGCAGCTCAGATCTGGCGTGACTATGGCTGTGGCATAGGTCAGCAGCTGCAGCTCCAATTCGACCCCTAGCCAGAGAACTTCCATATGTCACATGTGTAGCCCTAAAAAGATAAAAATGAATAAAAGCTAATTAAAAATGTTAGAAAATTAGTACATAAAAGTACTGGAAAAATACATATGTTTAAGTTTACACAGAAGCTTCAGTTAGATTTTTTCCCTGTAGATTTGAAACATTTCCAGATTATCTGTGTCTGCTAGAATCTGAGACCAGTTGAAAACTATAACAGTTTCCACTGAGATCACAAGTCTTATATTTATATAAAGCTCTAGATATCTTCAGTACAGAAGATGGGATCAAATATGCCATACCTCCATTCCTGATTTTGCTTTCTGTTGGCACTGTACAAAATTGCATTCTCGAATATTAAGGTAAACAAAAAACTTACCTCTTTTTTTAGTTTAAAGATTTTAATTTTTTCCTAATATAGCTGGTTTACACTGTTCTGTCGATTTTCTACTGTATAGCAAGGTGACCCTGTAAAAACCATCTATTTTAATTACACTGTGTGCTTTTCAATCATCTTTTGGAATTTAAAAGGTATTCAATACCAAATTCCCACATGAATTATACATACTAAAAAAAATTCAAAATGAGTCTTTTATTGCCAAAAAGGATTTAAGATGAACTGGCTCATTATAAGATTTTGCCTATGTCCTGTAGTCCATCTCTGCCATTTTTTTTTTTTTTTTTTTGGTCGTATTTCTTGTCAGGAAATTGGGGCATTGGTGTCTTGGTGTCTCCTGAGGAGCGCCCCTAGGTAGTTTAGAGACAGAAGAGTACGCCTCCAGTTTTTGAGGTCCTAATGGGGAATATTCACAACAAGGCCACACTGACTGGCTAGATTCCTACTTGAAATGGCAAAGCCTTTCTGGGCTGATAAGGACGCCAGGAAACATGCTGGGGTGGCGGGGAGGTGAGGAGGAGGAAGGGGGCCTTAGCAGGCACGCACTTCCTCTGTCATCCGCTCTTCCATCCCCACCTCTCCCAGAAGAGAGCAAGAAATCCCCCGAAGAAAAAGGCAACACAGAAATGTGTTGCCTTTTTCTTCCGGGGATTTCTTGCTCTCTTCTCGGCCTCAATCTGACAGCCGGGGGTCTCTGGATTCTTCTTTCTTGGAGACCCACAGATCTCACTCATCCTCTGGCAACTTTCAGGAGGTAGGGGAGAGAGCACCCCTCTCTTAGTCTTAGGTCCCCTCTTCTCCACCCCTAAGGAAACTGCCTCCCTTCATAGTCAGGCTGAGACATTTTGTCTCGACCAGAGAATCCCCTTCTCCTAAGGGCTTCAGTTTTGGGAACTTGAAAGCCAGAATGGTTAGCTGCTTAGCTCTGTTTTCTATCCTGCCACATGCCTCTTTTGAGACAAGAAGCACAAAACAGCTACTTGCCTGCTGGAACGAAGGGAAAGGAAGGCGAGAAATGCCAGTGGGAATCTATCTTCACCTCCTATATTAATAATAATAATAAACCATCACAGGCGCACATCTAAGCCCAGGCTTCTGAGAAACTGCAAAACTGAGGTGCTTCTGGGCTCTCAAGATTCTGTAAGGACAGTGTTAGAAGGAGTGCTTTAGATACCTTTTTTTTTTTTTTTTAAATTAGGAAGTATATTGGCTGACAGTATAGGGAGAATTCAGGAAAGTTGCTTGTTTCTACATTTCGAAGTTGTATTTAGCATCTTATTACTCCAAGAGACCATTTATCTTCTGTTGGATTCTTTTTCTTTTGGAGGAAGTTGTTGGAAAAAGAGAGGACTCCCCGGCTATTGGGGAATGTTTGAAATAAGTTTTTCAAGTTTTATTCCACCCATCCAGTGACCTGAGGGAGAACGAGCCATTTCCAGCCAGAGGATGGCTACCCCCCCCCCCCGCGACTGCCCCCGGCGCACGCTGGCCCATCATACATGCCTAGAGAGAGGACAGAAGAGTAGCGCTCTAGGAGATGACAGAAGGCAGAGAATTCTTTGCATGAAAGCCTTCTCTTTCAGCTTTATGATAGGGCTGGGGAGGCTGGTAGGCTGTGGCCCCGTGCTGGAGGGGAGAGGGCGTCTTTAACCAAATTCGTGGCAGGGGAAAGAGGTTGTGGTAGGACGGAAAAGAATGTTCGGTGCAGACTAAGACAGGGGGAGGGCCGGCAGGGCTGGCCTGCATGTGGCCACCTGCTTGGCAGTGCAGCCAAGCAGCGCACAGTACATGGTATGTGTGTCCCTTTAAAAAAAAGAAAAAAACATTGGATGCCCAGGTATGGCCACATCCTAGGATAGCAATGAAAAACTGAAAGCCAATGGAGGAAAAAAACAAGCCATCTTCAATGCAATGAGGCAAGTAACTGCAGCATCTAGAAAATACTCGGGTAAGAAAAAGATTCAAGGACATTAATGCAAGTAAAGCTGGCAACTGACTAGATGATCTTATAATTTTCCCAAAGACTCTAGGAGATTGATCCTATCAATAAGCCTGCATTTTCTACTTTATTATAAAAGATGGAAACTGTCTCAAACTAGATACATTAAAGAAAAAAACAGAGCTTGTTAAGGGTCTGATAGTAACTTGTATGAAATTTACCTATTAAAAAAAATAAAACCAATATGCCTGGCATACAGAACGAAGCTGAAGATTGTCCAGAAGCTCTTGGGCCATGATTCGCACAGGCTAACTAGTCCAGAAGTCTGTCAAAGTCACAAGCATTTACCGTGTGTTTAGCAATTACGGAGCACACATATGCTAATGAGACCAGATTTACAGATTAGCAATGCATTTTAACGATTTAATTATAATCCCAAAGTGATATACAAGGGATGAAAGTGTACATTGCAATGCTTTTCGTATTCAGAACTGCTTTGCTTTCTTATTTTTTAAACGTGTAGACACATGGGCGGGGGAGAAGGAAATTTATAGGAGTTCTAGGAATGATCATGTAACAGATCCCTGGCTTATAATAAAATAACTAGAGCAGAAAAACCGCAGCACTGTAAACACAATAGAAGGGATTTTCAAGGAAGTGTTGAGTTTCTGAAAGGATGAACGGAGCAAGGGGCCATCTATCTCCAAATGCCACCGCCTTGTAAGAGCCAGTCAATGAAAGATTTTGTTGAAAGCAGTATTTAACCAGTGTTGAGACATAGGAAGCCACTAAGGGTCAAAGATAACATATTGGTAAATAGCTTTTAAGAATGTCATTTATCTGAATCGCTTATTTAGCGTTTACTGTCATTTGAGAGCAGCTCTCTAGAGGAGGCAAGAAGCCTGATGTGTAGGGGTTTAGTGGAAAGGAGGGGAGTTGCAGGAGGAGGGCCTTGTCCTTTATTTTTTGTTTTCCTGGGTTGTAGCCTGAGGGCATCAGGGCCAGGGAACAGATAGACCAAAACCAAATTCTATCCACTTCCAAATCTGCCTCTAATTAGTCTTGTTTACTTTACCAGGATACTGGGAACTAGAGAGAGAAGTCCTTTACATTTTTGTAACACTTCCTAACTTTGTAAGGGAGCTCTCAAGGCTCAAGGAATTCAGTAGGTACTTAAATAAATTGACAACTGGAAATACCACTCACCATTCTATGTGGCTAGCATTTTTCCTGTATTATAATTGACCTGTAACACTCTGTTCCGGGGACAAATGACACAGTGATTTGATATTTCTATACATTACAAAAAGATCACCATGATGAGTTTAGTTACCATCTGTCACCATAGAAAGGTATTACAGTATTATTTACTATATCACCCATGCTGTACACCTCATCCATGTGACACAAAATAAACTAGAAATTTGTACCTCTTAAGCTTCCTCACCTATCTCTTCACCTCTCCTTCCGGGCAACCACCTGTTTGTTCTCTGTATCTGTGAATCTGTTTCTGTATTGTTATGTTTGTGCATTTGTTATTTAGATTTCACATATAAGTGAAATAAAGATATTTGTCTTTCTCTGACATATTTCACTTATCATAATATCCTCTAGGCCCATAATTTTTTAGCATGAGGTAAGATTTATTTTTTGTGGCTGAGTAATATCCCATCATGCATATACATAAACATATATATGTGTGTATGTATATATATATATGCGTGTATATCTATTATACTATATCCATTTGTTGAGGGACATGTAGGTTGCTTCATATCTTGGTTATTGTAAATAATACTTCATTGTACATAGGGGTGCATATGTCATTTCAAATTAGTGCTTTTGTTTACTTTGGAAAAATACCCAGGAGCAGAATTGCTGGATCGTGTGGTAGTTCTATTTTTAATTCTTTGAGGAGCCTCCATGCTGTTTTCCGTAGTGGTTGCACAAATTTATATTTCTACCAACAGTGTAGGAGGGTTCCCCTTTCTCCACATCCTCCCCAACACTTGTTATTTCTTGCTTTTTTTTTTTCTTCTTTTTGATAATAGCCATTCTGACAGGTGAGGTGAGATACCTCACTGTGGTTCCGATTTGCAATTCTCTGATGGTTAGTGATGTTGAACATCTTTTCATGTGTCTCTTGGCCATCTGTATGTCTTTGAAAAAATGCCTATTCAGGTTCTCTGCTCATTTTTTAATTGGTTGTTTGTATTTTTGATGCAGAGTTGTGTGAGTTCTTTGTTTTGGAGATGAGTCCTGAACACATATATTGTTTGCAAAAACACATTGTTTGCAAAAACCTTCTTGTATTCAGTAGGCTGCCCACCTGATGTCAAAGAGTATATGGGTTGTGTTTTTCTAGGAGTTTTATGGTTTCAGTTATTACACTTAATGAAGTTTTTAATCCATTTTGAGTTTATTTTTGTATATGGTATGAGAAATTGTCCAGTTTCTTTTTCTTGTAGCTGTCCAGTTTCCTAGCACGATTTACCGAAGAAAGTATCCTTTTCCTGTTATATATTCTTGCCTCCTTTGTCACTAATTTATTGCCATGTAAGTATGGGTTCATTTCTGGGTTCTCTAGACTGTTCAGTTGATCTATATTTCTGTTTTTGTGCCAGTATCATACTGTATTGATTACTGTAGCTTTGTAGTATAGTTTGAAATCAGCAGGTGTGATACCTTCAGCTCTATTCCTCCGGTTCAAGTTTGTTTTGACTATTCAGGCAGGGTCTTTGTTTCCATGCAAATTTTAGGATTATTCTAGTTCTGTGAAAATTGCCATTGGTATTTTGATAAGGATTGCATTGAATTCTGTAGATTGCCTTGGGTAGTATCTTCATTTTAACAATATTCTGTAATTTATGGAGCATGGTGTACCTTTCCATTTATTTTGTGTCATCTTTAATATCTTTAATCAGTGTTAGTTTTCCAAGTATAAGTGTTTTACCTCCTTGGTTAGTTTCATTCCTAGGTATTTTATTCTTTTTATGCAGTTGTAAATGAGAGATCCTCAATTCGTCTTTTTGATATGTATATGTAGAGAAATGGAACAGGTTTCTGTATATCAATTTTGTGTCCTGATATTTTGAGTCTCACTAAAGGTTTATTTTTTTTTAATCTTCTCAAAGAACCAGCACTCTCTTTCACCTTTTTCTTTTTGGCCTCTGTTTCACTTATTTCTGCTCTAATCATTATTGCTTCTTTCCTTCCGCTGCATTTGAATTTTGTTCTTTTCCGTATAAGGTTAGGTTGTTTGAGATTTTTCTTATTTCCTGGGGTAGGCTTGTATAGCTATAAACTGCCTTAGCACTGTTTTTGTTACGTTTCAGAGATTTTTGGATCATTGTGTTTTTTCATTTCTAAGTATTCTTTTTTAATTTATTTTCTTTTTTTGCTTTTCAGGGTCACACCCACAGCATATGGAGATTGCCAGGCTAGGGGTCAAATCGGAGCTATAGCTGCCAGCCTACACTACAGCCACAGCAATGTCAGATCCCAGCCGCATCTGTGACCTACACCACAGCTCAAGGCAATGCCAGATCCTTAACCACTGAGCAAGGCCATGGATCGAACTTGCGTCCTCGTGGGTGCTAGTCAGATTCATTTCTGCTGAGTCACAAAGGGAACTCCCTCTCTAGGTATTTTTAAATTTCCTCTTTGCTTTCTTTAGTGACCAGTGGTTGTTTAGTAGCATATTAGTCTCCAAATGTTTGTGCTTTTTGTAGTCTGTCTCTGCTTTTTTTTTTTTTTTTTTCCTTTCCCTTATACTTGATTTCTAGTCTCATAGCATTTTGGTCAGAAAATGCTTCGTAAGATTTTAGTCTTTATTTTATAAAAATTTTTTATTTTTATTTTTTTTTGCTTTTTTGGGCTGTACCCGCTGCATATGGAAGTTCCCAGGTGAGGGATCGAATTGGAGCTGCAGCTGCTGGCCTACACCACAGCCACAGCAAAAGGGGATCTGAGTTGTGTCTGACCTACACCACAGCTCATGGCAACGCCAGATTAATTCACTGAGTGAGACTAGGGATCGAACATGTATCCTCATGGATACTAGTCAGGTTCATTTCCATTGAGCCACAAAGGAAGTTACAGATTTAAATCTTTGTAAATTGTTGCTCATTGTTTTGTCACTTAGAATGTGATCTATCCTCGAATGTTCCATGTGCATTTGAAAAGAATCTGTGTTCTGTTCTTGGGTGGAATGGTGTGTGTGTGTGTATTACACGAATGAGTGACACATTAAGTCAGACTGACATTTTTATAAATGTTTATAAAGCACTGTTTCCTCATCTGTTTTCTGTCTGGATGATCTATGCCTTGCTTTAAGTGGGGTGTTAAAGTCCCCTGCTATTATTGTGTTTCTATCAATTCCTGCTTTTCTGTTTGTTGATGTGCTTTATATATTTAGGTGCTTATATTGAGTGCATATTATTGACAATTGTCTTATCTTGTTGGATTGATCTTTTTATCATTATATAAATGTACTTTGTCTCTTGTTACAGGCTCTTATAGGCTTTCTTTGTTTCCATTCACATGGTGTACCTTTTTCCATTCCCCCCTCACTTTTAGTCTGTGTCTGTCTTTGGATCTGAAGTGAAAGCTCTTGTAGGCAGCATATTTATGGGTTTTGCATTTTATTTTTATCCATTCAGCCACTTTGTCTTGTGATTGAAACATGTAGATCATTTATATTTAAAGTAATTATTGATAAGTATGTACCTAACTGCCATTTTGTTTGTGTTTTTTAGTTTTCTTTTTGTTCCCTCTTTTGCTCTTTTGTCATTTAATGACTGTGTTTAGTGTTATATTTAGATTGCTTTATCTTTGTGTTTGTGTGTGTGTGTTATAGATTTTTGGTTTGTGGTTTTCATGAGGTTTATATATAAAACTATAATATTAAGCTGATGATCTCTTAAGTTGAACATGTTTTAATAGCCTTGTATTTTTACTCCCCTCACCGCATGTGGAGGAATATCAAGCAGTGTGCTATTTATTTTCCGGCAACTTAGAGAATTACAAGGTATTTTTTTGTTATTTATGATTTAGTGCCATTGTGGAAAAGGAAAATAAATTTTACTTTTTATGACTACATCACAGCTCACGGCAGTGCTGGATCCTTAACCCACTGATCGAGGCCAGGGATTGAACCTGCATCCTTAGGATACTAGTTGGGATCTTAACCTGCTGAGCCACAAGGAGAACTCCCTTCCCTTGGTGCTTTTAAAATTTTCTATTTTTTTTGCCATTTTAATTACAGTATGTCTTGATGTGGATCTCTCTTGGGCTCATCTTGTTTGGGACTTTGTGCTTCTGTTTCCTTTCCCAGTTGGGGGAAGTTTTCAGTTATTTTTTCAACTAAACTCTGCCTCTTTCTTTTTCTTCTAAGCCCCCTATATTGTGAATGTTAGTATGCTTGATGTTGTTCCAGAGCTGCCTTACACTATCCTCAGTTTTTAAAATTCCTTTTATATTTTTTTCTGTTCAGTTTGGGTGATTTTTCATTTGTCTTGTAGTTTGCTGAGCTGTTCCTCTGTATTTTCTAATCTAGTGTTTATTTCTTCTAGTGTGTGTGTGTGTGTGTATGTATGTACTTATTTGCTTTTTAGAGCCACACTTGCGGCATATGGAGGTTCCCAGGCTAGGGGTCAAATCAGAGCTGTATAGCTGGCGGCCTATGCCACAGCAATGCCAGATCCTTAACCCACTGAGCAAGGCCAGGGATCGAACCCGCAACCTTATGGTTCCTAGTTGGATTCGTTAACCACTGTGCCACAATGGGAACTCTAGTGTATTTTAAATTTCAGTTATTGCATTGTTCATTTCTTTGTTTTCTAACTTAGTTAAACTCCTCATTGTGTTCATCCATTCTTCTTCTGAGTTCATTGAGCATCTCTGTGATCATTATCTT
>PVHT020000015.1:34031283-34049082 GCA_004024745.2 Catagonus wagneri | reverse complement strand
AAAGCTATAGGCTCTAGGACCTATATTGGCTTCATGGGTCTTTCTGTTGTGGAAGGGCTGACTGCTGTTGGCTTGCACTGGTAGGTGGGGCTGGACCCTGCCCTGGTTGCGTGCTAGGCCTTGCCTTATGTGTATGTTTCTGGCTCATTGGTGGGTGGAAATGGATCCTGGCATACTGGATATAGGGCCAGGGGGTTTCTAGAAGAGGTGCCTGCCTTCTGTTGAGTGGGGCTGGGTCGTCCCTGAAGTGGTGCCACTTGGCTGGTGGATGAATAACCTCCCAGTGCTAATAGGGTAGAGGACTCCAGAATTGTGCTTGTCAGTATCAGTGTCCTCATAGCAGAAGTAGCTCTCCAAAATGGCTTCCACTAGCATCTGTGTCCCCAGGGAAGCATTCCAATTGCCTTTTGCCTCTCTGAGGCTCTGCAAGATAAACAGGTAGGTCTGACCCAGGCTCCTTTCAAATTACTGCCTCTGTGCTGGGTCTTAGAACATGTGATATTTTGCATATGCTATTTTAGAGCAGAATCTCTATTTTCCTTACAGCCTTTCAGTTCTCCCATACACAGTCCCACTGGTATTCAAAACCACATATTCTTTCTAGAGCCTTATCTTCCTGGACTGGGAAGGCTGATGGGGGACTTGTATTCCTGACTTCTTGGGGAGAACCTCTGTAATTGTGACTACCCTCCCATTTGTGGGTCACCTCCCTGGTGGTTGGGTCTTGGCTATACCGTAACTTCATCCTACCTACCTGTCTCTTTGTGGTTTCTTTTCTATATCTTATGCTGTAGAAAATCTTCTGTTAGTCTTCACGTCATTCTCATTGTTAGTTGCTCTGTATATTGTCGTAATTTTGGTGTGCCCATGGGAGGAGATATGTTCCAGGTCTTCATACTCCACCATCTCCCCCATCTTGACCCTGGACTGGTGTTAAAATGCAATCTATTAAAATGTAATTGAAATATGTAATATGACTGCACATACTTAAAGTATACTATTGATGTTTTGATAAATGTATGTAACCTATGAAACCATCACCACAATCAAGAGGACAAGTGCATCTAATATTTCCAAAAGTTTCCTTATGTCACTTTGTAATTCACCTCTCCCTGTCTTCCTTCCTTTCATTTTTCCCCCCCTTCAATTTGTGGTTTATATACTCTTCTAGTTTAAGGTTGAAGGGGAAGTCATTGTTTTGACAACTGTCTTCTTTTGTAACTTGGGCATTTTAGTGGTATAAATTTCCGTCCAACTACTGCTTTGTTGGTAACCCCAAACTTGCATGGGTTGTGTTTTATATTTTCATTTGGATCAAAACTTTTTTCTTTCCTTTTTTTTGGTCTTTTTGCCTTATCTAGGGCGGCACCCACGGCATATGGAGGTTCCCAGGCTAGGGGTCTAACAGGAGCTGTAGCTGCCGGCCTTCACCACAGCCACAGCAACGCGGGATCCGAGCCGCGTCTGCAGCCTACACCACTGCTCACGGCAACACCTTAACCCACTGAGCAAGGCCAGGGATCGAACCTGCAGCCTCATGGTTCCTAGTCGGATTCATTAACCACTGAGCCACGACAGGAACTCCTGGATCAAAACTTTTTTGATTTCTCTTTTGAATTTTTCTTTGACACATGGGTGTTAAATGTCAGATATTGTGCTCTTTACTTTCCAGTTAGTAGAGAACTTCCAGGTATTTTTCTGTTACTTATAATTTAGTGCCATTGTGGACAAGGAATATAATTTTTATGACTTGAAGTCTTTGAAATTTCAAGACTTGTTTTATGGTCCATAATATGGTTTGTCTTTGTAAATTTCTGGGTACATATGAAAAGAATTAGTATTCTACTGTTGAGTGGAGTGTTCTATAAATATCAATATGATATAAAGTTGGCTGGCGGTGTTGTTAAAATATTTCACATCTTGATTTTCTGCCTACTACTTCTATCAACTATTGAGAGGGAGGTGTTGGAATCTCCAGCTACCATTGTGGGTTTGTCTGTTTCCTTGCCATTCTTTTAGTTGGCTTCACGTACAGATCTTTCTCAACTTATGATAGTACTACATCCCTATAAACCAACTCTTAAGTTGAAAACATTAACTCAAATGCATTTAACACACCTAACCTACTGATCATTATAGCTTAGCCTAGCCTACCTTAAAAATACTCAGACACACATTACCCTATAGTTGGACAAAATAATCTAACACCAAGTCTATTTTATAATTAAGTGTGGAATATCTCATGTATTTATTGAATACCAAAGGTTAAAAAAATGGTTGTATGGGTACAGAATGGTGATAAGTTTATCAGTTGTCTTGCCTTGTGATCAATCTGGCTGATGGGGAGCTACAGCTGGCTGAGCTACAGCTGGCTGCTGCTGCCCGGCTACACAAGAGAGTGTCATAGCACATATCACTAGCCTGAGAAAAGATCAAAATTTAACAGGAAAAATATGGTTTCTATTGGATACATATCATTTCCCACTACTGTAAAGTCAGAAAATCATAAGTTGAGTCATCATAAGCCAGGGACCATCTGTATAATAACACTCTGTTATTAGGTGCATAGATGTTTAGGGTTATGTAATCTAGATGCATTTACTCCCTTATCCTTATGAAATGACTTTCTTTACATCTGGTAATAGTCTGATGATAATTTTTCTGATGTTACTACAGATACTCAACTTTCTTTTGATTAATGTTAACATGATATATATATTTCTGTCCTTTAACTTCTATTTATATATTTAGATATGAAATATGTTTCTTAGAGGCAGCATATAGTTGGGTTTTGCTTTTTTATTCAATCTGACAGTCCCTTTTAGGTATTTAGACCATTTACACATAATGTGGTTAGGTTCAAATCTATCATCTTGCTATTTTCTGTTTTTCCCATCTGTTGTTTTCATTTCTTTTCTGCATTATTTTGGGTTAATTGAATATTTTAACAGTTTTATTTCTTTTAGTTTATTATCTATGACGGTTTTATTTTTGTATTGCTTTAGGGTTTGTAGTAAATATCTTTAACCAAAGTCTACCTTCAAGTTATATTATACCACTTCATACGTGGCACAAGAGCTTTACAAGTTTACCTCTCATTTCTCCCATCCCAAACCTTATGCTTTCATTGTTATACATTTTACTTCTATATATGGTATAAACCTCATGTTAACTTTATTTTTGTTCACAATCTTTTAAAGAGATTTTTTGGAAATAAAAAATATTCCATATAAAAATATTCGATGTATCTTCCCATATAGTTTCCATTTTCTGTATTCTTTATATATATCCAGATTGCCATTTGGCATAATTTTCCATTTTCATGACACTAACTGTTAGTAAGGTTTTCTTAGTCCCAAAAGAAGGATCCTGGGAATGAGGAATAAATAATTGTTGTTGCACATATGAAAATAAAGTGTTGGTTTCAGGGTTAATGACTTTCAGGGGTAAACTTCACTCAGAGGGAGTAGAAAAGTCTGAACTCTGTTCAGAGGAGTTCAGATGTAATTACCTTAAAGAAAAGAGCATTGGATGGTTATCAGAGAAGATATAAGAAGTCTTGGCCTTAATGCTGTCTGACATGACCTTTTTGGAACGGGTCCATATTCAAACATGGCAAAATAATTCTGAGTAGTGTAATGGACAGGTTTATATAAACTGAACCAGGTGACCAACATGGATAATATTTTGAGTGTATGGTATGGTGTGGAAAAAGACAGAAATCGAAAGTAAGGTCTCTGCAAACCTTCTCCAGGTGGTTCGTAATAATCCGTATTGGAGCTGATGAGGTGTTTTATGTTTTTTATTAAACAACTTTTTTTTTTTTTTTTATGGCCACAGCTATAGTATATGGAAGTTCCTAGGCTAGGGATTGAATCTGAGCCTCAGCTGTGACCAGATCCTTTTAAACTACTGCTCTGGGCTGGGGATTTAACCTACACCTCTGCAGCTACCTAAGCTGCTGAAGTTGGATCCTTAACGTACTGTGCAATAGTGGGAACTTTCCGGAGCCAATGAGGTTTTACTATTGGTACTGGCAATGAAGAGCAAACAAATTAATATAAAGAAGATAGATCAAAATAACTTAAAGACTAATGTGATATGAGGGAAGGGAACAGAAGATTTTAGGATATTTCTCGAACATTCAAGAAGTGTGTCTGTTCTAATTTCCAGGATATCATTTCAATTTAATAAGTCTTTTATAACAATAATGGTCTTCAGAAAGCTGTCAGCTTCCAATGTGGTTATCTGAAGTCATCAGATTGAAACCATATCTTTGGCCTTACCATTGAGGCAGTTATCCTCAATTTCCATTTTATCCTTTTTCCACAGTCATAGAATCATTAGCTTCTTTTTGAACTTTGATCATCTACAAAAAGAACTACTTTGTTGTTGTTCAACTTGACCATATAAGGCCAATGGGCTGATAGTAGAACCTTATGGCAATATGGGGAATCTTTTTGCCATGGTCACAGCATGCAGAAATTTCCCTGACCGAGGATCGAACCTGCACCACAGCAGTGACCTGAGTCACAGCAGTGACAATGCCAGATCTTTAAAGTGAGCCACAAGGGAACTCCTGGGGAACCTTTCTTAAAACTGGCATGTTCTCTTGTCTCTTTCTTCCTTCCATTCTCATCCAATTCCTGGATGAATGTGAGGTCCCTGCGGACTAGATAGGCCATAGCCACAATGAGGTTTCGATTGCCTACCTTCAGATTTTCATGTGTAACAGAGAAACAAACTGTCTTGTTAGAACCACAGATATTTGGGGTCAGAATTACAGCCAAACTTAGTTTTACTTGATACATCGAGGTTGCTGTATACTGAAATTAAGAACAGTCAGCACATCTTTCTACCTTGTCTAAATATAAAAGCATTGAGCCTATAAAAAATTGGCCTTCAGTTATATTCCCATGTAAATACTCATCCCCACTTCAGGTGAATGATTTGTTGAAATCGTATATGAACTTGGAGACATTAACGGACTGTAGGGGAGGACTTGGTGCTGCCTAGACAATTCATATAGTCCTGCTATTTGATGTAATGGGATGAACATCATTTGAGAAGACTGGTTCCCCTAGTTCTTAGTGTATTAGTTTTCTATTGCAGTAAGTGGTTGGCAGAATAACTGGCTCCAACGATGTCCACATCTAATCCCCAGAACCTGGGAACATGTTGCCTTACATGGTGTGAAATAGAGTTTGAGGATGTGGTTAAATGAGGGATATTGCCAAGATCATTTTGGTTTATCTTGGTGCTCTCGGGAATCACGAAGATCCTCTTAAGAATAAGGTGTGACATAAAAACTAAAGATCAGAGAGATGGACGCTTGAAGGTGGAGAAAGGGACCCTAAGGCAAGTCAGGCCAAGTGGCTTCTGGAAGCTGGAAGAAGCAAAGAAACTAATTCTTCTCTCGAGCTTCCATAAAGAATGCACCTCTGCCGGCATGATTTGGGAATTCTGACCTTGAGAATTGTTAAGGTAATGTGTGTTGTTTTAGATCTCTTGAGTTTGTGGTGATATGCTGCTACAGCAGCATGGGAAACTGCTATGCTGTGTAACAAGTTACCACAGAATTAGTTAAAATAGCACAGATTTTTTTTTATCTCTTTCCCTAGGGCAGAAGTTTGGGCATGGCTTGAGTAGGTCTGCCCATTTTTTAACAAGTCTGCAGTAAAGGTATCAGCCAACTTTGTTCTCATTGGAATTCCCGACTGGGAGGTAATCCATTCTGAAGGTCAGTTTGTCAGTAGACTTAATTTTGCAGCCTTGGAACTCAGGTTTTCATCTTCTTGATGGCTTTGGACCAGAGGCCACTTTCACCAACTAAAGCCTGTCTATAGTTTCTTGTCATGTGGCCCTCTCTGTAGGTGTGTGTGTGTGTGTGTAACCTACAGGAGTGATATCCAATCCCCATTGCTATATGACTATAATGTAGCCTAATCCTAAGCCTGACAGCTTTTGTCATATTCTATTATTTAGAAGTGAATCGTGGGTCTTGCCCATACTCAAGGGAACATGAGATCTATCTTAAGGTCTGTTTGCCATATTTGATGTTAAAAAATCACAATAATTAGTCCTATCGGTTGCTGTTCAGTGAGATTGAGAATCAAGCAGAGCTTTGAGCTTGGCAGAAATGGGAAAGCTAAAGTCCATGAGAACATATGTTCTTCAAAATACTTGTGCTGGAATATTCCTAGCAATTCACTTTGTGACAGGTGTAGAACCGATCAATAAATGAGTGTTGCTTTGGATGAATAGACAACAGAAATGAGAAGGAAGATTCTAAAACTGTATTCAAGCATTTGAATGACCTTCTAAAACATAATTGTGAGCAAAAAAAAAAAAAAAAAAAAAAACGACTCAAGAAACATACCGCAGGGTTCAATTTTAGCAAATACCAAAGCAGATGAAATTAATCTGCACTGGTAGAAGTCAACATAGTCATGACCTTGGGTGACAGTGACTGGAGAGGAGCTGGGAGTTTGGGGATTGCTAACTATGTGTTCATTTTTGCTCTGTGGGTCAGTTACATGGATGTGTCTCATTTGTGAAAATTCACTCTGCTGGACACTTAGGATTTGTGCCTTATCCAGTCTATATTTTATTTTTTGTCTTTTTAGGGCCGTGCCCATAGCATATGGAGGTTCCCAGGCTAGGGGTCTAATCAGAGCTGTGGTTGCCAGCCTACACCACACTCACAGCAACGCCAGATCTGCCAGATCTGAGCCACATCTGCGACCTACACCACAGGTCACGGCAATGCCAGATCCTTAACCCACTGAGTGAGGCCAGGGATCAAACCCGCAACCTCATGGCTCCTAGGTCAGATTCGTTTCCACTGCTCCACGATGGGAACTCCTTTTTATTATTATTATTTTTTTAAATTTTCAATCTCAAAAGATTCTCTCAAACGCCCCCCCCCCCACCAAAAAAAAAAAATAGGGAAAAAGAAGTGACTTTGACAGGTGGAGCCCAGGGAACAGTGTGGGAAAGGCCTAAGGGCAGCAGGGAGCTGTGGTAGAAGGAACTGGGCATCTGTTCAGGCAAGGAAGCTGGATTCCGGTCACGGTGCTGCCTGGGGGTGCAGTGGGTGTGTTGTCAGTACACATCTAGTGTTCCCCAAGCTCTGCGTTCAATCCCCAGTGGAGGTGGCCTCCAGGGTGCGGATGCTGACTGCACTCCCCTGTAGGCAAGGACACTTGAAAGGAAGCGGTCTATGGATGGGCAAAATGAACTCCCCACCCCTAGGGATGGCTGATAAATTAGCACTCCGGACTCAAGGAGCCTACTGTGCCGGTGAGAAACGATGTCGGCTGGGGTCCTGAGAGGTCTTTTTGTGTGCTCACCATAATCTGTCAGCTGATGCTTGGGGAGAGCAGCGGGGCTTAAAACCAGAACACAGACTCACAAAGACTTGCTGAGGCAATTAGGTACCCCGATGGAGCGTTCTGGTTTGCAGCTTCAAGTCATGGGCTTCATCTTGGCTTTGGCGGACCTGGTTATTTACTTTCAGGACTCTGCTTCCCACTGGAGTCCAGAGGAAGCAGCAAGAGGATGGCACAAAGCCAGAGTCCTTCACGAGCGAGCTCTTTTATCTTCCTTCTACAGAAGTTCTGTGCGGAAAGAGCAACTCTGACTGTCCCTTAAGCAGCTTCATTGTCAAAGGCTCAATAGAATTCTCCTTCTGAACAAAGGGAGATACATTTCTTTATCTCTCTAATTAATGCTTAGACTTTTTTAGAAAAATGTATTCAGTCTGCAGCCTCGAGGATGAACTACCTGAAAAAGAGTATTATTTGGGGGAAGGAAAAAAAGAAGTTGATGCCGTCTCTGCTGTATGGATTTTCACATCAGTCAGGGAGGTTGATAAATAGAGATTCAGGAAAAAAAAAATTCTGGGGGTTGTATTCTGCCTCAGCCTAGACATTCAGTCTCCGGTTCCCATTACCTAGCAGTCCAGTCGGTTGAAATGGAGCAAATGCAGATCACTGCGAGCCACGCTAAATGTGTGTCGTACCCACCACTGTTTAATATGTGCTCTGCTTTCTGCCTTCACAGTTAGGCGTTTTCTAGGCTTGTGCCAAAAGACCGATCATCAAAATACAGCGTGCCGGTGCGGAGTGGAAACGAGTACAGAATGCGTTCAAACTTTCTGGCTCCCAGATCAATTCGAAATTGACCCTGCTGGCTTAGGGAACACTGTGCATGGATCTGCTAAAGCTCATCTCGGGGAATAAATCTCTCTCCCTTCCACCCCTTACCCCGCGTCATGCTCCTACTCTTTCTGCTGCTTTTTGTCTTGCTGCCTCTTGCCTGCTGCTTTCTGGGTGACTGGACCGCCCCATCTTCCTTGCCACAGTTCAACCTGTGGTCACTTGACTACCTTGTGGGAGCCACAAAGTGAGTAGAAAGCGGGCTATGGCAAGACTAAGGGATAGGCGTTTTACTTGGTGAAACATCTCAAAGTAGTTTAGCGAAAAGACATGGGATCTTTGATCTTTGTTAAACACGCGCGGCCAGAGAATATTCTAGAAATTGAACAGTTGTGGGCTTGGATTCTGTACATACTCTTAACCCTCAGCTCTGAGAGAGAGAGTACAGATGTGAAGTGATCAGTACAGAAGAGATGTTTGTATTACTCAAGTGAGGTCTGTCTTGCCTGGACTCTCCTTCTGAACCCAAAGGATTCTCTCCTGAGTCGGCAAATTCAGGTTTTTATCCCTTGGCATCATTATACCTTCTTGCCAGAAATTCCAGTCTTGCCTCCTTGCTTTAGATTGAAATCTTTCTTCCCCAGAGCACCTGGTCCAGGGTGTCCCTTCGGCCCTTTTCTTGGTGAGAGGCTGGCAGATTGACCCCGTGCCCAGGCATTCCTGTGGGTGTCCGCCCAGAAAAGTTCAGCCGGTTGGGAAGTTTGGGAGGCGAAGCTTTACTATCTAACCCAGCAACACTGACACGTTGCCTGTGGACACCCCCTACGCGCCTGCCCGCGTGGCCTTCTGCTCAGAGGAGCTGTTCTTCTTTTGAACTGTCACAGAGCAGCTCACTTTCTGTATTAACCCTGTGGGGTTTCTTTGCTTCAAAAGACTCTCTCTTGCTTGAAGCTTCTAGTTGCAACTTTTGGTTTTGAATTTTAGGGTGCCCATCGAACACAGATTCTGCCACCCAAGTCATCCTGTTTGGGAATTCAGGGACATGAGGTTGCGTGGAACTTCTAGATAAAGACATCAATATCATGGCCCCAACTAACAAAAGACAGTGTTACTTTTTTTGGGGGGGGGTGTGTGAGAGAAATTCGAAGAGGTAGGTAAGGGGACAGCTGGGAAGCCAGTCCTTGCCTTCTGGTGTAGACAAATACAGCATGCCACCCCCTCACCCTCCCCAGACTTGCCACTTTTCCCATCTGGCCACAAGTATTAAAATGATAACTGGAGCCCACAACCACAGGCTTCATCTGTTAACTTCAGCTCCCCTACCCTCGTGTGTACACACACACACACACACACACACACACACCAAACTCCTTTGAATTCTTTCTTTGTAGGACTCCATTCCACACACACACACACACACACACACACCAAACTCCTTTGAATTCTTTCTTTGTAGGACTCCATTCCACACACACACACACACACACACACACACACACACACACACCAAACTCCTTTGAATTCTTTCTTTGTAGGACTCCATTCCCGAAAGTTCCATCCTCAGCCTGCTTCTCTGACAAACACCCAGGGGAAAGGGGGCACACTGCACTGGCCCCTAGGTCTGCCCTGACTACTGAAACTAGGCCTCCTCCTGACACACACTCTTCAGCTATTCTATTCCCCTTCAGGCTTCTCTCTATCCTATGGGCCCAACTTGCTGCTGGAATTCTCTGGAAGTTTTAAAATCCAAACTTCTGTGTTCTGACTGTGACAAGCTTGTATTTCTCCCCTGTGCAGCCCTCCCCTTCATTGCGGGGTCCTAACGACTCGCGCGGCTGTCATTTTTTCTATTCGTTCCCTTGTCTTGTAACCACCAGGGCCAGCGGTAGACGGAACTGCGAGGTGTTTATGGAGCAGACGGTGCTGGCCAGGCCTACCCAAGCAGCACCTCGTCTGAGCCCTGTGATGTCATCGTGATCACTGTGACACAGGCGAGGACATTGATTCCCATGGAGGTTTGGTCTGGGATTAAGTGACAGAGCTAAGGTCCCTGCAGAGGGTGTGGCGGAGCCCAGCCCGGGGGGTGCTGCCCACCTCTTCCCTTCCTTTGTCCTGCACCCCCTCCTCAACTCTGCCATGGCTGCCTGGCACCCTCGGGATCCTCAGGACCTTCGTGGCCCCTTGGGAAGTGATTCTCAGCTGTCCGACATCTTCTGGAGGGACGTGGGAGCTGCGAAGAGGCAGCAGGACGAGACACCCCCAGGTGGGCTACTTGGGTTTATATAGTTTCCGGTTCAGGGAGAGACTCTGAGGTGACATGTTCTTGGCTCCTGAAATCACGTGGTGGGGACGAGGGCCTGCTCTAATCCTATGCAAGGCTAGGCTGGAAGCCATACTGGATATGTTTTTGAAGCCTTACAATTTGGAGGAGTTGAAGAACGGGTGGAGCCCTGTATGGGTGCTTCCTCTCCCCCTAAAATCCGAGGGCCGGCTCCTGTGCTCGCTTATGAGCTGTCTGTTTTCCCATGTCTTTCATTTCCTGTGCTTACTAGGGGAGCCATTCCATTCTCTTTGTGTTTCCTAGTTAGTTCTATCTTCTCCTCCCCCCCCCCATTTCATAACCTTATTAAATCCTGGGTTCCACATCCCACGTGGTCTAGCACAGTACCTTACTTTAGGTTGATGCCTCAGACATCTTTATTGAAACACAGTCTAAAGCATGAGTGCCGTTCGCAATTTCAGATTTGGAGGCAGGCTAGAGGGAGCTCCATACATGTCATAAGGCAGGCTCTGGCTTCAAGAAAACATTGATTCTTCTTTTCTTTCTTCATCCTTCCCCCTCTGACTCCTTGCTTCCCCCTCTCCTTACCAGACCGTCTGATGTGAGGCCCAGAGCAGGCTGGAAAAGATAAAGAAATCCAAAAGTGAAATCTTGGCACAAAAGCAGTGTGCTTTGAATCGGCTCTATACATTAATAACAGGAACTGGTGAAGGGGCATTCTTCAGGCTGAAAGGAAAGTCCTGAGATTAATAGCTTCTAGATGCCTGATGGATACCACTGTCTCTTTTGGGCCCTGGAGGGCGGGGATAAAAGCAGTCCCTGGATTCATCTGTAATCATGGACTCTTAGATCACAATGCGGAGAAAGCCTTGAAGAAGAGCTTCCTGTTGCCAGGTAGCCAAACCTCTGAATAATTTGGGGTCACGGTAATTGGGGGCACACAGAGGGTGGCCAAAGCTAGAGATCAAGCCTCTGCCAATGGTGCATTAGTACCCTGTTGTCGGGGACGGGTCCCGCTTTCGTTTGTCTATGTGCCGAAAGCCCAGAGGGGACACCTGACTGGGAGAAGTGCAGCTAAGGAAACAGCCCTCAGCCAGCGGCCACTATGGTGGCTGAGGCTCCATCATCCATGGTGCTCGTAGATATTTTAACAAGAGTCTAAAATGAAGTGACAGCGAGAGGTGCAGTGTGGACCCGATTGCTAACATCACATGCTCCTGAACTGCAGGGGTAGGGGGTGGAAACTAGCTCAGATTTTCAGTTGGCATCTGCTGCTGCTTTTTTTTTCCCTTCATTTTTTTTTAAGGCTGCACCTGCAGCATATGGAATTTCCTAGGTTGGTATCGGTTCAGAACTGCAGCCACTGGCCTATGCCACAGCCACGCTGGGTCCGAGCTGCCATGCACCCATGGCTTCTTTCTAGAAGACAGATTCTCTTCTCATCCCCTCTTTTAATTTTGGTCCTTGTATGTTTACAGCGAGTTGCCCATGTGGATACCTGATATTATGCTAGTCATCCCCAGTGAATCACCTTGATAGACAAGGTTTGGGGTGTTTCCTGACTGCCTGGGGTAGGAGTTTAATTAGACACCTAATCAGCAGCTCTGCGTGTAGTCTGACATGTTAAAAAATGTATCCTCTGCCATTAGTATAAGGGGTGCCTGAGCATAGCTATTGTTTTGGACCTTTAAACTTGCCGATTTATCTATTAAAAAAAAAAAAGGAACTTTTTTGATGGCACAAGTTTATCCCCAGCAGATGGTTTATTAAGTAAAAATCAGCTTTAAAACAAACATGTCACAATTACTTTATTCTCTGCAGCAGAATTCCTACTGTTGATGAACCCCTAATTGAAATTTGGTTCTGCCACGGAATGAAAAACAGAGACATACTGTTGGGACAAGGTGCCAAAAATAGCCCACTGAGCAGCACCAAGGATCAGATCAGCCCTGTCTCAGGTTTTCTTTAGGCCCCTCTTCTCTTGTTTCGTATGGAGGCGACCGTTCATTATCAGGGGATGGAAACACTGAGAGGCTTGGGACAAACAGCAGTGAGGTGAGATCCACGATTTCTGACTTCTGTTCTGGGTATGATGGAATCAGCAAGGTTCCTTGACTATCTCTAATCCCGCAAATCACCATTGTTAATGTGTCTCTAGAACTTTGTTGTTGAAAGTCCCACAGTTCTAGAGAGGAGTTATGTCATCAACAAAATGGCTAAAATTGACTGGACATTGGCTATGTGATAGGACCTGTGCCGAAACCTATACATACTTCATAGAGTGCTGGTCAACCCCATGAGATAGGGGCTATTATTATTCCCCTGGTTTGCAGATGGTAACAGGGAGGCGCACGGTGGCGAAGGTAAGGCAGCTAGTAGGTGATAGAACTGGCATCAGAACCCAGCTGTATTTGACTCCTAATCTCGATGTTTCTTACCTGACATATTTGAGGGTGACCGCTTGGCCACCAAGGCCCAATAACAGCCTAGGCTGGCTTTGGCCATTGGCTTAGCAGCCACTCACCTGTGTGCCAGATTTAAAGTCACGTGGGGAAGTTCCCATTGTGGCCCAGCAGGAACAAGCCTGACTAGTAACCGTGAGGATGCAGGTTCGATCCTTGGCCTCGCTCGGTGGGTTAAAGGAGCCTGTGTTGCTGTGAGCTGTGGCGTAGGTCGCAGAGGCAGACTGGATCTGGCATGGCCGTGGCCGGCAGCTGCAGCTCCAATTCAACCCCTAGCCTGGGAACTTGTATATGCTGTAAGTGTGGCCCTAAAAAGCAAAAGCAAAAAAAAAAAAAATCATATAGGACAGGGGAGCTCGAATGGGTCCGTGTGTGTCTCTGTGTAGAAGGATGAGTCCAGAGCAAAGAGAGCCACGCCTCATCTGTTGACACGCCACAGTAGAAAATCTTCTGTAATTGCAATGAAGAATATCAGTGGGGGTATCTTGAATATCCCTGAACTTAGGGTTTACCACTGGCCAATCCTTGTCAGGTAGCTGTACTGGCTCAGAGACTAAAATCAGTGCAGACTCCTCTCTGGAAGCACACTGACGGCCTCATCACCGGCTGCAGCTGCACTGAAACATAGTTTGAAAAATCTACGCAGGCTGGAGAGAGCCACCAGCCCTCGCAGGGGGGCGGCGGGAGGAGGGAAACCAAAGCAGCCTTCGGTCCCAGGGGATGCTACCGCAAAAGGACCCCAGGTGGTCAGCAAAATTATCAGCTTTTGAAAGGTAGCCTTTTCTCTGAGCTGGGGCACCAGGCACTCTTGGCTTCTAACTCACCAGATGGCAGGCGGTCTTGGGCCGGGCCGCTCAGCTCAGTCTCTGGTGTGATGTGGCACTTAATGCTGTGGAATTATTTCCTTACTCGATTAAAAAAAATAGCCTGCTCTAAATCCTCATCTGTTGCTCCCCACCGGTGCCCCCCTCCACCAGTCCCATAGGCACTGAGTGCATTTTCTGCTTTGCTCCTTGTCTGTCCTTTCTTGCGGCTTTTCTTTTCTTTCTTTCTTTCTTTTTTTTAAAACCGTTTCCCCTCTGACTTAAGACCGCAGCAGCAGAAGGCAGCGTGGTTACATGCCCTGGGCTTGGAATCTCCCAGGGCAACTCATCTCTGAGATGTGGCCATTCCTTTTCCGAGGAAGCCTTTGGTTATTTCTCTCCTGCTACATTTTTCAGGATTCCGCTCTCATCAGAGTTCTTGAAGGCAGCAAACAAAATCAACGAAAAACTGTGGTACTCTCTTGGGAGACCCCTTGGTTTGCTTTCTATAGCGCCTCACCTTCTGCTAAGTTCTTCTGAGTCTCGAATCCCATCTGCTCTCCGGTTGTGCCCACGTGTAGTTGCTCAAATAGTCACTTTCAGTGTTGTTATCGCACGGCTCCCCTGCTGAGGACCCACCCAGTGTGTAGGAACTTCCTAAACTTGGGAAGCCTCTTAGGCCCCAAACATCTTCCCCTGTACGTCCACTGCAGAGCGTGAAATCCTGAGAATAGCGAACTTGAGTGGAGCATTTAGAATTGGCTCCTGCAGTCCCCAGAGAGCGATGCTCTCCTGGTTCCTGGGATAGCCTGGCATGAATTTATGAGCATTGATCTATCTACGGTTTGCATTAGAATTGCTTTTTTTTGTTTTATGGCGGCACCCGTGGCATATGAAAGTTCCCAGGCTAGGGGTCAAATTGGAGCTGTAGCTGCTGGCCTACGCCACAGCCGCGGCAACACTGGATCTGAGCCACATCTGTCACCTACATCAAAGCTTGTGGCAATGCTGGATCCTTAGCCCACTGAGCAAGGCCAGGGATCGAACCTGCATCCTTATGGACATTTATGTTGAGTTCTTAACCCACTGAACCACAATGGGAACTCCTGCATCAGAATTACTTGAGGAGCTTGTTACAGTGCGTATTCCCTGGCCCTACCCTAAATCTACAGAATTATAATTGTATGTGTGCGCACACTCAGCTGCTTATACACAGGGGTGGGAGGCAGGCTCAAGAATCTGCATTTTAAGAACAAAAAGTCCTAGGGAGTTCCCTGGTGGCCTAGTGGTTAAGGATCTGGCATTGTCACCTCTGTGGCTTGAATTCGATCCCTGGCCTGGGAATGTATACCTTGTGTGCAGCCCCAAAACAGACAAAACAAAAAACCAAAAAAACCCAAAACCCTTCCTGCACACAGCAGTTCGAGAACAATTGTCATCAGGCTCTTAAGCAGGGAAGAACCATGGTCAGAACACTTTTTTTTTTTCTTTGTAGGGCCGCACCCTCAGCATGTGGAGATTCCCAGGCCAGGGTTCGAATCTGAGCTAGTTTCCGGCCTACGCCACAGCCACAGCAACACCAGATCCGAGTCGTGTCTGCGACCTTCACCACAGCTCATGGCAACGCCAGATCCTTAACCTACCGAGCAAGACCAGAGATTGAAGCTGCAACCTCATGGTTCCTAGTTGGATTCGTTTCCGCTGTGACACGATGGGAACTCCCATTAAAAAAAAATTTTTTTTTTAAAAGAAAAGTCTGACGATGTGGAGGTTTTCTAGCCTGGGGCAAAGCAAAGATTCAGGTAGGAAAAGCCACTTAAAATCTGCTGTGGGAGGGGCAAAATAACAGGTCCCCCGTGGGAGACCAAAGCAGGTTCTGCTATTAGATGTTAGGGAAGGAGTTGGAAGTCTGGAATAAATGGCTGCCATTTCTAAAACTCCTCAGGCCTCTCCCCAAGAAGTTTCCATCTGTTGCTCTAAAAGATATCTTAGAGGGCTCTTGATTGACCCGGGTCCATCACAGGGAAAGATCTCACCTCTCCTGTTTACACCGGAGTTCGGAGGTAGGATGTCTCATGTCCATGATGGGTTGTGGCTGTGGCAGTGGACGCAATTAGTGGTTCTCAAAGTGTGGTCCTCTCATCATTTGCAGTGGAATCAGCTAAAATGCTGATTGAAATGCAGATTCCTAGGCCTCGCCTCAGACCTACTGAGAATTAGAACCCCCCCCCACTTGCATTATAAGCAGCTGTCCAGTCTGAAAAGCACCGTGCTACGGTGTTAGGTGTCTTGATACTTGGAATTTCTTTGCCTCTTTTTTTGCCCATGGAAATCTCTGATCTACTTACCCCCCCCAAGATGCAAGGCTTTCTGTTGCTATGGGGATGAGATGTGGGGCGACATCATGGTTGGGGTGCAGGGGAGAACTGGGGAGCACCAGAGATGCAGCAACTATACTGGAGGTGGGGGGGAAGGACGGACCCAGGGTTTGTACTTAAAATCTGTGCATTTGAGTCAAGGTTGCAAAAAGGCAGGAAGCCCAGGACAGACCAACCACAAAATCCCCCAGGCCAGAGGTCTGACTGCGCTCAGCCGTGAATTCACCCTTGGGGATGAAGACTGGAGAGCAGGGCAGGGCTCTGGAGTAGAAAGTGAAACCAAATGCCTGCTCAGTTGACAAGTGCATGTGGTGGGAGCAGGTGAGCCAGTCTGGCTTCTCCTTCCTGCTCTCATTGCTCCTGGGAGCCCTATCCCGTTTTCAGCAGCATGGCACCTTGCCCAGGGCCTAACAACAGCCCCCTCTGATGCCCTCCCCACATTTTTTTTTTTTTTTTTTTTTTTTAGAGGAGTGCAGGGGTGCTCTTCCCTGGGCTCTTTGGCTGAAATCCTCAAAGGCCTTGGAGTAGAAAATAGCAAGGAGCAGTCCACATGCCTTGCAGGACTCAGGCTACGAGAAGATCTGTCTGGGGCAGAGGGAGGCCCGGGGACCACATACATCAGCTCAGGTTGCTGTAACCAAATTCCGTGGACTGGTCGGCTTAAACCTTTCTTTTTCCGCTATCCTAGAGGCTGGAGGTCTGAGCTTGGGGCACTAGCATGATTGGGCTCTGGTGACGATTCTCTTCTTGGCTTGTACGTTGCACATCTGCTCGCTCCTCACATGGCCTTTCCTCTGAGCACTCTAGAGGGAGCGGTTCTCCCTGTTTTTATAAGGCCACTAATCCTATCGGATTAGCAGCCCATAGTATATCCTCATTCAACTCTAATTACGTCCTAAAGGCCCTATGTCTAAATATGGTCACAGGGCGGTGGGGGTGGGGGGGGTGAGTTACCGATTTGACATAAGAATTTTGCCGAGACACACTTCAGTCTATAGCTCTCAGCATCACCCGCGTCTGTGTGTTTGAAAGGCTCCACCCTCCATATCGATCAAGATCTCTACGAGAGCAGAGCCCCCAAATCTGTAGGCACTTCTGGTGATTCTGACAAACACTGATGTTTAAGGATCACTGTTTTAAAGGTATACGCCACGTAGTTCATATGATATCACCGTTTTTGAAGCTGGTTTTGTTTTCACCCTGTTATTATCACTTGGTGGGTAGCACAGTCTCTGTGTTTCATTATTTTTGGCTGAGGCAGGCCTTCTTTTGTGTGTCCTGAACCAGTAATTGTCAAAATTTCATCTGAATCTTGGTAAAATGCAGTTTCTGATTCAGCAGGTCTGGGGTGGAGCCTGAGGTTCTGCATTTCTAACAGGCTCCCGGGTGATGCTGTTGCTGCTGCTAGTCCATGATCCACAACTTTGAGGAGCAGGATCCTAAACCGTTTGGCGAAGCTTAAAGGTGTGCCTCTAATTCAGGGATAGCAAATCCAAGGGTATTTGCTAGAGCCAGGCCAGTAAGGAATTGGAAATGCGTGGAACTACCAGAGGTAACATGAACAGGGCATGATAGATCCTGTAGGCATTCAGTGATGCACTTTTTGAACATGCTGGCCTGGCCAAATAGGCAACAAGCTGTTTCTGTCAGACGCAACTGATTTGCAGCCCCTTTGCTAGGATAAGTGTTTTGAGATGGGTCAATACATATTTTATT
>PVHT020000015.1:34018306-34030283 GCA_004024745.2 Catagonus wagneri | reverse complement strand
CTAGGGGTCTAATCGGAGCTGTGGCCACTGGCCTGCGCCGCAGCCACAGCAACGCAGGATCCGAGCCGCGTCTGCAACCTACACCACAGCTCACGGCAACGCCGGATCGTTAACCCACTGAGCAAGGGCAGGGATCGAACCCGCAACCTCATGGTTCCTAGTCGGATTCGTTAACCACTGTGCCACGACGGGAACTCCGGGATGTAACTCTTGAAGGCAGGGACTGAGCCTCACTTCTTTGGTCTTCTCTCCATAATGTTAGTTTGGCGCTTAGCTCGCAGCGCGCACTTGGTCACTAATGGCTAATTGACTCATTGTCAGGACCAGGGCAGCACTTCAGAAGAGAAGTGAGTTCACTGGGGTGGCTGAGATTCAGAGATAAGGACCACATCCTATGTGATCAGCATATTCCTCTTAGTTCGAAGAAGGCAAACTAGGATTTTTTTTTTTTTTTTGGGGAACATTGGATTTTTCCAGTATTAGAGCATAGGCCAGGCTCGTTCAACTGCTATTATTTTGAATTTAGCAGGATGTGTTGTGTTTGCAGCTTCTGAACTTAACTCGATCTGCTATTTTTGGTGCTCTTCATTAAATGGATTGTTGATATGTAAATACACAAGTTGCTATGCAAAATTGCCCTAATTTTCTTGTGAACTTACTTCCTGCAGCTTGTGAAAGCATTTTTTTTTTTTTTACATCCCCCACATTCGGGAATATTTTAAGTACTTGCAGCTAAATTGTGCTAAACCAATTGTCAAAACTTGGGAGTGTACCATAAAAGAAAATTAATACAGACAGAATCAACTCATTTGCATGGCCTCGTGTTTATTCATATGTATGCAAATGTATCTGTGTGCCATAGATACACACATTGCATTATGGCTTAAGATTCAACTGGAGTTAATGACCATACCCAGGGAAGAACTATTAACAAATCAATTAAGAACCTGTCCATCCTGCTATTGTAAAACAGTCATTTGTTAGCTTAAAGAGGAGTCACCGAAAGTTGTGATTCTGTAGAATATTAGCTGACTTCTGCTAGAAAAGAGCCTTCTGTTCAAATAAGTAAAAGGTTGTTCATGACTAGTCAACCGAAGAAGTATAAACATGAATTGAATCGAGTACTTTATGATTCCCTACTTTTTCTTTTGTTCAGTAACTGTTGATTAACAGAAAGCCTCCTCTGTGTCGAACATAGAGCCGGGTACAGAGTGGACAAAGGGGTTATGGCAGTGAATAAGGACGCCCGTGGTCCTTGCCTTCTTGAAACTTACACGCACTGATGACAGAACATGGATTGGTGTGTGTGTGTAGTAGGTCCTTTGGGCTGCTATAAGGAAAATATAGACTTGGCAGCTTAAACAAGAAATTTTTGGAGGCTGGGAAGTCCCATATCAAGGTGCTGGCAGATGCAGTGTCTGGTGAGAGCTCTCTTGGCTTATAGATGGCTGTCCTTGCTGTAACTTCACATAGCAGAAGGGGAGAAGGAGCTATCTGAGGCAACTTTTATAAGGGTATTAACCCCTCATGACCTTATCACCTCTCAAATGCCCCACCAACCAATATCATCAGTCACCTTTGGGGTTGGGTTTAGACAGAAGAATTTTGGTGGTGGTGGGGAACGCAAACATCATTCAGTCTCTAGCAGTGTATATTTATGTATTACAGTAATTATAACAATCTTAGGTATTTACTGAATTACACAGTTGGAAGATGCGTTGAAGTGCCGTTCGACTTATTCCATTATCCTTCAGGAAGCTGGAAGAACTTGAGTGTGTGTTGCAGCCACCCTGAGAGATGAACCCCACTCGTGTCTCCCTGGCACTCAACCGTTTCTGTGTGTACCCACCTGGCACCTTTGAACTGCAAGCACCAAGCATTTGTCTGTGTGTTTTTCCCGAGTGTCTGGTGCCCATGTGACCTATGCCGGGGAGTTAATACATTTCTCCCGACCAGTGAAGCAGCCCTCAACAGTTGGTGGTAAATACCCCAACTTCCTCCCACCCTGTTGGGCAAACCCTGGGGAGTGTTCTGTACAGCCTCTCAGAGGTCCCTAGTGGGACTGAGCCGCAGTTACCCACAATGGTGACCTGTTCAGCAGTCGCTCTGTATCAGCTTCCTTTGCTCCCAGCAACACTTGTTATTTTCCTACTAGTGCTTCCTGGGATCATCCCCCCGCCCCCAACATACCACTGTATCACATTCTTATCTCAGGGTCAACTTCTTGGGGAACCTAGCCTAGGTCATGTATCAACCCATGGCTATTCAAGGACACATGGTGGAATTGTATATTCACGGGCAGATTTATGTGGAAGATCACATATAATGCAAAATACATGGTTCATAGGCAAATATAATTACATTGTTTAGTTTTGTCAAAACATTTAGATGTACATGATTAGCTAATCATGGTGTGCTTGGGAAGTCTTTATCTTTGAGAAAAAGTACAATTCTTTTGTGATCTAGATATTAGAACCCCACTTTTGGTTGAGCAATTTCACAGTTCTTTGTATTGGAATTTTCGGAAAGCCAGCCAGTACCTTTTAAGATGATGAAATCTTGTGTTAGGATCTGGCTACCTCTTTTAATCCCTTCCCCTCCCTCTCCCCCTAGAGCCCGGGTCTTCCTGGGGTAGAGTGTTGGCCTGGATGGTTACAACATAACCCAGAGCTCACCTCCTCTTGTTGGTTTCATTTTCTGTGGTCTTTCGTTGCTGTTTTCTCTGCCTACAGCCTATGGCTGTTTTCCTCTATCTTGACTGGGATCTAACCCTTAGTTTTATAGACATGGTGTCTAGAATTTCCCTTTGCAGCCCCATAAAGTCGCTGCATATATTTCTCTCTTTATTGGTGGTGAGAAAGTCATCTGATTTTTATCAGACTTTTAAGTATTCCGGTCTATGAATAATATAATGTGGGGAATGAAAACAGACAAGCAAAAAATGCTTGGGCTTATGGGCAGGACTGAACACTTATAACATGAACTTTTTATGCTTGTACATTTTATGTATGTGTACTAGGATTTATTTACCACTCTCATTTTAACTTCATTCTTCTCTCCAGTACCCTGCAACTCAAGATTCTTTCCTTTGTGAGCTTGAACTTGGGCATTCCCAGGTAAAGAAGCAGAGCAGAAGCTCCCTGACTAGCAAGGGGGATTTGGCTTTGCTTGTTAAAACCTTTGCTGTACAGGCAGCACTAAATGTTGCCTGCCCAGTTGCTGGTTTGGATACTCAAAGTCTTTGCCTTTTCCTACAAATGTCTTGGTTCGGCATGTTTGCTAAGACTTTGGACCCCTCTCTGGTCTTGATTTTTTTTATGTCCAATTTCCTGGCCTGCCCCACTGCCTGTTTGAGTTCTTGGACATAGTAGGTATTGGATAGGTATTTCTCAAATATTAGATATATTCAACTCCTGCTTACATGATCCTTCTAAGGCTTATATGGCATCTAAGACCTGAACCCTTGGCTTGTGACTCCAGACTTTGCCTTGAACTCAAGCTCTTGGTTGATTTCCCAGGACAAGCTCTGCCGCCTGAATCCTGCCCTTTACCACCCCTGAGCCGCGCCTCAGTTGCCTGGAGTTCCAGTTCCTTATTTCATACCATGACTTGCTGACTGGCTGTGATGCTGACAGTCCAATACAGATAAGGAAACCGGAATGTTCCCAATAAGGGAGCGAGTTATCAAATCTGAGATACACAATTCAGTTTACACTTTTATTGTGAAGGATAATTATGTCTCTGCTTAAGTAAGACCCTGCGCATTGAGTGCAGATGTCAGAGCAAGAAAGTGTTGACTAAGACTGGGTTCCTGCTGTGAAGTGCGCGATGTGTGAAATTCCAGCATATGTGCAGAAATTTAAACCCATCATTTACTGACAGGCAATAATTACTTTAATGAAGTCAGGAGACTATTTCAAACAAGCAATTAGAGTTAACAATAAAACTGTAAACAGGACCCTAATTAATGAATTTTCAAACTGTACTTCCCTCCTCTGAATGCTATGAGCTATAAAAAGGAGAATAACTCATATTATCGAATCCTTACGTCATGCTGGCACTGTGCCGAGCTCTTTGTATGTATTCTTTAATCGTCACAACAATTCTGTGAGGCGAACACTAGTACTATTCCCATTTTGCAGATGAAACTGATCCTTGGAGGTGAAACACATTTCCCAGTGTCACAGTGCTTAGTATGATTTAAACATTGGCTAGTTTGCCTCTAGAACCTGAGCTCTCAACTATGACACCTAGCTTATATAGCCTATATAACGCATAGGTAAAACCCACTTCCCAGTTATGTTTGCCAGTATGTGCCAATAGGAAGCACGTGGTACATTCGGAAGAGCATAACCCATTTATGAATAGTCTTTCTTCAAAGAGTTGTTGACAGAGCTGTAGGTATAAAGGATCCACAAAGAGGAGCATAGTCATGTAAAAGGGAGCTGTTAGTGTCTAAGTTGAAGGGACAAGAGGAGGGAGCTGTTAGAAGCACGCAGAAGAGACGCATCTAGATTTCGGTCAGGAGGCACAATTGGACCAAGGCAGCCTTGCAGGGAGGGAGCCAGGGAAATAAATCACCTCACCTTCCGCCCTCCCTCCAGTTTCCTTTCTGAGCTCCCCACTGGCCAGACCTAATGAGGAAGGCAGGTGGTATTGTCATGCTTCCAACTGTGCTGGAACAGCACACGCAAATGTAGAGTAAACTTCTGAGATCCAAAGAGGCCTACCAAGTGTGTGCCTCTTTCTTTGTGGTGGGAAGTATAAAGCAGAGCCACTTGTCCCTTACTTTAGAAAGGATATCCAGACATGTCCCAGATTGCTAAACCTTCTAAAAACCTCACTAATATGGCAAACCCCTGAACTTTTGTAGAATTTATCTTCTACCCTCTGGCATACATATATCTTTCAGAGGCATACAGGCTTCTTGCTGCCTCCTTCTCCTCAAGTCATTAGCCATATGCTACCATGTAACGGAGCGGCAGGATGCTATGGGGCCTCTGGACTGTATTAAGACAGGGAGGAGGAGGATTGACACAGCCCTGGGGTGTCTTAGTGAAGATATACCGTTGTTCTTATCATGTAGATTCAAACTGCTTGTAATTTGCCTTAATGATTGAGAGGGAAAAGAAAGCATTTTCCAGGTCAATAGCTGCCTACCAGGTGCCAAGGGGTGTTTTGATTTTATCAGTAAAGAAACCATATCTGGAAGCACAGTCGTGATTGGTATCCCCATGTGATTAAGTTCATGACATTTGCTATCATTCACTCATTGTTTTGGCGTCTTTCAAGACTTGGATGGTGTCACAGTCTTTTCAGTTTCCCCTGGAATGCAGTATATTACTTGGTTTACTCTTGTTGGGGAGGAAGTAGTTGCAGGAGCTTGCATTTGACTCATCCTACCGCCATAGCCCCCCTTGCCTGGGCCAGGGAACAGAGGAGGAGAATCCCCTGATTACTGACTGCTACTCCAATGCCAGCTCCTCTGAGACTAGGAAAATAACTATAGGAGGGGACTTCTGTCCCTTGGGCTGATTGTTAGACTCAGACCAAGACTCCATCTATCACCTGACTTCCCAAAGCCCCTGTTCTGACAGGTGGACCGCTGCGGCATTTTGGTTTCTGGGAATCAGTGTAGGTTTAGAGTCTATAAGAATCCCACAAAGAACTGGATACTTTTCTTTCCCTAAAATATGGTCACAATTACCTCTTGAAAAAAAAGGCTTAAAGGTTTATGTTTACTCCTGTGGCCTCGAGGGCTTCACGCCCATTAATTGACTTAAGTTGGGGAGTTGTAAAAGGCCATGAATTGTCACTTTAGTGAGTTGACTTAGGCAGAAAAAATCTTAGTCTACTAAGCAAAAATCTATGTATGCCAAGTAGCATGTTGGTAGGCTTGATGTATTTCATTTTTGAGAACTCCATGATCAATTAAACATCTCCACAGATGGCAGGTCAATGCTTTGATTACCATCTTGTTCCTGGGTCTTCATGTGTAAATTGCACCTACCAGGTCACGGAATGACTCCATCCTGCCAATTATTCCCATTGAGAACAGGACACACAATCCCACGATAGCATTCCCTACCATCAGCTGTGACCTACAGAAGACAGCCATCACAGAACTCTTTGAGGCTGATGACACTCCCAATGTTTGTCATAATGCCTTGATGAAGGAAATGCTGTCCAGGCCCTCATGGACTATTGCTGTGGCCATCTGATCTCCCAGGACATTGCCTTCTACCTGAATTTTATTCCATGGTGCGCTAGGTAATAACTTGAGTGACTATGATGTCACTGCATGCCACAGATTGCCTATTCCTGTCTTTCTCCTCAGCAAGAAGGTTATTCTGGTGCTCTTCCGTATGACCAGATCAATCTCAGAATCTCACTCTGAAAGTCTGTTTCATGGGGCCACTTAAGGAACTGAAAAAAAATTGGAAAATTGGCCTGATTCATGGAAGATTTTTTAATGAAGGGATCGTGTATAGAGGCATAGGTGTGAACAAACTGCAAGGGATTGTGGAGTAAGGGAAGTGTGGTAGTGGTGAGGGCATTACCAGCCTTAGACTCAGGGAATGAAGGGAGAGGGGAGTTACCAGATCTTGGAAGGGAAGACTTGTGTAAAGGGAGACTATTTTGAGAGGAGCAGTGGCCTTTGGGTAAGGGACACAGTCAAGCCAGAGCAACTTCATGGGGAGGAAGCCAGAGAATTAAATACCCTGACCTTATTTTCTTCCTTCTCCTGATCTACAGCTGGAGATCGCATTGTCCAAGTTTACCCAGAAGCCTGATAAGGTCCTTATTGGTCACCTTCTGATGAAGGCAGAGAGCAGGATGGAGACTGGAGAGTAGATCTAGAGGGGCCAATGGAAATGTCTGTTATACTCTGTGTGAATAGAACATCCTCATCTACCAGTGTGTTCTGCTCAGGTTCCAGATAGCTTTCTACAACTTTCAGCCACTCAGAAATGGGGAAATCTGCACCAGGTAGAGGGCTTTATGCCTTTCTAGGTGGTTACAACAGTTACCATTTAATGTCTCCTGAGCCCAGACACTATTTTCTTTATTCTGTTGACCTTATGTCACTTGATATTTGCTTACATTACTCTGTCTTCTCAGAGTGATCGTTCATAAGTGTGCCTACAGTTGTTCTCTAACTTGGCACTTTTATCTCCCACTCCTCAAGACTTTTTCATTTCTGTCAAAGAAACACTCCACCCGGGACATTGGGACCATCTTCGTCATAGCTATCTTGTTATCTATCATCAAGCCAGTCACCAATTAGTTAATTTCCTTTACAGCTCCAATTTCTCTCTCTCCTATTGTAACCACCCTTACACAAACCTTTATCACCTCCGACCTGAATTTTGGTGATAGAGCCTTTTCTTTTCTTTTTTAAGTTACACCTGTCACAGTCCATTGTTTAAAAAAAAATTCTCAATATAAGAAAAAACAATTTGTAAGTTTTATTGAGGCAGTTAATCTACAAGTCTGTGATAACTTTTACAACAAAGCAACCCAGTCATACATAATACACATATCTATCCTCTCTCAGATTCTTTTCTCAACATAGATGGTCACAGAATACTGGGTAGAGTTCTCTGTGCTATACAGCAGGTTCCCATTGGCCAATTGTTCCATATACCTCAGTGTGCATATGCTAGTCCCAACCCCGCAGTCCGTCCCTCCCCTCTGAAAACTATAAGACAGTGTTGAAGGAAATCAAAGATGACAAAATCAGGTGATAGCCCCTTAATGGTCACAATAACCTTCTGAGATGTCTTTTTTGAGCATGAAACAATTCTCTCTCTAAAAAAGTCAACGAGTCCTCAGTATCTCCAGGAACAGTGCCACGCTGCTTAGCATGACATTCAGCTGCCACCTTTCTCTTCAAACTTGTCTATCTATAGTTTTGCCTGGCAGCTCCAGTGAAACCGCTCAGTTCCTTATCCTCTGAGATTGTTAAATGTATTTCGCCTTGAATGTGTTGTTTCTTCTTTTTGGAGTGGCCTCTTTCTTCCACTTCAGTTGTCTAAGTCCTATTCTTGACTCGTGGTTCCGCTCAGCTCCCGTTCCCTGCCCCCACCCCCGCCACAGTGCCTGTACTCAAACTTCAGTTATATCTTCTACATTCTCATAACACTTGCTACCTGTGAATGGACATGGTAAAACTAGTACCGATTTCCTAGGGCTTTTAAAAATGGCACTCTTAGAGATTTGTTGTGAGACTTATGTAAGTTAATATCTGTATACTTTTTAGAGTGATACCTGGTACAGAGTAAGCTCTCAATAAATTTGAGCTATCAGGAGTTCTCTTGGGGTGTAGTGCGTTAAGGATCCTGCACTGTCACTGAAGTGGCTCGGGTCACTGCCGTGGAGCGGGTTTGATCCCTGGCCTGGCTAGGGAGTTCTACATGCTGTGGGTTTTGCCACCCCCCAATTTTAGCTATCAAAACTTTTATGATTAGTATACTAATTGACAGATGAGTTGTAATCATACTTTATGTTATTTTGCATGTATATGGAATATTCCCTGATTAAATTAGACTTCCGTCCCTATGAAGGAAGAGTATGAATTCTTAACCAATTGCTGTATTTTCAACATTTAGCATAAAGTCTGGCAGAGGGCGGGCCTGAATATAGGCTTTTGGGTGGTCGACGATGATGCTGGTCATGACGGTGCCTGCTGCTCTTTTCTCTGCTGCTTTTGGAAAGTGGCTGTAATACATCTGTTTGTAAAATGTTTGATTGCGATGTAAAGCTGGTACATAGCTCACAGACTGTTTAGTTCCACATCATCATCTTCTTGATGGTAGAACAGATTCAAGGGAGAGCAAGGACTTGCCCAAATCCAGAGCTGCCTGTTCGGGACAGAGTCAGGGCTAGCCTCTGACTCTGTATTCCAGATCAGTGAATTGAACAGGTATTTACTGAGCAGCTACCACATATCAGCTACGGTGCTAATTGTTGAGGACATATCTGTGACCAGGACAGAGTCCTATCCTTTCACGCCATTTACTTTTTAATGGTGGGAGAGACCTAAACATGTAGGCAAGCAAACAAAAAGGGATAGTGACTCTGCAGGAAATAAGGTGATTGAAGGACTTACAGTGAAGACATACGTGTTGGAGGTCTTCCTGACGCGACAGTTAATGTGAGTCTTGCACAATGAGGAGGAGACAGCCAAGGGAAGATCTGGGCAAAGATGGTTTCAGGTACGAGGAAGAGGAACTGCAAAGGCCCTGAGGTGGAGGACTGAGCCTAGTGCTATTACAGGAATTGTAAATGTGGCTGGTGAAGCCAAAACCTGGTGCACCAATGAGAAAATGATAGGATTTGAGGTCCGAGAGCTAGTTGCTAGTCTAGGCACATAGAGCTCTGTAGGCTATAGTAAGGGCTTTCTGTTTGAGTTTTATGACCCTGTTTATGCTTTAAAATGATCATTTAGACTGTTGTATGAAATAATTACACAGAGAAGGCAATGGGTGTGTCAGGAAAATTATTGCAAACATGGAACTCAAACAGGTTACTGAGCTCTTCTCAGTACAGTCCTGGATTTGATGTTCTATTGTCTAGGCAGTTATATAAGTTTCTGAAGCAGAGGATAACTTGTAGATTTTCACCCAACAGAGAGGCAAATGATTTTTTTTTTTTGCCATTCTCATTGTAAAACAAACAAACAAAAAAACAATGTTTATGGTTATGGCATTGTTGGACTAGTTTTGTATCTAATCATAAAGTAATATCCTACCATTACTAGAAATAGCTTCTCAAATGGTCTTTGGACCGGATTTAAGATCTTACTGGTTCCGGCATTAAGCAGTGCATTGGCCCAAATCTTTGATGTGTTTATTTGAAGCATGAGTGTATCTTATTGAATATTAAACTTGAACAAGTGAAGGAGGCAGATTAGTTAGAGGGCAGTTGGAGTAGTCCCAATGAGCCGTGACAAAGTCTTGGACTAGGGTGGTGGTAGTGAACATGGTTGGAAGGGACTGGATTTCTTAAATATTAGAGGTAGAGCCAACAGGGTTTCTGGCTAACGGAACATGGGGTATCAAGGAAAGAGCAATCAAAGATTCCTAGATTTTTTTGCCTAGGTAAACTGCTAGTGCCATTAACTGAAGTGGGGAAGATTGGAGGTCGCAGAGATTGGCAGAGCCTGTGAGGTGGAAAATCAAAAAGTCCAGTTTTAGGCTAGGTCGAAAAGTGTCAATTAGTCATCCACGTGGAAATGTGAAATAGGCTCTGGGATACGAGTCTAGGACTTCAGAGAGAATTCTGGGTTAGAGATAAAGACTTAGCTGTTAATTGAATTTAAGTGATGTTTAAAGCCTGGGCCTGGATGGAGCTGGAATTCTTAAGGAAATTTAGAAAAATGGGTGTTATTAGGCTCTGTTACATATGCAGAACTTTGAAGGCAGGGTCTAGAACCCCCTAGTTCTTACATGATCCAGGTGATGACTTTGACACCAAGAAACGATCTAGACAGTTTGGCAAACCTTCCTCTGTTTAGGCCAGAAAGCCTAAAATATGTACTATCTGGACCTTAACAGACTATCCCAGATCTGCCACTGTAGCAGGAAAGCAGCCATAGACAACATGTAATGCCTGACCACAGCCATGTTGCAATAAAATTTTATTTACAAACCTGAAATTTGAATTTTATGTAATTGCCATGTGTCAAAAAATATTTTCCTTTTTTCTTATTTACCACACTCATGGCATGTGGAAGTTCCCCGGCCAGGGATTGAACTCCCATCACTGCAGTGACAATGCCAGATCCCTAACCCACTGTGCCACAAAAGAACTCCATATTTTTCTTTTTTAAATAGTGATTTTAATATTTTTAGATCCCACATATAAGGGAAAATTATATAGGATTTATCTTTCTCTGACTTATTTTACTAAGTATGATACCCTTCAGATCCATCTATGTTGTTGCCAAGGGCAATGTTTTTTATGGGTAAGTAGTATTCCACTGTGTGTGTGTGTGTCCCTGTCCCTTCATCTATTGAATACTTAGGTTTCTTCTGTATTTTGGTTGTTGTAAACAATGCTACTGTGATTTTTGGGGTGCATGTACCTTTTCAAATTACTGTTTTCATTTTCTTTGGATATATGCCCAGGAGTGAAATTGCTGGATTGTATGGTAGTTCTGTTTTCAGTTTTTTGAGAAACCTTCGTACTGTTTTCCACAGTGGCTGCATGAATTTACATTCCCACCAACAGTGTACAAGGCTTCTCTTTTCTATACATCCTGGACAACATTTGTTATTTGTGGTCTTTTTGATAATAGCTGTTCTGACAAGTGTGAGGTAATATCTCACTATGTGTTGTCTCCCCCCCCCGCCCCACCACTGTACCAGGGACACGTGGAAGTTCCTGGGCCAGGGGTCAAACCCGAGCTGCTGCAGTGACAACATGGGATTCTTAACTCTCTGCATCTCCAGGGAGCTCCTCATTGTAGTTTTGACTTGAATTTCTCTGATGGTTAGTGATGTTGAACATCTTTTCATATGCCTGTTGGCCATCGTCTATGCGTTGTCTTTGGAGAAATGTCTGTTTAGGTCTTGTGCCCATTTTTAAATTGGATTATTATTGTTTTTGGTCTTGAGTTGTTTGAGCAGTTTATGTATTTTGGATATTAAACCCTTATCTGTCATATCATTTGCAAATATTTTCTCCCATTCAGTAGATTGTTTTTTCATTTTGTCGATGCTTTCTTTTGCTTTGCAACAGCTTTTAAGTTGAGTTGGGTCCTGGTTTTTAAATTTTTGCCTTCATTTCCTTTGATTTAGAGTACAGATCCAAAAAAAAAAAAAAAATACCGCTGTTATTTATGCTAAAGTGTGTTCTGCCTATGTGTTCTAGCCTTTATGGTTTCTGGTCATATGTTTAGGTCTATTAATCCATTTTTGCTTTATTTTTGTATGTGATGTCCAGTTTTCCCAGCATTATTGTCGAAGAGACT
>PVHT020000015.1:33815699-34018206 GCA_004024745.2 Catagonus wagneri | reverse complement strand
CTTTAGAATTTTCTAGGTATAATATCTTGCCATCTGTAAACAGTGACAGTTTTACTTCTTACTTTCAATTTGAATTCTTATTTCTTTTATCTGATTGCTGTGGTCAGGACTTCCAGTTCTACGTTGAAGTGATGAGAGTTGGCATCCTTGTCTTGTTCCTGATCTTAGAGGAAATGCATTCATCTTTTCACTGTTGAGTATGATGTTAGCTGTGGGCTTATCATACATTCCTTTTATTATGTTGAAATATGTTGCCTCTACACCCACATTGTTGAGAGTTTTTATCATAAATGGATGTTGAATTTTGTCAAGTTTTCCTGCATCTATTAAGATGATCATATGGTTTTTACTGTTCAATTTTTTAATGTTGTGTATTACACTGATTTTACAGATAAGTGACCTATCCTTACATCGCTGGGATAAATCCAGCTTGATCATGGTGTAGTATCCTTTTAACATTGGTGGATTCTGTTTACTAATATATTGTTGAAGATTTTTGCATCTGTGTTCAATGGCATTGATCTGTAATTTTCTTCTTTGGTGATATCTTTGTCTGGCTTTAGTATCGGGGTGATGCTGACCTTATAGGATGAGTTTGAAAGCATTCCATGCTCTGCAATCTTTGGGAATAGTTTGACAAGGGTAGGTGTTAACTTTTCTCTAAATGTTTCGTTAGAATTAACCCATGTGCCATCTGGTCTTGGATTTCTGGGCATTTTAGAAATTTTCTTCCTGCCATATAGTACTGGGAAGTATATCTAGTCACTTGTGATGGAGCATGATGGAGGATAATGTGAGAAAAAGTCACTTTGCTGTACAGTAGAAAATCAACAGTGTAAACCAACTCTTATGGAAAAAATAAAAATCCTTAAAAAAATAGAACAAAAAAAATTTGCTGATTCAATTTTGTTACTAGTAATTGGTCTGTTCATATTTTGTTTCTCTGTGGTTCAGTCTTGGGAGATTGTACATTTCTAGGGAGATTGTACATTTTGAGGAACTTGTTCATTTTTTCTAACTTGTCCAATTTATTGGTATGTAAGTGTTTATAAAAATCTCTTATCATTTGTATTTGTGTGGTGTCAGTTGTAACTTCTATTTTTTCATTTCTGATTTTATTGTCTTGGAGCCCTCTTTTTCTTGAGTCTGGCTTAAGATCTTAGTTACCTAAATTTTTCTTATCATTTTTAAATACTACCTGTTTACCTTTTAAGTTCATTTATTTTTGCTCTGTTATGATTTATTTCCTTCTAACTTTGGGTTTTGTTTTTCTTTACCTAGTTTCTTTAGGTATAAGGTAAGGTTTTTTTGTTTTTTTGTTTTTTTTTTTCCTGAGCTAGGTTTGTTTTGCTGTAAACTTCCCTCTTAGAACTGCTTCTGCTGTATCTCACAGATTTTGGTGCATTGTGTTTTCATTTGTCTGAGTATTCTTTGATTTTTTTTCCCCTTTGATTTCTTCTGTGATCCATTGTTTTGTAGCATATTGTTTAGGTTCCACATGTTTGTGTCTTTTGAGTTTATTAGTTGATTTCTAGGCTCATGGCATTGTGCTCTAGAAAGACGTTTGATACGAATTAAATTTTCTTAAATTTGCCAAGGCTCATTTTGTGGTCTAGCATATGATCTCTCCTGGAGAGTGTTTCATTTGCATTTGAAAAGAATGTATATTCTACTGCTTTTGGATAAAGGTTCTTTACATATCTATTAAGTCCAGTTGTTCTAGTGTGTCATTTAAGGCCAGCATTTCCTTATTTTCTGTCTTGGTTGATTTGTCTGTTGGTGTAAGTGGGGTGTTAAAGGCCCCTAATATGGGGGCTGCTATGTTGGATGCATATATATTGAAAATTTTTATATTTTCTTTGCCACAGCAGTGATAATACTGGATCTTAATCTGGTAGGCCACCAGGGGACTCCTCATAATTTTTTTGACATCATATTTTACATAATTTGTGTGTATCCCTTGATTGCTAACTATAGATAATTTTACTACTTTTGTCTTTTAACCTTTCTGCTAGCTTTGTATGTGGTTGAGTGCCTCTACTGTGTATTTGCCTTTACCAATGAGTTTTATCCTTCCATAGTCTTTGTTTCTAGTTGTAGCATTTTCTTTTACACTTATAGAAGTCCCTTTGACACCTCTTATAAAGATGATTTCATGGTGCAAAACTCTTTAGGCTTTTCTTGTCTGGAAAGCTTTTGATCTCTCCATCAAATATGCCTTTTTTTTTTTTTTAATGTAGAGCCGCACCCGCGGCATATGGAGGTTCCCAGGCTAGGGGTCTAACAGGAGCTGTAGCCGCCGGCCTTCACCACAGCCACAGCAACGCGGGATCCGAGCCGCGTCTATAACCTACACCACAGCTCACGGCAACGCCAGATCCTTAACCCACTGAGCAAGGCCAGGGATCAAACCCGCAACCTCATGGTTCCTAGTCGGATTCGTTAACCACTGAGCCACGAAGGGAACTCCTCTCCATCAAATATGAATGAAAGCCTTGCTGAGTTAGAGCATTCTTGGTTCTAGGTTTCCACTTCACTTTAAATATGTTGTGCCACTCTCTCTGGCCTGCAGATCTTCTGCTGAAAAGTCAGCTGATGGTCTTATGGGAGTTTCCTTGTATGTAACTTGTTGCTTTTCCTTTGCTGTTTTTAACATTCTCTTTATATTTAATTTTTGCCATTTTAATTATAATGTATCTTGGTATGGATCTCTTTTGGTTGATCTGTTTAGTATTTTCTCTGGTTCCTGGATATGGGTGTTACCTTTCACGAGTTAACAAAGTTCTCAGCTATTCTGTTTTCAAATATGTTTTCTGCCACTTTCACTCTCTCTCCCCTTTCTGAGACCCCTATAATGCAAATGTTAGTACTCTTAATGTTGTCTCAGAAATCTCAAACTATCCTCATTTCTTTTTTTTTTCCTGTTCAGCCTCAGTCATTTCCACTATTCTGTCTTCCTCTCACTGATTGTTCCTCTGTATCATCTATTCTGTTGGTTACTTCTAGTGTATTTTTCATTTCAGCTACTGTATTCTTCATTTCTGTTTTTTCTTTATATTTCAAATTCTTTGTTAGTAACTTCTAACTTCTAACTCTATTCACCCATTATTCTTTCAAATTCTTTGAGTATCTTTACGATTATTTCCTTGAGCTCTTTCTTGGGTAGATACCTATCTCTACTCCAGTTAGTTTTTCTTGTAGGGCTTTATCTAATTCCTTTGGAACAGGTTCCTCCGTCTCATTTTGGATAATTTGCTGTTTTTATTTCTGTGTATCAGTTTGGTTATGGTTCTCAATCTTGGGGGAGCAGCCTTTTGAAAGAGCTGTCCTATGCATCTGCATCCTATGATCACATTCCCCTCTGGTCACCAGACCTATCTGCTCTAGGGTTGTCCCCTATGTGGGCTTGTACGTCCTTATATTGTGGTAGGCTGACCATTTTGAGTGCTCTGTTAGGTATGGCTGGTCTCCTGTTCAGCTGTTTCCTAGTCCCTGCCTTGTGCATAGGCTGCTGGCTGCTGCTTGGTAGGGTTGGGTCATGAGGCTGGTGAACCTTGGGGCTATACTGGCTTATTTGTGGGCAGAGCTATTTTCTGGGGTGGGTGGTTGTGGATCCAGTGTTCCTGGACCTAGTGTTGACATGCTTCTGGGTGGGACCTGTTCCTGACATAGCTGACATTGGTTCTGGTATGTCCCAATGCTGGTGCTAACATGTTGGTGAGTGGTGCTGGATCCTGGGGCAGCTGGCTGAGGAGTCCAAAGTGTATCAGAGCTGGTGTCGGTCTGCTCGTGGTCAGAGTAGGGTCCTGATAGGGCCCAGTGCTGGTATCTGCCACTGGAAAGTGGTGCCTAGCCCAAGGAATCCCAGGGCTAGTGCTATCTCACTGGTGGTTGGAGCCATGTCTCATGGTTTTTGGCTGCAGGTCCCTGCAGTCCCAAGGGTGGTGTCAGCTCATTGATGGGTAAGGGTGGATCCTGGGGCCACTGGCTGAGGGACCCAGTGCTGGAGCTGGACTGCTGGCAGGATGGCCCAGAGCCCAGAACTTTCTGGGACTGGTGCCAGACCTCTGGTATGTTAGCTGGGTACTGACCAGGCAGGCTGCTGGGTTTCAGTGTTCCTTGGCCAGTGTTGTCCTGCTGGTGGGTGAGTTCTGGGTCCAGGAGATCTTGGGATTGGTTCCTGCCCATGGGTGGGTCAAGGTGGACCCTGGGACTAGTGCTAGGCCACTGGTAGAGCCTGGTCCTGGGGTCTCTGATTGCAGGACCGAGGAGTCCTAGATCTGGTGTCAAGACGATTGGTAGGTGGGGTTAGGTCCTGAGGCAGGTGGCTGTGGGGCCTATGATATCCCAAAGCTTGTACTGGCCAGCTGGTGAGTGGGGCTATATCCTGGGGTGGCTGGCTGAGGGTCCTACAATGTATCAGAGCTGGTGTTGAGCTATTGCTGGTCAGGATTGTGGTTCAGTGGTTCCCAAGGCTGGTGTTGCCCTGCTGACAGGTTGGCTGGGACTGCAGGGTTGTGGTTGTCATGAGGCTAGTGCCCACCTGCTGGTAGGTGGAGCTGGGGCCCAGGGTCTCTGGCTGCAGACCCTGAGAGTTTTTGGGCTAGTGCTTGTGTACCAGTGTATGGAGCCAAATCCTGGGCCCTCTGGTGGATAAGGCCATGTCCAGGGGTGGCTGTGGGCTTAGCCTGCTTGCTGTTGGGTGGGACTGTGTCCCTGCCCAGCTAGGTCCTTGCCCTGAGGCATCCCAGTACTTGTCTACTGGCCGGAAAGAGTGAGGGGATTCCACAATGGTATTTGCTAGCACCAGTGTCCACGTGGTATAAGGACTTCCCCAAAATGGCTGCTGCCAGCGTTTACATCCCTAGGGTGAGCGCCAGTTGCTTCCCTCCTCTCCAGGAGGCTCTCCAAGATGAGCAGGTAGGTCTGACTCGGGCTCTTTTCAAATTACTGATTCTGCCCTGTGTGTTAGGGAATGTGAGATTATGCGCGTGCCCTTTAAGAGTGGAGTCTGTATTTCCCACAGCCCTCTGCATCTCCTAAAAGTAAGTCCTGCTGGCTTCAAAGCCAAACGTTCTGGGGCTCATCTTCCTGGTGTGGGACTCCTGGGCTGAGCAGCCTCAGGGGGTGCTCAGACCCCTTGCTCCTTAGGGGAGAACCTCTGCAATTGTAATCATTCTCCCATTTGTGGGTTGCCCACTGAAGATTATTGGGTGGAAGTTTGGAGACACCTGATTTAAAACAGAGGAACTGTAATGGATTCTCCAGGGAAGCAGAACCAGTAGGATGTATATATAATAGAAACACGGATAATTGTCGTAAGGAGTTGGCTCACACGATTGTAGAGGCTGAGAAGTCCCAAATTCTATAGTGAGGTGGAGACCCAGGAGAGCTAATGGTGTTTTTCTTTTTGTGTGTATGTTTTTAGGGCTACACCTATAGCACATGGAAATTGCCAGGCTAGGGGTTGAACCTGAGCTGTAGCCACTGGCCTACACCACCGGCACAGCCATGCCAGATCCGAGCTGCATCTGTGACCTGCACCACAGCTCACGGCAATGCCGGATCCTTAACCCACTGAGTGAGGCCAGGGATCAAACCTGCCTCCTTGTGGATGCTAGTCAGATTCATTTCCCCTGAGCCACGATGGGAACTCCTGACGGTGTTCTTATAGTCCAACTCTGAAGGCCTGATCATCCAGAGAGCTGGTGGTGTAGGTTCCAATCCAAAATTTGGCAGGCTCCAGACCCAAGGATGGCCAATATTTTAGTTCAAGGGCAAAGTAGGACAAGACCAATACCCTAGCTTAAGAACTCAGCAGGAGGAATTTCCCCTTCTCAGCGTGAGGGTCAGCCCCTGTGTTCTAGTCAGACCATCACCTGATTAGATGAGGCCCACCCATGTTAGGGAGTGCCATCTGCTTTACTCACTTCTCAGTGTTAATCTCATCTAAATACACCCTCATATAAACACCCAGAGTAATGTCTGACTAAATATCTGGGCACCCTGTGGCCCAGTCAAGTTGATAAATAAAATTAACCCCGACAGGGAATCTATTTTGCTACTTAAACCTGTTTATTCCTTTGTGCTATTGGGAAATTGTAGCCTTGCCTCGAAGGTGAAGCATAAGTGTAGCACTGAGGTGATGGCCGACCTCCAATGTTGGAAACCTGCTAGATCTGCTCATGGCATGCCCCAAGCCACACTCTGTGTTCTGGGCTACCTCACTTTATACTGTTAGGTGCTTTTAGATCTTTGAACATTTTTACATCAATCCACTTTTTTTATTAAAGAAATTCTGGCCTTACAAAAAGAGAAATATTGCCAACAAATGTAAGCAGATGGGAGCATTTTTGAACTAAGAGAGCAACTGATGCTGAGAGGAAAACATTTTAGGAAGCTGGTATTCTAAGAAAAATTAAAAAAAAATGGCACAGCATTGTAAACCAACTATATACTCTAATGAAAATTAAACAAAATAAAAATTAGATAACATCAACAGCAAAAGAAAGCTGGATAGCCTTGTTATATTTGCTTAAATGGAGGTATACTTCAAGCCGTTTGCTTCCTCACCCTGATCAGTGAGGATTTCTGCTTGTTAAGTAAGCAAAATCTCCAACTGTGTTAATTTTCTTGGGTGATATTTGGTCGAAGCAGGGTGAGTCTGAAGGGTAAACTATTTCGGGGCATGTGTCCATTTCATTTTTCATCCTAGATCCTTTTATTTGCTCTGGCTCCAAATCTGTTAGGTTTTTCTCTTAAGATGTGCGGGCAAGAGAAGAGACAGATACTGGGCAAAGGTCACTGTGGGTGAGGGCGTGGGGGCTCCTGCATAAAACTGGTTTGCTCGGGCCCCTCTGGAGCGTGGCAGATGGGGACGGCTGCCAGTCAGAGCCCCCGAGCTGTGAGGCCGGCAGAAGGCAGGCTCTATAGCAAAGAAGATAATTAGTCCCTGCCTGCCATCTTCCACCCTCACAGTCCCCTGTAGTCCGCTTCCTGTATGTAAAACGGGTCTCTGGGGTCTGTAGGTGGCTGGGGATAGAGGCAGAGAAGCCTCCTGCAATGTGTTTGGCTCTGGCTGGCCCAGAGGAGAGCCCTATGGAGATTTTGCTAAAAAAAAAAATCAAGGGAAGAGAGAAAATATTTGCAGAATGACAAGTAGTGGAGCTCTGTCAGGGCAGCCAAAGTCAGAACAAAAGCGAGATCCTGGAATGCTCTGGAGCCTTCTCATTTGACACAATCAACCCCCCCACCTCCAACCCCCAATTTCCTGCCTACCTCTTGCTCCTGTATCTTTAATTTAAAGGCAGTTGGCTTGTTACACACTGGAAGCCCAAAGGGCCAGGGAGAAAGAGATAATGCTAGAAAGGTCTGCATGGGGGATCCCACAAAGTAGAGTTGTTTGAATAACAAAAAAGCAAAGAGAACAATAGGAGACCAGTCACAAGGAATGGGGCCAAGCAGAGGCGCCCCGTAATGTTGAAGAGAGATGCAGGAAGCGGCGTGTGAAGCAACTGTGGTTTCTCTAAAAGGAGGCCTTTGCTTTATTTTTCATCTCTCAAAAGGTGTCAACTTAAGAAAACCTTACAGCTCCTGTGGGCTACTGGCTCTCAAAGGGAAATGAATTATTTAGGAGTGTGATGAATAGTTCATCAAACCTCCCTGCACCAGGGTTGCTGCTTTGGCTCAGAGTAATCAGCCAGGAGCGGAAGGAGGGCAGGCTCTTTCCTCAATGATTCTTTCTCTCCCCCCCCCCCCCCCAACTTCGGAGGGGCCAGAAGTGGGAGGGTGAGGGTGACTGCCTGGGGTGGCTCCCTCATCTCAGATGGGAAGAACCGACAGGCCGAGCTGAATACAGAGGTCATTCCCAGGACCGGCCTGCAGGGGGAGCCGGCGCCCTACAGTGGAACACGCTCTCTTCCTAAGGGAGCCTCTTCCGTGGGAGAGCTCCAGGAAGCCTCGGTTTGGTCCCGAATCCCCATCTCCCATCTGGCGGAGCAGGCATCAGGTGCTTCCAGGCCATTTCTGCCTCCGCTTTTCCTGATTGCAGGCCCTGGGGCCTATTGGGGTCTGGAGGGTGAAGGTTGTCTAACGGAGAAATGCGAGGCAGCGGCTAGCCGCAAAGCTGTGCCTCCAAGGCTGCCTCCGAACAGCCTCGTGGTGCCCCTAGCCTTCCTTCCTCCACCCCACTTCCTGTCTGTCTCACACAGCACCCGCCAACCCACAGCCACAGAGCTACACACTTAGTGGAAGTGGTCAAAGGGGTGGGCCCAGCTTTATGGAGACAGATTTCAGACTGAAGAAGCTGCATCTTTTTAAAGGCAAAGAAACAACATAATCAGAGATCAGAGTTTATGCAGTCACTGGTAGGCTTGGAGAAAGACTAGAACTATACTGGCCTCCGCCTGATTAGTAGGTGAGGGGAGAGGCAGTTTGATCCAGTGAGTGAGTCTCTTTAGTCTGTCAAATGTGGGTTCACGTCAGGGCTCCTTTCCTAAGCTGTTTGACCCCAGACCCGTTACATAGCCCCTCTGAACCTCAGTTTTCTTCCATGTCTGTAGCTCAGGGTCGATAACACCTTTCTCACAAGGAGAGTGTGAGGATTAGATGAGCTAACTTTTGTAATGTCCTTGGCCTATTGTAAGCATTTGATGACTGCTAGCTGTTGCTGTTACTTATATTATTATATTATTCTACCCCCAGATTTGTCATAGATCATGTGGGGAACTGGGCAGAAGAATTTGAATGGCTCTGGGAAAATCCACTCCTTACTGTTGGAGAAAACCATTCGTGCCCAGTTCAGATATCTTCTTTCTTCTTCTAGGCACCTGATGGCTTTTCTCATCGAACTGCTGTTGCCATTCTAGTTTTCTCTCCCCATTTCTCTTGGTCTGTTTTTCCTTTTACTTTACCTCTTGTGTCCTGGGAAAATTTTTCTGAAAGGTTGTGAATGTCTGCTTTATAGCACCATATTCTGTTTAATAACAACTTGCATTTACATTTCCCAGCCTTCATTGCCCACTGTTCCAAACCTGACTTCACACAAAGAAGAAGAATTTAACAGCACACACATGCAGAAATAATAATGTGTCCCAGTTGACTCTCATGCTTCCAAAAGGTTTAGAAAATCATTTTGTACAATTACTCCTAATATGTCGCCCATCAGCTGCGAGACAGTTCTGCGAAAAAACAGCTGCAGTTATTTCACTCAAAATAATGGATTAAGATGATAAATCTGACAAGACCTGCCTAGCAAAGGTGGCGTTGAGCTAGTGCAGTTCTCTTCTGTCATTCGGAATGGCCTCTTTTGACAAGGGGGAAATGTGCTGAGTAAGAGCAGGTTATGTCTCCCAGAAAGCAAGAAAACTGGCAAGCGTGAGGTGGTCATGTGCGCGGAGCTCAACTGGCACAGGAACCTGGCAGTTGTGGCTGGATGTTTATGTTTGCTCGGTGACTCGGGGGCAGCAAGCTCACCATTGACTCCGGAGGCTTAGATAAGATCAAATCATCCTCAGGGCTGCCGTGTATGGGGCTCAAGATCTCTGTGGCTGGGAGGCTTCCAGATGCCCACTAAAAAGTCCGGTTGTATGTTCATTCACTCATTAACCTGTGCCTTTTACCCCTAGCATCCACGATATTCTAGGCACTGGCCCTCTGGAAAGGACCAGAACACGTTCTTTGCCCTAAGGGAGCTCAGAGTAGTCACGGAGACAGACCCATGTAATGAGTCCAAATTAAGAGCCAAGTACTATGTCTGGCAAACTGCTGTGGTGGGTCCTCCGTGCCATCTGCCTTGAATTATCGGGCCAGGGCAGAACTAAGAACAAAAAATAAAAATAATTTCACTTGTTGAGTGCTGCCTTTGTGCCAGGCACTTTACTCGTATTACTTCATTTAATCCTCGCAGCAACTGTATTAGTCAGCTTAGGGCTGCCATAACTGGGTGGCTCTTAACAGTGGTATTTTATTTTTTTTCAGGGTTCTGGGGGCTGGGAAATCTAAGATCAGAATGCTGGCTGATTCAGTTCCTGGTGATGGCTCTCTTGTTGGCTTGCAGACAGCCGCCTTCTGCGCTCACCTGGCCTTACCTTAGTCATAGAGGGAAGGTGGGGGAGGGGCAGTGGAACTGAGTGGCAGGTTGTACTGAAGCACTGATTTTCCAGGTGTGCCCAGTGAGGGTGTGGGCTCTGGGGCGCCCACCCCTACCTCCCATTGCGGTCAGAGCCACTCGGTGTCCATCTGTTATGATAACAAAAGCCCAGAGTTTATTAAGCATTTCCCAGGTCTTGTTTTACGAGCTTCCTGTGTCTTTATTCATTTTAATCAGCACAGCAATGCTGAGGTGGGTACTGTTATTAGCCCCATTTTACAGGTAGCAAAAAGCAGGCATGGAGAAGCGAAGCAACTTGTCCAAGGTCATGCAGGTAGGGTAAGGGGTAGAGCTGGGATTTGAACTCAGGCTCTCTGACAAGTGTTGCCTATGCAGTATGCCGACCAGCTTCCCAGTTTTATTAGAAGTTATGAGTTCTCTTTGCAAGAACTGATATGAATGAGGAATGATACGGATACAGATATTTGAGAATTACTCTAATTATGTCCCCTGGAGGCTTCCAGTTTTTGTTGGGTCAATAGTCCTGTGACTTCCTCTACCCAGCTGCGTTAAGACCTCGGCCTCAACCTCTGACTGCAAATTCGAATCTTGCCCTTGGCTTTGGTAAGCCAGGACTCGGTGGATTTGACCCTGGTGCTACCTGTGAACTGGCAAGGCGCTGCAGCCCAGCTAGGTCTTCTGGTTCCAGACTTTGTTCTCCTGGCTTGTGGCTCTTGACTCTCTCATCCATCTCAGTGCATGAAACCAGCTGATCCCCAGTCCCACCCAGTTTGAGTTGAAACTGGGATTAAGGTCTGTTGGAAGCTGGAGCCATGCGCGAGGGAGGGGCCGGACCCAGTGAGAAAGGCCTGGTCATCAGATGGGCGGGGGAGCAGTCACCGTGCAGCATGCGCCTCCCAATCAAGCCCCAGCCATGCACTCACGCCTCAGTGCTGGGGAGAAAAGGGAGGTACAGAAAAAGTCAAGGGTGCTGCTTCCTGCAGAACTCCATATGACACCTGGACACTGGCAGTGTGGCTTAAGAATGGCTCTGACGGGGTCAAACCTTAGTGACAACGTCAGTCATTTACTTATCACTGGATTCAGTACCCAGGGCGTTTGGAGGCCAGTGCTTGGCTTTCTGCTGAGTAAGGGGTACATGTTTTTGTTGGAAAGGGAATATAGAGTAGGGGACGGACATGGTGTTTATCCAACCTTGTCAGTGAAGGAAGAGAATAAAAATCCAGTACTCACCAGTGTGTGTGAGCAGAAAGCACCTAAATGCATGCGAATTGCATCTAACCCTGTGGTCAGAAGTCATTTCCCTATTTTCTAAATAGGACTATTAATATCCACTTTGCTGTGTTGTTGGGTGGATCAGGTAAAAAACTGTATGTACATGGATATGAAACGCCTACCTCATTGTCTGTCATATAAGGGCACTGATAAATGGAAGCCCTTATTCATGATTATCGTAATTAGTTGTAGTATCATTACTGTTATTAGTGCTCACATGACTGTAAAGACAGTGTGAGTCATGGCTAAGTTTTGTCTGTCAGTGCCGGCGTTAGGAGCTTAATCTATGTGATGGTCTCGATGAATATGCTCCGGGCATTCTTTGGGTCTTTCTAGCTGGATAGTCGGTACTCTGAGAGCAGGAATTTCTCTCCATCAGATTTTGAAACTTGCTGTGGAAGAGAATGTCTACCCAGCTCTACTGGAGAGCTTGTCATCAGACACAGGGCTGCCTGCAGGCGGGCTACAAGTCCCCACCACTAGACTGTAGGTCTCTCCAAGGACATAGATAGCGTCTCTGCCCTCCTTTTTATTACTGGTTGGTGAATTGGTATTGCCGTGAGCTGAACTGGGATGGGAAGGCAGGAAAGGAATGGACACAGAGAGGGTCCAGAAACCTCAGTGGAGCTGGGATTCTATGGAACAGCAAAAACGGCTTTACTCTCCAGTATCCTCCAGCTGGCGAGTGTCCCCAGACACTGCATGGGGATGTTTGCCTTCGTCTTCAAGCCTGGGCACATCTTAGGACCTACTGGATCCGTGTGCTTCCTGATGGATTTACATCTAACACATCAAAATGTTGTTTTCGTAAGAGAGATTTGACATCCAAAAAATCTACTGAGCTGCTTTTACGAACATTTCAAAGCCTTTTTCTTTTACAGGATTGAAACCTCGGTGGTGCCTTCTGTTGTTTCTGGCCTCAGAGTGCCAGAGGGTTCTAGAATAGTAGAGTGTCCCGTGGAGCTTGAGCGACTGGTGATCCGGAGGAGGCTGGAGACTGAAGGGCGGGCATTGGGGGGTCAGTGTGGCTAGGGCATGTGCTTTGTGAATGACGGCCAGACAGGCAGCTGAAGTCCCAAGTATTACCTGTTAAAACCTAGTTTAAAAAAAAAAGAGAAACTGATTCAGGCCTTATTAGCTCGGTTTGTAGCAGGAGGTGCCTCTGTTAAGAGTAGGAGAATCGTTAAGGCGGGAGGGGCCATCGAGTTGGCTGAGCGTTATGTACAAAGCAGCTGCCCCAGGATCCTAAGGGCAAACGCCTGTGAATGGAGCTGGTGGGCACAAGGCACTGAAGAGCGGTGGGCGTTCCGGGTAGAGGAGCGTGTGTGATGCAGCCGTAGTCGGTACGACAAAACCGAACACGGTGCAGGCCGAGCCGTCAGTGGGCCCAGCTCGCCACACAGGTTTCCAGCTTTCAGAATTGTGGTCTAGTGGCCCCCCTCAAATTTGTCAGCAAGGAAACTTAGGTCGGAGAACCGTGAAGTGGCGGGTCAGCAGGTTCTCTGCTAATAAATGGCAGAAAGAGACTTGAACTTGGGAGATTTTTGAGTGTAAGCGCTTCAAGTCTGGTGCTTTCTGTCATGACACCATGCTGCCTCCTTAGATTGACACCTCATCCATCAAAAAAAAAGAGACCTATTGACTGCAATGAAAGAGATCCGTGAGTGACCCCAGCGCTGGTGCTTTGGTGGGAAGAAGACCGAGAAACTCTGGAGGGCGGGAAAATGGAAAAGTGGCCTGGGCATCAGAGTTGAGGAAAAGAAAAATAGGGCACCCTCATCAGAAGCCAGGGAACCTGGACTTTGAGACACTTCTGGACCAAAGGTGACAAAACTCAGGAGACGGGTTTGAGGTGGACATTTAACGGATGGTCAGCCATGGTTGCTAGCTGAGTTAGCACTTGAAAAGCGTTCCTGGAACTCCCTAAGCCAAGATTTGGAGAAGATAGTTGCATTCTCCCTGAGGCTTTGATTTTGAGCAATGTCACATGTGCACACACAGGCTTCTGTGCGTCTAGAGCCGTAAGTTATACACTGCTGCGTGTCTGAGATCAGATACTTGACTGACAAGAAAATGAGTTACACTGCACAAGTATCTGATGTCGCCTCCATATATATAGCTACAGTTTGACAGACGGCTTCTCCTGAGGAAAACTGTACCATCCGCAGGCCTCGTGGCCCCCATTTAATTGCTGTCTAATTTTTACACACGGTTAGCGGTTGATATTACGGGCACCTGTGGGGTGCCATTTCAGGACCTCCGTTTCCTGAACCAACCGTATGATACAATTTTGGGAGTTGACACTGTTCAATAACACCCCCAACCCCTCCCCAAGAATCAACATTCAGTTAAATTTATGGAACGCATAAAGTAGATTAATTCAGGGACATAGTCAACTTCTACGTATTGGGGAGGTGTGTTCAAATCTCGGCCCATAATTTAGGTCTCTATTGTGCAGCTTGATGTCTTTCTGACTCCTCCTACCTCGCAGATGGCAGGGCTCGGTACCCTTTTATTCACGGATAACCCCCTCCCCCCACTTTTCTCAGGGTCCTGTACACTGGGGAGCCCTCTGGTCCTTGGTGTCATCTCCCAGGCATGTCGCACCTTTGACACTCTCCACCTGTCCCCTTGGCTCTAAGGGCTTTCTCCCATACCTCCAAGCGTTGTCGGAGGACTTGGAAATCCTCCTCCTTTCAGGCCACGATCAGGCTCCGAACTTTCCCTTCCTCTCCACCCTCCAAGCTTCTGGTCAGGTAGCAGATTGTAAAGATCCTCTCGCTGGTACCTGTCTCCTCCCCTCTCACAGCGACAGGTCTTTTCTAGTCTGAGGAAATCGAGATGCTTCTCTCGTCAGTAAACAGTCACTTGACCCTCTGTCTTCTCTGGTGTCCTCAGAACCTGAGCTTTGGGACACAAAAACAGATCCCCCCCCCTTCTGTGTTTTCCCTCTCTGAAGAAATGGACATAGAGCTGCTAAACTGCTGGAGTTGGGAAGACTGCTGGTTGCTGGGGCTGAGGCTGCGCCAAACAGCGTCATCCTGATCTGAGACCTAAATGATCCCAATTCATCACGAGCAGCGGCGGCATCTCTTCTTTGTTACCTGATACTCCTCTTGACCCATCCTCTGCTCTGTGAGTTTTATTTCTCCAGGTGGTACCGTCTTTACTCCCCAGAGCTGCTGGGATTTGGGGCTATGGTGTCAGGAGCGGTCTGTGGCCTGGGAACTGGGCAAGGCACCGCACAGGGTGGTCGCTTGATGCCAGATCTTCCTCGCTCCTCCGCCCACTTTAGTGTCCAGTGCAGTTACCATCCGGCCTAATGATGTGGTTTAGTGAATTCCATTCTGAAAGGCCTCAGCTCCTCTTGAAGTGTTCGGAAGAAGCAGCTTGCGTACTTCTTGGCTTGCTGAGGATTTCTAGTTGGAAGTCCAGGATGTCTTTGCCAATGTTTGCAAACCTTAACCCTTCTGATTGCAAAGTGTGTGTGTGTGTGTTTGTGTGTGTGTGTGTGTGTGTGTGTGTCTGAGCACATATCTTTGTGCGCATAGGTAGATTCAGAAGGAAAATGGAGAGAAAAAGAACCGATTAGAGCTGTGTAGAGGGTAATAGAAAGATCCTCAGATTTCAGAAAACCAGTAAGCACTCGAATTCTGGGGAGGAGCACCAGACAGGAGCCGATGCTTGGAGGGTTAATCTAGGAAGCTTGGCTTTGTCTTCAGGGACGGACGGGGAAGAAAAGAAGCTGCAGATACTAATTCAAGCTCATCGTCTCTTCCTTGCTCTCCCCCCACCCTGCCTCCTCATCCCATGGTGAGAAATAATGATCATGTTCCTCACTTGAAAGAGTGGGTAATGGAAGCATGGGGAGAGGAAATGACTTTCTCAGCTAATTGTCAGCAGAGGTTGAAGGACCCGCAAGTGCTGGCTCCCAGGATGCTCTCACAGACATGCGTCCAAAGCCAAGGCTGGCAGCTCAACTCGGCCGGGCAGAGTCTTGTGCTAATGAGAGAGACCAAGGTGGTAGGTTTTCTCTAATTTGGGCCAGGTCACTTTTCTCTGCTCCTGGTTACTGACTGAACCCAGGCCTTGTGCTTTTTTTTTTTTTTTTTTGCTTTTTAGGGCTGCACCCGAACCATATGGAGGTTCCCAGGCTAGGGGTTGAATCAGAGCTGTAGCTGCTGGCCACAGCCACAGCCACAGCAATGCCAGATCCCAGCCGCGTCTGCGACCTACACCATAGCTCATGGCAATGCCGGATCCTTAACCCACTGAGCGAGGCCAAGGATTGAACCCCCAGCCTGATGATTCCTACTCGGATTCATTTCTGCTGTGCCATGACAGGAACTCCCAGGCCTTAGGCTTTTTAACCCCAGACTTAGTCTCTGTCTTAACCTCATCTGAGGCCCTAACTGTGATCATAGGCTCAGTTGGAGAGGGTGTGGAGAAAAGGGAACCCTAATACATTGTTGGTGGGAATGTAAATTGGTGCAACCACTGTAGATAACAACAGTGTAGAGATTCCTCAGAAAACTAAAAATAGAATTAGCATTTGATCCAGCAATCCCACTTCTGGGCATCTATCCAGAGAAAACCATGACTCAAAAAGACACATGTACTCCAGTGTTCATTGCCCTACTCTGTATAGTAGCCAAGATGTGGAAACAAAATGTCCATCGACAGAGGAGTGGATAAAGATGTCCATGTACACGATGGAATATTACTCAGCCATTAAAAGGAAAGAAATAATGGCATTTGCAGCAACATGGATGGACCAAGAAATTATCATGCTAAGTCAGTCAGACAATGAGACACCAACATCAAATGCTGTTACTTACATGTGGAATCTAAAAAAGGACACAATGAACTTCTTTGCAGAACAGATACTGATTCCCAGACTTTGACAAACTTTTGTTTTCCAAATGAGACAGGTTGGGGGGTGAGGGGATGCACTGAGGGTTTGGGATGGAAATGCTATGAAATTTGTGATCATTGTACAACAATAAATGTAATAAAATTCATTGAGTAATAAAAGTAGATCTTAAAAAAGGATTCCAAAGCCAATGATCACCAGAGCCATTTGTGAAAATGGCAGCTGGTACTAAAAACTTATCCCATTCTTGAATCATTTACTCCACTGGTGTGTCAAAGCAGCTGAGACCTCTGAGGTTAGAACCACCTCTTTGGGTTATGACATTGGTAGCCCCTATTTAATTGTATCTCTTACTTGGGAAATACCCCAACTATGTAGATGCTGAGAATTAAAATGCATTTGGGAAAGGAGTTCCATCCTGAGTAACGAAAACAGACTGTTTCCAGAATTCACAGTGGCCCCTAAGTTTGGTGAGCTAACAGGTTTAACTAGACACTGGACAAAGAAGACTTAAAATAGAGTAAATCTCTCTCAATAGTTAAAAACATATACTTGATGCAACTTGAGACTCAACATTTGTACACGTATAGGGAGAAGCTAACTTTTAGGTACCCAAAGGGCAATCATGTCAAAAGTGGGGAAAGAGGGGAGTTGACTCTCCACTTCTAAGCAATAGTCAAAGCCTAGGCGATGAATTGAGATTTGCTAGACTGTAGAATATTGCACACATGCGACCCATAGACAAGCTTTTGGCCTGCTCAAGATTTCTCCTTGGAGGAGTTCCCTTCGTGGCTCAGTGGTTAACGAATCCGACTAAGAACCATGAGGTTGCGGGTTCGATCCCTGGCCTTGCTCAGTGGGTTAAGGATCTGGCGTTGCCCTGAGCTGTGGTGTAGGTTGCAGACGCGGCTCGGATCCCGCGTTGCTGTGGCTGTGGCGAAGGCCGGCGGCTACAGCTCCTGTTAGACCCCTAGCCTGGGAACCTCCATATGCCGCGGTGTGGCTCTACGTTAAAACAAAAAGACAAAAAAAAAAAAAAAAAAAAAGATTTCTCCTTGGAAGCCTAAGCATGTATTTTCAAGTCTCAACACTTTGGATTACAAGGAGACTCGCATCTAGTAGGGAAGGAAGTATGAAATTTGGATTGCTGCAAAAGATGTGTGACTACAAAAGGCTGTCTTCTGTGCCTCCAATCTCTTCCTCTTCTCGCAGTTTTTAATCAGTCTCAAGTGAACTCCTTCAAAAACAAAAGCTGTCCTTTAATCACATAGTCCCCTTCCTAGCTCACATGCCTCAAAGAATAGGGTAAAAAAAACCTCTGTTGCCTCACCTACACTTACTTTTATGCTTCGACTTTATGGAGGTCTAGTTTTCATATATAATAAGAGGCATACTTTTAAAGCATACATGAATGAGCTTTGACAGATTAGGGCACGACCTGTGTAACCGTTCCCGCAATCAGGGTATAGAGCGTTTTCATCACCTCAAAAGTCAGTTGCCCCTTCTCAGTCAATTCCTCCACCTCCCAGCCCCAGGCAATGCCTATCTGCTTCTTTATAGTTGAGCCTTTTTTTTTTTCATATTTAAATTTTTATTGAAATATAGCTGATTTACAATGTTGTGATCACTTCTGCTCTACAACAAAGTGATTCAGTTATATGTATACATGTACCTATTCTCTTTCAGATTCTTGCCCACATAGGTTGTCACAATATTGGTTGGAGTTCCCTGGGCTATACAGCATGTCCCCATTGGCCAGTAGATTCCATAATTGTGTGCATATGCCAATCCCCCCCCCCCCAGTTCCTGTCTCCTTTGGTAATCATAAGTTTGTTTTCAAAGTCTGCAAGTCTGTTTCTCTCCTGCAAATAAGCTCATTTGTATCCTTTAAGATTCCATGTATAAGTGATATTGTATGTTTGTCTTTCACTAACTTCACTCAGTATGATAATGCCATTTGCAGCAACATAGATGGACCTATAGAGTATTTAATTTTTTTTGTGGCTGAGTAATACTCCATCGTGTGTGTGTGTGTGTGTGTGTATAGCACATCTTCTTTATTCATTAGTCGGACACATAGTTGATTCCCTGTCTTAGCTATTGTAAATAGCACTGCAGTGAACATAGGGGTACATGTATCTTTTCAATTTATGGTTTTCTCTGAGTAGATGCCCAGGAGTGGTTATTCATCTAGTTTAATATCAATGGAGTAGAATATGTACATTTTTATGTCTAATTTTTGTCTAAGTATAGTACCTTTGATTGAGATGCATCTATGTTATGGCCTGTATCAGTAGATTGTTACCGGTAGGTATTTTTAATAGATGCCTTTTATAAAGTTGTGGAAGTTTGCTTATTTACCAACTTTACTAAGAGGTTTTTTTTTTTTTTTTTTAAAGCGGAGTGGATAGTGGATTTTTGTCAGATGTGTTTTCGGCACCTTTTGATATGATCATATGTTTTCACTTTTTTAGTCTGTGGTGACTTATTTTGAATTTTCAAAAAATAAATCAACCCTACAATACTAGGATTAACCCTACTTGGTCATGATATGTTATCCCTTTTAAATGTGGTTGGATTTGTGTGGTCAATTTGTTACGAATGTAACTTTTCATGAGGGATATTGGTCTGTACTCTTATTTTCCTGTAATATCTTTGATAGGCTTTGTTAATAGTAATGTTGGCCTCGTAGAATGAGTTGGGAAGTATTTTTTCTTCAGCTTTCTAGAAGAGTTTATATTGAATTGGTGCTCATTATTTAAATGTTTGCTGGAGTTTCCAGTGAAACCAGCTGGGCTTGAACTTTCTTACTGGGAAGGTTTTTAACTACACATTCAATTCCATTATTAGATATGCTATTTATATAGATACTAGCTATTCATTCAGGTTATTTATCCTTACGTGAGCTTTGGTAGTTTCTGTTGTGGAAGGAGTTTGTCAGTTTCACCAAAGTTGTCACCTTTATGTGCAGAAGGTCTTTGTTATAGCCTTTTAATATTTATATAATCTATAATGTCACTACTTCCATTCCTTATATTGTTAATTTCGTTTATACTGATCAGCCTGGCTTTAGGTTTATTTTAAAAAATTGTTTTGGCTATGCTGGTGGCATATGGAAGTTCCTGGGCCGGGGATAGAACCCAAGCCACCACAGTAACAACACCACAGTCTTAACCTACTGTGCCACAAGAGAACTCCTAGGTTTATCATTTTTATTTGTCCTTTCAAAGATCCCTGGCCTTGCTCAGTGGGTTAACGATCTGGCGTTGCCGTGAGCTGTGGTGTAGGTCGCAGACGCTGCTTGGATCCTGTGTTACTGTGGCTATGGCTTAGGCCGGCGGCTACAGCTCTGTGATTAAAAAAAAGGCAAAAAAAGTAATTCTTGGTTTCATTGATTTTTTTTTTCTTTTGCCATTTCCTATTTCCTAGACTTAACAGTTTTTTTTTTTAATTATTCCCCTCTCTTTTTTTTTTTTTTTTTTTTTGTCCTTTTAGGGCCACACCCATGGCATATGGAGGTTCTCAGGCTAGGGGTTGAACTGGAGCTGTAGCTGCTGGCCTACACAACAGCCACAGCAACTCCTGAACCAAGCCATGTCTGTGACCTTCACCACAGCTCATGGCAATGCCTGATCCTTAACCTATTGAGCGAGGCCAGGGATCGAACCTGTGTCTGCATGGATACCAGTCAGATTTGCTTCTGCTGAACCAGGGCGAGAACTCCTATTATTTCCTTTATACTGCTAATTTTTGGTTACATTTGCCCTTTCTTTTATAGGTTCATAATTAGAGGACTTTTTTTTTTTGTCTTAAATATATGCATTTAATGCCATAAAACCCCTCCTAACTATTGTATTAGCTACACCTTACAGATTTTCAAGTTTGGTATTTTCACTTTTATTCAAATCAAAATAGTTTTTTAATTTCCCTTTTGCTTCTTTGTTTAACCCATTGTTCACTTGTATGTGTTCTTTAGTTTGTAAATAATTGTGATTTTTTTTCCAGAGATACTTCTGTTAATGAATTCTAACTTCATTCCATTCCACTAGAAAAAATAAACATGCCAATGTTTGACTTTTGAATCAGTTTAAATTTGAGACTTGTGTTATGGCCTAGAATATTATCTATGTTAGTGTTCCATGTGCACTTAAAAAGAATATCCTTCTGTTGTTGATAGTGTTCTATGCATATTGATTATGTGTTTTTCAGATCTTTTCTGTCCTTACAAGTGTTTTTTTTTTTTTTTTTGTCTTTTTTTGCCTTTACGTAGAGCCGCACCCGCAGCATATGGAGGTTCCCAGGCCAGGGGTCTAACAGGAGCTGTAGCCGCCGGCCTTCGCCACAGCCACAGCAACGTGGGATCCGGGCCGCGTCTGCAACCTACACCATAGCTCACGGCAACGCCGGATCCTTAACCCACTGAGCGAGGCCAGGGATCGAACCCGCAACCTCAAGGTTCTTAGTCGGATTCGTTAACCACTGAGCCACGAAGGGAACTCCTGTCCTTACAAGTATTCTGTCTGATAGTTCTATCAGTTGTTGAGAGGGAGATGTTACAGTTCTGTCACTTTTTGCTTCATGTGTTTTGCAGCTCTATTGCAACATGTATATATGTCTGACTGTTACACTCTTCTTGATCTATTTATCATTATGAAATTACCTTCTTTTTCCCTTCTTTGTGAACATATATATTTTCTGCCCTGCATGAGCTCTGAGTATTGTACCCTCTAATCCTTCATTGGCGTTTTTCCTGTAGGATTGGGAAGTTTCCTCACGTGGATGTGCCAATCAATACTCAACTGAATATTCAAGGAGTACTCTCCATTGGTCTCCAGGGTTTTCTCTGTGGAGTTCTCTGCTATCCAGAAACTTGCCTACCAAACTCCTGACCTCTCTAGACTTCCAGTTCCATCTTATCAACTCAAACATCCTATTAAGTTAGGACTGGGTTCCTTACCCTGTACCATGGCCTAGAAACTCTTTCCAGGTAGTAAGGAAGCTGGGAAAATCATAGATAGGTGTAGGGCTCACCTCATTTGTTTCCAGTCCCCCAAGGATCTTTGTCATTTGTTGCTTGATGCCTAGTGTGTGGAAACTATTGTTTCATACATTTTGTTCATTTTTTTGTTGGTTGTTTCAGGCAGGAGGGTATGGTCAGTTCCTGTTATTCCAGCTTGGCTTGAAGTAGAAGTCCCAGAAGCATTTGCTTTTAAATACATTTAACTTTGGCTTCTATACTCATGATACTGAAACTGCCCCTGATGGAGAAACCAACAACATTTTATTGACAAATTCAAAGGATGATTTCTAATTTTTTTAATTTGACCTCTTGGCAATATTTGACTGGGACTTTTACCTTGAAAATGCTATTTTTGACTTTTGTGAAGTTATACAGAGTTTTGGGTTTTTCTCCATCCTTGCTGGTGTTCCTTCTCAATCTGTTTCATGGGCTCATTTTCTTCTACTTGTCTCTCTAATATTTTAAAAAATAACAAACATGAATTGAAACTTTCCTGGATGCCAGATGCAGCTAAGTGATAAAGGGACCTCAAACTCAACACATCTCAATAAAAAATCTTCCCTCACTTCTCACTCTGATTTCATAATTTCGTTTTTTTCTGTGTTTCTTATCTGAGCAGATGACTTCCAGTGGTCCCAGCTGGAGACTTGAGAATCTTTTTTTTTTTTTTTCCTCTCCTTCACCATTTGTCTTTGTTTATTCAGGCCACTGTAACAAAATACCATAGACTGGGTGACTTATAAACAACAGAAATTTAATTCTCACATTTCTGGAGACTGAGAAGTCTAAGATGAAGGTGCTAGCAGATTCAGTGTCTGGTGAGAGCTTATGTCCTTGTTCATAGACTGGCGTCTTTTTACTATAATCTCACATAGTGGAAGAAGGGAAGGAGTTTCTTTTATAAGGGCATTATAAAAGGTAATGGGGTTTCTTTTATAAGGGCACTTATCCCATGCATTACGGTTCCTGAATGCCCCACCTCCAAATATCATTACACTGGAGATTAGGTTTCAAAATAGAAGTTTGGGGGGGGGGGCAAATAAAGCATTCTGCCCCAGCCCCCCCCACTAAATTCATGTTATTATCGTATGCAAAATATATTAATTCCATGTCAATAGCCTAAAGTCTAACGTTTCACCTAAATATCATCTATATCAGAGATAAAAGTGATTCAAGATACATTTGTCCCAAGGCAAATTGTTCTGCTGTGACTCTGTGAAATCAAACAAGTTATGTGCTTTCAAAGTATCATGATAGGACAGTCATAAGACACATATTTCCATTCCAAAAGGGAAAAATTAAAGAAGAGACAGATCCTGAGCAAATCCAAAACTTAGCCCTATCATAGCACTCATCATACTTTAATTATGATTGCTTATTTAGTGGTTTGCCTTTCTAGCTTGACTGTGCACTCCTTGAAAGCATGGACTCTTTCTTGTTCATCCTTATATTCTCAACAGTGAGTATGATTTCGAGTTCATATCACAGTTTTAGGACAGATGGATGAATGGTAAATTTGACCTACATTTTAAGAGGAGGTAGTACCTTAGATGGATCCCAGAACTAGGTTGCCCTCTGATTATGTTGCTGTGATTGTATGGAGAAGGGAGAAAGTATGTCTCCATGCAGTGATCAGGGGAGGCTTCTTGGGGAAATGAAATTCAAGCTAGATTTTGAAAAACAGATAAAGACTTTTGTCAAGTGCTGATGGAGAAGGTCATTTTCAGAACCAGGGAACAGAATTAGCAAAGGCATAGACGAAAACCTGGTTGTGCATGGAGCGTTTGGGGAAGAGCTAATGGTTTAGTGGCATTAGAAGAAGGGGTTGGTATAAGGGTAATAAATGAATCTAGAAAGCTGCAGATGGGAAACTTGGTCTCCACCCTCACCCCTCTCCCCCGCACTGTGGCATGTGGATATTCCTGGGCCAGGGATCGAATGTGCGCCACAGCAATGACCCCAGCTACTGCACTGACAATGCTGGATCCTTAACCCACTATGCCACAAGGGAATTCCTAGAGGTGGGAAACTTTTGATGGCATGCTGTGGGTTGTGCAATTTTTCCCACAGGTTCCAAGGAGTGTTTTTGCAGGAATCTTTATTGTATATTAAAGACTTCCTAATGATTTGAAAGGATTGAGCTATCTTGAAAACAATGTTATTTTCTTTTCTGACACTATATCTTAGAAATTGTACTCTCAGGGGAGAAAGGATGATTTGCTTTACTAACATCTGTTTTGCAGACAACCTTTCAAGAGCACAGGGCTTACTTTAAGTGATGTAAATTTGAAATAGGTGTTAAAGTCAAATAATCTTGACATTATCCATTGTTTTTGACCTTTCTTGACATGGCTTCCTTTTTGGCAGAAATAATTGATAGTTAATTACATATTAAATAGACAACTGTCATTCTGGTCCGTGATGCCTTGTCCACTCTGAACACCTTAAATTATGTGCAGCCATATGGATTGTTAGCTGAGGCAGGAGGGGACAGTGTGAGTTAGTGGGGTGGGAGTTGGAGGAGAGTATGAACTGGATTCTAGTCTTGTTCTGACTCTTGCTGACTGTGATATTGCTTCACTTCTTTTGAATTTGAGTTTCTCCAATTACAAAATGAGGATTTAAATCTAATGTTAGGTCCGGATTTATTTATGTCAGAATTACTCAACCAAAACATCTTTATTTGTTTAGAGAACATACTCTCTTTTTATACCAATTTATTTCTGGTGAGTTACTGTCATGATCACTTGGCCAATGTATTCGGTTCTGATTTGTAGAAACAAAAGTTTCTCCACATAGTGTTTGATTGAAGAGGACTCGGGTCATTCCCCAAGATTCCGCATTCAGAGCCCTTCTGTTCCCTCTGGTAGTGGATCTAATCTACTCTCGCAAAAAGCCTTCTCAAATCTACATATTTTAGTTCTGGTCTGTCTTCTGAAATTTGGATCTCAACTTCCAATAGCTTATGGGACGTTTTCACTTAGATATCCTGCAGGTACCTCACACTCAAACTGTCCCAAAGTAAGCTGCTGCTCATTCCCAAACAACAACAAAATCCAAATACAGTTCTGCTCTCATTCCTTAATTCAGTGAGTGGTACCAGGAGTGCAACATGACATCACCTGTGTGTCTCCTTCAGTTCCCCCAACCCCTAAACATAATCAATTACAGATGCTTTATATCTTGCACTTCCTTCCTCTCCATCCATCTCGTACTGCCACTACCCTCAATTAGGCGTTGGTCATCTTTAGTCTGTTGCAGGAGCCCACAAAATTGCTCTACACTTTTTCTGTCTGCACTCCAAACGCCCTTCAGAGTCATATTGTTAAAGCACAGCTGTCGTCATGTCAGTCTTCATAACTGCCACTGCCTTCATCCTCGCTGCTTATATAATAAAACCCAAACAAGACCACTTGACATTGGGAGCCTTCCACAAGCTGTCCCCAGCCTACCTTTCCAGGCTCATCTCTTGCTTCCAGTGCTCTATATTTGAAACATAGTATGTTTTTCCTTGCTGCTATGTCGTTATTGTTGCATTGCAGGCGTAAGGAATGCATTTCTCTGCATCTCTGCCTGTCAAAATCCTTCCTACCATTCAGCTTATTGTGTGATTTTTGATTATGAAATTATTGATGAGATTCCTTGCTAGACTCTTTACTGCTCCTGTTTATGTGGTTTCCTAGGAGGTGCTCCTTGGTGTCTGTTCTGTTTTCAATGAGAATGGAATAGGGCTAGAGTGAATTGATGGACAGGATATTGTTAACAGTTGGTAGTCAGGAAGCAGCAACTCCCCTTTCCTCCTAGAAGTTGCCAGACTCTAGGGACACTAGAGCATTTGTTCCTGCCTAAAGACGACACACCCCCATTGCTGTTGCCTGACTCACCATGGGAGTGGGGAAGGGAATGTGTACACGTTGGACAACTTAGCTGCTATAGTCGCCTCAGTCTTCCTTTTATTCATATTATTGGCTTCTCGTTTTCCGTACCCCTTCCCAGATTTCATTGACTTCAAGTGTGGTGTGCCCTTTGTGTTTCTACATTTTGTGAAAACAGCTCTGAGTATCTAATTTGTACATCTCCTAGACTGCTGTTTTCCCTTTTAGATTGGTTGGTTGGCTGGCTGTCAGTTTCTCAAAGATTTCTCAAATGTTAGTCATCTAACGATGTCTCCTGAATTTGAGCCCAGATATTATGCCCATTTCTTAGCTTTGGTGTAAAAAACTTAAGAGGGGTGGAGGGGATGGAGTCAGGATATAGCGAAACTACTACTGTGTGTATTTAGTCTGCCATTTTGAAATTAACAAATGTTAATCATCCTTCAGATCTCAGCTCAACTGCAGCGTTCTCCATGAAATCATCCCAAACTGTTATTACTCTCTTGCCTAACCTTCCTTCATGTTCAGAAAATATGAGAAAAAAAATCTACCATCAAGAGAAATGCTGAAAAGATATATTCCCAATTAAAAAATACCTCAATAAAATTGTAATAATTTAAGAGTCCTTAAAATAGCATCTACCTACTTATGTCTTACAATCTCTAGAAGCCAGTATCATGCTAAAAGGTGAAACACTAGAAGGATTTTCCATTCAGGAAGAAAGTACAAATGAACTTTATTCTGGAAAATTTAGTCAGTGCAATTAGAGAAAAGAAAGAAAAGTATAAAAACTAGAGAGAAGTAAAACTGATATTTTTCTATAGTTGAATACATGGAAAACATGAGAATCAACTTAAATTCAGAGGAACTTCTTGGAACATTAATAAAATTGACAAACTTCCTTTAGGTACAAATAACCAATTCTGTGTAATGGAATAATCCCATTCTTAATTATAACAAAAATAACATAAGCTTATCAGGAACATAAAAGTTCTTTCTGAAGAAAACTTAAAACACTAGGAGGAATGATCTAATTGTAGATGTGGACAAATGGAAAACCCATAGCATATTTTGGAGTTGGATCATTCAGTCCATCATAAAGATGTGAATTTGACAACTTTCATGTGATCTAAATAAAAATATCTGTAGAAACCTGAAGTTTATATAGGAAAACAAATAAGCAAGAATAGGTGTTCCCTGGTGGTTCTGCAGGTTAAGGATCTGGCATTGTCACTGCCGTGGCTCTAGTTACGGCTGTGGTGCGGGTTCCATCCCTGGCCCAGGAACATCTGCCTGCTGTGTGTGCAGCCACCAAACATATAAAAAAAAAAAACCCCAAAATATGCAAGAATAGCATGGAAATCCTGAAAAAAGTAATACTGGATAGCCAGTTCCATCAGATATTATGATCTGTTCTAAAGCTCTAGTAATTAAAACTGTAAGATACTAGCATACAAATAGATACCCATATCAATGTAAGAGAATAGATAATTCAGAAATAGACACCCAAAACATTAGGTCATAATAAATGTAGTTCAAATCAGAGGCAAAAAGATGTTTTATTCAATAAATGATGTAAATGGGTAAAATGGGTGGTAGACATCTGGGAAAAGACAACTGAACATAGCACCTATGATTAATTATCAACAGTGATGCCCACTGCCATAAAGGCTGTCCACCACCACTGCTGTGATACCCCACATGTATCAGTAACTGCTATGCCAACCGGAAGCCAAGACTGCTGTTCAATGCTGATCCCATTATCCATGCCTATCACCTACAGCTATCCCATCAGCAGCAACCATACCTACCGCCAGCAGCCTTCAAGCATGCATTCACAGTGGCCACACTGCTGGTTCCACCTGGTACCAACCATATTCACCCTTCCTTGCTACCACCTTCACCTTTGGGGCTGCTTTTGCTCATGCTCATTTCTTTGACTAGGGTCCTTCTCCCCATGTCACTCTTGACCTGGATGATGCCAGCTCACCAGTTCTCAGCTGCTTCGTTGGCCTCTCAGACCAGGATAGAACCCCCCCTTTTTTTGCCTTTTATTTCCCCGTCATAGCCTATTACATATTGTCATCAGTGAATTAATTACTGTTTTCCGAGTTCTGTTAGAGCACCTTTATGTTGTGTTCTGCACTGTAATCTTTTGGGGCCTCCCAACACTGGCACATAATCAGTGTTTAAAAAAATTGTTGACCCTGAATGGCTGGGTGACTGTTTATCCTTGGGCTAGTCTGTCCTTCAGGGTGCTCTGATTAAGGGTGCAGGGATTTAAGTTGCATCTTGAGGTATTGCTTTTCCTTGTTTTCCTCCAGCCATTGGTCAGGGACCTGAAATTCCGACCATTCCTTACTCCTCTGTGTTGAGGCTTTGAGGCCACCTGTGAGAATGCAGAAATCGGGCTGTTGATTATTACCACCAAAAAGGCTTTAGCCTGGGTCACAGGGTCTTTTGGGATGAACAGTCAGCTAGGAGGGTGTGATGTAGGGGACGGAGGGAGGGGACATGGTTCAGAAATCCTACAGCATCAACTCCAGAAGCTGAATCAGGGCAGTGCCCAGGCCTGCCGCGTGGGGGCACTGATGAGCCAGGTTGGGGAGTCAGGGAGGGAGGAGGGAGTGATGCCATAAACCAGGCTCCACTTAGCTCAGCTTAAGATCCGTGAGCATTTTGGTTTCTATATGGGAATTTGTTGGCCAAAACTTGGGGATTTTCTTGCGGGAAAGAAAAATCCAAACATTTTATCAAATGACACTGTGAGATTTATAATTAGACAATAGTGGCTGTCTCCTGAGAGGACTGTCAGTTTGCAAATGATTCTCACCAGATTATGGTAGGATCAATAGGAGCTGAATAATTAAAACTCGATACTACTCTCTCAATAACACTGTGGAGAATGATGTATGACAGATTTAATTGAATTTGTCAGACACCACATCTACACTCATAGATCACGAAGGATATTTTTAGAGATAGGTGCTTCATTTTCTGATGAGACGTGCAATGGGCCTTTTAACATTGGACGTTCCCCGAGAGCCCGGTGCTGTTGTGCTCTGGGAGTGCTGACGAGGCCAGGGAACACTGACCTGACCTTGTGTCAAACGTCAAAATTTCAAAACGTTAAAGTGGTATGGAGGTGGAGGAGGTGGCCACCAAGTACACAGAGAAAGTTTATGTGGGGAGGAAAAAGGTACCAACAGAAAGAAAATAGCTCCTATTTTCTAATTTCTCTCTCGGAGTGTATGGTTAGCCACTGGAGAGAGAATTCTAGAATAACTGGGGTGACTTTGAGTTCTAGTCCTAACTAACATGCACTAGATCTGTGACCTTCAAAAGTCACACAGATCACTTATCTGTAGAGTGATGGGGTGATGCCATCTGTTTGCGTTTCCTGCCTCAGACTATTATCAGGAAGAGATATGATAGAAAGTTTTACAGTGCTTTGTAAACTGATTCACTGTGAACATGTAGTGTATTGGATCTTATTTTTTGGTAGTATTGCCTCCGTTTGTTCATCCATCCCTTAATTCAATGGATCTTTGCTAAGAGTGAACTACACCAAGCTTTCTGCATAGTCCTTGTCTTTGAGGCTCACCATGTCTAGAGGTGAGTGAACAAACTTATGCAGTTGAGTCTTAAACAACATGGGTTTGAGCTGCATGGGTCTACATAGTTTTGTTTTGTTTTGTTTTGTTTTTTCAATAGTAAGTACAGTAATGCATGATCTATGGTTGGTTGTTTCGGTGGATGTGGAGCCATGGGTGCAGAGGGCTGACTATGGGACTTGAGTGTCTGGGGATTTTGTTATCTGCGGTGGGTCCTGGACCCAACCCCACAACCAGAACCTAATTCTATACCTATATCACTTTATACCATTTAATTGTATATAAGTATTGTGATAGAATCAGGAACCGGTTGTAGGGCACAGATTCCGTTGTGGTGAGGATGTTGGGAAAGGCTTGAAAGAGAAGGTAACCATGCAAGGACTTATGAATTTTGGGTAGGTATTTACCAGACAGGTGGGGGTGCAGGAGAGAGCGTTTTAGGTAGAGGGAGCCACATAAGCAGGCAAAAAACCATGAGGTGTCTTCATGTGCTCTGGGAATTCCAAGTAATTTGCTGTGTTTGGAGAGGTGAATCTGGAGAAGTAGGTGGGGCCATTTCGTGAAGTGCTTTGTATGTCATTTACAGGTGCCGGATCTTTATGCTGAGGTCTTTAAGGAAGGGAGTGCCAGAACCCTCTGGTAGCAGTGTGGAGGGCGGATTAGAAGGGGGTAGGGCTAGAGGCAGGAACACCGCTTAGAAAGTTATTATAATAGTTTGAGGGGGAGACAATGTAGACCTGAATCGTCCACTTGGCAGTCATCTCAGTGGGGATGCCCACAGCGGGAGGAGGTCTTTACACAGACTCCCCTTCTGAGACAACGTGTGCATTTCCCTCTGGCTCTGGCTCTCAGCCCAGCAGTCCCAGTTTCAGGGACTGGTTCTGCTGTCCTTCTATTCTCACAAGTCAGAACCGACTCCTTCCAAACCCTTGGCATCTGATCTTGTTTCATTTGGAAAAACATAGCATCTCTGGTTCATTAAGGTGCCCGCAGAGAAATGAGTTCCTTTCTTCTGTTGAAGGTGGTGGTGATTTACAGAGTCCTTGCTTCCTATATCGCTCATTTTCCCTTTTTCTTATAGGGCAGAGTTGGGCTTGTCTTACCTACTTTTATTTTTATTTATTTTTTTGTCTTTTGTCTTTTTAGGGCTGCACCGGCAGCATATGGAGGTTCCTAGGCTAGAGGTTGAATCGGAACGGTAGCTGCCGGCCTGCACCACAGCCACAGCACCTCCAGATCCGAGCCGCGTCTGTGACCTACACCACAGCTCACGACAGTGCTGGATCCTTAACCCACTTAGCGGAACCAGGCATTGAACCCATGTCCTCATGGGTACTAGTCAGGTTCGTTAACCACTGAGCCACGACGGGAACTCCATCTTACCTGCTTTTAAATTGAGCTGACACATTATCTTGTAAAGACCGATTCAGGTCTCTCCTGTCTGGTTTACTCACTGTTAGACTTAGGCACCAAATACCCTTTGCTCAGTAGCTCTCATTTATGTTACCGACTTTTTTATTTTTTGTTTTGTATGTGTATTGTTTTTGTTTTTTAACAAATGTTTACGGGACAGGCACCTTGAAGGAGTGGTGTGGACAGCCGAGTACATAGTAGGATTTCACAGACCTGTAAGATGTCAAAGCTGGAAGGGGCTTAGGGATCGCTTGTGCCCAGCCCAATGGGAGCAGCGCAGTCACAAGTGCAAAGCTGGCTGCAGTTCCCTCTTCCATCACCCACAAACTTTGCAGGTTTGAGCAAGTTACAGAACCCTTCAGAACCTAGCCTGCCTTATCTGGAAAATAGGCATCATAATAACTGTGAAGATTAAGGGGATGATTGGTAAGAGAGTTAAACACAGTGTCTAGCGCATGGTAATGGCTCTGTAAATTTTACTGCCCTTGATCACGTTCCTTTCGTCTTACGAATGATGATACTGAGACTAAGAAGTGACATCTTCAAGGTCATAGGGCTAGATGGAGTCCCGATTAAAACACAGGTCTCCCGTTGCCGTTTTCATGCTGGTGGGGTTATACTCAAAAGGCCCCTGTTCTGGTTTGGGTGCAGGTAGAGGTGGGGGTAGGAGCACTTTGCGGGGCTGATCTAGGGGGTGGGGGCAGAGAAGAGCTTGGGGAGGGGGCCAGTGAAGCCGGATTTCGTCTCCCTCCCAGTGCTGCCGAGGGCTGCAATTGCCACTCTCATCCTAGAACATTCTGTGGTTTCCTTCACCGTGGGTGCCACCTACTTACCAGTTCATCTCTCGTCAGCCTGCAGGGTGCTGGGGAGGGGGCTACACCTGCTCCCTGGGGCCCCTTCCCAGCAGGGTGTTACGTGATGGGAGGAGTGACTTGCACCCGCGGAATGATTGGACAATGACTGGATTCCGAGGCTGTTAGACATGTAAATAAATCTCCAGCAATTAATAGCAGGCAGAACTTAACAGTTGGTTGAGTGAACCGCCTTGAGGTCATTCAGATATTTTTTCCGTATTTCAAATATGATGCCATTAGAGGACTGAAATTTATCATAAGAACTGTTATTTACAGCTCAGAGCTACAACAAATGGCAATGATTTTGGATGTTTCACGTTTGGGTGCTTCGAAGGTTGTTGCTCTCAGACATTTATTGTCTGTTCTGCTTATAAATATTTACTTCCATGAATACTCTGGCACCGTGGCTCAGTTCCTGTTTTTCCAATATGAGCAGAGTCAGGGTTATGGCAGTAAACACACTAAAAAACACATCTTGATGTTGTTGACCGTGAGGCCCTGAGGTCTCGGTGGAGTAGGCTCGGCCTAATTCACTTTGTTCACCTCCGTAATAGAGTCTGTCGCCAGCCCTCTCTACCTGCCATCCCTTGACTTTTACTGGTGGATTATAAATTACAGTTGATAACTTGATATCCTTCCTATAGCAAAGTAACACTGCTGATTTATAGTCAATTAGGCAGGATGTATCCTTTGAATTGTGTCTCTACTGGTGGGGCATGGGGTTTCTCTGAATCAATCATACTGTTTTTTGTTTTTTGTTTTTTTTTTTGGTCCTCTTAGTATCCAACCATAAAATAGCTGTCAGAGGGCCAGGGTTAGCACTCAGCCGGGGGCCAGAGAGAGCTGTGTACCAGGAGATACTGTGAAAAAGACCTGGATCCCTTACCTTTGGTGGTGGAATGGTTTGTTCAGATTAGACCCCAGGGGAACTTTTCCTTAAACTCCAGATGACATTTACTTGTATAATCCAGCACCTACCACCTTCTGCTCCGAGCACAGCCTTGAGGGAAGAGAGCCAGAGCTGGGAGGTAGAGGGCAAAGGCAGAAGGAAAAGAAGGGCAGAAGCAGGCCCGGGCAAGGGCAGCACAGGAGGCAGCGGCCACTCCCGGGGGCCTGCCGGATCGGCTGTGCAGGACAAGAACACGGAGACGGTGGAGTACCAGAAAGCACCCTTGCCTGCTTCACAACTTTTCCTTTCATCTCCTCTCTAGAATTCAGCCCTTCTGCCTGGAAGGAATTTTAAAGGAGGCCTTGTGGGGTCTCACCTGTGCCATGACAGCTGTGATGTTTGCTCTCTCCATCCTTGAAACCATGGGCTACTTTGGAAGCGTGAACCACCTTGAGCAACCTCCTCCTGGTCCTGGGCGGTGGTCAGGGCCTCTGAGTCTGGTCACACAGGATGCTTTTTAACCTGGGAGAGGACGAGTGTTTTCACTGGCTGCTGGCTGGGCTGCTGGCTGTGCTAATCAGAGAAGGTAAAGGATCTCGGAGGAAAACGCTTTTAAAGGCATGCAACTTGAGTGTCACTACAGATACCTCTGCAGCTTTGTGAAGAAGACAGGAAATGCCCTTGGTGTCTGCCAGGTGACATCTGCTAGGAAGCAGTTGCAATGGCAGCCAGTTTAACAAGGCTCTGGTGAAGAATTGGCCAGTCCAAGAGGACTGGGGCTTAGTGCCCTGAAACAGGTTCCTCAAACCCCACCTGGAGAGCTGGGTTCCAACATGCGGGTCCCATCTTCAGGTGTGGAGATTTTGATTCATTCCATCTAGGGCACGGCCAGGGGATTTGTGCATTTAACACACGCCTCCGCTTGTTCTGATGCCCCTGGTGCTCAAAACCACTGCAGGAACAATTCATTATTTCTAGTTCTTTGAAGGGGACTTTGTGGTCATTTTTGATGTGCTGTGAGCTGCGATGTCTTGTGGGGTCTGTGATGAGAGGGTCGCTTTAGCAGATGGACATTGCAAATAAGTTCAGAACAAGAAGAATGGTTTACCTGTGTAGGAGAATACTCTGAGCCTAGGAGAACCAGGCATTGGTGAGCACTGTTAGGCTATTGTTCTGGGTACTAAAAAATTAGTACTCTGCATTTCTGATGACTATTTTCCTTTCTTTGTGGTAAATTCCATAGGAGCTTCTCAATATATGATGCCTGCTTTTCCAAGCTGAGGTTTCTATTGAATGGCAGAATACAAATCTGCTTCTGTTTTTTTAAAAAGTCCATAATTCTGATTGACTAGATTGACTGCCTTACGGCAGTCAGTTATGACGAATTTTCAGTACGGTAGAGTTACAGATCGTGAAGGGGATGGGGTATACAGGGGAGAACAGTAGTTGAATTATAAAGAAAGTTGAACTTCAAGGACTTCTGTGCTTCTTGATCTAGACATCTCTTCTCCCATCCCTGGTGCCTGAAAACTCTATTTTCATTAAGCTCAAAGCCTTAAAAGCCATAAAAGAGGGGAAGGGAGCAAAGGACTGGGAGTGAGAAATTAAGAAATGGAGAAAAATAGTCAAAGGGATTATATAGAGAGAGGTGTTTGGTTTCCTTTTTCTTTGGTGATATCTTGGGGACTCGGTCTACTTTCTCCAGCATTGATGCCCTCTAGAGTCTAGACACAGGCTGGGGTATATAGGAATATGTGGAAACGGGAACAGCAAGCCCAGTCCCAGCCAGTCTCCAACCTCCCGCTCTCCAGTGCATCCCGATGCTGTCCCCTCACCACCCTGAGTACAGTGCTCGTCAGAGTGCATAGACCTGGCGAGCGGATTACTTGCCTGTGCCTAGGCTGAGGCTCGCGGGCCCAGTCAGCAGCTGGTTCTGCCTTTGGGAAAGGGGACGACGCAGCCAAGGGTGCCTATATACGTGATATACGTGATAGTGGCAGCCGAATATACGTGATAGTGATCCTAGTGGAGGGAAGCCAGATGTAGTCAAAACAAGGGACTTTGGGTCCTTAAACGATAAAAAGGTGATGGAAGGGACAGGTTTTGGGATGTTGATGGTTGGGAAGGGACAAGCTTTCCTGATTCCCTTAGTCGATGAAAAAATCAGCCAATCTTAAGAAGGAAATGGAAACTTTTATTTGAGCCAAATATGAGGATTATAACCCAGGAAGAGCATCTCTGAAAACTCGGGGAATCTGTTCCACCCTGCTTAGAAGTCAGGGCAGAGTTACGGAAGTTTTTTGAGACAGCTGTACATCAAATGACATATTGACAGTTTACACAATCCAGCTCTAAGCGTCATTGTGGCCCCTTAAAAGATCAGGAAGGGATGTTGTCTCCAAGGAGTTGTCTAGTTGATGCTTGGAGAATGTTCCTCTTCATGACTGAGTAGGCATTTCTGGCGATGGGGGGGTTTGGCTCTATGCGTAACACAGCTACACAAAGCACAGTGTGGGGAGAGAGGCGGCCAAAGCGCTGAGGAAAAATCTTGCTTTTAAACTTGTCTTGCCACAAAATATGAATTTTATCTCACAACTTGTATCTCCACAAGCTAGAGGGAATACTTAGCGAATACGAGAGATGGATGGAGTGCAGGTACAAAGCAAAGGGGACTTTGCTTGTCTGTCAACAATTGACAGTCATAAGCATCTTAGTCTTTTTTCTTTTAATGGTATAAATCACGTGATTTAATGGTATAAATGACAATGCTTCTCAAACTAAAATTTATAGGTAGGATCTTGTTAAGATACAGATTCTGATTCAGTAGGTCTGGGAAGGGTTCTGGTATTTGGCATTCCTGCCCATGGTAGGGTAGGGCCAATTGGCAAAGGCTTGGAGGAAGATGTAAGTCTCGAGTGGAGCATTAAACAGTAATGTTAGGCTGGAATAGAGAGTTAGGGGCCATTCTTTGGTGCAGTCGGTTGGAGAGGCAGTCTGCAGTAAAGGTGTTGGTATTTGGTGGGCGTAATACATGCCCAGGACAATGAAAAGGTAATCTTTGCAGGACAAGAGTGTTAATAGAGAAAGGAGGTGAAGATAGACTTGAGTCAATAGGGAAGGATGGGGCTGTTGTTTGAAAGGTCCTGAATGCTGGCCTGAGGAGTTAGGGCTTTGTCCTGGAAATAGGATGTGGAATGGATGGTCAGTGGGTGACCTGCTGTATAACACAATATTCTACCCCATGTTCAGTGATAACCTACATGGGAAAAGAATCTGAAGAAAAGAATGGATGTGTGTACATGTACAGCTGAATCAGTTTGTCATACTGCAGAAATTATCACCACATTGTAAATCAACTGTACTTCCGTAAAACTTTAAAAAATGAGTCAATGAAGGATTTTGAGCAGAGGAATCATGCACAGAAAGCTGTGTTTTCAAAAGAACTAATCTTACCAGTAGTACATAGGATGGATGAAAGGGAAGAGAACCTTGGAGGAAGGTAAATGTCAGTTGCAGTCAGATTGGTGTAAGGGGATGAGGCCCTGGATCAGGGTGGCAGTAGAGCTTGCAAAGCAAGTCATCAGACCGGAAAACCTCGGGACTTTGACTGACAGAAGGTGCCCCTGTGTTTCTCTGCCTCTCCTTCAAATCACCTCATTCGGAAGGGCCAAGAGGCGGTGGGGCCAAGGTTTTTCTCACTAGTGCATTTTTTTGAAGCTCTTGTTAACCCCCTGAAAATCAGACTATGAAGTGAGATGGCCGTTGTGACCTTGTGGGAGGACCAGCCTTCTCTTATATTGCCAGAAGGGCTGAAAGGTGGCATTCTAAATAGTATATAAAATTCTGAAAGGATGGGACCAAATGGTTGCCCATCAGCCCTATGAGATAGTAACCACTGCTGAAACGCAGGGTCATGGACAGAAGCTAGAAGTGAAGCAAGCAATTTAGGCTGGATTTTGTTGACAAGGTACGTGCAACTGGAGACCGTGCTGACAAGAGCTCAGCTATAAATAGAGATTTTATCTGGAAGCTCTTTGAGGACAATGCCTGATATGGTGTGGGATGGAGAGTTAAGAGGAAGGGGCAATTGTAGGTTTTATCCTTTCAGGATTTGTGAGGCCCGCGCCTGATTGGTCAGATGTCCCTCAGCACTTTCTGATATGTGCATTATGTCCCGACAGCGTGGCAGTCATGCCGGTGCTCATTTTATTGTTCTGAAAAGGAAGTGACACATGCCCTCTTCTTGGACTGTGAATTGAACATGGTGCCCCAAAGCTCCTTCCCCTGCTTACTAGTCTCTCCCAACTTGAGTCCGCTGTGGGGGACCAGGATCATCCCCTGTGCAAATCACTCTGTGAAGGCACAGGACCCTGTGAAAAATCAGGTCGCTTAAAGCAAGAGGAGTAAACAGCAGTGGAGAGGACTTCTGCTACCTCCTTAGTTAGCATAGAAAGGGCTTCAGGGGAATGGGGAGGTAGGGATTCAAGGGAATGAGTTGTGCTGAGGGGAAGCAGGAAAGTTCTAGATCAGAGTGTTGGGAAAAGTCTCCTCAATATGTGTGTGTGTGGGCCTGTGTAGTTAGGGGCCACTGCCGGGTAAGGAAAGGTGAGAGACTTGGGTCAGCTGCACAAGTGTTCCTGGATCAGGTCACAGCAGTCCCACAGCTGAGGAGCAGCAGTCTTTAGAAAGTCTTAGGTGTGAAGGTCTGGGGAGTGACACTTTTCTATTGAGGGGAGGCTGGTGGTGTGTGCTGTTTGAGAGGCTTCTTGCCAGGCACTAGGCTTTGTGAAAATAGCATTGATTCACATCATAACTTATGTTTCTGCTGGAATAAAACATAACCTGCTAGTAGGCCTTAATGAAAGAAATTTACTCATGCTGAGATTAATATATGCCAAAGGAACATACCTCCCCTAGATCCCTTTGTAGCATTAAGGGAAATTCCAGTGAGTGAACAACGTGGGAGTTCCCGTTACCTGGCACAGAATCAGCACTTGATATAGGTTCAGTGAATGAATGAATGGATGCTTGAAAGAATGGACAAAATACAAATATTGTGAAGAAAGCAGTAAAACTAAAGCCGTAAGATTTGGGTTCAAATTGCTGGACTGCCATTTACAAGCTCTTGGACCTTTGTTAATTTCTCTCTCTCTTAGGCCTCATTTTCTTAATATTTAACGTGAGGATAATGATGCTTGCCCTGCCTCCATCACACAGTTGTGGGAAAGACAGTGGATAGAAAGAAACATCCATTTGGAAACTCTCAAATCCATAAAGACCAAGGATGGCCATTTTGGTGTTTGCTAAGATAACAGTGTCTCTGGGGCTCCTTAGGGGAGGGTCACTAGAGCTGGCCTCTGTCCCCAGATGAATCCTACAAAGAAACCTTGGTGCTGTCCAAAATCCAATCCCAGATTCCTATGCAATCGAGGTAAAAATCAGATTCCTCTTGTGCCTGGCCAGCCTCCCTTCCTGAATGACAAGGAAACACAGGAAACGCTGAGAACTTCAAATGTGACGTCTTTGGAAATGGCTCACCAGAGGCCTGCAATGAATCATCTCAGGAGATTTATTTTCTGTATTCTTAACTGTCTCCATGAGGGCAGTGTCCCAAGCCGGGAAGAGTGGGTCTCTCTCTGGCTCCATCTCTGTCACTCCTTACCTTGTAATTCACAAGGAGCAGTTGATTTGACTTTTAATCACTCTCCTCTTTGTGTCCCTCGCCTTTCATCTAAAGGTTCTTTCCTCACCTTGAGCTCAATGGAAGTTCCCTCACATCCCCTTTCATGGACACATTGTGCAGAGTCCCTATTTAAATGGCTGCTTTGTTCTTGGGGTTAGGGGAGAGAAGGTGGGATGATTTAAAAATCCTGCTGGGAGTCCTTGAAGCAGGCTTGGAGTACTGTTTGCAGAAGTCAATAGGCTTGTTGTAAGGAGGCATTGTGTGTTCTAGCACAGGCGGCTGAAACAAATCAATTTCAATTTACTTGTCCAGCAAAAGGAGCCATTATTTAGAACTGAATAGCCAGAGCTCCCATAATATATTGTGAAAACTTATTGTAGTTTTTACTGAGAACTAGCTTATGATGAAATTATTTGTTTAGAAGCAAAGTGTGGATGTTTATAGGATATAAATTCTGGAGGTATTGATTAGAGGCAGTTGAGGAATGAGCCACATTTCTTTTCTAAATGTGGTGGCCGGGTGATTTTCATCCGATATTGAGACCAGTCCAATGCTGGCTGGAAATGTGGCAGGATCCTTATTTTGACGACGTGCACAATTAACACCAGAGAAAGGTGTTCGCTAGTTAGGAAGATAAGATAGTTAAGGCTGAAGCTCATTCACCTTTAAAGACCTGACTGGCTCTTAAAGTTGGCTCCCTCACATTTTCTCTTACAAAAATATCTGACCCTGGCTCTATATGTTAGCTATACAGCTTGGTATATTACCAGGAAACTGTTGAAACTCTTAGTAGAAGTAACATTTAAAACTTGATTCACTACGAAATCTTACCGTTCCATTTTTGCACAGTTTAAATTAGAAGAAACACAAGACGCTGGGCTTGAGGCATAATTTTTGCCTCTCTGAAACTGCCTGGTTATATGTATATGTATATATACATATATATATATTAAATTCGTCAGCCCTTTGTGTGCATCTTGTGTAGCATCTGATTACTGCTCTTTTGGAAAATGGCTACAGTTTTTAACTGTCTTCTGCTGAAAGATATCTCCCTACATCTTCCACTAGCGCAAATTCTCATGTTTTCCACAAAGTTCTTACACATTTACCTATTGGAAAGTGTATCAACACCAGGTTCTTAGAGTGCAACCTTGTCTGTGTCAGGTACTATGCCAGGCCCTATATCTTTGCTGTCATTGTGCATAGCAGAACTTTGGATCCTGTTCAGTTGCCATCGTTGGGTAGAACACTGTGGTGATAACTGAGGACAGCTTGCTACAAAATCCTCAGCACCTGGTAACCTAGAGGTTATTCTTGCCCTGATTGGCATTCCTTGCTTGTGCTTCCTTCTTCAAGCAGTGGTCGACACACCAGCTCCTTCCCTCTTGATTCTGAGTGCTTTGTCAATAGTACTCATAGAACACTTGAATTTAGTGGGTGTTCATTAAATATGTGTTAACTGAAAGAAAGAATGGAAAGATGCCTCTAGGCTAAAGAGGTAGATACTTTGAAATGGGAAATCAAACTACAGTCATAATGGTTGGATATGGTTCGGTATGCTCCCTTTCTCTGATACCATATTTCAGGGAGACCTGCATGATGGGAGCTCTGGACGCGAGAGGTATCCTCAGATGGACCGCGTGTGGCAATGGGATCATATCCCATGTGCAAGTGGAATGTGTGTGATTTGGACTTGCCCGTTTTCCAAGCATTGTCTTTACTGACCTGTGAACCTGGTTTTGGAGGGGAACTGAGGGTGGGTCAAATGCACCGGAGTTCAGTCAGTACTGGACAATGAGTAGCCAGGCTTTGGTAATCTAAGTAAGGTAAACTGGCTACTTTAACCCTGTGCTGCTGAGTGATCCAGAATAAAGGCATGAATTGTATGATTCATGTCAATTTGAATTTTCATACAGTAAAGGACAACAGTTTAGCCATACCATTTTAATATAGTGCCAATACAAGTGGCTAACGAGGGCAGTTTAGTGAGAAGACATTGGTGAAAACCCAGTCAAACTGGTTTCTTGCAATACATATTCCAGCGGAACAGAATTGAAAACCCAGAAATAAACCCACACATATATGGTCAACTAATGTTCCACAAGGAAACCAAGAATACTCAGTGAGGAAAGGATAATCTTCAGTACACAGTGTTGGGAGAACAGGGTGTTCACATACAAATGAATCACATTGGACCCCTATCTAAACACCGTTCACAAACATCAACTCAAAATGGACTAAAAACTTAAATGTAAGCCATGAAGTCATAAAAATTTTAGAAGAAAACATAGGGAAAAGGCTTCTTGACACTGGTCTTGGCAACCTATTTTTTTTGGATATGACACCAAAAGAGCCAGCAACAAAAGCGAAAATAGATAAGTGGGACAATGTCAAACAGCATCTGCACAGCAAAACGAAATGAAAAGGCAGTCTACAGAGTGGGAGAAAATACTTATGAACCATATATAAGGTAATGGTTTAATATCCAAAGTATATAAGGAACTTGTACAACTCGGTAGCATAAAAACAAATAATCTGATTAAAAAATGAGTTGAATAGATATTTTTCTAAGGAGGATATTACAAATGTTAAACAGGTACGTGAAAAGGTACACATAAGTCACCGGAGAAATGCAAATCAAAACCTCAATTATCACCTCACAATTTTCAGGTTGACTGTCATCAAAAAAGACAAGAGATAACAAAAGCTGGTGAGGATGTGGAGAAAAGGAAACCCTTGTGCTCTGTTTGTGGGAATGTAATTGATAGAGCTACTATGGAAAACAGTATGGAGGTTCCTCAAAAAATCAGAAATAGGATTAGCATATGATCCAGCAATCTGAATTCTGGGTATATATCTGAAAGAAATGAAATCACTATTTTGAAGAAGCAATTGTATTCCCATGTTCATTGTGGCATTATTCACAATAACCAAGACATGGAAACAACCTAAGTGTCCATCTGTAGAAAGAAAGTGTGATACACACACACACACACACACACACACACAAATGCACTCATAGCAAGATGGATGAACCTTAAAGGCGTTATGCTAAGTGAAATTAGAGGAATACAAATACTGCGCGTTCTCACTTAAACGTGGAATCTAAGAAAGCTTAACACAGAGTAGAATGATTGTTGCCAGAGGCTAGGGGGCGGGTGGTGGTGGGAGAAATGGGAAGGTGTTGGTCAAAGGGTATAAACTTCTAGTTATGAGATTAATAAGTTTTGGAGAATCTAATATATAGCATAGTAACTATAGTTAATAATGCCATGTTATATACTAGAAAGTTGCCAGGAATGTAGATCTTAAATGTTCTCACCACCAAAAAGTATTTATGTGAGGTGAGAGAAGTGTTAGCTAACCTTACCGTGTTTATTCTTTTGCAATATACGCGTGTATTTTTGTACACCTTAAACTTACATGTGTTTTATATCAATTATATCTTAATAAGTACAAGTAAAAACCTGATTGTTCGCATGGCATGTAGACAGAACTGCCAACTGAGTGACCATCTTTTCATCTGAGTTGTTTATAATATTGTCACATAAGCCCAGCAGATATTCTTGTGGGACCTGAGGAGGGTAATCAGCATAGTGAAAAATTCAGTGTTCCTTTCTTGAAGTCATAGTTTGAAAGTCATAGCAGGAGTTCCCGGCATGGCTCAGCAGTAATGAACCTGACTAGTATCCATGAGGACACAGTTTTGGTCCCTGGTCCCTCTCAGTGGGTCTTAAGGATCTGGCATTGCTATGAGCTGTGGTGTAGGTCACAGATGAGGCTTGGGTCTGGCATGGCTGTGGCTGTGGCCTAGGCCAGCAGCTGTAGCCCCGATTCGATCCCTAGCCTGGGACCTTCCCTATGCTATTAAAACAAAAAGAATTTGAAAGTCATAGCAGGTGGAACATACCAGATGAATGCTGAATCTTTAATGGAGATCCTTATTTTCTCCTGAATAGCTGTCAGGAGCCTAATTTTGGTAGTCTAGTTTGAGTATTGTTTGTATTATTTAATAGAAATAAATCATTTAAGAGAACATAATTTGAGTTTATAAATATATATATATATATATATATATATTTAACAGTTGAATTTTTCTTTGAGAGACATTTACTGTCCCTATTTCAATACAACTCTGTCTCCTGACCTGTGTGTCTTCCTCCGTTTCTCTTGATTTATTATCTGGACCATTCCTTGGCCATTTACTCAGTTGCCTTTTGACCTCATCTATATTCCTTTCTTTTGTGACTTAACACCCATCTTTCTCCTCATGCATACCTGTGCATGAAGGAAAGGGCATGTAAGCACAAAGCAGGAGGGTGGCCATCTGCAAGCCAGGACAGGAGCTCCCTCCAGAGTCTGCGAATGCTGCCATCTTGATCTTGGACTTCCCAGCCTCTAGAATTATGAAAAATAGAATTCTGTTGTTTAGGCCATGCAGTCTATGGTATTCTGTGTTGGAAATCTGACCTAAGACAAATGTTGAGCATATTTTCATATGAGTTTTGATTATTTGTGTATCTTGTTTAGAAAAATGCCTTCTAAAATATTTTGTTTTAAATTGGGTTACTACTTCTCAATGTTGAGGTATTATAGTTTTTATATAGTTTATATATAAGTACATTTTTAGGTGTGATTTTTAGATATTTTTCCCATTCTGTCCTTGAACTCTCTTGATGTTGTCCTTTGAAGCACCAAAATTTTTAATTTTGGTAAAGTATTATTTATTTTCTCTTTTGTTGCTTATGCTTTTGGTGTCATATTTGAGGTTCTGTGGCCCACTCCTAGGTAATGAAGATTTATCCCTATGAGAGTTTTATGGGATTTGCTTTTATATTCACATCATTGATCCATCTTGAATTAATTTTTGTTTGTAGTGTGAAGTAATGGTCCAGCTTTATTTGCATGTAGGTGTCTACCTGTCCCAGCACTATTGTTGAAGAGACTTTATCTTTTACGCATTGTGTTGTCTTGGTAAAATTAACGGTAAATATAAGTATTTATCTCGGGACCGTCGATTCTATTCCATTGATCTATATATTCATCCTTGCCAGTCTTTTTCTCACAGCTTTCTTGAGGTATAATTAATATACAGAGAACTGAACACATATTTAATGTGTACAATTTGAGGAGTTTGGATATAGGCACACACCAGTGATACCATGGCCGCAATCAAGGTAATAGACATATTCAGGTCTTTCCAGAGTTTTTTACATCCTTTTTTTTTTTTTTTTTTTTTTTTTTGGCCATGCCCACAGCATGCAGAAATTCCTGGGCCAGAGACAGAACCCGAGCTACAACAGTGACAATGCTGGATCCTTAACCTGTTGAGTCACTCCCCTGTGTCCTTTTTTGGGTGTGTTTTTAACAAGAGCACTTAACATAAGATCTACTCTCAACATTTTAAGTGAATAATACCATATTGTTAATTTTAGGAACTATGTTGTACAGTAGATCTTTAGAATTAATTCATCTATTATAACTGAAACTTTATACCCAACCGCATTTTCCCTACCACCCCCCAGGCCCTGTCACTCACTACTGTATTCTCTGATTCTATGAGTTTGACTCTTAGTTGCTTGATATGAGTGGAATCGTATATTTGTCCTTCTGTGACTGGCTTATTCAACTTAGCATATTGTTCTCAGTTTTCATCTCTGTTATTGCAAACGGCAAGATTTCCTTCTCTTTTACGATTGAATAATATTCAGTTTCATGTATAGACAGGATTTTCCTTATCCATTTATGTGTCGATGGACACTTGGTTTTTTTCTGTCCTGTTTATTATAAATAGCCCTGCAATGAACATGGGAGTGCAAACATATCTTTGTGATCTTGATTTCACCTCTTTTGGATGTGTACCCAGAAGTGGGATTGCTGGACTGTATGGTACTTATATTTGTAATTTTTAAGGAATCTCCATACCATTGTCCATAGCTGCTGCACCACTTTACATTCTCAGCAGCAGTTAATGAGTATTCCAGTTTCTCCACAACTTTACCAGCAGTTCTTATTTTTTGCTTTTTAAATAATAGCCATTTTGGTGATACCTCATTATAGTTTTTTTTAGCTTTTTTAAAATTGGGGTATAGTTGATGCATTATAGTTTTGATTTGCATTTCCTTGATAACTAATATTTGAACATATTTTCATATACCTGTTGATCATTTGTATGTCTTCTTTAGAGAAATGTCTGTTCAAGTCCTTTGCCTTTTCGTTTTTCTTCTGTTGAGTTGTAGGTGTTCCTTATACATTTTGGAAATTAACCACTCACCAGATAGATGACTTGGAAATATTTTCTCCTATTCTGTAGATTCATTCCGTTGACCGTTTCCTTTTCTGTGCAGAAGCTGTTTAGTTTTGATGTTGTCATACTTGTCTATTTTTGTGTTTGTTTCTGTGCTTTTGGTAAGACAAGCATCAAGAAGCTTTTGTACTATGTTTTCTTTGAGGAGTTTTAATTTCTGATCTTACATTGAAGTCTTTAATCCATTTTAAGTTGATTTTTGTGTAAGGTCAAGGTCCAATATAATCTTTTTTGCATGTGGATATTCAGTTTTCCCAACACTATTAAAGAGACTATCCTTTCCCCATTGTGTATTCTTGGCACCCTTGTCAAAGATCAACTGATCCTATATCTGTGTGCTTATTTCTAGGTTTTCTACTGTGTTCCATTGGTCCATATGTGTCTTGGGTGCCAGTACTACGCTCTTAGTTTACTGTAGCTTTGTAATATATTTTGAAATCAGGAAGTGTGATGCCTCCAGCTTTGTTTTACTTTCTCAAGTCACTTTGACTATTCTGGGTCTTTTGTGGTTCTGCATGTATTTTAAGATTTAAAAATTCTACCAAAAAAAAACCCAAAAACTACCACTAGGATTTTGACAGAATTAATAGATTGAATCTATAGATTGCTTTGAGTACTATGGACATTTAAAAAATTCTTTTTTTTTTCTTTTTGCTTTTTCTAGGGCCACACTCATGGCATATGGAGGTTCCCAGGCTAGGTTCTAACAGGAGCTGTAGCCGCCGGCCTACACTGCAGCCACAGCAATGCGGGATCCGAGCCACATCTGCAACCTACATCACAGCTCACGGCAACACCGGATCCTTAACCCACTGAGCGAGGCTCGGATTCGAACCCACAACCTCATGGTTCCTAGTTGGATTTGTTAACCACTGAGCCACAACAGGAACTCCTAAAAAATTCTTGATTTTCCATTTTACAAACATGAGATGTCTTTCCATTTATTTCTGTCTTTTAATTTCCTTCATCAATATTTTATAGTGTTTAGCATACAAGTCTTTCAGCTGCTTGATCAAGTTTATTCTTAAACACTTTATTCTTTTTGATGCTATTATAAATGAGATTGTTTTCTGAATTTCCTTTTTGAATTGTTTATTGCTAATCTATGGGAATGCAACTAATTTTTATGTGTTTTTTTTTGTATCTTGAAATCTTACTGAATGTATTCTAACAGGTTTTTTTTGGGGGGGGGCAGTGTTCTTGGGGTTTTGTACATTTAGGATCATGTCATCTTCAGATAATTTTGCTTATTTTTCTGTTTGGACTCTTTTTATTTATTTTTCTTACCTAATTGTGTTGGCTTGAACCTTTAGTAAAGTATTGAACAAAAGTGACAAGAGCAAACATTCTTGAATTTTTCCTGATCTTAAGGGAAAAGTAGTCAGTCTTTCGTCATTAATAATTATTTTAGCTTTACATTTTATATAGACACCTCTTTATCAGACTGGGGCAGTTCCTCCTATTCTGGTTTGAGTACTTTTCTCATGAATGTGTATTGTGTTCGTCAAATGGTTTTCTTCCTCTATGGAGGTCATCATGTGGGCTTTGTCCTTTATTCCACTACATTGATTTTTATGTTAAAACTTGCATTTCTGGGATATGTCTCATTTAATAATGGTGTATAATCCTTTTTTTATGTTACTGTATTTGCTTTTCTAGTATTTTCTTGAGGATATTTGTATCTATGTACATAAGGGTCTGTACTTCTCTAATCTTGTGATTGCTTTGAATGGTTTTGGTGTCAGATAGTACTGGATCCATAGAATTAGCTGAGGAAAAAATTTTTCTTCTGTTTTTGGAAGGGTCTGTGAAGGACTGGTATCAATTCTTCGAGTCACATCAGTGAAGCCATATATGAAAATTTTAAATATTTCGATTTCTTATTACAGGTCTAGTTACTTTTGAGTCAGTTTCAGTGGTTGATGTCTTTGTAGGAATTTGTCAGTTTCAGGTAGGTTATCTAATTTCTTAACATACAGTTATTCATAATATTCCCTTATAATCCTTTTAATTTCTATAAATTCACTGATGACCCCTATTTTATACTTTTAATAATTTAATTCTTTTTTCTTCAAGAGTGTTTTTATTTTATTTTATTTTTTATTTTTGTCTTTTTCCCTTTATCTAGAGCCGCACCCACGGCATATGGAAGTTCCCAGGCTAGGGGTCTAACAGGAGCTGTAGCCGCCGGCCTACGCCACAGCCACAGCAACGTGGGATCCGAACTGCATCTGCAACCTATACCACACACAGCTCACGGCAATGCCGGATCCTTAACCCACTGAGCAAGGCCAGGGATTGAACCTGCAACCTCATGGTTCCTAGTCAGATTCGTTAACCACTGAGCCATGACGGGAACCCCCAAGAGTGTTTTTAGAATAACAGAGGTTGGATATTTTATTGAGTCAGTGAAGAAAGATGATTCACTTATAATAATTATTTTAATTATAATTAGGGTTGATCTTTGTGGATATTCATCCTGATACAATACCCCAGGGTTTATGTAAGCTTTTAGAGGTGAAGACAAATTTATTCTTTCTTTCCTGATTTCCCAGGGTCATGTGTGTCATCTAGGGCTTCATTCGTTATTTGGCAAAGTTTACAGAGCTTCTGATGGTTATGAAATATTTCTGTATATTTGGGGACATTTAGAAAATAAGTGACTTGGTCCCTGCAGTTGGCAGAGCAATATGGAAAGATTATTTCTAATACTGTAGTCATTATAATTTATTTCTCCCACCTCCCAAATGAGAATATTACAGTCAGGGGAAGTGAAGGGGCTTTTGCAAGGATTTTTAGAAATTTTCTGAGAAAGATGAGACTAGAACATGTACTCACAAAGCCAAGCCTAACTGCCAGAAAGTTTAGACAATGCAGTCAGTCTATCACCATGTTTCCAGAGAAACAGATTTTGGTGAACAGCGAATAATATCTAACATACTGTGGTAGTTCAAATTAGGAAGCAAGATGGGAGTCATGGAGGCAGTAGATAAAACTAGGAGAAAGAGGCCTTGATGAGATCCTCCAGGGTCCTCATAAAGGTGTGAAGGCTTGTGTACAACAATAGCAATTAGCCATGTAGGCACTGGGCTAGTGCTTTTTATGAAGTACCCTATTTACTGATTATAACTTTGTGAGATAGTTACTATCCCTCACTTCATTGTGAGGAAAACAAGGTCCAAAGAGATAAGCTACTTACCCAGGTTCATATAGTTTGTAGAAAATGATAGAAGATGGTTATGAAACCAGATCCATCCTATTCCAATCAATGCATGCTATTGTACTTTGGCGTATTTTAGTTATAATACAGGAATGCAAATAAATATTCGACAAGACATTACTTTTGGTTGGGATTCTTAGGGGAGATTTGATAGAAGAGATTAGGGCAGATACAATTCGAACTGCACCTTGAAGAATGAATGGGGTTAAAGTTGGAAGAATTTAGAGGTGCAGGGAATTCCAGGGAGAAGAAGCCTCATGAGCAGAATTTGTAAGTGAAGTTATGTTTGTGATATAATAAGTGGAGTGAAGATGTCCTACAGGGGAGCATTGGAAGATGAGGCTGGAAAAAGAAGTTTTGAAGGTTAGACTAAGGTACATGGGCTTCATCGACACTGGGGATAAATGAAGTGTTTTAAGAAGATGTCATCATGTCTTTACATAAAAGCAAGGAAGAAAAAGTATTTCGAGGGATGCTGGAAAGCCCCTCCAACCTGTTTCTTCACCTCTTAACTTCCTTCTCCAGTACAACATTCCTGAAATTCCACTATTGGGGATTCATTCCTTAGGACTGTGCTTTCTGTTCTCTGAAATGTAAACACCCTTGCAAAGAGTAACATGTTGTCATTAAGCTTTCAGTATGAAGGGGTTCTTTGGTTCCTTTCATCCTAAAGCATAGAGGCCCTCCCAAGGGCACAGAGAGCCTGAGTGGGAAGGAGGAACTGGGGATACTCTTGCTATGAAGGTTTGCCTGCTTCTGGCTTTGAATTTGAGCCAGTTCTTGGCTCAATACATTTGAATTAGTAACCAGTGAGATACCTGTACTTATCTTCAAGAGGAGTGGACCTAGAATTGTAGTTTTCTGTGTGCACAAAAGTTTCCCTTGAGAATAAATCACTACCCACTGTGAGAGTCCACATTCCTCAGTTGGCCTAGTGTTATTCTCTCTCTGAATCAGTTCTTAATTTATTTGCTGCGAAATAGCCATAGAAATAATGATTATGTGATTGCATGAGTATACACACATGTATTATATAATTGACATTTCTGTGGCTGTATTTTTATGGCTATATGTATTTATATTCTTGGGGACAGTGTTGCAAGTGATTATTTAGCTTTCAGCTTGGGTGCTGGGTTAGCTGAGGACTTCTCGAGATTCTCAGGAGAGGAGCCGTTTCCTCTCAAGGGACAGAGATCCATTCTCTCTTGAAGAGCTTAGAGTAGTAGGCAGGAAGGAAAGGAGGGTGGGAGTGGGGTGGATAGTGTGGAAGGAAGACCTTCAGATGCCTTAATCAGCAGTGGGTAGATGTCGCTGGTGAGCCGGAGAGGCAGGATAAGAAAGGCCAGTCAGGCAGAGAATTGGACTCTTGACGTGTGCCCTCAGGACTCTATTCCAGGAAATAGGAATTTGACAGACCACAGACAGTGCAAACCCTAAAAACACTGTGTGGTTCCACATGAAAGCCACTCTCTGTGACAGGAAATGCCAGGTGCTAACTTTGGGTGACCTTTGAGTGTCTCTTGAGTAGTAAACTTTAGTAGCAGCCTGAGTTGACTTTTTTTCCTCCCTCAAATAAAACGTTGTTATGGGGGGTGGGGGAGAGAAAGAGAACACGAGTAAAATCTTGAAAACTTTTCAGTCAGGGAGAGCTGGAGGGCCAGGTTTGTGTTGCTAAAACAGTTTCTCAGATGGTAACTTTTCACTGTTAGCTGACAGGATTCAGAGAATGATGGGATTGTTGTGCATTTACAAGCAGTTCTCTAGGCACAAATTACCTCAGTGGACTACAACTAGTTGAATCGCCCCGTCTTTTTCTTGTTACCCCCCTGACAGTCAGAGATGACCATTACCAAAAGAATGGGGGGGCTATTTGCGTGTGGGCGGGGTAGATGTGGTGGGGTGGGAAGAAGAGAGCCAGATGACTGGAAATGTTCCTGTGAAACATTGGGAGCAGGCAGGTCTTGGGAATAATCCTATGGTGTTTTGTTTTTGTTTTGTTTTTTTCCAACCCAATCCTACCAGGTGACCTGACAAGCTTCTTTTAAGCCTCAGGCTAACTGGTCTCAATTAGAGTTCACATTGCCCCAGGCTACGGATTCTTTCTCAAGCCCTAGGTTACCGACTCCTCACTATTGACTTTGTCCTACCCCCACAGAGGTCTCTTGAACAGCCTGGAATCTAAAACTAGTGACTTACTCACTAGACTACATAAACCCATCTAGAACTTGCGAGATAGGGAATCATCAGTGATCAGGTAAACGACTGTTAGGGATTGTTGGCCAGAAACAAGATGACATGAATTGTAGTCATTCAACCAGATTTTGATAGAATATGACCAAAGTATGCCTCATGTTGCGTTGCGGAGGCATGTTCCTCCTTTTCTAATCCAGTCTCCACACGACTGTCAGAGCCAGCTAGAACATAAATCAGATCATACCACATTCTGCACAGAACCAGTTTTCCTAATATCTCCTTCAAGGCCTTTGATGATCCTGTGCCTCCCTGCCTACCTCTCCAGACTTTTTAAACATGTTATTCAAGCCTTCGGTCATGGGAGGTAGGCTGTTGGCATCTATAGGAATTCTGACAGAGGTGTGTTCAGGTAGAAGTGAGGGTAACCAGGAAAGCTGCATGAAGGTGATAGAACCTGGCTTGGCCTTGAAGGGTAGGTAGAGTTTGCCTTTGACCCATGGTGTTCCAAAAGGAAGTTTCCAGAAGGATCTCCTGCAGACCTCAGAAATTCCCTAGATCAGAATAGATGATTGTGATCCTGGCAATGATCCACATGACTTCAGAATCACTGGAGTAAAGGTAAGGGTCCTCTAGTGGACTAAATCTTAACTGTGCCCAAAGGGTCTTTGAAAAGAAACCGTCCAAAGGTGACTGGGCCTAACAGTGATGAATGACATGGTACACCTTGGAGGGGCCCTGGGAAGCTGAAAAATAAGCTCTAGTTATTTTATTAACCACTCTTTGCATCTGGAGGATGACCCTGGTGATCCTTCATCTAAATAATGGGACTAAATGGTAGGGGCTGGCTAGGCTTTGCTAACTCAGACTGGGTATCTGTGACTTTTGAAAGTTCCTGTGCAGAAGGAAAAGCTATTTCTCTTCTCTCTTTTTTTCTTGTCATTAGATAGGCTAGGCCCAATTCCTTCATGTAATCTGAGAAGATGGCATGGGATGCTTGCATTGGCACCAAATGGCTGGTTTGTTCACGGCTGGTAAATTGCAAAGTCTGTAAAGGCCATTTGCTTTGCTTTCCTCACCACATGGACTGGAAACCTTAGATCTGAGAGGGAAAAAAAAGAAAAAAGATCCGATTGCCCTAGATTTGGCTGTGTCCCAGGGAGACAAAGCTTTATGCAGCTCTTCAACCAGCAGCATGAGGGTTTATTAGATGTAAAAAACAAATTATGCACTTGCTATTCCTTTAGGGCTGTTAATAGAGTTACTACAGGTAAAATCTTGATAATATTTTCTATTGCCCAGGAAAAATTATACATAAGCATGCAGATATTATACTATTTATGGTTTGTACTCACAAACAGCATCCATGTCCAATTAACTTCAGATACTAAGTGTTTACTCTGTGCTAGTTATGTTTTAGACATTCGGGGAAAAATAAAAGACAAAAATCCTTACTTGAATATTCACAGTATAATAAATACAATAAAAAGAGAAAACATACAAGGTACAGAAGAAGCATGAATTAACTTTATTAAGGAGATCAGGGAAGACTTCTCAGAAGAGGGAGCTTCTGGCTGGCTTTTTATGAATGAATGGGTGGGTATTCACTGAATAAACCTAAGGGAGCAGGGGGTGAGGTAATTGATGTGGCAGGATCAGCAGATACAAAGGCGGGGGGAACAACAAGGCTTGTTACAGGAACTGTACCTAATGCAGTTTGCTACAGCATGAGATGCAAAGTCTTGGGTTAGGGAAGATGAGCCTGAAGAAGCAGGCAGGAGCCCAGTTGGGAAGTATGGTATACACTTTACTTTTCACATGGTAAGGAGCCAGTGATGGGATTTAAACAGGAGAGTTAAGTAAACCAATTTACATTTGTTTATTCATTCAGGCTGTCAGCCAGTTAATAAGAATTAATTGAGCCACTACAATGTGCCAAGTTTTCTTACATCTACTAACCTCAAACTCTGTGGGTATAGTTCTTCTCTTGATGGAAGTGGGGAGGACAAATATGAATGTGTTGAGTGTTCTGAAGGATAAGGGTAAAATGCTGCAGGAGTTCATCTAGTCTTAAGGGGCGGGGATCAGAGAAGTGGTGAAGTATGAGTTAACTAAGCAAATGGGGAATGGGAATGCCAAAGACAGAAGGAGGGGTAGACTCAAACTCCCCAAGAGAGAAAGCAACAAGGTGTTTCAGGCACATGAAAGTTCACCAGGATGGATGAACTGCGAAGGGCCTTGGGAAAGAGTAGCAGATGAAGGGTTGGTTTGGTTTGGTTTTGGTTTAATTAGATTGGGAGATTATTGTGGCAGCAGAATCGATGGTGGGTTTTGGGAGTGGACACTGGCAGCAGGTAGAAAAAGGGTCTGCAGTAGTTCAGGGAGATGTGGTAAGCTGATTTAGGACAATAGCAGTGGCAATGGTGAGGAGAGAATGGAATGGAAAGCTGTTCAGGTGGTAGGGCGAATAGGACTTAATACCCGATTAGACCTGAGGGCTAAGAAAAAGGAGTAGAGGATGGCTTGGTTTTCTCTGTGGTTACTGGGAATAAGGGGTCACCAACCCAGATAGGGAATATAGTAGTTCTTTCAACTCCGGTGTGGCTTCCAGGTGCTGACTGCTTACATGGACATTGAGCTTCTTGTCTCACTCTGCTGGACAGCACTTGTGCCCTCTATTAAAAATAGCACATGGGAGTTCCTGTTGTGGTGCAGCAGAAACGAATCTGACTAGGAACCATGAGGTTGCAGGTTCGATCCCTGGCCTTGCTCAGTGGGTCAAGGATCTGGCGTTGCCATGAGCTGTGGTGTAGGTTGCAGATGCCACTCGGATCTGGTGTTGCTGTGGCTGTGGCGTAGGCCGGCAGCTGTAGCTTCGATTAGACCCCTAGCCTGGGAACCTCCATATGCTGCGGGTGTGGTCCTAAAAAGACAAAAAAAAAAAAAAAAAGCACATGAACATAATCAAACAGTTAATTTACAGCAAGACTTGTATAAAAGGAAACTTAAAATCCCCCTCACAGAACTCCTATACCATATCCTAAAGGTAACCTCTGTTAGTAATATTGTATGCATCTACTAGCATATGCATGTAGTCTTTGTAAAGTTGCAGAACTAGGGTCTTACAGACTATATGCACCTTGATCTTTTTCATTGTAATATATCTTGGAAATCACTCTGTATCAGAACAGACCTCATTCTTTTCAATGACTGTTGTACACATTGTTATATAGACATTTGTGTGGATTCTAGTTTCTTCTTGGTATTCATTCTTTACATTGATATTTATTAAGGGACTGCTATGTACCAGACATAATCTTGGCCTCTGTGAAGTAAATGGTCCAGTGGGAAAGATGGTGATTAATTCAACTATAGAAATGTAGAATTGCAACCATGACACGTGTTCCAAAGGTGCTTTGAGAACCTACAATAGGGCATTTGAACCCATTGGGGAGGCCAAGGAAGGCTCCATTGCAAAACTCATGCTCGAACTAATTAGTGAAAGATGAGTTAGCAGTTACAAAGTAAAAGGGGAAAGGCACATTCTACGCAGAGTACAAAGGGTAGATGCATTTTTTAAAAAAAATATTAAAATATAGTTGCTTTACAGTGTTCTGTCAATTTCTCCTGTACAGCAAAGTGACCCAAATATACATATACATTCTTTTTCTCACATTATCCTCCATCATGTTCCATCACAAGTGATTGGGTATAGTTCCCTATGCTATATGGCAGGACCTCATTGCTTATCCATTCTAAATGTAATAGTTTGCATCTACTAATCTCAAACTCGCAGTCCATTTCACTCCCTCCCCCTCGGCAACCACAAGTCTGGTCTCGATGTCCAGCAACCACAAGTCTGGTCTTGATGTCCATGAGTTTGTTTCTTTTCTGTAGAAAGGTTCACTTGTGCCTTTTATTAGATTCTAGATATAAGTGATATCATATGGTATTTGTCTATTTCTTCACTTTGTATGAGAATCTCTAGTTCCATCCATGTTCCTGCAAATGACATTATCTGGTTCTTTTTTTATGGCCGAGTAGTATTCCATGTGTATATATACCACATCTTAATCCATTCATCTGTCAATGAACATTTAGGTTGTTTCCATTTCTTGGCTATTGTGACTAGTGCTGCAATGAACATTGGAGTGTATGTGTTTTTTCCTTTTGTTTTTCAGTTTTGATTTTCCTTTATTTTTAAAAAATTCAATGAATTTTATTGTATTTATAGTTGTATAACCATCATTACAACCTAATTTTAGAACATTTCTGTTCCTCCTCTCAACTTTTCTCCTTTGGTAACAGTAAGTTTTACAAAGTCTGGGTGTCTCTGCTCTGCAAATAAGTTCATTGTATCCTTTTTTTAGATTCCACATATAAGTGATAGCATATAATGTTTGTGTCTCACTGTCTAACTTCACTGAACATGGTAATTTCTAGGACCATCCATGTTGCTGTAAATGCCATTATTTCATTCCTTTTTATGGCTGAGTAATATTGCATTGTGTATATGTACCATATCTTCTTTATCACTCCTCTGTTGATAGACATTTGGGTTTCTTTCATGTCTTGGTTATTGTATATAGTGCTGCAACGAACACTGTGGTAAATGTGTCTTTCTAAGTCATGGTTTTCTCCAGACAGATGCCCAGGAGTGGGATTGTTGGATCATATGGTAATTCTATTTTTAGTTTTCTGTGGACTCTCCATGGTGTTTTCCATAGTGGTTGCACCAACTTACATTCCCACCAACAGTTTAAGAGGGTTCTCTTTTCTCCACACCTGAGCTCTAGCATTTGTTGTTTGTAGACTTTTTGATGATGGCCATTCTGGCTGGAGTAAGGTGGTACCTCATAGCAGTTTTGATTTATCTTTCTCTAATAATTAGTGATGTTGAATATATTTTCATGTATTTTTTTGGCAATCTGCATGTCTTTGGAGAATTATCTGTTTAGATCGTCTGCCCACTTTTTTGATGGGGTTGTTTTTTTTTTTTTTGATTCTGAGCTTTAGAAGGTGTTTATACATTTTAGAGATTAGTCCCTTACCAGTTGCTGCATTTGCAAGCATTTTTTCCCATTCTTTGGGCTGCCTTTTCGTTATGTCTGGGGTTTCCTTTGCTGTGCAAAAACTTTTAATTAGGTTGCATTTATTCATTTTTTCTTTTTACTGTCATTACTCAAGTAGATGGATCTGAGAAGATATTGCTGTGGCTTATGTCAGAGAGTGTTTACCCTATGTTTTCCTCTAAGAGTTACATTGTATCCAGTCTTATATTTAGGTCTTTAATCCATTTTGATTTTATTTTTGTGTATGGTGTTAGGGAGTGTTCTAATTTCATTCCTTTACATGTAGCTGTCCAGTTTATTGAAGGGGCTGTCTTTTCTCCATTGTATATTCTTGCCTCATTGGTCATAGATTAGTTGCCTCTAGGTGTGTGGGTTTAATTCTGGGCTTTCTATCTTGTCCCACTGATATGTATTTCTGTTTCTGTGCCAGTACCATTCTGTTTTGATGAGTATAGCTTTGTAGTGTAGTGTGAAGTCAGGGAGCCTGATTCCTCCAGTTCCGTTTTTCTTTTTCAAGATTGCCTATTTGAGGTCTTTATTATTTCCTTACAAATTAAAAAATTTCTTTTTCTAGTTGTGAAAAATGCCTTTGGTAATTTGATAGAGATTTAACCTGTGGATTGCCTTGGGTAGTATAATCATTTTAACGATATTTATTCTTCCAATCCAAAAGTATGGTGTTTCTTTCCATCCCTTTGTGTTGTCTTAATTTCTTTGATCAGCATTTTATAGTTTTTGGAATCACAAGTCTTTTGCCTCCTTAGGTAGGTTTATTCTTAGATATTTTATTCTTTTCATGCAATGATAAATTAGATTATTTCCTTAATTTCTCTTTCTTATATCTTAGTGTATAGAAATGAAACAGATTTCTGAATATTCATTTTGTATCCTGCAACTTTTCTGAATTCATTGATGAGGTCTACTGGTTTTCTAGTAGCATCTTTAGGCTTTTCTATATATAGTACCTTGTCATTTGCAAACAGTGACAGTTTTATTCTTTAGTTAATTGGCCACTTGGGAAATTGTTTCTCACTTAGCACTCCTCTCTAATTAGTACTGGAACCTATCCTTGCCAATCCTATAAGTGTCTTTGATAGTTTCTACAATGGAAAGAGAGTACAAATCATTTGCAAAATAAAATTTCAAATTTTGTAAAAGATATAAAACTTAATGAAGTTGATGAAAGTGATGGAGATTTGCTTAATTTCTACAAAGTCATTGGTATATTAGGACTTGGCAAAATTAATTTTTGAGGAAGAGAAAATTTCACACGGATAGTGACCATGGATAGGAAAAAAGAGAATTATTTGGAATATCCGGAATCAAGAGAGGTGAAGCTGTTGAATATTTTGTAAAGCTTATTCTTTATGATCTTTTTGTAAAATAATGTGAAGAATGCTTCATTGTAATCTTATGCCATTTTTGTTGGTAAAGTCACACCAAGGAAATCCACAGCCAATATTTGATTTGTTTATTGTTGAAAGAATGCCTGTACAATTGCATTAAAACTTTCTTTTTTAAAAAATATGAGTAGACTTCGTATATTTTATTTTTTTAAAGCTAAAATTTCAGGAGTTCCCGCTGTGATGCAGTAGGTTACGAACCTGACCACAGGTTGCTGTGGAGGCACAGGTTCAATTCCTGGCCTGGTGCAGTGGGTTAAAGGATCTGGTGTTGTCATAGCTGTGGCTCAGATTCAGACTCTGCCCTGGGAACTTCACTATGCTAGGGTGCAGCCATTAAAATTCTTTTCAATTAAACGTAAGGGAAATCTATAATATTTTTTCTTATTTTAAGTAAATTTCCTTAAAGTGGCCCCTTTTCCAGTTGCAGTTATTCTTGGATACATGTAATGTCCCCTTTGCTCATTATTTTCCCCAGAATTGAGACCAATTTGCATTTCTACCAACAGTGTGTGAGAGTGCCTATTATTCCTCATCTTGGTGAGCTTTTGAATTATTGAGAATCTGATGGGTGAAAAAGACACCTTCATTGCTCTTTTTATTTGCATTTCATTAATCATGAATAAGGTCAAACATCCTTTCAAATGTTTAATGGCCATTTGTATTTCTTTTTCTGAGAAATGCCTGTTACTATTCTTTACCTGTTTTTCTTTGGGGGCTGTTCATCCTTTAGTCATTGATTTGTACCATCTTATTGTGAATGAAGGGACATAGTTATTTGTTTGTCATATATGCTGCAAATGCTCTTCCAGTCTGTCTTTTGTTTTTGACATTAGCAATAAAAAAGCTTTACATTTGTTTGTGGTCCATTTTGCCTTTTTCATTTTGGATTCTGAGGTTTGTATCCTGCTTAAAAAATGCTCCGACTTTAAGTTTATGAATTAACTTCTCTATTTTCACCTAGTAATTTTATGGCTTTTTTTTTCACTTTTGAAATATTTGATCCAGTGAGGATTTATTTTATTATGATAAATGAGAAAGATCTTCAGCCTTTTTCTGAAATAGTCACATGTTCCCAATATCATTAATTGAACGATACATATCTTCTTTTCTGATGTGAAATGCCACCTTTGTCATGTACTAAATCTTCATACATGTATTAGTCTAATTCTGAACTCTTCTGTATTCCATTGATTTACCTATTTCTTCTCCATTATTAAACTCTCTTAATATTTGCAACTTCAGAGTGCTCTTCATTCTGTTCTCCTATGCTCCCCTTTCAGAATTTTCCTGGCTATTCTTGATTATATTTTGTCTTAGATGACAGAAATGTTTTAAGATCAACCCTACTACCTGTTTTTAGGGATTTCTCCTTGCATTTTATGTGGTTTATGCTCTATGTATTCTGATTCTGTTATTTGGTGTATGAATATTTATGGCAGTTCTATCCGCATTGTGGATGGTGTCCTTTATCAAAACGCTTTTTTTCCTTGAATTCAATCTTCTCTGATATTAATATCATAACCTCTGCTTTCTTCTTTCATCATTTTTATGGTGTGTAATATGTCTCATAGTTCAGTAATGCTGTTTTGGTTTTCAATTTGTTTTCTTGGCTCTGTAGTCTCCCTTTTCATCTCATTCTTATCATTCCATTGTTTTATCATTTGTCTTTGATGTCTTGTTTCAATGACTATGTACTCTTGAAATATGTCTTTTATTTAGTGGGGCATGTTTTCTTCAAGGATCAATTCGTTATCTGTATATCCTTCTCTCCTTTCTTTCCCTTGCTTTATCCCCCTTTCTTTCCTGTAGTATTTTGCAGGGTTGTTATTCTACATCTTTTCATTGTATTCACATTTAAGTTAAAGACTTCTATGAGATATTTTATATAAGGTGTGAATTCCTCTTCACTCCCTTCTCACTTTATACCTCTGTAAAGACCTTCAGTTTGAGGACAAGGCCTCAGATGTTCAGGTCACATTTTGCTGCTCAAGGGCAGTCGTGGTTAGTGGATTCCTCGTTTCTTGTCTGTGATTTTCTTAAAATGCCTGTAACAGGATTTGTCATAACTAGTTGCATGATTCTCTATCCTTCTTAGGCACCACAATCATCTGAGGGAAACTTTCTTAAAGTACCAATGCCTGGGCCTTGACTCCACAGATCTTGATTCACAGGGTTTGGTCTTGAGGCTCAGGAATCGGTACATTGTTGCAGCCGCCCAGATGGTGACGCTCATGCATAGTAATGACTGGGAACCGCTCACAGAAGTGGCAGAACTATTTATTCCATGTATGTACCACTAGCTTCAGGTTGCTCTCTGACTCAACATGAAGCCTAAGACCTTCCCTTCCAATAAGCATTTAATGCCAGAAATCAACTTTTCCCACTTCACCCTCCCATCTTAGTAGGGAAAAATATGTAAACCTTTGGGTTTTGGCCACAAAGCACTATTATACTGCATACTTGGAGGGGGAATTCATCAGGGTCTGTCTCTGTGCGTGTTCTTTATGAGCCCCTCCTTCAAACAGTTTTGTCTTACCTAATTTATGGTCCATTTTCTAATCTGCCTACTTTCAGTTGTTGCCAGAAAAAAAAAAAAAAAAAGATCTGTGGGTGATTATGATTCTAGCATCTGTCCTAACCTGCCAAAACCAAAATGAAGCCTTGCTAGCCTTCCTGTACTTTCCTTGATATCCTGGCAAGATACTGAGGTGGTAAGGGGTGACTTCTCTTCCTAAGAGATTTTCCAAATCTTTTCCTTTCAGTCTCCTTTCAGGATATTTATTCAGCTACCTTCCTTCCACTGTGCTAATTTGTGGGAGAGAGGGGCTTGAGGAGAGCTGTATTACTTCTGAGAATCTTCTATTTGTCATTTATCTTAGCTGTAATTTTTCAAAGATTATGACTATGAGCTTTTCTTTATTTGCTGCTTATTGTTTCATAACGTATGTTTATTCTTTTCATTAAATTTTGGGAACGGATTTCACATTAAGAAGCTTCATTCTACCATCTTACCCTTAAGAGAGTTCATTTGTGTTGTCTTCATTTTTTTTTTCCATGTAGCTTCATTTTTAATTATGAAGTGCTGTAATTCTTGTTTCTTTAACTTCACATTTCTCTCAGTCCAGGGTAGCCTATGTTACCTAATCTGTGATAATGATTTAAGGTATTTATTCCAGTACTAGTATGGACTTGATTTGTGGCGATTAGCTGCTGGAAGTTCAGTTAACAGTATAGGCAGTTCAATTTGTTATTCTGTAACTGAACATTGAAATATCTTACTGTCATATTTTCTAAATGATATAGTAATGTAAGGATAGAAGACACAGAAATAGTTCAGGCACCTTCTCAGGGCAGACTGAATCTCAAAGATTTGAGCTGGACAAATCACTGCTCAGCTGACATCACAGAGGAGCACAGTCCGGAGCTGCCCACCGGGCAGTTAGGAAAGGACCTGCTGTGTATGATATTGGACAGTAATACTGATTTGGTCATTTGGTTTCAATGTCAATGTTTCATGGTATCTGGTGACCAAAAAGCAGTTAATCAGATGTTTAGTCTGCTTTTTCTTGCAACAAATATTGTGTGCCTACTCTGTTAGGTACTTTTCCAGACACGAGAAATATAGCAGTTGTAGCAAAGGAATGCAACCCCTTCTCTTCCAGAGCATCTGATCCAGTTGGGGAGATAGAGAAAAACAGATGAATGAATATAAAGAGAAAAATAGACGAATGAATATAAAAAGGCCATATATTTGTTGGGTAGTGATAAGTGCCTGGGGGCAAATAAAGGCAACTAACGGGATAGAGTGGAGTGGGATTGGGACTATCTTAGAGAAAATGGTCAGGTCAGACTCTCCGAGCAGGACTTGTTTGCGTGACTGTGGCGGCATGTGGGGAAGGAGTGAGAAACTACTCAGAGAAAGATGATCTATGAAAAAGGAATCTACAGTCAACATAAGTTCGTGAAAAGCTGCATGCTATATTTTTCTCCTGGAGATTGTCAATGCAGAGTAGTACAATAAGAGCTCTTGGAAGTCCTACAGGAAAGGAATCGGTTAATTCAGTGTCTCTCAAATTTATTGGAAGACTTTTATGTGTAATTCATATCCCAGGAAAGGTGGTGTAAGTTTTAGGAAACTGTGGACATTTGACAGGGTAGCCACATTAGGTTTTAGATACAGCCACGTCCTTCTTTAGCTGAAACCTGATAACCATTACCTAGAGCCCATGATTACAGGAAAGTCCATGCTGGATCTTCTCCTTCCAGCTACCTTACCTCCCAGCCCACTTTGAGGAAAGAGGGAGAAATCGTAAAACAACATTTTTGCTTTTTAATAAAAATGGGGTTATACAAATATTCAGAATTGTTTTTTTTCCCAGTTTCATTGAAAAAATAGTTGACAATACATCACTGTATAAATTTAAGGTTTATATTTACATATATTGTGAAACAGTTAACACAATAGGTCTGGTTAACATCCATCCTTTCATAAAGATACAATAAAAAGAAAACCAATTTCTTCTTGTGATGAGAGCTCAGGATCTCCTCTCTTAACAACTTTCCTATGTCTCCATACAAGCATACTGGTAGCCTTCGTGTCGTATGTTATATCCCTAGTATTTATCTTATAACTGGGTCTCACCGAGTTGTTAAGATGCGTAATTGAAGGAGAGGCTGGTGTCCTGTATAAGGACCCTGCGTCACTGACACAGATACATACTGTAAATTTTCTATCAAGCATTTCTCATATAGCCCTATATGGCCACATAGCAAGGGTTCTAGATATTCAACATCATAGTAGAGGACTTAGTCAGTATAATAAGACAAGGAAAAGAAATAAAAGTCACCCAGTGGGAAAGGAGGAAGTAAAAATATCTTTATTCATAGATGACATGGTGGTTTACATGGAAAAGCGAAAAGAATTCTGACACTAGAAAAGGTGCATGTTTTGTTTCATCATACAATAAAATAGTATTTGGTGATAAAAAGAAAATAGTTGTTAAGCCATGAAGAAACATAGAGGAAACGTAAATGCATATTGGTAAGTAAATCTGAAGAGGCTATATGTTATGATTTTAATTAAATGAATTCAAAGCAAAAAACTATAGAAATAGTAAAATGGAATTACTGGGGAGAGGGGGAAGAAGGTAAAGTGAAGCACCTGGGATCTTTACAGCAGTAAAACGATTCTGTATAATACTGTGGTGATGGATTTACAGCATTATGCATGGGTAAAAGTCCACAATCTTTAAAGCACAAAGAGTGAATCTTATACAAATTTTTAAAACATTTTGGTACAAACTTCCAGTTATAAATAAGTCCAATAAATGTACAGCATGGTGACTATAGTTAACAATAATATTTATGAATTGCTAGGAGAGTAGATTTTTTTAAGTTATATTTTGTGTTTAGTTGATTTACAGTGTACTAATCTCAGGTGTATAGCAAGGTGATTCAGTTATACATATAGCCATTCTTTTTTTATATTTTCCCATGTAGATTATTATAGAATATTGAGTATAGTTCCTGGTGCTATACAGTAGATCCTTGTTATCTGTTTTACAGGAGCACTGTAAAACAGTGGAATCATTTTTTAAGATTCCACATATAAGTGATCTTATATTTGTCTTTATCTGACTTATTTCACATCGTATAATACTCTCTAGGTCCCTCCATGCTGCTGGAAATGGCATTATTTCATTCTTTTTTATGGCTGAGTAGTATTCCATTGTGTATATGTACTTTTTTATCCATTCATCTGTCTGACAGACATTTAGGTTGCTTCCATGTCTTGGCTACTGTAAATAGTGCTGCAGTGAACATAGGGGTGCGTGTCTTTTTAAATTATAGTTTTCTTTGGATATATGCCCAGCAGTGGAATTGCTGGATCATATGGTAGCTCTACTTTTGGGGGGGGGGACATATGCACAGAATTGTTTTAATTTAAAATAAAACCAACAACTATGCTATCGTGTAATTCATGGGGTTCCTGTCTCTGATACAGATAGTCTTGTGCTACTGACCATTGATAGGTTCAGCTAGTCTTTTTTTTTTTTTTTTCCAGATACACAAATCACATTTGAGAAAGATTTTCCACATTGGAGGTTGATTTAAATTTTGCTTAATCTATAGGTAACCAGAAATTAGAAAAATGACCCTAAGCCCTCGCATGAAGTTTTCAGAAGCGACCACCGAGTGAGTTGGTCAGGGTGGTGGTTACTCTCAGTCATAGCCCTGAGCTTCTCTGCTGAAATGAGCAGAAGCATTTTGAACAATAGTAACGTGTAAGCTGTGTTGACTGGGAGAAAGAAAGCCTGTGGTGCCAAAATGTCTTTCCAAAGTCCTATGCATGAGTCTACTCTATAGTCTTGGCTGCCATTGTCAGGTTTTACTTTATGAAGCGTCAAGTCCTTCTCAAAGGTAGTGTCCTTGGAAGATTTGTACCCTTGGATGTTAGCACACTTTCAGCAGAATTAGTTTAGTGGTTCCCAAACGTTATTCTTCATGACAGGCACCTTGAGGTGATTGCTAAGACTACAGTTTCCAGGTACTTCCCCCATCAAGAGTCTGGTTTAGTAGATTTGGGATGTGGTTCAGGAAACTGCTTTTATTACAACTCCCCAGGTAATTTTGATGCAGTGGTCCAAGGATCACAACAAGGCAAACATTGGATTGGTTCATAGCTCTCCCATCCCAGAGGCCTTCACTACTTATTTCCATTTGATGTAAGCTCCTATGCTCCTCACTCATTTTAGGTCTCAGCTCTGGGGCTTTGCTCTTGAGAACCACCTGGGTCACCAACACTGGCACTGATGCTACAAGTGGCCAGCTTTGTTTTGTCCATGGAGAGCTTGCTTCTTCCACTGAACTGTACAATAGGATAGCTCTGTCAAAGCTTCTTAATGGATCTCTCATTTTTGGAGCCAAGAGGTCCGCTTCCCTGTTCCTCCATATAATGAATCTTCAGAAGGAGACAAAGTCACAGCATACTTCAACAATTTTTCCTGAAAACCTACTTGATTCAAGGCCAGAGGATAATGTTTTATGCTTTCAAAGCAGAGTTATTAACGAAGCCTTTCAGACCTTTATAAATGGAAAACGTTTTCAAAAGGAGCCACTCTCAGGGGTTTAGCATCCAGCTTCAGAATAAAGATTGAAACTCCCCCCCCTCCCCCGAAACCTCCCACACCGTGCTTGGTAATTTCTATGATATTGCACAAATCATGTTGAATGCGCCTGTACATAAAACATCATTTAATATTCTGGGCAATTTATTTTTAAAGAGGAACTGTCAGTCTTTTGACAAGCTTCAAAGTTAACTTTCAAAAATGTCAAAGTCGGGCATCAAGTTTATCTCATCAATCTTTACAGCTATGGAAAAAACTAGCTAACATCTTACGGTCATGAAAATATTAGATTAGTGAATCAACAGACATGAAAACTCGTTTCACGTTGGATATCATAGCCTGAACATAGGCTATGATATCCAAGGATTATATTATCTTGAAATTTTAATGTAGTAGAAAGTGCAGAGTCTTTGGGACATTTATGAATATTTTTGTCCATAATCTAAGAAACCCCAAATATCAGCAAGAGACACTTCTTAACAAGATATCAGTGATCTCCTAGGTTGAGCAGTGGGCTGGATACACCTTACTCCACTTTCTCTGTAACCCCTGTTCTTCCCAGCAACCACTCGTAACTGGACAAAGGAGAACACTAGCCATTTCACTTAAGAGTTTTCATGTAGGTATTTCTCCATTAGGCAGTCACTGGTCATTGTTCGCCATGTATAATCAGTGTCTTAAGAAAATATGGGCAATTGGCCATAGATGTAAGATTTGGATTAAAATCTTTATTTTCCTTGTTTAATATGGAAAACCGAATTTATTGCATACTGCATCTGAAATTATGGTGGTGATTCTATCCCTTTTGTTCATTAGTGTGTTTGTGTTGTGTCTATCCTCAGGTATTATTCACAGTCACTGAAGTGTTTAATTTGATTATTCCATCTTCTGCAATTTAATTGAGATGCTGGAAAAAGAGATTACTCATGCTCATCTAGTGAACTCCCTGGTTTTACCATTTAGTTTGGATTTATTTGGAATAATCTAAGCATCTTAGGAATCAAATTTGAGGTTCTGATTGTATCGTCTCTTTCATAAAGTGTGTTTGTAATATAATTTGTACTAGAAAGTAAAAACAGCATGTATTAGGTCCTGGGATCTCTGTTATGTATTTTTACATATATTCTCTCATTTTTAGTTATCAGTGGTTCCATTAATGTTCTATTTTATGGTAGGTGTTCAATATACATTTATTCATTCTTTTTTTCAATAAGTAACGTTATTCATGTCGAGAACCTACTATATCCAAGCTATTCCACCATGCCGTAGGACGAGGATTGTGTTAGTGAAACTAAAGATATATAAAATGAATGGCAGACTCAAGCAGAAGCTTACAAGGTAACTTATCAAGAAGTGTGAGTGCTCTTAACTGGACCAGGCACGAGCGTTGGTGTTCAAGAGGACAGCTATGTGAACCTTTGTGTAAAGCAAATACGTGATTTTGCACTTACCCTCTGTTTCTATCCTTTTATCTTCACCTGTATCATCTACCCCCAGTGCTTTATAAATTTGGATTTTCTTACAGTGGATTTTAAAAAAGATAGAACGAGTGGGCCATGCAAAACTCTGATAGGGATGTTTGTGAAGTAGAAATAGGACTTGCTATTTGGACCACTTTTAATGCAGGAAAGGGTGGTCCTAGCAGTTTGTTTTAGTGCTGCATAGATGTTTTCCCCCATCATAAAATCTGGAGTTTGTGATTAGAAGTTAGTAGTCTGCAAACTGAAACCCAACTGGGTTGCCGAGAGGCAGGCAGCTGCAAAGGAATGCTCAGGCAATTATGGCCTTGCAAGAAGAATAAAAGCTTTCCCTCGCCGTTTGGGATTGTATAATCAAATCTGTGTCTCTCAATTGCTAGAGTCAAAACATGGTGTTTGCCTACGATTACATAATCTGAAACCCAGGACATGCAAAACCCATTAAAAGGAATACGTGGAAAACTAGCCTGCTACTGTATAGACTTTGAAATTACTTTTCGTAAGTTATCTCCAAATAATCAAATATAGGGAGGAGAGGAGCCAAGTAAGAAGTGACCGGTATCTGACTAAAGAAGAAAATAGGTATTTCCATCTCATTCTCTCTTCCCTGAAATGGTGGTGATAATAATAATAGCACCAAAAAAAAAAAAAATTCAATACAGAGATCTCCCCTATACCACTTAGAAATGAGAAATCAGTAGGTGATGTTTCCTGAAGCCTCCACCTTTGTCCAAACATCCAAATGCAACCCCTACCCCTTTCTGTCTTCCACAGTCCTCAAACAGGTTTAAGTCAACTTACTCTTTTGTTTGGGTTGATGCTGATTTTCTTCCCTTCTTTGGATTTTGCTACCTGTGCAACACAGACTTGAGAAAGTCCTGTAGATAAGATGGAACCTGGACGGTTTCATGCCAATAAATGTGTGCCCAAGACGATCGAGCACTCTATCCTCTAGCTTAAATCCTTGGCTGTCCTGCCCCAAGGAATTGTTATCCACAATGTATAGAGCTCACTCTCACTCCAAACAAAACTTTTATGGTAGCCATATTGGCAAAACACTGCTGACAAAGTTTATGTGGGGATAAAAATATGCTTGGAAGGGGTGTAAATTTTATATGGATATATAGATTTCAGAACTCAAACTTGACAAATTGATGGGATGGCCAGGGAGAGCCGAATTTTCTTTTTTAAAAGGTGATAAAAATAACCCAAGGGCTGTAGATGGAGATAAAAATAAATTTGCTACATAATGTATTTGATTTAATTTATGATGTCTTTCCTGTGGCTTTCCTTAACAGACTGAAAGGAAGTAGGGCTGTGATGCCACCAGGCCCTGCTTTTAGCCAGTAAAGTTTGTGGTGATTCCTCACCATGAAAGACTCTTCCCTAACCAGTGTATCAGAGGCATGGGGATGCTCTGAGGCACTGGCCAGATCCTCCTTCAGGTAAGGATGCGCTGCTCAGCCACTGTGAGTGAGATTAGCGTATGGTCTCCAGGTATCAGCCTTTTCAGTGTTTATTACAGCTGCAGAGGGTCACCTTCCAGGAGCATCCTATAGCCAACGACACATTTGGGAACCAAAAGGCCTGTAGTCTCAGCCAACTTGGAACAACTCTGAAGGAGCCATTCTAGCTTCAGAGCTTCTTGTGGAGCCAGCCCAGTCTGTCCTTGAACTTGCTCAGTTTTCCCCTTTTCCTTTCTGCTTTCCTTCATCTTCCTAAGTGTTGCTACCACAGACACTTCTTTAAAAACATCCTGGGTGCTAAACTCTTTCTCATTGTCACCTTCCCTGGGAACACACCCCATGACCAGCACCTGTGTTATGACTTGGGTGGACCCTCTGCACTTTTGCCTCCGTGGGCCTCTTCTTCCGTGAAAAATAGTGAATATTTTATCTTATGACTGTATTGGTATAAAGATAAATACATTAATATCGTATGTTAAAACTTTTCTTCTACCTAAAAGTTGATGTTTTTCTTCAGATTTTAAGAGAGCGAAATATTTTTGTGGGCCTCAGGCACCACACCCATTTTGATGAATTGGGGAGTCAGCTCTGCCGTGTACCCTGCTTGTTTGTGAGGCACCATATGCAAGATTTCAAAGCTTGGGAAGACTGCTTCTGTTGCTCTCTTCGAACCTTAGATCACCAGGTGCCTCGCCTGTCTTCCACTGTCCAGGGAAACCAACTGACAGCTAGCCCTCCTTCTGGAAGGGGTCATTTGTAGTAAGATGCAGATGACGAATACAGCTTAGGTTTAACTAACTCTGTAAGAGGGTAGTGCCAGAGACTTGCTTTGTATGACAGAATAGTTGTTGTTCCCGATTGCGTCATTTCCTTTCCACTCCCCACCTTCTTTCTGTGTCCACATTTACTGTTGTTCTGTTAAAGCTTCTTAAAGACATGAAGCTTGGGCCTGGAAGAGGCTCTAAGGGCTCTTATAACACTGACGTTGTGTGCTTGGTGTAGGAGGAGTTGAAAGAGGAGTAAGGGAGAGGGGCAGGGTACTTAAAATGACCCAGTTGTCCTCTTCCTCCTAACTCCTTAATGCTTTTATCCCAGGCTGATCATCTGTCCTTTCTTTTTCTTCTTTTTCTTTTTGGCCATGCCCATGGCATGTGGAAGTTCCCTTGCCAAGGAGCAAACCCACGCCCTTGGCTGTCTAGGTCACCAGGAAGGTTAGAAAGGGCATCATTTACTCAGAGGCTACTTGGCAGGTGGGTCAGATGCTTGGCTGCATGGCTCTTTGCTCCTTGGGTCTCAAACCCAGCATGACCAATACCTTGACCCCCCTCTAGTGAGTCTCTATCTGGAGGCAAATGTTTTCTGGAAGGCCTTTATTGTGGAGACCTTGTCATGAACAGAGTTATTAAGCAGACAATGGGAGATGCAGAGAACTCCGAAGGGGGAAAATGTAGGGGTCAGTAATTGTTAATTTCAAATGAGCATCTTTGCCAGAATGAAATAATTACTGTATCTAGATAAAGCAGACTGAGTTGGAACAAGCAAATGTTTTTGGCAGGAAGTCGATCACATGCTGCACAATTCAATTTATGGGCAGCTACAGGCAGCTTTAAAATATTTTTCTGGCTTAATGTGATGTTGAATTATTGAATCCCTTTTTGTTAAACATTTATTAACAATCTGAAAATACCAAGAAGTGGATCACCGATTTATTTGTCTTAAACAATCCCTCTCTGTCAACTTCATCTTTCAGAATCATCATCCCAAAGTTTCACAGTACCTTGGGGGAACTAGGCTTCTTTTCTGTCATCCACTATTAGGGATCTAACTTGCCCATTTCCAACAGAGATGGCATCTCAGTGGTGACCTTGAAAGATATTGCAAGTAACATTGTGTTTCGGTTTCTCTTATTTTACAAAGAAACAAAGTCTTCCTTAATTCCCACAGTCCCATTCCTTCTTGTTTTATAAGTAGGTCACACTCATTGTCTCCGCTTTCACACCTCTATTCCCCCTTCATTCCACTGTAAACTGGCGGCATCTACCATTTTCCACAAAAACTTACTCTTGCCAAGGTTAATACCCTTCACCGGGCAGTGCCATCCACTCATCACCTATGTGCTGCTGATTCCCAGATGATATTTTTAGCCCCAACGTCTCCCTGAATGTCAGGATTATATATTCAGTGGCCTGCCAGCACCTCCAGCTGGGTGTCTCGTAGGCAATTCAAATTCTTTATGTCCAAAATGGAACTCATCATTTCCCCCCTCAAACCTGTTCCTTCTTTTGATGTCTCTATTTTTCTCACCCAATTGAAAAGTCATATTTCATCCCTTTATTTCATCACACATCCAATAAATCACTATGTCCAGTTGACCTTCTCTCTTACATATTCCCTTTGTCCTTTCTTCTCTATCTCTACTAATGCCGTCTCATTTAACTTCTGGACGATAATCATAGTTTTCCAACTGACAGCTGATCTCCCTTCCCCTCCATTGTCCACATCGCCACCAGCAAAATCTGATCTTGTCACTTCTATGGTTAAAACTCTGCAAAGCCTCCTAATTATCTACTGAATAAAGCCCGGCCTACCTAATATAGCATTTCAAGCTCTCCAGGACCTTATCCTGTCTACTTTTCGAGGCTTACCTTGGAAATGTTCTTCATTCCTTCCCCATACTATGTCATTTTTTTGCTTTTATACTTGGCATATGCTATCTGTTTAGTGTGGGATGTCTTTTTCTCCTTATACCTTCCTGGCTTGTATAGTTTGACATATCTTTAAAGTTTACCATAGATCTGTTTTCTTTAGGAAATAGTCCCTGCCTGCCCTTCCCACTCCTTGGGTAGGTTAATACCTCCCTTTTGTGACCCCATAATAATCTGTGCATACATCTCTTATTTTGCCTCCTCCACTTGACTGTAATTCCTTGTTTATGGAATTACATAAGTCTCTGCTCTTCGATTGGACTGTGTGCTCCTTAAGGTTAGGGCCATGTTTGTCTTGCTCACAGTTCTACCCCCAGCATCTAACACCATCTTTCACATGTTAAAAAAAAAATGCGAAAATTCTCACTATACAAAGAAATGTTGGCAATAAAGACATAATTTTATAGCAGGGAACTGTTTGTGAAGTTATTTCCCACTTACTGTTTTACTTAAATCAGCAAAGTTGGATTTGTGCCAAACAGCTATCCTTTGGGGAGGCAATACAGCAGAATGTGTAAGAGTTTAGGCTTTAAAGTCCTACAGATCTACTTTAAGTCCTGATTCCAGCACTCATTAACTGTAAGATCTTGGGCAAGTCACTTAACCTCTCAAAAGGTTATTCCCCTCATCTATGCAGCAGGAATTATAATAGTTACTACCTCGTATAGTTTCTGTGAGGATCCTATGGGATAGATAATTATGTAGAACACAGTTGTTCTTTGCATTTTAGTGCCCAATAAATATTATTGTTAATATTACTATTATATAATATTATTCCACATCTTTTTCCGTGTTTGGCTTTTGCTTTTCAAGCTTGGAGTAGATCATCAGGCACTATATGTAAAGCAATTAGAACTATTCCTAGCACATAGTTAAGCATTCAAAAAAATGTTCCTATGATTATTATTATATCAGTTGGTTCACACGTTGCTTTCTTTTACTTTTTTTCTTTTTAAAGAAGAATTGCTTTGGATTAAAAAAATATATTTCCCTTTTGCCTTAGTTTGGAACAAAGCAGTCCCTTCTCACGTTCATATTAACAAAGTCCAAACTGTCTTATTCTGAGTCAAGTGCTGAGAAGATATTTTCTTCAAAAGATAATGATGGCACCCCAAACTTTCACTGCAGAATCATCTTTATTTTCCTGAAGAAGTTTTGAAAACTCTATTGATGAATCACTGAATAGTTATCGAATACCCTAGGTTGGATGCCCTGCTGAGAACTGCCCTCAGGGAGGTTAGAGTTTATAACACAGACTTCCTAAAGGGAGACTTTGGTTTTGGGCCCCAGATTTGAGATGTGTTCTCCAGTAAATATAGAGATGTGTAGTCCCAAGAAATGAAGATAAAATAGAGAGTTTAAACTGTAGGTTTAGCCTGAGATGAACATTTAATGTGGCCTTGAAAAGTCCTATGGAAATTGATTATCCATCCCCACTGATTGACGCTGCCATTTGAGAACTACTTTATCTTCATTTCCGATTGATCTTCAGTGGACAGAGTTTTTCTTTCTTGCTCTTTTTTTTTTTTTTTTAAGAGGACTGACTGTAAATCTGACTCCATAAGGTGTATTTAAAATGTCATCTGGCCAAAGAACGTGTTAGGGAAAAGGAGTAGATGAAGTCCTGCTTTGCCATACATTTGGGTACCTGTTCCAGTCTTCCCTTACTGCTCCGTAACAGTTTGTTGCTCATTGATGTTATTTTTTCTTTTTGCTTGACTTACCAGTTACATGGTGTAATCCACGCTTACCAAATTGAATGGTCTATAATATGCTGAGTTCTCAGCAGAAACTTCAAGGTAAAAAAGCCTTTCTGGCCTCTTGGCCTCTTGAGGATGAGGATGAAAGACTCGGGTCTAATTATCTAAAGTAAGAGTTGCTTTAACAGCTCTTATTACTTTTATAGTCAGTGGTCTAGCTTCCTAATGAGCTTGTACTACTGTGTAAGTTGGGGTTCTGGGCTGCAAGCCATGTAAACACACTGAGGCTACATTAAATGAAAGGAGATATTCTTGAAGGACATCAGGGACTCAGAATTGAAAGGAGCCTGGGAAGCCTAGTTTGCAAAGAGCAGAAACTGAAGAAGCTCCAGGGAACATAGTAACACTGTGTCATAGCAGTAATCACCTGGTTAGGACACCACTGCTGCCTTCATACATGCTAACCTTTATTTCCTTGCTGCTTTTGTGAAAAAAAAAAAAAAAAAAAAAAAAAAAAAAACTTCTGATTGGCTGAATTTGTCACATGACTACTCCCTGGCCTTATCAGAGGGCTGGTGGAGAGTGGATCCAGACTTGTGGGTATTGATAGTGAGAGGCAGGGAAAGAGAGGTGAAGCTGAGCATGATCCTTTTGCTAAGCCTCCACAAAAGATAAGAAATGATGGCACCCCAAACTTTCAATGCAGAATCGTCTTTATTTTCCTGAAAAAGTTCTGAAAAATCAGTTGACCTTCTCCATCTGTTCTCCTGTGATGATCTCGCCCAGTCTCATGGCTTTAACTGCTGTCTAAATGCTGATGACCCTGACGTTTTTATCTTTAAAAATCTTTTATCTTCCCCGAAGCACAGAATCAAATAGGTAACTACCTAAAAGTGTTTTTTTCACTAGGATTTCCAAAAAAAACCCTCAAATTTAAAATACCCCAAATCCAGCTCCAGATCCTCTTTCCCATTTCAGGAATTGGTGATTCCATTAGAAATCTATTGTCTTTACATTTGAAATAGATCCCAAATCTGACCCCCTTTCACCACATCTACTGTTGCCATTTTTCATGCAAAGCACAATCTCTTCTCACCTGCATTATCGCAAGAGCCAATTGATTAGTCTCTCTGCTTCTATCCTTCTGTTCCGTGTGGTCTTTTCTCCTTACAGCAGCTAGTGTGATCTTGTTAGAACATAAAACAAATCATAAAACCCTTAGGGTCAAAACTTTTCAGTGGTTGAGCTATTTGATCCAAGATTCTCATGTAACACTGCCCGGGAAGTCTCTAACCAAGTTATTATGTAGAATACTTACTCTTTTGCCCATTTGCTAAGCAATAGATTTGTTAAAGTTCTTAACAAATGGACTAGGCTCCAGAAAGGCTGATCTGATTCATTGTGACATTGATCAGAGAAAGGAAAGAATGTACCAAACAATCAAAAATAGACTTCCTATGATATGACTTGGGGAAGAGAAATATGTTTTGTGTCAGAGGCCGAGAGGTTGAGGAGAAAGGGACCTTGGCAGAAATGGAGATTATGGAAACGGTATAAACAGTATCATTACCAAATAATTAGACAATTCTGAGAATGCAGAGTTTGAAATGAGGCCAGGGTATACAAAAGACAATCTTGAAACGGAACATGTTGCTGTGGATAGAGTCATAGAGGTCATAGACATACAGATGAATAACTAGAAGAAACGTGGCTAAATTTAGTGCTCTGACAAAAGCCAGTTGGGGCCTTTATATTCTGGGTTTGCATGTGTAGAAGAAAGTAACGGGGTTAGAGATAAGTGATGTAGGTCAGCAGTGCAACAATGATTATTGGCTGATGTTAAAAGGAAAATGAAAGAAATGGGATTTCTAATGGAAGCGTTTAATGAACTGCCTAATTTGAGAACTGAGTTTGGGTTTAGAAGACGTGCCTATTATTAAATGGCGAATCCACAGGCAGAAATGGAGATAAGGGTCTGTGTGTTTAGTATTTTGGAGAAAAAAAGCACGTCAGAGCATGTCAGAGCATGAGTGAGTGAACAGACAGAAAATGTAGCAGCACTTATTGGAGCTAGTGATTTCAGCAGATTAGCAAATTAAGTATATGGCTGGAAAAGAAAAACCACGAATGGATCATTTGTGACACAATCCTGAGATTTTAATCAGAATGTTACCTGATGTGTTCAAGTTAGTAGAAGAGAGCTAGGAATTGCTTTTTTCTTCTTTTTGATTTATGATGCAACCGGAATTGATTTCTGAATAAACTCCCCAAAGAGGACAGACTGATAAGATTAATATTGAGGTCATTTACTGACATCAGAAAAAATATTGCTAATTGTTTCCTCGGATGGTATCGGTGGGAGAGAAAAACCTTGTGGATGATGAGCTTTCAATAAAGGGAAAGCCGCTGAATTTGAAGTGACAGTTTCATTCTTTCTCTCGAAACGAAGCACAGACCAAGTAGAAGCAGAGGGCTGCAGATGTCTGTAGTGAGTAAAGTGGAGAACAGAATAATTTAATGTCGATAATGGCTCTGACTAGTAGCACTCAATCCAATACATATTTATTGGGCATCTAGTGTGTGATTGGCATCACATCAGAGCACCGCGGGATACAGAAATGACGCAGCTCTTGCCTCAAGCCGCTTGCAGTTTTACTAATGGTAGGGGTCACAGCCAAAACAGTTGCATCGGGAGAGTTTATGGATGACCCTAGGAGCACAAGTTGTTGCTGCTGTGTGAGTTACAAGTAGGGCATAAAGGCTAGAGAAAAGGGCTTTCTCCCTCATGATTTCAGCTTGGCACCTGTTGGGGCTGCCGAGGGAGACGGTAGCGGAAGTCTTTCCCGGTGTCGGAGAATTGATGAGGCAGCCGGGCTGGCCCAGAGGTCCAGGGGAAGGTCACTGTTTGTCACTTGCCTAGGGCTATTGCTAGTCTTCCTGACCCTGAATTTGAGACAGAGGGAGAGATCTGGAAGGGCTGGGGTTTCAGTAGCTCTTGCGGTTGTTGTAATTAGTCTGCCATCTTGCTTGTCATCATGCTCAAGGGACTGCCTGGCTAATGGCTGGTTTGTTTCCCAAGGGACCATCATGAGGCCTCTTGCCTTTTCTGTAGCCCTAGACTGGTACTTCTATAAACACTTGGGTGTGTGAGGTTTACCCTATGTAACAGGAATGTAAAAACAGAAACGTTTTAGAAGCACAAGCCTTTGTGAGTTACTGTACGGTCATTTAAAATCTGTTTATCTGTGCCTTAAAGCAGAATTCCTAATAGGGGGCTGAGCAGGCCAGCTAGTCATTGTGCCTGCCTGGTGGAGGCTTTCATGCAGGCTGCGCTACAGCTACTGTCTGTAGGAGGGGCCAAATCAGCTATTGAGGGGTGGGGTGGGGAGCGTAGGCAAGAAATGAGAAAGCTAGGGAAATAAGTTGCAGAAAAACTGAAGGAAGAAGAGGATAGGACAAGCTGGCCCAGAAGGAATAAGACAAAGGAAAAGATATCAAAATTCGGAGTGAGTGGCAAGGGAAAAGGGACAGTAAGATGCAGAGGTGGCAGTGTGGATGGAAAAGTAATCCTTTTAAGTAGATAGCAGAGTCATGGATCATGAAAATAGAGGGAGAAGGGGGAGGGAAAGTGGGAGTTACTCTAGGAATCAAGAAGGTAGAGGATGTTTGGTTACCTTGGAGCCCACAGACTGAGGCCCTAAGGCTGATGGGAAATTGCTAGGCTTCTTTTGGGACTCAGGACAGGATTGTAGGGCTCACACACAAACCCTTGAACAGCTCCAGTGACATTCTGATTCGACTGAGCCCTAATATGATTTCCTGGATGACAGCTTTTATTCACTCAGGACATTACGGAGGTTCTCAAAAACCCTAACATAATGGACAGTATTCCCTGATTGCGGCAAGAAGTATGTGTCTGGTCTCCCAGGCAGAAGTTGCCCCATGCCACATGGCAGTTCACTGGAGTCAAGAGAGAAGATGGTAAATTGCACTTTTGAACCTGGCCTCGCAGCGCCCGGCCAGGCTAACGCAAACACGAGTTCAGCACAGACGAATAATGATAAAAAATGTCATGCGTGAGTCTCTCTGTCAATAACAAAGCTCATCTTTTTTTGTGCCAGCAAGACATTGCAGGCAGCCCACATTTCAAATTCAGTTAATCTCAAAATAATTCAAAAATCAAAGAGCTTATTCAACCATCAAGATATAGCAGATTGACTCGCTGTGTGTTCATAGAAGAGACACTGTTTGGGGGGAGGGAAAGGGAAGAATCCAAAATCAGAATCAGTCAAAGCAGCACTAGTTTTTGTTCAGTTTAAATTGTTTCCAGACCACACAACTGCACTCAGAATACTAAGAAATATTGCCAGAGAATGGCTGATGATGCCATCATTTGCATTCTCAACTAGGAGTAAAATAGAGCACCTTGATCTCTGCAATTAAGTGGCCCTTGCTTCTCCCTCACACTTGGGTGTTTCCATCTCACTGATTTCCCCTTTTAGCTTTTCATTTCACACTCTGTCCTTATTGCAGTTGCTGTGGCACAAAAAGCTAGCAGGGAGGTGCGCAGAGGCATCAGGTTAGCAATTCGTTATGATGCTATCGTCTTTAGAGGATTTTGCCTGTATATACCTAGCGCTTTGCTTTGTTCCTCTGCTTTTCCCCTCCATGCTCTCAATCATTTCTCCCCCTAACTGAGGAGGAAAGGGCTGCGGTTACCTAACTGGCTGAGCCTCAGTTAACTCATCTGTAAAATGCAGGCAGTAATCATACCCTGGAAGGTGCTCAGCAGGATTAGGATTTACCTCCTTAATTTACCCCTTCCTCATTTTACAGAAGAGGGAGGTGGCAACTAAGCGAGGTAAAGCCTTTGCTGAAGGCTGCAGCCCCTTGAATGGCAGAATGTCTAGCTCTGCAGGTGTACCCACTGTTCCGTGCCCGCAGACTCTTGAAAGCTAAGTGAACGGGGTCAGGGAGAACTGGCTTCCCTAGAAGCTGTGTTGAGCAGGGTCTGCCCTGTGTCTTAGGACGTGGAAGGAAATTTGCCCAAAGAGTTAGAGGAGGATAGTTGGTAACATCTCCCTACCCTAAAAGGGGTGCTGAGGCTACAGACCCTCCTCTTCTACTCATTTCTCTCAGTTTTTGTTAATTTTTAATGAGTATAGTTGATTTTTTGCTGTACAGCATAGTGACCCAGGCACATACATATATATATATATATATATTTTTTTTTTCTTTCCCTCATATTATCTTCCATTATGGTCTATCCCAAGAGACCGGATATAATTCCCTTTGCTATACAGTAGGACCTCATTGCTTATCCATTCTAAATACTATAGTTTGCATTTACCAGTCCCAAAGTCCCATCCATCCCATTTTTGAACAAAAAGACACATGCACCCTTATGTTCATTGCAGCACTATTCGCAATAGCCAAGACATGGAAACAACCTAAATGTCCATGAACAGATGAAAAGATTAAGAAGATGTGGTACATATATATATATAATGGAATACTACTTAGCCATAAAGGATGCTGTGTGTGTCCCCTGTTATCTTTCTCAAACTTGAACAAAAAGTCTTTCAGGTTCAAAAGTACTTTTGGGCCAAAAGGTTTGAGATAAATGATTTGGGACCTACAAGTACATATTTAGTGCCTTCCATATGCTAGCACATTCCCAGGGCTGGATGCTGGGAATGTGACACGCTCTGAGGATGATGATGCAGCTAAGGATTTTAGAGCACGGGCTCCATGCTGGGTACCGTGAAGTGCTTATGAGAAACGTGTTATTGACTGGTAGCCCTTAAAACAGCTTTTTGTAGTGGGTACCATCGTAAGCCACACTTCCTGTGCTCTAGTAACTCATAGCCCTAGATGGGAAAACATCTCCTCTTTGTGACAGATGCTAGAAGAACTTGTGAGGAAAATGTGTGCATTTTAGCTGCTCCTGCTGCCTGGGCCCAGATCTCGTTCTAACTATCGTCTAACGAGTTCTAACTATACTAGTATATAATGGAATGACAAGACCCAGGACCAAGGGGAAAAGCAGTGGAGGCGATGGAAAAGGTAAAGATAAGGAAGGGGAGAGTGAGGTAAGACAGGGAAAGACATCATTGATGTCATGATATTTATGTGGAACCTAATAAAAATGATACAAAATAAATTTCAAAACAAACAAACTCACATATATCAAAAGCAGTCTTAGGGTTCCCATAGGTAAACCATTTGGGGGAAGGGAAGAATCGGCAGGGTGGTGGTAACATACACATTACAGAGTAAAATAGATGGTTAACAATAGCCTGCTGTAGAGTACAGGGAAGTCTACTCAATAGTTTGTGATAACCTCTATGGAAAAAATAATGGATGTATTTATAAGCATGACTGCTTCACTTTGCTGTATATCTGAAACTACTACAACACTGTAAATTAACTATAGTCCAATAAAATTAAACTAGAAAAAAAAATATAAGGGAGGGGAGCTAGTGTGGCCCAGTGGACCAAGAGCTATCAAGGGATACCATTTAATAAGACAGAGTGTCAGGCAAGTAGGGAAGTAAAATGTCAGAGTATGTCACTTGCTGTGCAGTGCTGGTCCAGAGCCTTTGATGCCCTAGTACAGGTTACTGTGACAGATAAAGGTTTATTGGGCAGCCTGGCATGTTAGCGTAATTAGGAGCATTTAAAGATGTAGCATCTAAGATTTCTCAGCAACGCCTTCCAGGTGCATGATCTGAGATGAAACCTCCTGGCTGAAGGTTTTGTAACAGGCAGGAGCCTTTAAACCTGAGGCCAAAGCATGGCTGCCCAACCTCTCCTAAGTGAGTATGGCTTTGCCCATGAGTATAGCAAACAATACCTTGCCAGGTTACAGGGCTAGGAACAAGTTCTGCAGTGTAAGGGAGTCCAAACTGATGTAGCATCTGCCCGTTTCCAATGTAACTATCTTTTTAATTGCTCCTACTGAATGCAAGCCATGGTGCCAGCCATTCAGGCGACCCATCAGTTATAGGTCCCCCCAGCAGGAGGCCATGCTCCCTCTCCTCCCTCGCAGGTAATGGATGGGCCGAAGCGACCAAGGGTGATGTGCCACATTGCAGCCATCATTCCCCTAACCAAGAAGACTCGTGCACAAAGCATCCTCAGTGCTTAATAGATAATCCTCATGAGCTGTCCAGACAGGGGCCATTTATATATTTGGCGCCCTCATTTTTCTTTCCTCCCTGGGGTTAGATGCTGCAGCTGGTAGGGCCAAGCCCCTTGTCGCTGCCAGTGAGTTCTGGCTTGCGGCCTGTTGTTTGTCAGAACAGAAGCCTTGAGTACGGCAGGGGCGGTAAGTAGGACAGGCAGGAGGGGATGGGGGTCCGGGAGCTAGCAGTACCCACTAGAAGAGGCAGAGGTCTTGGGGCCGGTCTAAACGTAGGCTATAGGAACAAGCGGGACTAGGCCAGGGGAGGACAGCAGGAGGAATTAGAGCAATAACAGCAGCGGCAGTCATCATTCTTAGTGTTCATGACAGCTGGCATTGCTTGAACACATACTCGGTGCTTTGGGCTTTACATTCATTATTTCACATGAATGCATGGTACACATAATATAAAACATCAGCCCTAATTCGTCCAGTGCTACACAGCTAAATGGTTGTAGAGCCCAGATTCAACCTCAAGTCTATTACTGTCCAAAGCAATACTACTTTTCACTAGACTATACTGCCCATTTGGGAAAGGTCATGCCATGGAGGTAATGTGCTTGGAGTTCACTGGAAGCAGAATGTTTGAGGGGCTGGCCGGCCGGCCAGGTGACTGCCCAAGGCAACATGGTGTATGGGGTACTGATATAGCACTGAAAAACTTGGAAGTGTCCAAATTCCTGCTGTGACTCAGTAGGTTAGGAATCCGGCCTTGTCTCTGTGGTGGCATGGGTTCTATCCCTGGCCCAGTGCATTGGGTTAAGGGTGTGGCATTACCACGTGCCATGGTGTAGGTTGCAGCTGTGTCTTGGATTTGATCCCTGGCCTGGGAACTTCCATATGCCATGGGTGTGGCCTAAAAAGAAAAAGTTGGAATTGTCTAGCCAGTTAACTCAGGTTTCCCCACTCGAACCCAGCTATCACTGGCTCCACCTTATCCAAAGCAGAGATTTTGCAAAAAAAAAAAAAAATCAAACGACCCCTTAGCAGATTTAACAGGTACCCACTGAGTCATTGTGCAATACACATACAAGTTGCATGAAGCACTAGAGGCCTTACCACCAACCCTGAGAACAGGCAGTTACCCAAAGTAACAGTAGCGGTCCCTTGAAAATCCAAAAGCAAATAATCAGTGGTCTAGTGCTGTATGCCAGGACTGAGTGAGAGATTTTCCTGTCAAAAGTTTACACATTTTAATATGCCTCCCAATAAACTTTCTAGTTAACGGTGATTGTATTTAATGCATCCCTTAACATGAACACAAAGAGGGGTTAGTTTTACTAGTAGAGAATCAGTTAAGTGTTTTCATATTTCAGCATACCAGTTTCCCTTCTTCTGCTGTCTCCCTCCTCCTCTCCCACCTCCTTCCCACCTTTCCTGCCCACCCCCACCCTCCTTTATCATGGTACTTTCCACAGCAGAGGGCCTAGGCATTGCAGCCCCATTAGGAGATGCCGACCCTACTTAATTCTTTATGTATATTACCCTGGGTGGCTACCTTCTGTGAGCTGGCACCATTGCCTGCTGCGGCAGTGGACAGCCCATGCTGGCTGAGTCTTCCAGAAGATAAAGGGCCATCAGCGTGGGAAGAAAATGTATTCTCAGAAAAGGGGCCACCAAGATGCCCTGGCAGCATTCTCCTCCTCACAAAGCAAGGCTTTGATGGCGAGAGAGGTAAATGTGTGGCTTGTACTTTGCTTAAAATGAAGCTATGCATCTTGAGGTTCTTCTTTCCTTCCTCCATTCTCACACCGCCTCCCCAAAGAGATCGTGACTTGTCAGTAGATGATGCTCTTGAAACCCTTTCAGCCGCCCGTGTGTGCAGCATCGCTGGCAAAATGTCAGGCAGCCTGTGTTAGCCCTGGTGTCACACAGCCACACTGAGAGAATCCAGGGGACAGGGAGCCCAAGCAGTTGTGGTGACCAGGAACTGGAACTGAGGGTGACAGAGCCCATGCACTGCAACACATATACAGAACAGAGCCATAAAAAGGACTCTTAGAAATCACATAAACTCCTCTCTGTGCAAATAGGGGACAGAGGTGCAGAGGTTCACTAAACTTATACAATGAATGTCGTTGAAGAGTAGGCCCTAAACCCTGGTGTCCTAACTCCTGGAGGAGTGTTATTTCCCTCCCTCCAAAACACAGGCAGTTCACAGTTCTGAAAGGAATTGACTATAACCATCGCAGTAGGCAGTAGCAATTAAAGTGCAGTCCTCTGATTTTTCCTTCTACTTGTATACTCTCTGCTCTCCTTAGGTCAAAATGTGATCTAAGTAAATCGCTGATGTGGCTAGAAAATGACTTTGCTGTCGAGGATCATTCCAGAAATCAAGGATACAGGATTCAAACAAATATAACTCTCTGCTTTTAAACTGTCATCTCTTAGTAAAGGGAACAGGGGGGGTTAAAACACAGGTTGTTTGCTGGTATGTACAATATTAATGGAAACGAAGAAAGAAATATTAATAAAGGCAGTGGCAATGTGGACAGGGACCTGGCTCCACAATTATTGATTTGTCTCTGAGACCGTGTTATTAAGTGGTGTTTATCTGACATGGTCTTGTTTCATGGTTGGGGCTCTTTTTCCCCTGTATGCTTTAATTGGTTATATCAAAAACGGCTATTGGGTGTTGTATAGTAGGTTATTTATTTTGACTTAAAGGATCACAACTGGTCTTTTTATTGCCAGCACCTTTTAGAAAATTCTAGAATGACTCTTTGGCTTGTTAGACTCATTTAATCAAAGAAAAAATAGAGCTGATAGATAATTTCAGATGGAGCTCCCCAAATGCTTTATTTCAGAGAAGAGGACCAGGACCAGTTCATCCCGAGCCAGGATTAGAAGTCAGATCTTGGGACTTTTAGAAGAGTTTGCTTATTGAAGTAAGAAAGCGTTTGCATAACTTTTTTTTGAGACTAGGATATGTCATATTATTCTCAAAGTAGTCAAGGGTTCTGTGGCTATATGGCACAATTGATTTCTGGAACATTGTTCAGCTCCAGATGTGGGCTCTGATCCTAAGTCTATTACTGACTTGTGTGACCTTGGGCAATTCATTTAAACTGTGTCCCTTTCCCCTCAACTGAAGAACTAACACCTACCTCACCTACCTTACTAGATTCTTGGGCGTCTCAAACAAGATGGTGGATAAGAAAGCCCTTGGCAAAGTAATCTCACCTGTATGACAGTTTATACAGTAGTATCAGTGCCTTTGAAATCTCTCTAGAGAAGTTTTTGCTTTTAGCGATGGCACACTACTGGTTTTTAGGGCCATGTTATGACCTTTGTGGGCTAGGACACTTTTGCCTTCATGAACTCTTTCCTCCATAAAAAATGTTAAAAATTGTATTTTATGATTGCATTGGTATAAAGATGAATATGTTAACATTACATATTAAAATATTTTAGCCAACCTAAAAGCTCAATTTTTTTCTTTGGATTGTAAAAGAGAGAAGACATTTTTGTGGGCCCCTGAAAATATTGTAGCCCTTAGGAACAGTGTCTCTTATGCCTAATAAGTCATTCTTGCTGGTTTAGGACAACCCTTCAACTGAAAACAAACAAAAAGCTATTCAAAATATAAATAATACCCATTTTAAACACTGGAGATCAAATGAGGCCAGGAAGAATTAGTGGACCTAGACCAAGAGAGGAGAGAAGGCCAAAGGAGTAAATCCAACATTTGGTGCTATATTCACCTTCAACATATTTCTTGATTCCAAAAATATAAGTGGGAGGCTGAGAAGCAGCAGTGTTACAACTCCAGGGGCCGGGGGACACAGTTGAATGTCAGGGCCCATCAAAGAGGGGGGTTTCTGATAAAGCCTCGAGGTTTGGTTTGGGATCCTGAAGAACAACATCCTAGGCATAAGGGCAAACGGGAAACAGGCTAGCCCTTATGGGGACTCAGGGCTAGCATCTAGCCTTTCTGATGGCTAAGTGTGCTGGGATAGTTAGTGCCTTTAGGCTGTTAGGACCTGCCAAAAACAAACGTAAATTGTCTCTGGAGGAAGATGATATTATCAAAAGCGTCAACCTAGTTTTTTGCACATGATGTCTTGGGCATTCAGTCAAAAATAATCAGGCATAGAGTGGGATAAGACCATTTGAGCAAACACTAAGGGAAAGCATATATAATAGAAACAGACCCACCGTGGTCTCTGATAATGGATTTATCAGATACAGGTTTTAAAATAACTATGTTTCAATGTTTAAAGAATTGTCTACAGATGAGATGATTTGTTCTAGACTGGAAATACATCACAGAAGTCTAGCTGGATATGTAGCGATACGTTTGTCAGTTGGGAACGTTTACCATACTGATCTCCTCTATGTGAACGGAACACTTGGAAAGCTACCTTTGGGAGCTGGTGTGAAATGTCGTGCACGTGAAATTTGGTTTTCTACAGATGCTTATGCCCTTGAGCATTTAGGGTTCCATATTCCTTTTACATCTATACTATAGCACTCAAAAACTTTTATAAACCCCTCCCTCTAAATTTTAGAATTTATGATCATTTGGAAAACAGAGACTTTTGTTTATCTTCGTATGCACAAATAAACAGCAAAACAAAATTGTAGGAGGCATATCAAGCCTACTTAGGCAGTTAAACTCTTTTTAAAAAATAGTTCTCAAATTTCCTTTTTTACACCTTCCTTCCTACAAATAATATTCTAATTACAAATGAGACATATCTCTTAATTAAAGCTTGTCCAAGGGAATCTTTGAACTAAAGCAGTTTATTAGCAGTTAGTTTACAATTGTGCATAATACTGGATAGTATTCATTTAAAAAAAATTCTCCAAAGGTAGACTTTGCCCAGATTCCGGTTAACCCTATTCCTACATAATCTATTTTGGCAAAGCTTTATTCTTATAAAAGGCAACTCTGAATATCCCTTTTCCAAGAGTCTCCCAACTGCCCTTTTCACAAAATAGTGAGGACAAATATGTTTTAGTTGGGTCTAAGCAAAAAAAAGGAAATACACACACACACACACACACACACACGTATATTTTATTGAGTTGTGACCCAGAGTGTTAGGAATTAGGGAAGGGAGGAGAGAGGGAGAAAAGAATTATCATTTCAGAGGCAGTTTCAATTGATTGTAATGAAAGGATTTCACATTTTGATAAAGGACCAAAATGTTCTCAGTGGTTACCAGCAACACAAGTTTTCCTTTCAGTCCTCTTTCTTCAGTTTACTTCCCTTCGCCATGTCCTTCTTCTTCTGGATGTTGAGCTCTCCCCCAGCAAGCTGTCTTTGGTTTGAATAGTCCTGTTGCTTTCAAAATTATGCCCTTATACTGTATTGTGGCCTCCGATGGGAACAAGTTTAGCCTGAAGATATATTTTTATGGCAATTTTAGTTCCTTCCCATGAGCCTCACTCACTTTCCCATAGAACATAACATGGGGACCACCATTCCTGTTCACAAGGGGGTCACACCATTAATTCAGAAGGATTTGTATTTTCTGCTATTTTTTATAAATCATATATAATTACGTTTCTGAAAGTAGAGATCCATTGTTAACTGAATATGATAGAATTCAGCCCACGGCCCTGTCTTCTGACAGAAATGACCATGAAATGAATAGCTTTTTACTGAGTACCATCTACATGAGAAGTTCACATTAAAAGCTGAAGAGAGAGAGAGAAGAAAGCACAGCGAGGGGTGCTGTCTTCACAGGGGTTTATGACCAAATAGAAGAGAATGGATCTATGTGAGGCAATGGTGTGAGGCCTTTGCTCTGCTTTCTATTGGGATCTCATCTCTTCAGCCCCTGCTGTGCTTAACAGAGTGCCTGGTGTATTTTTGCCCCTCAGTAAAGGGATGTTAAATACATTAAAGAAATGCATTAGTGCGGGTACTAATTTGGCATTAACCCATACATACCACCGGACAGAGCTCATCCAAGGGCAGCTAACGCAGTGCGCACAAAGAGAGGGTGAAATTTGATGGTTCATTGACCATCAACCCAGCAGTAGGTCCTACCCTTTGATGAGGTCATTTATTCTTTGAGAATATGAGAAAACCTATAAACACTCAGACCAGAAAAATACGTGAATACACATGTATCCTAACTTGTGAGTGCAATTGCTTTTCTTGTGAATTCCCTGCATGTCTGTGGTCCTCTGGACAGGAACCCCCACTCTTCTAGGCACTTATTAGGAGTCAAGCGCTGTGTGCTGTAAGAGGCTAGAAGATAAGTATTTATCCTGATTTGGTGATTTAGAGCAGGCTTCCTGGGGAGACGAAGACTGAGGCAGAAACTAAAGGATGAGGGGGATAATCATACTACTAATAAATCCATGATGCCTTTCAGAGAGCCCTTTCCTGCCAAACATCCCCCCCCATTGAAAATAACATCCTAGTTTCTGTATTATTCTTTCCCCATTTTTTCATAGCACTGATCACAATCTGTAATTGTTATTTGTTATAGTCACATATTAATCATCAGTCCCCCCAGCAGTCTGTGAGTACCTGGAAGGTGAGTGAATTTTGTCTGTTGCTGTGTTAACTGTTGTATCCCTAGTACGTAAAACAGTGCTGGCGAATATTCTCAATTATTTACTGAATGAATGGGGGCTTCGTAAGAAGATGGAGTAGCTGGAACTCAATTGCTGAGGCATGAGAGAGTTTGTGGACACTAGCAGCAACTCAGTGTGCCTGGAGGATAAAATGGAAGAATGAGAGTCTTTGTGGTTGAGGCTGAAGAGGAAGGGAGCACATAGGTCATAGAGGACCTTGTTAAGGCAGTTGACCTGCGGAAGTTCCAGTGTGGAGGGCAAGTCCACATAGTCATTCATGAGGACATGATCCTAACTTTCAAAGGAAGAGCTAGGGGTGATAACAAAGCGTAATAAAGTTCAATATAGTCTTACTTAATGATGTCCTGTTAACATCGTTAACAGAACTGCGTTTTGCTCTTTGATTCAGGTTTGGGTCTGTAACTATGGCGGGTATTTGGGACTTAAAGCTCTGTTAATATAATGATGATGACAATGCTAAAATCACTGAGCCAGATGTTGAGCTGAGTGTGTAGATTTTTGTCATTTCGTCCTCACAACTACCTTATGAAGGAGGTGCTGTTTTTGTTGTCACCCTGTGATGTAGACCAGGACATTGAGACTCAGGTGAAGCAATTTCTTCATTGTCATACCTCGGCAAGTGAAAGAAACTATGCAGTCTGAGTGCAGAATTCAATTCTAACTAGTGACCTCTGCTGCTTCTCTGCTACTAGACTTCTGTCTCTGCCCTCAGGCTCTGCTTCCCGTCTTAGAGCCACACCACTGGGCTTCCTGTCCTTAATTTCCATCCTCAGCACTGAACACTGACTGACACAGAGGCCTTTCTGTCCAACTCCTCTTCAGTTCTGTGCTAAAGCAACACCACATAAAGAATAATCCAATCCCTAATGGCATGTGACACTGGATCCTCTAGAGGGAGTTTGAGTGGATTAGAAATTATCTGGGCCAAATCTTGCTTTCAAATCAGTATTGATGTTGTCACTCGAAGTGATTTGTTGACAGAAACAGTATCTTTGATTCACTTGGTCTAGAGGACTTTTCTGTTAAAGCTGATACCAGCCTGCTTCAGGGAAAGTAGGGACTGGAAACTCTGGGAATGTTTTATAAATCAGCTTGTATTGGAATGAATGTGTAAGGAGGTAATTATGATAACAGCCATTAACAGTTCTGTGTTGCTTAGTATTTGCCATGCAGTTTTTATAGCATTTTCATGTGTTAACTTATTTAATCCATGTAAGTTTATGTCATAGGTGCCATTATCTTCATTTTACAGATGAGGAAACTCAAATACAAACACATGGTTATTTAAAATGCTCAGAGTGAAAAGCTTATACATTACCCCTTTGTACTCAGCTAGAATATGAATTCAGGAAAGCCTGGCTCCAAAGCCTTTCTCATAACTAGACGGGCTTGCTTTGTAGGATGGTTTCATCATGTGTAATGCACTGAAATTAAGAAACGTATATGGTCTGTAATGTGCAGAGCATACTGCTAATGCCTGAATTAAGATGCCTTCACATCATGCAAGAGATGATGGAGACTTAAGCTTGGGTCCTGGAAATAGGTTTGGAATTGAGGGCCAGATATAGATGACATCTTGTAGCTGGAACTCACTGACTCTTTGGATTGCATGTGGGTGAGAACGTGTTTGGAGGGTGACCGAGGGAGGGGGGAATCCAAAACGATGTAAAAATTGTTGGCACCTGGGACTGAGAACATGCTGCCAAATGAATGAGATGCCTAGTGGGTACTTGGAAGTCATGTCTGAAGCTCAAGACTCTCTGGAAAACCACTACATCTAGGGAGTGGGCACCACAGGTGCAGTCAGTGAAGGGCATTGGAAAGGAGTGGATGAGGATTTAAGGGGAGAACACAGAGATGGCAGGATTGTCTACCCCTTTGGCAGAGTGAATGATGAAGACTGTTCAGTGCTCTACAGTGGTCTTTGGGCTGAGTGCTGAGAGGAGGATTGGAATCTGCAGTTATGAAAATACTCTTTTATGAGCACATTGGTCATGTTGAGGGCGGAAGCCAGATTGTGGGGGTAAAGAAGTGAACAGATAATGAAAAGGAGGCAGCCGCTACTCTTTCAAGAAGTTGGCAGAAAGGGAATGAAAGAAAAGAACAGCTTGCAGGGCATGGAGGCTGTGTATTTTAGGGTAGGGGAACTTGAGTGAGCCCATGGCTGGATCGGAAGGTGTAAGTCTTGGGAGAATGAAGGAAAAATAGTGACAGTGGTGGGAAGAGCAAATTTTAGCGAGACATGAGAGGTCAGAAGCCCAAAGCAGGATTTTACTCTTGAGCAGAGGAGAGCTACATTTATCTTGGAGAGAGAAGAATTATAAATCAAAGAGTCAGGGATTTCACATATGTTGAATATATTTTTCTTAGGCAGAATGCAAAAATCATTAGATAAGAGTGAGCAGACCCAATACCTTTGATAATTTGAGAATCGATGGAGAGAGAATGTTTGAGAAGAAGAAATGGAAATGGCTGACTATGAAATGGCAGTATTCTAGTAAATGATATCCCTCAGAATATTATTCCAAGAGGCAATGAGAAAAATATTTCTCAGGCAAATACATTGGGAAATTAATCCCACTAGACCTTTCACATTGTATGTGAGAATATTAAAGACCCTTAGGATTTCTGTAGTAGAGAAATGACTTAGCTTTATCCTGCATTTTCCAACCTATTTATCCATAGTCTGTTCTTGACATTGCAACTATTAATATTCTGCATCATTAGGGTTGCAAGGATTACTCTTCGGGGAATGCTGGTAGAAGAGGTTGGCTTGAGATAAAGAACCTGGGGAGTACATTGAGAACCCCAGTCCTGTTTCACAAAACACACGTGCAGTGGAGGTGCCACTTAGTGCAGTGGCATGGCTTTTGGGAGCCATGCTTTGTGGCCTGAAAGCTGGCACAGAGAAAATGGAGAGTTGTGTCTGTCTAGGCTTGGGTTTTGGCAAGGCAAAAACAGCAGAAGGCAAATGGAGGAAAATAATGGAAGATCTGGTGGGAGTGCTGTATTGATGTGGTTGGTAAGGGGGCAGATGCGGGTAACTGGGAGAAGGTGAAGGAGTTGAGGGCCTCAGTGGGAACAAGGGAAGGGGAGAAGAGGTGCTTTTTGTTTTTTTAAATAGGGCGTGATAAACTGTCAAATGTTGCTGGGAGATTGAGTAGGTTGAAGCTGGGAAGGAAGCTGATGCATTCAGCAATTAGATGACTAGTTACCTTTGAGTGAATAGTTTAGGTATAGTGGTAAGAGTTAATAAGGGAGTGTGTGGGGAAGAGGGTGCACAATGAAATCTACTAATCATTTCTGTCAGGAACGGGAATGAGAAATGGGGAATTACTTGAGAAGAATGCAGTGTCCAAATAAGATTTTTTTTTCAAAAAACCATTATTTTGTTTTCAAGTGAACCTGGGGGGCTTGAAGACAGTGGGACATAAGCTGGGGAAGTTGGGATTGGCAGTAAGACAGAAAGAAGGTGACCAGAAGCACCGAGAGCCTGGCTGAGGGGATTCACCTGGATTTGGCTTAGAATGTTGTTCTGGTTTGAGTTCCCTGGAAGCAGGAAGGTTTGGGGATCTGGCTGGCAAGGGCGGAGAAGGAAAGCAGGAGGGCCTCACAAATTGGGACAGTGGGGAGAAGTTGAGAGTTGGTTGGGGGGGGTGTGCTCATGATGAGGTAAAAGACTGTTGTATTGGGAGGGAAGAGGCAAAGTAGGTCGCACCTAGAAGAGGGAGGGACGAGGTCTTAGTTTGAGTCCCTGGTCAGGCTAAGTTAGAAATTTTTGTCAAAAGAGTGTGAGGTTCAAAAAGAGTGAAAACATCTTCAGAGTAGAATGAATTAAGGAACTGGTAGGCCAGGGGGCGATATAGATAACACATATAAAACTTGATGTCACCCTGGATAGCAGTCTGTGTGGAAGAAAATATCATTAGAAAACCGTGTGGGGAGGTGAGGCTGCTGTGGAGGATGAGAAGATGAAGGGGTACTGGGACTACAGTGTGAGCTTCAAAGGAGCCGTAGCTGAAGGAAGGCCATGGAAACATGGAGGGCAAACAGCTGAGGCGAGTGAGGAGTTGGTAGAACTACTCTCTTGGGCCTGAGAGGAAAAGGAACATCTCCTTAAAATGGTCATGAGGGTCTTGTGCCAGGGGCAGGGGGGGGGGGCGGGGGGTGGCAGCAGGGACATCACAGGGCAGAGGGAACACCCTGAGGGAAAGGTAAAAAATAGGATGGTGGTAGAACAAGGCTCCAGAGGGCACACTGCCAGGGCCCAGAGGGACCACAGAAAGCAGAGGCAGAAAAGGGGACAGATCAGTTCTGTAGACAATAGTGATGGCGAGTAATGGGAATGAAGGACACGAGGTCCCAAGGCTTCAAACTGGGAGCCAGCGGAGGAAACTGGTGTAATTGAGATCTTGGTGAGAGTGTGCTGGACTTTAGATCTGCATCAATAGGGCTACGTGGGCTCCTGACAGATGATGGCAGTCCAGCGCTTTGCAGTTGTGACCTCCCACATCCAAGACCTTCATTCAAGGGGAATTACCAAGTGTCCCATTCCTGTTTCTGGTGACATGGGTTCCCTATGCCTGTGCACTGTCAGCGCCTTCCAATGCCTTTATAAAAACATAAATAAAACCTTTTTCCCCCTGGCCATGTCCATGGCATGTGGAAATTCCCGGGCCAGGGATCGAACCCGTGCCACAGCAGGGATAACACCAGATCCTTAACTGCTAGGCTATCAGGGAACTCCAATAGAAGAGTGTTTTAAAAGAGATATTAGGGAGTTAGCGGAGTGAGGCGAAGGGGCCAGGCTCATTTTGTAAGGTTTCTCTCAGAGCTAGATTTGAAAAACTGTGACATCGGGGAATTGTCTCATGAGCCTTTGTATTTCTTTCTTGCTCTTGGTGACCTTAGTGCTGCTGCCTGCCCACAAGGTGTTTAGGGTCCTCGAACCATTTCCTGTTTCCCCAGGGCTGCTTATAGTGTCCAGCCCTGCTCCAAATCCTGACCAGGCCCTGCTCTAAACTTTCCCCTCCCCTTATTCCAACTGGGGAGGCCCTGCTCTCTCCTTCCCAGGCTGTTCCCTTGGTAGCTGTTAAGTGAATCAGTGCTAAGGTAGTTAAATCTAATTAGAAGTTAATGTCTTCAGGCTCCCAGGGGTTTTTCCATTTCACTTGAGTGCTTTACCCCAACGAAAAAACCGAACTGTAAGGATGGAATTGAAAGCTCTAGAGTAGGGAAAGGCAAGGAAGGGAGGGCTTTCTGGACTTCAAATTAAACCAGCAAGACAATCAACTGCTGCTGTTTCACTGAGGTGCAAGACTGATTCTGTTTTTGAGAGCACCAGGGATTAGCTCTGGTTCCCTGGGCCTGGAAGTAATGACACCCCAAATTTTTTGGTACAACAACTTGCAACTTCTTGAATTTTCATTTTCACTCTCTGGCCCATCTATTTAGACCTCTGTGAATTGTGTGGTTGTTTTCTTTTTCTTCTCAGAAACTTTATACTCCTGCCTGCTTGAGGCATAAATAAGCTAACTCTTGCAAAGAGCCTTAGAAAGGCACTTCTCTTTAAAATCAATGAAAAGAAGCTTTGAAAATAGAACCATTAAGTGGTTTTAACTCTGCATGAAAAACTGTATAATCAGATAAATCTAATTCTTGAACAGGCAGAAACCAGAGTTTTGCCATCCATTTTCTGTCCTCCAGCCAAAGAACTCCAGGTGCTCACTAAGGAATGTAAATGTCAATGGGGGCTTTTGTGACATGTGCCTTCTAGGGAGCAGGTCCTGTTGGTTTCAAGCGGTGTCTGGGGCCCTTGCCAGCAATCACAGGCCTGAGTGCTCACCATATGCAGAGCTTAAAGTGGCACAAAGCCCTATCCAGAGCCAGAGCTGAGCAAAATGGGGATACTTTACCCTCAGAATATCCACGCAGTGTCTGTTCTTTAGTGTGTGCTGTCTGTGTTTCCATGCAAGAGTTGTCTGTTCAGAATGGTACAATCTTGGGGGACTTTTTCTCCATCTGTGGATTTTCCAGACTAATATCTTCCCCATCCAACTAGCAACCAATTTATTTGACCATCTGCTTCACTCTCCACTTTCAGGTACCTTTTATTCAGAGACATTTACAAGTACACCGGCCTTTCTTCTTCAAGACATTGAGTGCCTTTAGGCAATCCTCAGACAGCTCCAGGACCTCTAACTGTGTCCCTTGTTATGGACCTGTTTTACTCCATGGTATTCTGGCCTATCATGTACCCACCTGCTGGCAGTTGTCACTTTGGAAATCAATCAGGCAAATCAATAATAATTGCCAAAAGTGTGGCCTTTATCCTTCCCCTCAGGCATATTTGCATTTCAAAAGGAAATTTTAAGGACCACAAAACCTTATTCCAAGGGATGGCTTTCTATGGTATGAATTTTAGACATTTATTCTTTTAATAAATATTTAATACCTGCCTACTATGAGTCAGACATTGCATTAGGAACGATGGATTTGACAAAACATGGTTCCATCCTAGGAGCTTACGGTATAGGTTAAAAGATGGCCATGTGAAATAATTTCATTGTAGTAGTGTGAGTGCAAAAAGAAAGGTATTTTTAATTCATTCATTCAATACATATTTATTGACTCCCTACCATATGTCAAGCCCTGTACCAGATACCCGAGAAATAGCAATGAGTAAAGAAGACAGTCTCTGTCCTCACTGATCTTCGACTGTCTTGTGTGTACAAGGCAGTATTGTTTGACACGAGAGGGAATGAGTTAGCTGGCAAGGTCAGGCAAGGCTACACAGCAGTCATGACTTTTGAGGTAGACCTGGGAGGATGCATAGAAATCCAGAAAGTGCAGGAGATGAGAAAATACATTCCGGGAGGAAGGGACATTATGTATAAAGACACAGAAGCATGAAGGATGAACATATAGTGTCCTTGAGAGATGTTGAGTAGCTTGGGGTATCTGAAGTGCTGACAACATGTAGGTGAACATGATGACAATGAGGCTGGAAAGATGGATTGGGCCAGAGGGTCTATATAACCGTGGAACAGGTTCAAGTTTGGCACGGCCAATTACTAGCTATGTGACTTTGGGCAAGTTATCTCTTTGCATCATAGGTTCCTCACCTATAGAATAGGAATGATAATTGTAACTTCATGGGATTATAATGAGGATTAAATTTTGTAAAGTATAATGTTTGCCATGTGCTTAGCATAAGGCAGAGACATAGTTCAAAAAGTTGTAACTTGTTTTCATGTAAAGGTGACTGAATTATATATGTGGGCATTGGGGAATCTGTTGAATGTGACTTCTTGAGAAGGTGAGTGGCTTGATTACAAAAGAAGGACTCTTCTTTCATGATTAGAAAAGAAAGATGTATTTTAGAAAGAATATTCTGGCTAGAAAGAAGAGGAGAGATTTTATGGGTTGGAAACTAGAGGCAAGGTTCATCTTTAGGAGACCAGGCCAACAACAAAGGACCTGGATAAAATTGGAGGAGAACGACAAAGATTCTCTCCCTGACCAACATTTAGTTATGCTTCTCTGATCCCTATTTTAAACCAGGCTTCAATCTTGGACTTCCATGTCTATGCTTGCTAAGTCCAATTGTAATAAGAACCCAGCTAAGTCACTTTATAGAGTTCCTTGCCCTTGATATCTGGTCATCTTGGCCTGCCCTCAGCAAGAATCCTATTGTGTCAGTTCAGCAAGTATCTCTCTACCCTTGATGTCTACTCTTGGTAATTTTCTACCCACTGACCCCCACCCCCCTTTTCTGCTTATTAGCTTAAAACCTTGCAACTGTCTCTTTCCCATATTACAGTACCCCTTTTATAATAGCCTTGAAGAAAGTATTCCTTCTGTCACCCCAAGTGTCTGAATCATTTTTTTTTTTTCTTTAACAAGGAGGCTATGAGGGGATGTGCTCAATGATATTTAGGGATTGTCTGCTCAGCTTTTTTTTTTTCTTTTTCCTTTTTTAAAAAATTTTATTGGAATATAGTCGACTTACAAAGTTGTGTTAGTTTCAGGTGTATAGCAAAGTAAATCAGTAATACATACACTTTTCAGATTCTTTTCCTATGTAGGTTATTATGCAATATTGAGTAAATTTCCCTGTGTTGTATGGTATGTCCTTGTTACCCATCTGTTTTATATATAATAGTGTGTATAGGCGAATCCCAATCCCCTAATTTATCCCTCCCTCGCCTATATTTCCCCTTTGGTAAACAAGTTTGGTTTCAAAATCTTTGAGTCTCTCTTTTTTTAAATTACTTAATGAATTTTACTAGAATTACAGGTGTATAAAAAATCATCACAACCAAATTTTATAGCATTCCCATCCCAAACCCTCAGTGCATCCCCCCACCCCTCAACTTGTCTCATTTGGAAACCCTAAGTTTTCTAAAGTCTGTGAGTCAGTATCTGTTCTGCGAAGAAGTTCATTGTGTCCTTTTTTTTGATTCCACATGTGAGTGGTAGCATTTGATGTTGGTGTCTCATTGTCTGAGTGGTTTCACTTTGCATGATGATTTCTAGGTCCATCCATGTTGCTATAAATGCTGTTACTTCGTTTCTTTTAATGGCTGCGTAATATTCCATTGTTATATGTACCACATCGTCCCTATCCATTCCTCTGTCGATGTGTATTTAGGTTGTTTCCATGACTTGGGTTTGCTCAGCTCTTGATCCATAGGGGTAAGAATAGGCAATTGTGGTCAAAGATGAAATTCAAGATGTTTCTGAGTGGTTAGGAGAACTGGAGATACCTTTAACTGAAATATGGATTGCAAGAGGATAGGGGTAGGGTTTTTTGTTACTGCATTTTGTTTGAGTAAAACAAACCTCAGAGCAGTCAGGGGATGAAGGGAAAACAATTAGTGCTGAGTGTGACCAGAGCTAAGGGATGAGAGTTTCAAGGGTGAAGGAGTAGCAAGTAACCTCAAATGCACTGAATTCTGGTTGACTTGGAAATTGGGAGAACTCCAAGAACCTTTATCAGAGTGGCCTTGCTGGAGAGGTGAGGACAGGAGCCATATTGCTTGGAATGAGATGTGTCCTTGACCTCTCTACCCACCTTGCTGTAAAGCTGGCAAAGGAGATGAGATCATCATGAATTTGGAAGGACTAAGACGTGGTCTTGTATACATGTGCAACCGAATGTCATGCTGCTCTTGTAGCTGTATCACACGCAGGAAGGTCTGTGGCCTACTTTGAAGACCTTGCAAACAGTGGCTCAGTGCCTGTGTAGACACATACCAAGAAAACAAAATTTTAAGGGTTTGAGAGAAAAGAGTCTACCTTTTAAATTTATTATCCAATCAAATCACACACCCCTTGGTCATCTTTGTTAAAATGTAATCCCAGATTAGTGAATTCAACTTCTTTAAAGAAATGCAGTTAGCATGTTGATTGCTGAGTGCTCCTTGAAAGAAACTTGCTGCTATATTTGCCTTCCCGGGGAAAGCTAAGTTACCTCTTACTGTCTTTGACTCATGTGTGAGATGTAGAAATTCATGTGGAATACAAAATTTATTTTAAAACCATGTAGGATTTTCACAGCATCTAGAGGCTGGTATAAGGAAGTGTGGACTCCATCCCCCTCCCCCACCCCCCTGCTTCCGTTCTTTCATTTACATTAAAATAAGATTGCTACTTTTCTTCTGTTCTCATAGTACATTAAAAAAAATACAAGAAGAAAAAAAAAACTTTCTAAGTCCACAACTGCCTTTGCCTAAAAGAGAAGCCACTTTGCAAAGGACCATTGTGTAGCAGACTAAGGTATTCATTATAATTGATTCCGGATCTCAACCTTACAATTCATTTCCGAAACGAATAAAACCACCCAATTCTAGCACTTCTCTGGGAACCCCTAAGCAGAAAGGAAATTGACTAGCAGCTATGCAGATGTGGGGGCTATGCTACCTAACTACCCAGGTCCAGGATGGATCTTAATCACAGAGGAAACTTGGAAGCAATAAAAGAGGCCTCTGTGGAGGCTGTTCAGGTCCCAAAGCTCATTTTACCTTAAGAATATAGGGCCCTGGGGCCTGTGTGTTCACAAGCAGTAAAGCAGTAGAATTCTTCCCAAGTCGTGGAAAGAGCACACTGAAAATGATGCCTTCCTCAGCACTTCCTTTCAAATGGTTCAAGAAGAAAAGCCATGGCGTCTTTTCTAATACGCGCATCCTATTTTCAAATCTGCCCAAAATAGTAGTTTTAATTCACAGCCTTTAGACAAAAGAGGAAAATGCACTCAAAGGGACAGCTTGATTTTCTGCTAATCTTAACATTTTATAAAAATAAGTCTACCGTGAAGGCGGTGATCTTGGAGAGAAAGCAATCTGATTGGGATGCCCAGGCTTTTTAGTTCCTTTGCTTTGTTTTTGTATTTTTTTAAACTGGTGTAGATGTCTTTCACCGAGCCAGCCCCATGTCCTTGGCCCTTTGTGAACAAAGCAGCAGCCCAATTATTAAGGCCTAAAAGGAAGGCATGGAAATTAGAAATGAAGACAACATTGGTGATTGCCAGTCATTTCATTAGTACCTTTGGCATATTTCCTAAGAGGCAATATAAAAGATTTATAGTACATACCTACAGTTGAACCTTCCACTAGTGTCTCTTAGGCACAGTATATAATATATACATATATAGGTATATGGTATATAAAGTCAGGAAGTTGCTGTTATTTATTGCTTATCAGGGACAGTGAAAGTGTTTAGGCTTTGCTTCAGGCTACTAGGCTAAGGAAGAGCTGAAGAAATTGGCCACCCTGAAGAATACCGTTACCATGGGGAAACAGGGAAAGTCAAAGAATAGAGAAAATTAAGCTAATACTTATATGTGTGTGTTATATAACACAGTACCCCCTTAGAGCTGGGCAAGTAGAGCCCTTGTTACAGCACACACCTCAGGGAGCCCTGCACTTCCTCAAAATTTTCTATGGCACCTCTAGTGCTGTCCAGATGAGCTTCCCTTAGTGCAGGCTGGTTGATAACTGTGAATCTCTGTCCATGTTTCTCTGTGTTAGGGCATTATCTGCTCCTCTGTGCTGGGTATGGGATCGATCAGATGCCTCAAGTAGCTCCAGGACTCATCCCTATAAAATCCTTTCACAGACTTGTGTGGTTATCTTGGGGAAATATTCCAGGCAAATAAAACATCATGTGGCAGGAATGTACTTGGTGGTTTGAGGAAAGGTGGAGAGGCCAATGTCTTTAGATTAGAGCCGGTGAAGTCAGGGAGTGTTAGTAAATGAAATTAGGGTGTTCTGCAATGTGGGGACACTCGTGCTGGGCATTGTAAGAACCTTGGTTTTTAAGATAATACAGGAATCCCTTAGAGGGTTTTGAGCAAGAGAGTCGTGTAACAGTTTATATTTTAACAGGATAATTCTGATTGCTCTGTTGATGATAATAAGGGGGCAAGACAGGAAGTATTAAAACCATGTAGGAGGATATTTCAGTTATCTAGGCGAGTTGATGGTGGTTTGGATTTGGGTGGCTATAGTGAAGGTATTGTGAAGTTGTTTGATTATGTACAAATTTTGAAGGTGAAATCCATAGAGTTTACTGATTAATTACATGTGGGCTATGAGAGAAAGAAAGGACACAAAGATGATAACAGTCTGAGCAACAGGAAGGAATTAGAATTGTCACAGGCTAAGATGAAGGAGACTGGGGGCAGTGGTTTTGGTGGGGGAGTATTGTTAGATTTAGAGGGTGAGAGAAAAGAATTCCGAGTGACTCTTCATTTTCTGGCCATTGGATGGATGGTGGTGCAATATCATTAGGTTTTCAGGATGACAGATTTTAAAAATCATCCAATCCAACTTCTTCGTTTTGCTAGATGAAGAACTGAAGCCCTGAGAAAATAGCCATCTTGCTGACCCTGTGGAAGAGCCTAAACTTGATTTTCCTAATGGAAGAGTTAAGATTCTTACCTCTTTTTACTCTGATTTTTGTTTTAATTTAAAAAAATTTCTGAAATGGGAAAATGATATTCTAAGTTTAAGATAAACCATGCGGTAAGTTTCCTTTATATGTTATTAGTGGGCACCTATTGTTTTATGCCCTGGACAACCCCCCCCCTTTTTCTAGGATCTCTTCCTCTCCTTGCCCATATCTAAATGGTTTCCACAGAAATCACCATGCTGCTAAATATGATCCTGCCTCTTGGGCACCATGGATAGTTTGAGGGATTGGCACCTGACCCATTGTGGGAAAATTTTCTCTGCTCACTTAGATGAGAAAGTGAGAAAAGATTATTCTAAACATTTAGTAAATACCTGCTGACCTGAATTGAAGGAAGAGTGAAGCTTTCAGAAACTATAGATATGAAACTTTTTTAAAACACATGAATTAGGGGATGATTATTCCCATTTCAAGAAAATTTTTTGCTCTACCGGAAGATTGACTGTAATTTTGCTTTAAATAGTAATCTTTTGAGTGCATTCAAGCATTTGTTTATGATCATTAACTGCTTGACAGGCTGGGGTTGAAAGGAGAGGATTTTATAGTTAAAGCCTCAGAAAATATTTCCCATGAAATTCTCTTTCTGTGGGCTTGGCGCCTGAGCTCTAAAAAGGCCTCTTTTTTTCAAACAGTGAATTTAAACTGTCAAATGGGTTAGAAGCATCCAGTATCAATATTGGCTAAATGATGCTAAATAAACTAGTGGTGCTTTGAATTGTGAGCTCATCATAGTATGTTTTATAGGTCTCTATGTAAAAACTATTTAAAATGTAGAAACAAAAATATTGTACATGGAATGAGTGCGTATGTGTATGTACGTAGAATACTTAGGAATGAGTCTGTGTGTGTGTGTACGTAAGATAATATGATTACCAAATATGCATGGATATGCTGATAATAGGGAATAAAATCCAGCAAACTAGATTTGTTTTTGACAGATTTATCAACAGAATAAACCTGGTTTATCAGCAGAAAGATACATGTCAGTATCTATGGATGAGCTTTTGCCATACTGTAGGATGAGGTGAACCTGAATTTGGATGCCAGCCTACTCGGGCATAAGCCCAATATCATATAACTCCTCTAGCATGGTTGATAAGCCTGTTTTTACTCGATGAAGACAGAGTCGGTAAGTACTCATAACTACATTAATGGTAGATAGCATTATAAAAAAAAAAGCTAACTAGTTCAAACTGTACTTGTCTGAAGAAAGGAGAAGAAGGGTTAAAGGGAGGAAGAAAGAAGAAATGATTAGTTCATAAGCACGTGTAGCTGCGGAGAGCTGTGGAATCTCCCTTCACTCTATCCTGTATGGATGTGACCACCAGTGCACTTGGCACTTAATAACTAGTTTCTGAATGAGTTTGAGAATAATGAGTGTAATAATATTTGAGTGTATTTACATTGCTTGTTGGAGATAATGTTTAGGCCTTTATACCGCATCAGTAAGCAGCCTTGGAATAAATTTCCTTACATAGCAGTTGCAATGAAAGTTATTTCTTAATTTGGACTTTGCTGACTGACCAGATCACTTTTCCTGGTAGTTTCAGTTTATAGTGGTTTGGTGACATATTGACACCTTAAGAATTTAAGGTAGTGTCATTGATATTTTAGTTAAAATGAAAAAAAGAGTATGTTCACCAAAAATGCTAATGCTATATTCCAGGTGGACCATACATCTGTTTGCCCAGGACAGTCCTAGCCTATATCTGTTTCCCTGATACATAGATTAGTAGAATCTTCTTTCACTCCTAAAAGTGTCCTGATTTGGAAAAAAATTGTGTTTGCCCTAAATATAAGTACCGTGGGTAATCCTCATCCAGTTCGTTAAACTCTCCTGCTTTGGCAAGAGGTTTTATATACAGTTCATTTTGATCAGCATCCCTCCAGATGAGAGACATTATAATTATTACTATTATTATTATTGTTATTAGTTTTGCTTTTTAGGGCTGCACATGCGGCGTATGGAAGTTCCCAGGCTAGGGGTTGAAACAGAGCTGCAGTTGCCAGCCCAGGCCACAGCAACACCACATCCGTGCCCTGTCTGCAGCCCACACCACAGCTTAGGGCAATGCTGGATACCCAACCCACTGAGCGAGGCCAGGGATCGAACCCGAATCCCCATAGTTACCAGTTGGGTTCCTTACTGCTGAGCCACAACAGGAACTCTGAGACCATATTATTAACTCATACATCAGTTAAAATATCTTGTCAGAGAAGTAAAATATAGCCAAGTTGTACTATTTGTTGGTGATCTAAGTGAGTGTAGATGGTGTAGAAGACCTTGAGCAATGGACGAAAAGCATGTCTTTTATTCAGTTCTTGACTATTAGTTGCTTTAGCCTGACTTTTGGCAGGAATTTGATACCTATTGATTTAAGCTTAAGCCATCTGGCAAGTGTCTCAGCTGCACAGATTTTGTATTGCTGATCAAAGCAAGGGGCACAAGTTTTAGTTAATATAAATTGTTTTATTTAGGATTAGGTCCAGCTGCCAGTAGCAAAAAATCCAAACTACAAGGGCTCGAACAAGACAGCTTATTTCTCACTCATAAGACGCTGGAGTAGGAGTTATGGAGCTGTTAGAGTGCTGCACTAGATTCGGTGGTGCTTCGAGTACATTGATCTGGGTGTGTGTATTCATGTGTATGTATGTATTTAATTCCAAAAGTTTTAGGATCCTATCTTGTTGCTCAGTTGTGTGCAGTCTTCATTCCCAAGGTCAGCCCGTATTCCTGGATGATTGCCTTGGCTCTAGACAATGTATCTGCTTTCCAGGCTACAGGAAGTATAAAAGTGGCAAGGAAGGGAACTCCCCTTTCTTTTAACGATGTGTGCATCACATATAGCATACACACGTAAACACATGCTGTGTGAGCCAGATGTTGGGAGTTTCGCCATGACCTGAGCAGGTACAGCCAATGAGGTATATAAAGTATTTACTTTATAAAGACATATGTAATAAGGGGATTCCATGGCCTGCTAAACAAAAGGTTGCTAATAGTAGCTGATTGTGCGTCATGTTTTTCAAGAAGTAAAGATCTCAAGACTTAGGAAGATAGCATGGAATCAGGGCATACGCATGGACAGTGGAATAGAATATTCGAGAAGCAGACTGATGTATGGAGGGAATTTTGACATATGACAGAGTTGATATGGCAGACCATAAGGAAAAGAAGGAACTGTTTGGCAAACATGCCTGGAAAAACTATACTTATGGGGAAAAAAGAAAATTGACGCCTAGCTTATACTGTATTTACAAAAAATCAACTTCAGAAGGATTAAGAACTTGAATGCCAAAAACAAAATTTTAAGACTTAGAAAATGTAGATGAACATAAAGGTCCTGGCCATCATATAAAGGATTGATAAATTAAAGATGTCTTGATTGTCAATAAACACCATAGGCAAAATTTAAAGACAAGTTACGTAGGGATGGAAAATACATTTTTTGTGGTATACAGAAGTAGAAATATAAGCTGTACATGTGAAACTGGCATAATGTTATAAACCAATGTTATCCTGATAAAAAATCTAAAAGAAGTGAATGGAAAAATAAAAAATGAGACATTTCAGGGAAAAGGAAACATTATGGGTAATAAACAGGAAAGGATATACAACATCATTCTTTTGTGATTGCTTATTGACCTGTCTCTTGCACTAGATTCGGTGGTGCTTCGAGTACATTGATCTGGGTGTGTGTATTCATGTGTATGTATGTATTTAATCCCAAAAGTTTTAGTGTCCACCAGAGTTAGATGGTCAAAAACAGTAAACTAGGTGGAAGAATAAGCAAGCGAGTGATCCAGCCTCAGGGTTCAGGTGGCTAGCCAGATACATGAAGGAGATTGTAGTAAATTGTAGTGTAAATAGGAGAAGCTGGATGTCTCTTGGGGGATATTAGTTGTGTTTCTATAGGAGCCTTCTTTTTATACAGACTTCAGTGAGCTTCCTTACTTTTAGTGTAGTGTCTTAAGAGATGCACCAGGCTGGAATATGTGTATATTATCAGGAGAGAGAGAAATCCAGGATCCTCTTAATCATTCAGCACTTCTACAGGGAGTTCAAGGGGAAACTAATAAGTATAGGGTAATGCTAAGTTTTTTTCAAGATGTTAAAATAAGACCGTATGATCAGATTCAGGTTTTCTTCTGCATGAGTTTCAATGTTGTCTTCAATATTTGTTATTAGATAATCTGTGTAGGATAAATAATTTCTATTTACTGAAATATAAAATTCCCTGGGATCACTGAGTCCTTTCTTCTGCCCCCTGACCCCTTCATGTGAATATCCAAGCACTAATAGTTGCCTACCAGTGTGCTCAGTGGCTTCATGTTTTCCAAATCAAATTACTTTTTTTCTCTTTTCTGGCTTAGTCATTATGAGATCATCTTTCCCATCATTATCGGCATTAATGCTGTGCCATAATTAGACACATAATTGGATCATTTACTCAACTTGCACAGATAATTGCGTCAATATGCCTTAAGCTTTGCCAGTTACCGAGTAACATACTTGACAGCCATATGAGTGTATGAGTCAATTATTGGCACTGATTTACTCTATATGATAAACCAACTTCAGATTTCATGATTTGCATATGATTATATGTTTTGAGTTCATTAAATAGATGTTATGAATGGGCTGTGTGTACAACATCCTGAAAATCCTGGCGTGTTTATGGTGGCCTACTCAACTATTAGTATCTAAAAGTTGTGCTTGGTATCCAGCTAGTGAAATAAAAGTGCTAATTAAACCAAGAGAATTGATTTTATTTCCAGAGATGAGTGAACTCATTGATCCCGGTCATGAACTGTACCCATATTTCCGCAGACCTTGGCTTTGATCCCAGATAGAGCCTTAACTATAGCCATAAGTAGAGGATGGTGGCAGTCCATGCAGGTGAATATAGATACATCCCTCAAGGACAGAGTAGCTTGACAAGCGAGCTTGTTGCATGATGACAGAAACTTTGGAAGCGGAAGTATTGTAAGACTAAGATGAGCAGGGAGATTGCCTGATCAGAGATTTCAGGTAGATAACATGTTCTGGGGTCACTTCTGAAGTTCAAGAATGGGACTGTAGTTTGAGAACAAAATAGGGTCACAGTTTTACGTTGATCAGGATTAAGATAAGGGGGGATGGGGCAATTACTTGAAGTGAATTAGAGAGTAGAATCTTGGTCATATAATGGTGTGGGGGGAGCTGGCTCATACTGATTCAGCTGATTGTACTTTTTCTTGCTGACCCCTTAACCAGTGGCCTCACATTAGCTGTTTGACACGAGCTATGACGGCAGTAATTTTACCATGAGGCTGAGTAAAGATTTTAAATTAGGGCTTTTTCTTTCTTTTTTTCCTGGAGAGGCAGTTTACCACCACACCACTAGTAACAGAGGAGTAAGCTAGAAACAGGTGACTGTTTTCGACTTAATTGCCAGACATGCGCATTATCTCATTTAAATCTCACATCATCAGTTTCTTGAGAGGTGAGAAAACCAAGGCACAGAAGTTTAGCAAGAAGTTCAATTACTAGACTGGGGCCATGTGATCAGAGTATGACAAGTGAATGTGGTTTAATGATGGATTGCTTGAATACTAAACTAGGCTTCATGAAAGCTCTCCCTGCTTAGGAATAATGTGCGTCCCCAAACCGAGTTTACAAGAGGCGTAGGGTAGGGCTTAGGAAACTAGGCTAGTCATGCATGGTAGAATTCTAAGTAGAAATATGTCCTTACCTTTACTACATCCTCTTGTCTGAAGTTTTCCCAGGATTCACCAATCTGAGGTAGGAGAGCACAAAATGAGCCTAGGTTTCCACTTCCACACTCTGTATTTACTCTAAGTGATGCTTTTTCTACTGCCAGCCCCTTCTTGATGGCCTCTCTCTGAATCATACTCATGACCTTCTAATGGAGCCTAGGGTTCTAGAAAATAAAATGTGTGTACTTTTCATAAGCAAAGTTTGAGCACACGTGCCCTTATGTTTCTATGGTACATTCCACATTTATATAGCCAGAAAGAACCTTCAGGAAGGAGCTATTTTATTTTGATTCCTTGTAACATGTAGTTTAAAAAAAGTCAGGGATTGCAGTCCAGACACATCACTGGCAACAAGATTGAATTTAATTTGTCAGATTTCTTTCCCAATGAGTCAAAATAAATAACCAAAAGAAAGAAAATGTTTAACTGTGTAAATCTGAATATAAAAACATCTAATAAACCACGACCAATTATTGGGAATTGTAAGTGAGTTTTTTGGTGTGGAATATTTGCAGATGAATGTGAACTTTATTTAAAGCAACTTGTTTTTTTGAACCCTAATAATAATTTTCTTTTACTTTACTGTAGCAATTCACAGCAAGTCAACTGCAGGAAGATTTAGCAGAGCAGTAATATCCATTCTATTACCTTAGACACAATAGGAAATCCAGTTCGTCCAAGAAATCACTTTTTCTCTGCAGTTCGTCCATAATTTCATATAGATCTGAGGGAAAATAAAGAAAAAGCACATTTTTAGCAGGTTATAGGCTTTGTGTATATAAAATTTTGTTTTTAGTTTTGGTTGAATTAGCATTTTACATAGCATGAAAGACCCTGTGCAACACAGAATGAGGATTCAGTTGGGTCCAAGAGAGAGAGTGATATTTAGGTAAATTAATGAGCATGACCCATACTACATAGACACAGTGTATCTATGATGTTTTAGACCAAAAATCAAAAACCTCCCAAGACCAATGTAGCAAAGTTTGAACTGTTCAGCTGGAACATGTATGTTTGTGCATACATATGTCAGAGTAAAGGGCCTTATGAGTTACACCATAGACTGAAAGCTCTTTGTATCAGTAAGTCCTTGCTGCGTAATAAGCCACCTTACAAATTAGTGGCTTTAAACAACAGCCATATATTTTTGCTCAGGAGTCAATGAGTTGGTGGAGCAGTTAGTCTAATCATACTCGTGAATCTCCAATCGTCTGTGAGTTGCCTGGTGGCCGGCTTGTTTAGGATGGTTTCAGCTTGGATGGCTTGGCTCTTTTCCACATTTTCTTCCGTTGGTGCGTTCATGTGGATAAGGGCTCCTCTCAGGTAACATTTGCTAATATTTGGTTGGGAAAGGATGTTAAATTTCCAAACCCAAAATGAAGGGATGAAGAAGAACATATCACCGAGAGTGGGCAAATACTGCTAAGTCCCACAAGAAAGTATGTGGATCCAATCATGGGTGAAGAATTTGAACCACTTTTTGCAATGCCTCTACCATGTTCTTTTTTTGTTATATGTGTGTGTGTGTGTGTGTGTGTGTGTGTGTGTGTGTGTATAATTATATATGTATTCTTTTAAAGATTCTTTTCCTTTATAGGTCATCACAAAATATTACGTATAATTCCCTGTGCTATATGGTAGGTCCTTGTTGGTTATCTATCTTATGTATAGTAGTGTGTATGTTAATCCTAATCCTCTAATTTATCGCTCTTCTTTCTTCCCCTTTGGTACAATGTTCTTTTAGTACAAAGTAATAACATCTTTTGAAGCAAAATTGATGAGGGTGCATGGATGTGGTTGCTGGTTCATATAACAATGAAAATCAGCCTCCATGTCAACTTTGATACACATGAAGCAGGTTGCTGATTCTTTAAGAAATGAAGACTGTTACTTTCAAAATGATTATTACTTGGGTTATGATAATAGAAATATAATGTCCAGTGAAATGAAGGAAATTATCTTACTGTACTTGGCATTGGACATGGCATGTTTACTTCTTCCTTCAAGTAACATTTATTTCTCCCCTAATATGTGTCACTATACAGTTTTAGAAGGACACTAGCAAACTGGAGCATGACCAGAAGGGGACAAAGGATAGAGTGAGGAATCTGCAAACAGTCCAGTAGGAATGGTTGAAGAAATCGGTGACTTTTGGCCTATAAAAGAGAGGACTTAGCAATGTTTTAGAATATTTAAAAAACTGTCACATGGAAGAGGCATAACACTGATATATATAAATTTCAGAATTCATAAGTGTTTGGTGGGGTAACTTGTGAAGTAATGAGTGTTTCACCTCTGTAAGTGATTAAGTGGAGGTCAGATGACCAACTATCAATGTTTCCTTGATGACCCCTAAGAATCCTTTGCATTCAGATATTTTATGATGTCTGAGATCTAGTGAGGATACTGTATTATAATATCTGCAACCTAGTATTATAGATTTATTAAATTCAAGATTTTAAGGTTATACCATATTTTAAAATGTACACTATTAGGTTTGTGGCAAACTTTGGGTATCACTACACTAGACACACTAGGATGTGTCCACAAGTATGATTTGTTTACATTTTTCTGACTTCGGGCTGTTAATTGAATTAAAACCACCACAATATGTGGTTATAGAATTACAAATAAATTCTGCAGTAGCCATCCTCCAATCATTATATTCTGTCTTCACTCTCCCCTGAAGGAAATGCTTCTTGAGAACATTAGAATGAGTTTGACTTTGAAGAGTGGTGCAGACTTTGGATTATAGCAGATATTTTAGGCTAGGGGAAGAGCCTGAATTAAGGCATGGCCATTGCAATGAACATAGGATGTATGTCAAAGGAGTAGAGCAGTCAGCTTAATAGGAAGAGACAATGTGTTTTTAATAAAGGTTGGGAGATGGAACAGGACAAAGTTAGCTTGAATCATCAAGAAGCTTGAATCCTGGATGAGGTTTAAATTTTTATCCATAGAGAGTAGGAGTCTGGAGTAAGGGAGGGATGTTCATCTGTGAGCCTAGCTGAGGATTTTGGATGACCTGAAACCTAAGCCCCAATTTTTTTTGAAGAGAAAGCTGAGATCCCAAGAGGAGAAATATCTTACCCAAGTTTAGCCAGCCAGTTTACAGCATAGCTGGGCATAGAACTGAACCTTTGTGATTACTAGCTCAGTATATTTTCCCCTATATCATTAAAGTGATGAAGTTAGAATGATACTCACAAGTTTAGTTATTACATGCTTATTTAAACGTGCAGGTAATCCATTAGGATGAATTCCTTATGAACAGATGTTCAGGAGCAACTCCTGAGGGCTTTGGGGGTAGCAGACTTCTGGTAGTGACTGCTTTGATGAAGAGCTATACCACAGGGCACTATGTTCCTCTGCAAACAGGAAGACCTTCTATAGTGTATCCGCTGTGGGTGGCCCAGCTGGGGAGATGATTAAATTTAGACATTAGATGGGAATGATCAAGTACCTCTCACCACCTGCTCAGTGGTTTACTTTAATTTCCAAATGCTGCACTGGCGAGAATCCCTCTGTTTTAATTGATGGATATTCTATTACTTGGCTGCCCAGTGCACTGAATATCCAAAGGCCATCACTATCCCTCACTGCTTTGGGTTAGACTTGTGTTATTCAGTATTGTTGAAGTCACCATATTGATTGGGAAATCCAGACTGGAGGTATGGGTGACATGATGACTGCTGAAGTTTTAGCTTCATGATTGATGTTTTCTGTCTTTCTTTTCTTACTTTCTTATTTATGTATTCATTCATTTGTTCATTTATTTTTTGTCTTTTTAGGGCTGCACCCAGAACATATGGAGATAACCAGGCTAAGGGTTGAATTAGAGTTGTAGCCTCTGGCCTCTACCACAGCCACAGCAATGCAGATCCAAGCTGTGTCTGCAACCTATACCACAGTCATTTTTTAGAATGGCGGAAAAGAGCACTAGATTGGGATATATGAACCCTGACACCTAGTCTTGACTCTGTCATTCTCTAATTTTGTGACTTTATGCAAGTCACGTAAGATCCATAGGCCTCAATCTCTTCATCTGTAAAATTAGTGTTAGACTAGATCAGAAGTTGGCAAATATGTCTCACAGCTGAAATCTGGCCTTTTTGTATAACCTGCAAGAGAAGAATGGTTTTTAAAAGGTGTTTTTTTAAAAAAAGGAAAACACAAGAATAGTATGTGGGAGAGCTAGATGGTTCTCAAAACTAGCTCTTCAGAAAGTTTGCCAGTCCCTGGACCAGTTGACCTTTTCAGTGTTATCAGTCTATAATTCTAGTCCTTGTTTGATTTATAATTGTTTTAATGGACAGACCTCCTTTTATCTCCCTTTCAACTTTCATATTTACACCAAAATGTATGCAATCCGTTGAATAATAGAGTATTAAAATTAAAAGGGCCTTTAGAGGCCGTTTCATCTAGCCCTTCATTTTCAGATGAGGAAATTGAGGGCTAGAAAATTTACTGTGTCACCATCTCGTATCTTTTTAGTTGTAGAACCAAGACTAGAACCTGGATTTTCTAATTTCTTATCTAATCATTTTTGTATTTCAATGTTATACTTCAGTACCACCATTTCAAAGTGCTTAACACTTTTCCATCCTCTCTTTTACCCACCAGATCAACCCTTTTATTTTGCTTCCTGGTGCTCTACTATTGGTATAATGTGTCTAGTTTACCAAGACTTGTATAAGGCTACACAAGCATGAACAATTGATGAGTATTTCAGTGTGCTTTTGATATTACATCAACTTTATAGTCAACATTAAGATATAATTTTGGGATAAAGTTTTGAACAAAGTAGGGCTGGGAAAGATTGCTTTGGTAGATATTAGTATGCTCCATTGATATTTATATTGGTAAAGAAATAAGACAGAAAATGTACTTCACATGGAATTTTACACAGTGACAACAAATTCGGCTCAACTGGGCTGGATCCTTGACTTCTCTGATATCTTCACCCTTCTCCCTTCCCCAAGAGAAAACCCATCTGCAATGTCAGGGAGATGCAACCTTGGAGGGAGCTATTGGGAACTTGGCTCATCAATCTCATTTGAAGTCACCATTTTCCTATGCAACCACCAAGTTTCATTCTTTTTTTTTTTTTTTTTTTTTTTTTTTTTTTTTTTTTTTTTTTTTTTTTTTTTTTTTTTTTTTTTTTTTTGTTCTTTGTCTTCTGTGTTAGATGTCAAGTTACTAGCTTTTGGGAGAACCACTGTGAGGCATGTGAGGTATATGTTCAAATCTCTACAGATGTCGCAAGTGAAAATGTCTCTACCAGATTTTAATGTGCTTGAGGACAGAGACAACACCTTCTTTCTCAATGTATCCATAACACTTGCTTTCAATTAGTCTTGATTTGATGTTTGAGTTGAAATCCATGCAACTGCAATGCAGAAAGCTTCTTCAAAGGACCTACCACATTCTTTCTAACTATCTGTACTTCCATGTCTTTTGGAAACTCCTGGGATTGCTGCAACCTTCATGGATCGCTCCCCTGCTCGATTTCTTGTCTTTTTTGGTCATAATTTCATGTTTCTCTGCAAGATTTTATTCTGAAGGCATAGTCCACTTAGTTCTTTTCATTCTTCTACAATGCTAGACAGAAAAATATGGAATCGAGGTGAATTAATTTAAATAGCAAGGTACATAGTTGTGTAACTATTGTTACCATTGAAAACTTTTGTATACGTTTTGTTTTGTAGCTTGATTGAAAGCTGATTGTTTGCAGTGGTTATAAATGCAAATATAGGCTAATAGCATACTTTGGGTTTCCCCAGGATGTACCTAAAATGTAGTGCCCTGTGAATCCAGGAGCACTGGATGACCAGGCTCTTAAATCTAATGAGTAGTAGGACTTTAGACAAACGAGTTGATATCTTAGTGCCTCTTCTGCAAAATGAAAGAGTTAGAAGAGGTGATCAGTTATACCATCTGATGACTAATTGGTCCTCTTGCAAGAGGCAGGCTAGTGTAAGCCAATTTGAAGGCCGAATCTGACCCCAAATAGGTTTTTGTAAAACCTGTGATCAAAGACTGTTCCCCCGCAATTTTTAAAGGGTTACATAAACAAAACAACAAGAATATGCAGCAGAGACTTAGGTGGTATATAAAGCCTGAAATATTTACCATCTGGTTACGTAGAAATGTTTGCTGACCTCTTGTATAAGGGATGTGAGCATAGCTTCTGGTCCCAGCTGTAAGGTATATTTTGTCATTTTCTGTTTCCCAGTTTTACTACTACAAAATGAATATAATAGTAACATGTATATGTATGATTATTGTGAAATTAATTTAAAATTTAGGAAAGTCCTGCCATAGAATTCTTAATAAATGGTAACTGTTGCATTATTTGTGTATCTCCTTGCAACAGTTAGTTGAAAAGGAGGAGATTATGGGGGCAAATAAGAGAAACTTGAACCATGTTATTTCAGACTTGGAATGGAACCCACACAACATTTAATCAGCTTATTTTTATTAGAGGTGCTGTAACTGAGACTCAGGGAAATCAAGTGATTTATCCACAGAGAGTTTGTTGTTTGCCAAGTCTGTAGACTTTTCTTTTATCAAAGACTCACACCATGATTCTTATCCCTAGACCTTGGTTCATGAGCTCATTTGTTTTCAGCTTTTTATTATGAAATAAATTTAGACTTCCAGAAAAAGTTAAAAAAAATAGTACAAAAACTTTGCATATGTCCTTCACTCAGATTTCCCAAATGTTTGCATTTATTACATTTGTTCTCCGTCTCTCTCTCTCTCTTCCTGTATATAGTTACAGATATAAATGTATTTTTTCTGAACTCCATGAGAGTGATTTGCAAATATGTCCATTTACCCCTAAAACTTCTGTGTGTTTTCTGTAAAAACAAGGAGAATCAATTAGTAACCCAAAGACAATTATCAAAATAAAAAAACAGCATTTCATCTATAATGTTTATTCAAATGTTTCCAATTGTCTCATCTCTGTCCTTTAGAGTGAAAGCATTACTTGATTGGATAGAGTACAAATTTAATTTTTATTGAGGAATATGTCTCTAGTCGGTTTTTGAAGTTTCCCTAATGAAATGTGTTTCTAAAACTTCTTGATTCCGTGCATTTTAAGGACAGAGGTGAATTTCCTTTGAGATACCTTTTTTTTTTTCTTTGCTTTCACCAGTCTAAAGCAGTCAGCAAGATGCAAGTAACACTTCCTCATAGACTAACGGAAACCATTAGCTCAAGTGACATGTTCCTGGGCTTTAAGTGGTTCTCTAGAGTGTGGTCCAACACTTAGATGAATGGTTATTCATATTTAAACCATAGAGTGAAAATGAAGTAAGGATTTGGCACATTTTACCTCCTGCTGAAAACAGACATAACTCATAAAACCAAGACTTAGATCCAATATATCCTATTTACGTAGCGAATGACGGGTTGATAGGACCATCTTTTGGAACATTTTCGGAGGTTTGTCAGAGGCTGATGGAGGTGGGGATGTGTGCAAGAAAAGATCCCTTTCTTGAATTCTTTTGGTTTAGCTTGTTTGGCCAATATCCCAAGAAAAAAGATTTGTCTATGACTGTTTATTCAGGAAGCTGGGCAATGCATAACTATGTCTCATTTTAGCATTGTCTTGGGGCTCCAGTTTGAAGGCCAGGAAGTACTATTAGCAGGTTCCTTCTGGGTGCTCCAGTGTCCTATTGAACAGCCTCGAAATGTACATCTTTCCAGCTGGAGTTTTGTTTTAAAATGCTATTCATTTTACATTTGCTTTTTTTTTTTTTTTTGGTCTTTTGTCGTTTTAGGGACGTACCCCCGGCATGTGGAGGTTCCCAGGCTAGGGGTCTAATCGGAGCTACAGCTGCTGGCCTACGCCACAGCCACAGCAATGCAGGATCCAAGCCATGTCTGCGAACTACACCACAGGTCACGGCAACACCAGATCCTTAACCCACTGAGCGAGGTCAAGGATCTAACCTGCAGCCTCATGGTTCCTAGTCGGATTCCTTTTCGCTGAGCCACCACGGGAACTCCTACATTTGCTTTTTAAAGAAAGTTAGAGCCAAGCTATTGCTGCTGTTCAAGAAGCTTTCTTTGTTCAGAAGACTGCATATTTCTGTGATAATTCTTGGCTCCCTCTGTACATCACTACTTAGCAATTCTTTGCTCAGCATTTGGTATTTTTTTCTCTTAAACTTTTTGTTTCAACATATAATCAATATGCAGATGAGTCCATAAAATATGTATCTCGAGTTTTCATAATGCAAATCCTCATATCTAGCTATTATGCCTCTCAGATTGAAAACCACGGTGTTCTCCAGAAGCTACCCTGTGCCCTCTTGCAAGTACTCATTCCTCATTCATCCTTACAGATAACCTCTATCGTCACACTTACAGTCATTAGTTCCTTAGTTTTCTAAATAGTTTTACCATGCAAGTTTATATTCTAAACTCTATAATATTCCTTTTTTTTAGAATTATGTATAAATGGAATTATACAGTATGTATTCTTTTGTGTCTTTTTTTCCTTCTATGTTATGTTTTGGAGATTCATCAGTATTCCTGTTTGTTGGCACATTTTGTTCTTTTTGTTGTTTTGGTGTAAATATACCACATTCTTCTCCAATAAATAGGCAGTAGGTTTTTTAGCAATTGTGAATCATTTTGTGTGTAAGTGCATGCATTTCTGTTGGGTATATACTTTAGAGAGCATTGTAGGGTCATGTGTAAGGAGACTGTATTCTAGTTTGCTTAACTCAGTTCTGGTTAATATCTATTTTCCTGGTGTAATTATTTATAGTTCCCCATTTCACTCTCAAAAGTGTCTTTCTTTGAATGATAAGACATTATAATCATGGGTTATATTTGGAGGTTCAAATTTAAGGTAATTCCAAGTGGTTTTTCAGTGTGGTTGTTCCAATTTAAATACTATTTACATATATTACCAACAATGTTGGTGAAATTTTCTGTTGCTCATTTTCATTAATATTGCTAATTTTGGCCTTTTTATTTTTAGCTCTTCTGGTGTGTGTGTGTTGCAGTATGTCATTATAATTTTAATTTTTATTTCCCTTATTACTATTGAGATTGAACCGGCCATTTGAATTTTTGCTTTGTGCATACATTGCGTGTTTATGCACAAGGCAGAATTGTTTTGAGTTCTGCCCCTTTTCTTTATATATTAAAGGCTGTATTATAAAGTGATATCTTTAGACTTGTTATATCAGTCCTATTGTTACTGTCTATAATGATGCTTTTTGCATAAACACTTTTTATATATGATGTCATTAAAGCTACATCTACTCACTATTGGTTATTGTTTGAATACTATGTATTTTTTGAATAACCAGTTTTCTCAACACCATTTATCGAAGAGGCTATCTTTTCCTCTTTGTGTATTTGTCATACCCTTGTTGAAGATCAGATAGCCATATATACATTGATTTATTTCTAAGCTCTCTATTCTTTTCCATTGTTCTATACATCCGTTTTAATGCCAGTACCATATTGTTCTGATTCCCGTAGCTTTGTAATATATTTTGAAACCAGGAACTCTTATGCCCCCAGCTTTCTTCTTATATCTCAAGATTGATTTGGCTGTTTGTGAATTTTTTGTAATTGCATGTGAATTTTAGATTTTTGTATTTCTGTTAAAAAAATGCTATTGGTATTTTGATAGTGGTTGCATTGAATCTGTATATCACTTTGGGTTGAGTGGACATTTTGCCATTATTATTGAAATCCATGAACATGGGATATCATTCTGTGTGTGTGTATATATATAAACATTCACATATGTATGAACATATATATGAATATATATATATATATATGTATATATATATATATATATGTATATATATATATATATATATATATATATATATATATATGAATGTAAGGCCTGAAACTATAATGGATGGATAAACAATGTCTGGTCAGTGTGAAAACTTAAGGTATTTCTATGTCTTGACTCTTGTGAGTAATGCTACAAAGACTATGAACACTTGGACATCTCTTTGAGATAGTCATTTCATTTCCTTTGGATATATACCCAGAGGTAGGATTGATGGATCACATGGTATTTTTCTTTTTAATTTTTTGAGGAACATTCATGTTGTTTCCCATAGTGACTGTAACAATTAACATTCCCAGCGTCAGTACATAAGTATTCTCGTTTATACACATCCTCACCAGAACTTATCTCTGTTGTTTTTCATAATAGTCACCCTAACAGATATGAGATGATAGGGCCGTGTCTGTGACCTACATCACAGCTCATGGTAATGCTGGATCCATAACCCACTGAGACAAGCCAGGGATCAAACCCATTTTTGCAGAGCCATGACAGGAACTCCTTCTCTCTCTCTCTCTTTTTTTTTTTTTTAGTAAACATCTTTCAAACATTTTAGACTACTATTTAGATTTACAGAAAAATTACAAAGATATCAATATAGAGTTCCTCTGTACCTTACATCTACTATCCCCTATTATTACTATCTGAAGTGATACATCTGCCATAATAAACCAATCAATATCAATACGTTATTGTTAACTATTTTCCATATTTTATTTTGTTTTCCTTCATTTTTACCCAATTACTTGTTTCTGTTCTTGGACTCTATCCAGAGTACCATATTGCATTTAGTTGTTATGTATCCTAAGACTCCTTTTGGTTATAACAGTTTCTCAGACTTTTCTTGCTTTCATGATCTTGAGTTTTGTGGAATGTCCATCAGTTTGAGATTTATGTGGGTTATACTAGCATGTGGCTTAGATGTATACTATCATACTAATTTTAGGGCAAATGATTCTTGAAACAGCTATGTGAATGAAAGCACGTCCACCTAGGCAATAGTATAGTTTTGCTGAGTGGTTCAAAACATGAGTAGATGATAATGATTCTTAGTGCCTACCTTTGTAATGCTCAATAGCTTATTGGACACTTTACTAAAGATTCCTTAAATTTCAGTCATAGGTCTTTAATTAAGGTGTATAATTAGCCAAGGAATCTGTGGCAAAAGTTCATCTCACAAAATGATATCTTAATATTTGAAAAACAACACATAAAATGTCATAGAACTGGAAATAAAAGCACAAAATACAGGGTATTTAAGTAGCAGAAGATTTTCGTTACATCATGGATAACTCCAGAATTGTTCTTTATTTTCAGTAGTCATTTTGGAAGTTATATATATTGCCTAATCTAAGTACTTTCAGTAATAATAATGTTATAGCTAAAACTGATAACTAGAAAATATTCAGTGTTTTTTGGAAAGTCTGTATGTTCTGTATTGAATGTATAGATGATAATAATTGGCTTTTGGCTGAAGGTTGCTTATATAATTCTTGAACTAGGACCTTTTTTCTATAAAATTTTGGATGATCATTTTCACTACACTCACGTAACACTAGACACTTTTAAACTTCAGCCTCTTTTAAAAGAGTTAACTTGAGTCAAACAGGCCCCCGTGCTAAATTTTCGAAATTATTTATTTTAAATCAAGTCTTTCGGAGGTCACTGAAATAAATGAAGGCAATATTTAGTGAAAAGGAAAGGGAAATCCTATATAAATGAGACTGGGAGATGGCATAGAAAATGAGCAGCTGAAGGCAAAAAGGAAAAACTGGGAAAAACTGCAAAAATGAATGAAGGTGAATTGATAGTAGGCATTTCACAAGTCAGAAAGAAGCGTAGAAGTGGTGAGGTGATTATAGGCCAGCTTCTCAGAAAAGGAGTTTCTCATAAAAGAGGATAATGGCATATGAAATTGGCTAGGGGAATTGAAAAGGAAGAAAGTGGCAATATGGTATCAACAAAACACCAAGTAAAAACGCAGGAAAACAAGAAACGACAAACTGAAGAGCAAACTACCACCTGACTGTGATGGTATCAGCCAGGGTCCCTCCAGCATTTTACTGCTGGGCCTCAGCTCATTGTGACCCTCAGGAGGAATGGTGACTTTCCCATGACACAATCAGTATCCTGTAGTTTCTCTGATTCCTTTTCATTACATAGGTTGTGACTAAAATCTTATCTCTTCTAAGGACGGGTTCTAATTTGTCAAAGATAACCAATGCTAGGTCAATAAAACTCCTCTAAAAGTATGGTAGAATTTCATATTTACTGCAGAAAAGGCAGATACAGACTTTTTTTTTTTTTAAATGCAGATTGTGTAGTTCCTGAGCATAGAAGAGAATTCAGAGATGCTGCGTGCCAAAATAGCATCAACTGAATTGCATCCTTAAGCTTCAAGCTTAGAATTCGGGGAATTTTTGTGGGAATTATGAATTGTTTTAAATAAAGATACTTGGTAATGTTGGTAGTTACAATATAGCTGGTTAATAAACCTTATTTTCCCACGCTGTTACTATTTATGGCCTAGTTTGAGAGCCATCGATTTTTCCTCACCTTTTGTGCCCTTGTCAGTCAAGAGTTAGTCAACAATGTTTATGGGACTCTTGAAAAAGCGTTAATTATGCTAACCAACTTCATTGTAGAGTGCTTTATGTTTGAGCAACTACTTTCCTATTCCTTATCTCATTTAATCCACAGCGTAATCAAGAGAAGTAAGTTAGACAGGGATTACCTGTTTCTTTGTTTATAAATGTAGGCTCAGTAAAAAGGTTCAGTGACTTATGCTAAATTGCAAGACTCCTGAATGGCAATGTCTGGACTGTATCCACATCTCCTGACGCCTAGGGCTGTGCTCTTCCTGTCTCGCTGCGCTTTCATTTGTAAAGTTCTTGCCACTTTGATTATTCATTTACTACATCTCTTTGCTCTCATCCTTTCTCTCTTTTCCCTAATGCTAAGGACAAAAAGCAAAGCTGTATCAGAGAATTTTCTTTTGAAAGAGCATGGGAATCCCTTGTGGGGTGAGGTTGTTAAAGTTCAAAACTAAATTTGTGGCTGGATGGGATGGATAAATTGCACTGATCTCATGCATTCCTATTCGTATTTATGGATTCCTGGTCTCTCAGACTCTCCTCCCTCCTCCCTTCCTGCTCTGCTGAATGTATGAAAAGGAAGAAAAAGTCTGATTTATTACCTTCGGTGATTAGGAGATCTTCCACTCTATCTCTATGCAAGGTAGCTTAAAAATTATTAGGTACCATATATTAACAATATACTATGTTTCAAATGCTGTGTCAGGTCCTTAAATATAAAGAACAGTGCAGTATCCTAGTTGCAAGGACCAGTATTCTGGTCCTAGCTGTATTCTGACCCATAGGTAACACTGAAAATATGTTTTACTCCTTTTATTCATAATCTCTGAGGTACCTTTTTTTTGCAAATGGGTAACCTGAGATTTTCCTTCAATTGGCTCTACTTGCTTGTTGTCTGAAACCACGACTATGCAGAGGGCTGGGCCTGGGTAGATCAGTCTCATCTCAGGAGGCCTGAGGATGCTTTCTTTTCCAACCACAGGAGAAAATGTATTACAGGGTTGCTGAAGATACGGAACTTGATTCCTTTGTTGTTTTTTCCTTGATTAACTAATGCCAGGCAGAATGGCACTGTGGCTGACAAAACTCCCTGTTAAGCCAGGACAGAATGAGTATTTGACAGATTTAGTTATAGCAGAGAGTAACAGTGAAAGGGAGTTAGAAGGTTGGGAAGATATATTTTCAGTCCGTATAATTTTTTAGAGAGTCAGTCTTAAATAGAGAAATTGGACAGCCTTAATTACAGAAGGTATGAATACAATTTCCAACTGTAGAACTATAGTTATTTTCTAGTAGAATCTAAAATGATGAGACAACATAAATGTGATGGCCCTACCTTGTGTGAAATATGACCACAAATGAATAATTGGTTTAATTAAAATATACTACAGCTGGTAGTATGGTTATTTACATGAATCCCATTCACTACTAACTCTTGTTGTAATGATGCTGCCAGAGCTCTCAACGTTCCCGAAACAGCCTTTGGGATTGTCTTCTGACACTATGACTCTATCTTTTAAATTTCTGCCCTTATGACAAAGGTTTATTCTTGGAGGTTACATTTTAGTTTACAAACAAAGCTATTTTAATGTAAACTTTATGAATAGTATGTCTGACTAAACTGAAATACCACTTACAAGTCAAAAAAAGACCTTCCTCATATCCTTATAAAATGGTGCTAAGGTCTCCTCACTAAGCGTATTTTTAACACAGCATTTTTTCTCCCTGATTAATTTTTTTTTAAATTTACTGGAGTATAGTTAACTTACAACATTGTTTCAGGTGTACAGCAAAGTTAATCAAACATATGCATATATCCATTCCTTTTCAGATTCTTTTCCCATATAGCTTATTGTACAGTATTGAGTAGATTACCCTGTACTTTACAGGAGGTCCTTGTTACTTATCTATTTTATATACAGTAGTGTAATACAGCATTTCCAGTGGCATTGGAATGGTTACAGCATTCCAATCTGAAAGGGATACCATTTCTCTTATTTAGCTTCCCTCCTTACGTTGTAAATGGTCTTTATAATCCTGTTTGGCTTTAGCACATTTTTCGTTTCTTTTACATAATAAGTATGCATTTTCAGCTATGAATTCATCTAAATGAAGCTTAACTGAAAGAATAATCAATTAATATATTTAATTCGCGTTTAAGCCAGTTCGAGGTGGGGCGATATTTTTCAACTGCTGGTCTAAAATTGCCATGTTTCCCAGTGTATTCCGGATAGGCACTATTTTGTTAAGGGCAGTAACAACTGGAAGAGAGACCAAGATGGTGGAGTAGGAGGTCACTGGGTTCCTCTCCCCCCCGGGAACACAGTACAACTACAACTAGAGAAAGTAATTCTCACTGAAAGTGACCTGGGGACTAGCAGAACAGCACTTCTACAACGAAGGTTATAAGGAAAGATCCATCCACTTTTCCGTAGGAAGGGAGAAGCAGCGGTCTACTTGGGACCCATACCCACGTGGGGGACAAGGAAGGGAGAGGGACATCACAGGCTTGGGGATTCTCCTTGGGGAGCAAGGGGTTTAAGCCTCATAATAGGCTAGTCCTGCAGTCTCTCACTGGAATGATGAGGCCCCTTAACTAGTTTAAAGACCACTGATGCTTATTGGAGGGCTGTAAGAAACCAAGAGTTTTCTCTCAAAAACTGTGCAGAAACTTGGTTACGGCTAAAGTGTGGAGGCATCAGACTGAAAACTGCCTGGACCTCTGGCCAGTTTACTAGGATCACCCTAGAATGTGTCCCCCGCCCCCGGCCCCGACTTACACCGTAGTCCTGTTTTAGCCTCTCCTCCTCCCCACTAAGGCAGAGCCTGCCCCTGCTGTTTTGAATACACACACTCAGAGAGAACAAAGCCATCTCAGACCCTGGCTCTGCCTCTGCCCAGGGTGGCAGCAGCCTTGGCCAGCATGTGCTTTGCTGTACTCATTTTGGGGAGCGCAAGACTACTTCCAGGATGGGTGTCATCACCATCAGAGTGTATGTCCTTGCACACACTTGGAAGGAGTGAGGTTAGATCCAAGGCTGAGATGATCACACTCAGAAGTTTGCCATAGGGTGGAGACCCCCATATCTGCGTGCACATCCCTGTGTATACTTGGGAGGTAGTGGGTCCAGCTCCCTGGTGTGGTACCAACCCTTTTGGCCCCAGTCTAGCCTATGACAGAAGCATGACACACTGGGAGAAAGTGAAACCAGTGTAGAAGTTCGAACCTAAGATGTCAGGCCCTGCCCATGTTCCAGAACAAGAACAAGACTTCCATTGCATCTGGGAGAAACCCAGCTCTCCCAAATGGAACTGCAAAAGACCACAAATTTGCCAAATCAATCTTGAGAAAAAAGAACAAAGCTGGAGGTATAATCTTCTAAGATTTCAGACTGCACTACAAAGATATAGTAAGGAAACATCACGGGACCTGCACAAAAGACACACAGAACAACAGAACAAAATTGAGAGCCCAGAAATACAACCATGCACCTATGAACAATTAATGTATGACAGGCAAGAATATACAGTTTAGAAGGACATTCTCTTCACCTGGCTCTGAGAAAGTGGACAACCAAATGAGAATCAGTGAAATTAGAACATTCATACCTTATAGAAAAATAAACTCAGTGTTTTAAAGACCTAAATGAGACATGACACGATAAAACTCCTAGAAGACAACATAAGCAGAACAGTCTCTGTCATGTCAGATACTTATTTTTGATGTCTAAGTCAAATAAAAACAAAATAGTTTTCTAGTGGCTCAGCGGGTTAAGGATCTGGCATGGTCACTGCTGTGGCACAGGTTCAATCCCTGTCCTAGGAACCACCGCATGCTGCAGATGTAGGGGTAAAAAATAACAAAGGTTAACAAATGGGACCTAATTACATTTAAAAGCTTTTGCACAGCAAAAATAGCCATCAACAAAACAAAAAGACAACGTACAGAATGGGGGAAAATATTTGCAAAAGATACGAGAAAGGGTTAATAGTCAAAATATATGTGTCTCATACAACTCAATATCGAAAGAATAAACAACCCAATCAATAAACATGCGCAAGTCTTGAACAGATGATTTTCATAAGGAGGACATACAGAGGGATAACAGACAAATGAAAAAAAAAATGCTCAGCATCACTAATTATTAGAGAAATGCAAACCCAAACAACCATGAACTACCAGTTCACACAGGTCAGAATGGCTAGCATTAAAATGTCTACAAATAACAAATGTTGGAGAGGGTGTGTAGAAAAGGCAACTCTTTTACCCTTTTTCTGAGAATGTAAATGGGTGCGGCCACTGTGGAAAAAAGTGTGACGGTTCCTCAAGAAACTAAAAATAGAAGGTACCACATGGCCCAACAATTACACTCCTGTGTGTATATCTGGAAAGAATGAAAATACTAAGTCAAAAAGATACATACACCTCAGTGTTGATACCAGCACTATTTACAGTAGCCAGGTCATGGAAACAGCCTATGTGACCATCAACAGATGAATGGATAAGGAAAATGTACTGTGTATATGTATATAATGAAATATTACTCAACCATAAAAAAGAATGTAAGTTGCCATTTGCAGCAGTGTGGACGAACCCAGAGAAGAGTAAGCTTAGTGAAATAATTCAGAGAAAGACACATAGTAGTCTGTTACCACATATTGGTGGAATCTAAAATGTAAAGCAAATTAATAATTCAGAGAAAGACACATAGTCTGTTACCACTTATTGGTGGAATCTAAAATGTAAAGCAAATTAATAATTCAGAGAAAGACACATAGTCTGTTACCACTTATTGGTGGAATCTAAAATGTAAAGCACAATTATTACAACAAAGTAGAAACAGACTTCAGAGATAAAGTGAACAAAGCAGTGGTTACCAGTGCGGAGGGGAGGCTGAAAGGAGTAAAATAGTGAAAGGGGATTAAGGGGTACAAACTACCAGGGAATAATGTCTAGTAAAGGGACTATAACCAATATTTCATAATAACTTTTAATAGAGTATAATATAAAAATATCGAATCACTATATTGTACATCTGAAACATAAAAATCTGTAAATCAAATCAACTTAACTTAAAAATAGGATTCTCTCTAAGTGTAATTGAAAAATATGTTAAATATTTACCCTTAATATACATCAGTTTGAGAAGCATCTAGCACACACTAAAGGAGCATATCTGCTGATAAGAAACAATCAAATGGGCATGCTCAAGTCCTAGTTTTTATGTTGGCAATAATTCAGCTCAAGCATTGCAAATTTACATGATTATGATAATTGTAGTTTACATTTTTTCTATTCTTAATCATACTTACAGAAATTTATACACTTAATAAAAACATTAATTTAAAAAGGAAACATCAAAGAATAACCATGATAGAAAAGGAAATGAAGATAATAACAATGTACATATCCTAAGATCCATTTTTACTGGATATATAATTCTGATGTGATGAAGTTTCTGTTTGATTTTGGAAAGCATATTAATGTTACAAAGGGAAATATATTAATTATATTCTTTTTTGGTCTTTCATTGGGAGGGAAGACTGCAAGCGTGGTAAATTATATGGGAGGGAAAAGCTGTTGAATAATATACTAAAACTTTTAAAAAGCAACAAAATTATAAAACATAAACCAGTTCATTCTGTAAATACAAAGTGCAAGAGCTCAGAAAACTTTGTTGTTCCCACTTTTTGATGCTCTAACATTAAGCAGAATTTCAACTTTCCTTTTAATAAATGATTGGTTTCCAGGTCAAAAGCATTGTTAATGTCATTTAGGAATTTATAGATTGACCTTACGGTATCATTCCATAAAATAAATTAATTAGTCCTTATTAAATTATAGTTAAACATTATGGTAGAAATAAATTGCATGGTAATATTTGCACTGATATGCTGATCCACATTAATTTTTTTTTTTTTTTGTCTTTTTGCCTTTTCTAGGGCCGCACTCACGGCATATGGAGGTTCCCAGGCTAGGGGTCTAATCGGAGCTGTAGCCGCTGGCCTACACCACAGCCACAGCAACACGGGATCCGAGCCGCCTCTGAAACCTGTACCACAGCTCACAGCAACGCCGGATCCTTAACACTGAGCAAGGCCAGGGGTCGAACCTGCAACCTCATGGTTCCTAGTCAGATTCGTTAACCACTGAGCCACGACGGGAACTCCAACATTAAATTTTTTTTACCAAAAATATTTTCCTTATTAATTCTCAGAAACAACAAAAAATATTTTAAAGTATTTCCTGAGTGATTTATTAGGTCAAAAAATGTGGAAAATTCTCTAGAAGACATTATGTAAGAAATTAAGTGTGACTTATTTATGCATTTGATGGATGGAATCTTTTCTGTCTTTAAAAGAAAATATTCTAAGATCCTCTAGGCTTCACTTTCTGAATTAGAATTTTAAGTCTTGAAATCAACGTGTGGATTATTTCCCTGCTTCCAAGGTGAGATAATGTGGAGAGCAGCTAACTTGCTGGACAGAACACACAGAGGAGACCTTTTAACTCTGAGTCAGGGAAAACTGCTGGGTAATAGGATTGATGTCTGCGGAATCATGAAATAGTTTGAAAGGGCAATGAAGTAATGTTTTGAGACTCTCAGAATATTAGACCTTAGAGGGCCCCTCTTAAAAGATCCTTTTAGAATGAATGGAAGGCGACCTTGTTCACACAGCAGGGGACAAACTTATGGAACTTATTACCTACACAGATGAGTAAGTCAGGAAACATAAACAATCTCAAAATGATTTCAATCAACATCTCAATGATAGTTTAGAGTATGTAACTGAAGAAAACAATGTTTCCAACCACTACTTTGCATTAATTCAAAAAATACCTCGTTCCATTGCATTGAGTGTATTAGGCCACTTACTTTTGATGTGATTACTGGTCAATTTAGATAAAAATTTCCATCTTATTTTAATCCTTCTATTTGTCTCACTTGTTCTGTACTTCTTGTTTTTTCCTTTTTTGGTGAGGGGCTATTTTTGGATTTGAGTGAGTTTTTAAAGAAATCCATTTTCTTCCTTCTACTTGTTTGGAGATTATACATTCTACGTCTACTTTGTTTGCCTTAAAATTTTATCATGCATATGTATCAGATTCTAAACAATATAGTTTAGAATAGTGTCTTTAAATCCCACCAAGCAGTATAAGGATCTTAGCGCACGTGAACTCCAATCACCCCCTCCAAACTTATGTGTTGTGGTTAGTTACTATTTGTATTATTATTATTTTTTACTTCCATATGTAGTAATTATGATTTTTACTATCTTTGCTTATTTAGATTTTTCTCAATTTTTAAAAATCAGTTTATTCACCATTCCCATAATTTAGTCATGTATCTGGGATAATTTGCTTTCTCCCTGAAAAAGTGGTAAACACAATTTTGGTTTGACGTTTTCCTGTCATTTTTAAAAGATAGTTTTGATACTTACACGATTCTAGATTGATTTCTTTGCCTCAGCATTTTTTATAATGATTTTTTTCATTATAGTTGGTTTACAGTGTTCTGTCAATTTTCTACTGTATAGCATGGTGACCAGGTCACACATACATGTATAGATTCACCAGAAGTGATTAGACAGCTCCCAGTGCTATACAGCAGGATCTCATTGCCCATCCATTCCAAAGGCAATAGTCTGCATCTATCAACCCCAGACTCCCAGTCCATCCCACTTCCTCCCACTCGGCAACCACAAGTTTGTTCTCCAAGTCCATGATATTCTTTTCTTTGGAAAGATTTGTTTGGGCAGTATATTAGATTCCAGATATAAGTGATATCATGTGGTATTTCTTTCTCTTTCTGACTTACTTCACTTAGTATGAGAGTCTCTAGTTCCATCCATGTTGATGCAAATGACATTATTTTATTCTTTTTTTATGGCTGAGTACTATTCCATTGTCTATATATCCCACATTTTCTTAATCCAATCATCTGTCGATGGACATTTGGGTTGTTTCCATGTCTTGGCTATTGTGAATAGTGCTGCAATGAACATGCATGTGCATGTTTCTTTTTTAAGGAAAGTTTTGTCCAGCTATATGCCCAAGAGTGGGATTGCTGGGTCATATGGTAGTTCTATGTCTAGCTTTCTAAGGTACCTCCATACTGTTTTCCATAGTGGTTGTACTAGCTTTCATTCCCACCAACAGTGTAGGAGGGTTCCCTTTTCTCCACACCCCTTCCAGCATTTGCTATTTGTAGACTTATTAATGATGGCCATTCTGACTGGTGTGAGGTGGTACCTCACAGTAGTTTTGATTTGCATTTCTCTAATAATCTCTAATAATAATGTTGAACACTTTTTCAAGTGCTTGTTGTCCATCTGTGTATCTTCTTTGGAGAAATGTCTATTCAGGTCTTTTGCCTATTCCTCAATTGGGTTGTTGGCCTTTTTGCTGTTCAGTTGTATAAGTTGCTTATATATTTCAGAGATTAAGCCCTTGTCATTTGCATCATTTGACACTATTTTCTCCTATTCCGTAAGTTGTCTTTTAGGTTTCCTTTGCTATGCAAAAGCTTGTCAGCTTGATTAGGTCCCATTTGTTTATTTTTGCTTTTATTTCTGTTGCCTTGGGAGACTGACCTGAGAAAACATTTGTAAGGTTGATGTCAGAGAATGCTTTACCTATGTTCTCTTCCAGGAATTGGATGGTGTCTTGTTTTATATTTGTCTTTAAGCCATTTTGAGTTTATTTTTGTGCATGGTGTGAGGATGTGTTCCAGTTTCATTGATTTGCATGCAGCTGTCCAAGTTTCCCAGCAATGCTTACTGAAAAGACTGTCTTTTCCCCATTTTATGTTCTTGCCTCCTTTGTCAAAGATTAATTGACAGTAGATATCTGGGTTTATTTCTGTGTTCTCTATTCTGTTCTATTGGTCCGTATGTCTGTTTTGGTACCAGTACCACACTGTCTTGATTACTGTGGCTTTGTTATCTTGCCTGAAGTCTTGGAGAGTTAGGCCTCCTGCTTGGTTTTTGTTGCTCAGAAATGCTTTGGGCAATTCTGGGTCTTTTGTGGTTCCATATAAATTTTTGGATTATTTGTTCTAGTTCTGTGAAAAATGTCATTGCTAATTTGATAGGGATTACATTGAATCTGTAGATCGCTTTGGGTAGTATGGCCATTTTTACAATATTACTTTTTCCGGTCCATGAGCATGGGATAGCTTTCCGTTTCTTTGTATCTTCTTTGATTTCCTTGATTAATGTTTTATAGTTCTCGGCGTATAAGTCTTCACCTCCTTGGTCAGGTTTATTCCCAGGTATTTGATTTTTTGGGTGCAATTTTAAAAGGTAAAGTATTTTTGTATTCCTTTTCTAATATTTCATTGTTAGTATACAGAAATGCGATTGATTTCTGAATGTTAATCTTACATCCTCCTACTTTGCTGAATTTGTTGATCAGTTCAAGTAATTTTTGGGTTGAGTCCTTAGGGTTTTCTATATATAGTATCATGTCATCTGCATACAGTGACAGTTTTACCTCTCTTTCTATTTGGATGCCTTTTATTTCTTTTGTTTGTATGATTGCTGTGGCTAGGATTTCCAATACAGTGCTGAGTAACAGTGGTGAGAGTGGCATCCTTGTTCCACATTTTAGTGGGAAGGCTTTTAGCTTTTCTCCATTGAGTATTATATTTGCTGTGGGTTTGTCATAAATGGATTTTATTGTGTTAAGGTATGTTCCCTCTATACCCACATTGGTCAGAGTTTTTATCATGAATGGATGTTGGACTTTGTCAAATGCTTTTTCTGTATCTATTGAGATGATTATGTGGTTTTTGACTTTTCTTTTGTTAATGTGGTGTATGATGTTGCTTGATTTGCATATGTTGAACCATCCTTGTGCACCTGGGATGAATCCCAACTGGTCGTGGTGTATGATCTTTTTTTATATGTTGTTTGATTCGGTTGGCTAAAATTTTCTTGAGAATTTTTGTGTCTATACTCATCAAAGATATTTGCCTATAGGTTTCTTTTTTTGTGGTATCTTTGTCTGGTTTTGGAATTACGGTGATGGTGGTGTCATAGAATGTCTTTGGGAGTGTTCCTTCTTCTTCAGCCTTTTGAAAAATTTAAGGAAGACGGATAAAAGTTCCTCTTTGTATGTTTGGTAGAATTCACCTGTGAAGCCGTCTGGTCCTGGACTTTTATTTGTTGGCAGTGTTTATATGACATATTCAATTTCACATCTAGTAATCGGTCTGTTCATTTGATCTGTTTCTTCTTGATTCAGCTTTGGTAGGTTTGTAAGTCTCTAGAACGTTGCCCATTTCTTCTAGGTTGTCAAATTTGTTGGCATACAGTTGTTAATAGTATTCTCTCATGGTTTTTTGTATTTCTGTAGTATCCGTTGTGACTTCTCTTTTATCATTTTTTACTTTGTTTATCTGGGTTTTTTCTCTCCTCTTCTTGGTGAGTGTAGTCAGTGGTTTGTCAATTTTGTTTAACTTTTAAAGAACCAGCTCTTGGTTTTATTGATTTTTTTTTTCAATTTTTTTTTCAATCTCTATTTTATTGATTTCCTCTTTGATCTTTATGATTTCCTTCCTTCTGTTGACTTTAGGTTTTGTTTGTTTTTCTTGTTCTAATTCACTTAGGTGTTGGGGTAAGTTGTCGATTTGAGGTTTTTCTTCTCTTTTGAGGAAGGCCTGTATTGCTTTGAATTTCCCTCTGAGCACTGCTTTTGCAGCATCCCATAGGTTTGGTGTGGTTGTGTCTTCATTATCATTTGTCTCGAGGTATTTTTTAATTCCTTTCTGATTTCCTAAATGATCCATTCGTTTTTTAGTAGCATGTTTTTTAGTCTCCCTGTCATGTGTTTTTTTCTCATTTCTTTTCCTGTGGTTGATTTCTAGTTTCATGTCCTTGTTGTCAGAGAAGATAAGACTATAAAAATTATTTCAAGTTAAATTTGTTGTGGTTAGCTTTGTGCCCCAGTATGTGATCTGTCTTCGAGAGTGTTCCATGTGCACTTGAGAAGAATGTATATTCTTTTGGATTTAATGTCCTGAAAGTGTTGGCTAGGTCCAACTTTTCTATTTTATCATTTAGGATCTCTGTTGACATTGATTTTCTGTCTAGAGGATCTGTCCATTGATGTGAGTGTGGTGTTAAAGTCTCCTGCTATTATTGTATTCCCATCTATTTTTCCTTTTATGTCTGTTAGTATCTGTTGTAAGTAATTGGGTGCTCCTGTATTAGGGCATTTATATTGATGATTGTAATATCCTCTTCTTGAATGGATCCTTTAACATTTAAATAGTGTGCTCCTTTGTCTTTCTTTGTGGCTTTCATTTTTTTTTTTTTTTTTGTCTTTTTGCCTTTTTTATCTAGATCTGCATGTGCGGCATATGGAGGTTCCCAGGCTAGGGGTCTAATAGGAGCTGTAGCTGCCGGCCTTCGCCACAGCCACAGCAACGCGGATCCGAGCCGCGTCTGCAACCTTCACCACAGCTAACGGCAACGCCGGATCCTTAACCCACTGAGCAAGGCCAGGGATCGAACCTGCAACCTCATGGTTCTTAGCCGGATTCGTTAACCACTGAGCCATGAAGGGAATGCCATGTGGCCTTCATTTTAAAGTATATTTTTTCTGATTGAGTATTGTAACTCCTGCTTTCCTGTCTTGTCCATTGCCATGAAATTTCTTTTCCCATGCCCACACTTTCAATCTGTATGTGTCCTTTGCCCTCAGGTGAATTTCTTAGCAGCAGCAGATTATAGGTTTGTGCTTTTTTTATCCAGTCTACCACTCTGTGTCTTTTGATTGGAGCATTCATTCCGTTGACATTTAAGTTAATTACTGATAGATATGTATTTATTGCCATTTTAGACCTTGTTTTCAAGTTGATTCTGTGTTTCTCTTAACTTTTTATTTTTGGTTGAATGGTTTCTTTTTATGTTATGCTTGATTACTTTTCAGTTTTTGTGAATGTGATGTTCGGTTTTGATTTGTGGTTGCCCTGTTTTTTAAGTATATTAACCCCTTCCTTTATCTGCTTGCTTTGGCCTGATAGTCATATAGGCTCAAACATATCATTAAAAGTTTTTTAAAAAAATTTTAAAAAAGATTCTATATTTTCATATTTTCCCTCCCCAAACTGTATGATTTGATGTCTTCTTTTTTAATGTTTTTTCCTGAACATCTTCATGTTTAGATCTCTGTGCTGGGTTATTTAAGTGATTGCTTTCCAGTTGTGGTTTCCTCCATTCTATTTCTTCTTCTTCTTCTTCTTTTTAATTTAGAGAAGCCCTTTCAGTATTTCTATTAGAAAGGGTTTAGTATTGCTGTACTCATTTAACTTTTGTTTTTTGGAGAAATTCTTTATTTCCCCTTCTATTTTAAATGATATTCTTGATGGGTAGAGTGTTCTAGGTTGCATTTTTTTTTTCCTTTCAGCACTTTAAATATATCTTGCCACTCCCTTCTGGCCTGTATTGTTTCTGTAGAGAAATCAGCTGATAGCCTTACGGTAGTTCCCTTATAATTAACACTTTGCTTTTTTCTTGTTACCTTTAGGATCCTCTCTTTATTGTACCTTCTGCCATTTTTATTATAATATGTCTTGGTGTTGTCCTGTTTGTGTTCAGCTTGTTTGGGACCCTCTGTGCTTCCTGTATCTTGATATTAGTTTCCTTTAGATTTGGAAAGTTTTCAGACATAACTTCTTCAAATATATTTTCAATCCCCTTTATCTTCTTCTTTTGGAATTCCTATTATGCATAAATTGGCCTGCTTTATATTATCCCATAGATCTCTCATATTGCTTTCATGTTTTATCATTTGGTTTTCTATCTGCTGTCCTACTTAGGTGATTTCCATTATTCTGTCTTCGACATTACTAATTTGTTCCTCTGCATTGTTCAATCTGCTCTTCATTGCCTTTAGCTCAGTTTGCATTTTTGCCAATGAGTTTTCTAGCTTTTCTTGGTGGCTCCTTATATTTTCTAGTTCCTTTCTAAGAGTATCTGCATTAGTTTGTGTCTTCTCTTAATTCCTTGCTATTCAGCCTCAATTCCTTCAGTATTTTCACTGTCTCCCTTTTGAACTCAATGTCTGTCAGACTACAGAGGTCTGTTTCACTGTTGACTACTTTAGGTGAATTCTCCTGTGCCTTTAACTGGGAATGGTTTCTGAGCTTTTTCATCTTGTTTATGCTTTTATTTCTCTGTGGGTTTGGGGAAGCCAAACTGAAGTCTTGTAAAGCTACTTCTATGCAAGAGCACCCCTTGTATTTTTTTGGGGGGTGGTTACTGTTTATTTTTGTGTGGGAGTTTGAATATTTGCTGTCTCTTACTTTGGTGTGAGCAGGCTGTTATCCCCAGAATGCTCACTGTGTTATCAGGGAGAAAGAGGCAGTGGGTAGGGCCAGTAGTCACTGCTTGGTCACTGGGCACTCAACAGCAGCAAGAATCTACAGGAAGTTGGCTCTGGCTACTCCTAGTTTCAGGGCCCTGGAAGCTCTAGGCAGATCTACAAGGTGACCATAGCATTTGACGGTAGCAGCAGTAGGTTGTGTGTGTTTCCAGAGGAGTGTGAACAGCAACAGGTAATGTTCGATTGCAATGCCCACCTCTGAGGTAACTGGAACTGCAAGTGGTTCTTGTTCAGGGATCCATAGTGGTAGCAGGCCATGACTGACTCTAGAGTCAGTGATAACTGTGGTGGTTTGCCCCCTGCCACCTGAAGACCATGCGTGAAGCAACCGGTCTCACTTAGCCCACACAGGAGGTGCTGCACAGGCTGTTCCTAGTTGCATGATCTTGGGAAGAGACAGAGATGAGGCATATGGGTACTGCCCGGAGTGTGTTCCCAGGGGTGTGAGAGTAACGAAAAGTGGTGTTCGGTTACAATGCCCTCCTCTGGTTGTCCTTGAGGTGATTGGGGCTGCAAGTGGTACCTGTTCATGGACCCCTAGTGGTGGCAGGCCACGCCTACCTTTGGAGAGATGCCAGGGGTGATTTGCTCCACCAACTGTAGAGCATGCAAGAAGCACCTCGTCCTGCTTAGGCCCTACAGGGGATGCTGCACCAGCTGCTCCTAGTTGTGGGTTTCTGGGAAGGGACAGTGATCGAGTGTCTGGGCCCTGCCCAGAGCATTTGGCAGTGGCAGCAGCAGGGCAGGTGTGCTCCCAGGGGAGGGAGAACAATTAACAGGTGGTGTTCCATCATAATGTCCTTCTCTGTGGTGACCTCTGAGGTGGTTGGGGCTGCAAGTGATTTTTGTTCAGATATCCCCAGTGGCGGTGGGCCCCACCCACCACCAGAGTCAGGGATAACTGCAGTGGTTTGCTCCCGCCACCTGTAGGCCACACAAGAAGCACTCTGTCTCACTTAGACCATGCAGTAGGTGCTGCACCAGCTGCTCCTAGTTGTAGGAAGTTGGGAAGGGACAGTGATTCAGTGTATGGGCACTACCCAGAGCGTTTGGCAGTGGCAGCTGCAGGGCGGGTGTGTTCCCAGGGGAGTGAGAGCAACAGCGTATGGTACTTGGTGGGCACTGTGTCGCAGTTAGCCTCCTGATGCCCGTAGCCCACCCTAGAGGTGCCTTGCCAGTGGTAGCCTGCACAAGAAGCACCTAATCCCTCTAATACGACCAAGAGGCTTCTCACAGAGCTTGGCCTGTGCCAGAGTTGTCTGGTCTCCCAAAGACTAGCAAGCTGCTTCATGCCGCAGGCTGCCGCAGTGACAAGCAGCTTCACGCCGCGGGTGGCCTGTGCCAGAACTGCCCCACCCTCTGTGAGCCTGTGGGCATGCGCGCTAGCTGGGGCACAAGGAGTTTCCTGTGGCGGCCTGCCCGTCCCCCTCTTGCCCTCCCCAGCAATGATGCCTTGCCTCTCCTATGTGTCCGGACCTTCTCCGGGGTTCCCTCTGCCGTGGTGTTCCACTCCCAAGCCTGTGGCATACCGCTCCCCCACCCACTGTGTACTGCTCCTTATCTCCTTAGGCTGTCTCCACACCACCAACCCCAGCCCTCTCCCTGGAACTGACCTCCAGAATATAAGTCTTAGCGCCCAGCTACCCTGCCCCCCCCCCATTGTCTCAGGCTGTGGTGTCTGGTTCAGATGATCTGTGCAGCTGTCGTTCAGCTTTTCTGAGTCACTTTGAGGTCTCTCCGGCTCGGTTGATCTTTAAGTCAGTTAGGTGGCTTCCCACCGTGTGGGTTCCTTTTCTCCTTCACAGCTCCCTCTCTGGAATGCTAGTGCCATCCTGATTCCTTTTCTTTCTCTTTTTCTTTTGTTCTACCCAGTTATGTCAAGAGTTTCTTGCCCTTTTTGGAGGTTTAAGTTCTTCTACCTGCATTTAGTTGATGTTCTGTGCGAGTTGTTTCACTTGTAGATTTTTTTTTTTTTTTTTTTAGGATGTGTTTGTGGGAGAAGGTGAGCGCGACCTCTTACTCCTCCGCCATGTTGCTCCACCTGCAGTTTGAAGATACTGTTCCACTGTCTTCTGTAGTTGACTGTTGCTGTGGAGAATCCTATTCTCAGCACACATGTCTTTTGCATCTTTTCCATGTGACTGCATTTAAGATATTTCTTTGGTGTTTTATAATTTATCACAGTATGTCTAGGTTTCCTCGGTGTATACCATACTTCCCAAAGGAGAGGGTGCATGTCTTTAATTATCTCTTTCAGCCAGTATATCTTTGAATATTGCTTCCACCATTTTCTTAATTTCCTTTTTTAGAATTTTAGTTAGATATAGAGAAAGCATTCCCATTATATCCTCTATATCTCTGAATTCCTTTCCTATTTTCAAAATTTTGTTTTATTTTGAATATTTCTGTTTAACCTTCTAGTTTACTTAATCTCTTCAGCTGTATCTATTATGCTCAACTTATCCACTGAATTGTAATTTCAGTCACACTTATTTCTAGATGTTATGTTTTCTTCCAAATTTGCCTGTTTTTTATCTGCATCATAAAGTTTTGACATCTTAAGTCTTTGAGTTAGTGTTGTTTTTGCTAATTCTAAGTATGGTTTTACTCTGGCTGATTTTATTTTGTATCAGCACATCTAGGTTCCTCCTAAAAAGAGAAGTTTTGCTTTTTCCAGGTGTCAGTAGTTCTTACTAACCTGAGATCTTTTTCACTTAATTTCTTTGTTTTGCTTAGCCTGAGGCTGGTATAAACATAAACCCCAGACATAACTGAGGGAACACCTATTGTTATTAATCCTAAGAGAGATCATTTATTAATACCTTGAGGTATGGTAGAATGAGGCAGTTTTTTCCTTGGGTTCTCAGCCACCAGGCAGATTTTTTTAAAGTATCACCTCCAACAAATGAAACAAGCAAAAATATACAAATGGGTCTAAATCAAATTAAAAAGTTTCTTCACAGCAAAGGAAAAGTCAATGCAACAAACAACCTACCAAATTGGAGAAGGTGTTTGAAAATCATATATGGTATAGTGGATTAATTTTTTATATATATATATATATATATATATATATATATATACACACACACACACACACACACACATACATATATATATATATATATATATATATATATATATATATGGAGGTAGGGGATTAATGTTATATATATTTATATGTATATATAAATATGTATATAATTTTTTTTTGCTTTTTAGGGCCATGCTTGTGGCATATGGAGGTTCCCTGGCTAGGGGTCTAATCGAAGATGCAGCTGCCAGCTTTCTGCACAGCCACAGCAACACCAGATCCAAGCTGCGTCTGTGACCTATACCACAGCTCATAACAATGCTGGATCCTTAACCCATTGAGCAAGGCCAGGGATTTGAACCCGCAACCTCATGGTTCCTAGTTGGATTCGTTTCCCCTGCACTACAATGGGAACTCCCAATGTCCCAATTATATAAAGAAATCATATACATCAACAAAAACATAATTCCATTTTTTAAAATGGGCAGAGGATCTAAATGGTCATTTTTCCAAAAAGACAAACAGATGGCCAATAGGCACATGAAAAGATGCCCAGTATCAGTAAATATCAGGGAACTGCAATCAAACCCACAATGAGATATCACTTCATGCCTTTTAGAGTAGGTATTATAAAAAGGCAAGGAATAACATGTAGTTGAGGATGTGGAGACAAATGGAACCCATACATTCTTGGTGGGAATGTAAATCGGTGTAGCCAGTATGGAAGACAATATGAAGAGTCTTTAAAAACTTAAGATAGAACTACTACATGATACAGCAATATCACTTCTATATATTCACCCAAAGAATATGAGAACACTAATTCAAAAATATGTATGCACTTCAGTGTCCATCACAGTACTGTTTAACATAGCTAAGATGCGGAAACAACCTAAGTGCCCATCAGTGGATGAATGAGTAAGGAAGATGTGATATATATATATATATATATATATATATAAATACAGTTGAATACTACTCATTTTAGCATGGATGGACTTTGAGGATATTATGCTACATGAATAAATCAGCTGGAGAAAGATGAATACAGTATGATTTTGTTTATGTGTGGGATCTAAAATATGACATAAAATGAACCTATCTACAGAACAGAAATAGACTCACAGACCTAGAGAACAGACTTGTGGTTGCCAAGGGGGACGGGTGGATTGGGAGTTTGGGATTAGCAGATACAAACTATTCTATGTAGAGTGGCTAATAACACAGTCCTACTATATAGCACAGAGAACTGCATTCAGGAGTTCCCGTCGCGGCTTAGCAGAAATGAATCTGACTAGTAGCTGTGGGAACTACATTCAGTATTCTGTGATAAACCATAATGGAAAACAATATGTAACAGAATGTAAATTCATGTATAGATAAATCGCTTTACTTTACAGCAGAAATAAACACAACATTGTAAATCAGCTATCCTTCAATGAATTTTAAAAAAATCAATCCCCTCAGAATAGTCCAATTTTTCCCTTTTTTTTTGTAGAGAGAGTACTGTCATATCACTATACCTATGTACATCATTAAGTGAACACAAGTGAAGGGAATCATGCCTTTTGAAACCAGTTCTTTGAAAGCCTGATGAGAAATTTTAATAAAACTTTAAAGAATTTGAATGGTGGGAAAATGTAATACTGTGTCACCTAGGAGTCAGTACCCTCCAGCCAAAGTCTACCAGAAGCACAGCTATCGCTGAATAAAATTTAAATGTATTGGCGATGTGTTAGTGAGTAAAACACGTTACAGGATTTGAGCTTGTGTCAGGTTACTCTGGAGAGCTGCTAAGTACTCAGAGCCATGTTTTTGATTAAGTTCTCTCAGGAAGCAGCAGTAATTTTATGATGGGAACTCAATAATTTTTGTATAGGAGGTGCAAGGAAAGCAGTGTCGGGCTAAAAAGGTAGTTGGTGAAGGTAGCCATCACTGGTATTCAGAAGGATAGGGAGATATTTGGTCGTCTTGGTGGTTTGGAAAGTGTTCTTTTTATCTGTGCTCGTTCCAAAGTAGTCTGGTTTTGTCTTGCTCTCTCATGATCACAGAGTGACCTTGTTTGGTGTTGGTGTTCTGAGAAATTACTTTATGTAGGGCAGACCACCCAGGTCTACATAAGAGAGCAGGTCAGCATCAGACACACAGCAATTAGAAGTCCTGCTTTCTGTACAGATTTTGTGGAGGGAAAAGAATTGTCACAAAATCTCATAAGTAATGATCAAATATCTCAATGCTTACACCTGTGCACCACAGTACCTGGTGCTGCATAGCTCACGTTTCTGAAAGTATCCTGCCCTGTTTTCATAGTCTGACAGAGACTAACACAGATGTTTTTAGTTATCATAGTTTTGGATTCTCAGAACTCATTTATGGCTGCTGATATGTTTTTCCCTTTCATTACACAACTAAAAGAGTAAAAATACAAAGAATAAAAAGAAACGTTAAAATGAAGTCATATTTTGAAGTTAGCGAGACTACATTTTGTTTTTTAAACCCATACTTACTATGCTCCGAAGAAGTCCATACCCTGATAAGTATTTTCAAAGGTACACAACGTTCCTTATTAACCTACACCGATAAGGAGGATACAGAAACCCAAAAGTAAGCATTCTGGGGAAAAGTACTGAAGGAAAAAAATTCAGCTCCCTGATACGTCCATCTCAGCTCCAGGTCTCTGATGGCTATTTCAGATGAAAATTACGTCTTCACAAACATTTCTTTTTTTTTTAAATTAGTTTTAATTGAGTAACAATGGTTTATAACATTATGTAAGAATCGTGTAAACAGGAAGTTACCTTCGTGGCTAAGCAGTTAACAAATGCATCTAGGATCCATGAGAATTCAGGTTCAATCCCTGGCCTCATTCAGCGGCTTGGGGATCCAGCCCTGCAATGAGCTGTGGTGTAGGTCACAGACGTGGCTTGGATCCTGTGTTGCTGTGGTGTAGTCCGGCAGCTACAGCTCCAATTTGATCCCTAGCCTGGGAACTTCCATATGCCATGGGTGCAGCGCTAAAAAGCAAAAAAAAAAAAAAAAAAAAAAAAAAAAAAAAAAAAAAAAAATCATGTAAACATTTCTGCTTATAAATATACTACATCATTTGCATCACCAAAAATTTTATTTCCATTCACCACCACACAGTTGATTTCCTTTATCCATTTCGCCCTCCATCCTCTTGCCCTCTGGTAAATAATATTGTATTCTCTTTATCTACATGTTTAGTTTTGTTTCATTTATTCATTTGTTCTTTTTGTGTTTTTCATATTCCATATGAGTAAAATCATACTGTATTTGTATTTCTCCATCTTATTTCATTTTGCATGATATTCTCAAAGTCCATCCATGTGGCAGATGGCAAGATTTCATGTATTTTTTATGGCTGAGTAGTGTTCCACCACATATTTGTGTTCCGTTCCCAGCCTGGCACAGTGGGTTGTAGGATCCAAAGTTGCCATAGCTGCGATGTAGTTTTCAGTTGTGGCTTGAATTCAATCTCTGTTCCAGGAACTTCCATATGCTGCATGTGATTTTTTTTCTCCTTTCCATTTTTTTATTTGATGTTTCCAAATATTAAAAAAAAAAATTCTTAGTACTAATTATCTCAAATGAGACCATGCAAAGCAATTTAAAATGCGTACAGCAATCATCCCCTTTCAGTTTTGCTGCTTTATACATCTCTGTGATTGACAGAAAAATTGAATGGCTTGTGCCTTATTGGAGAATTTCACCTGTTCACAAAAAAACAAAAACTCAACAACATATAAGCAAGGTAGTTGCTACCGTGTGCCTGTGAGTCAATATACAATCTTTAAATTTAGGAGGCACAGGGGACTTAATATTTTAGCTTCCCAGTTTTATCCAGGTATCTCACAGAGCACAAATAACAATCCCAACACTCTGTAAACTTTGGAGAGGGCTGATAATAGACTGTGTATGTGTGTGTACACATTCTACTTTAACCATTCATCATTCATCTGTTGATGGACATTTAGGTTGTTTCCATGTCTCAGCTATTGTAAATGGTGCTTCAGTGAACATATGGGTGCATGTGTCTTTTTGAATTGTGGTTTTCTCTGGATAGATGCCCAGAGTGGGATTTCTTGATCATATGGTAGTTCTGTATTTAGTTTTCAGAGGAACTGCCATACTGTCTTCCATAGTGGTTGCACCGATATACATTCCCACCAACAGCGTCAGAGCGCCCCCCTTTCTCTATTGATTGCTGACACTCTGAAGTGATAGTAATTCTCTAGTCTGATTTCCCATTATCGTTACGGCAATATTCATGGCCTCTCATCTATCCCTACCCAGCCTCACTTCCAAAGGACTGGAACAACCACTGTAGAATCACCTCTCTCCCTCTAAAGTAAAGACGCATTAGAATTACACATTCGCTGTTTAAATTTCAAGTGGCATACTCTCATGGGTCAGGTGAAACCAGTTTAAGGTAAATTTGAAGTGTAATGAAATATGGTTTGTGAGCCTTTAGAGGAAGAAGGCAGTTTGGTTGTGCTGAGATAACAAAGGGGACTGGGGAAGTCTGGGTTTATTTACAACCCTCAGAGCATTTGGCCTGGGTTTGTGAAAATGCTAAGAATGATGAATGAGCTGTAAATAGAAGATTTCTCTGACCGTGAGCCATAAACAGCCATAAATGGATAAGAGTGAACAGCTGGGAGCAAAATCGTGGGCATTGTGCAGGCACACAGGACCGGCCGTGGACTGGAACCAGCATCCCACCCTATTGATTAGCTGTTCCTTGGACCACAAAAAAACTATCATGGTTAATTGCTAGAAAGAGAGGCACACACCCAGAAAAGACAAGTTAAGGCGTCAGCCCTCCAGTTTACTGCTCAAAGGCAACATGATTTGTGTTTCATTAGAGCCCTTTTAGTGCTGGATTTGTATAGGGCTTAACCAAATAGCCTCTCCCACACCCCCACGTGCACTCATGAATGCGTGTGCACACACACACACACACACACACACACACACACACACACACTTTTCTTGGGCAAAGCAGCATTTTGATTACCTTTTGTTGCCTTTTAATTATGGATTGGTGACTTTTCTAGCCAGGCCTATTCTAATTTCCAAACACCCCAAAGAAAAAGCTCAAATTTTTCCAGTGCAGTGCAGCCTGGGTAATACTGGAAGATGTTTTTGAATATCAGGGTACCAATTTTCTCCACCAGTTGAACTTTGGCTCTTTGAGTTTTTACCTATTTTTACTTACTCAGAAGCCATCACAGGAGCAATGCCATAAGTCATATAGTTATGAAAGGGAGATTAGGCCTTCACCATTGTTGTCATTGATACCTGAAAGAATGTGACAAGTGTTGGATAAGGGACTCTGTGGAGATTCTCCTCCATTTAAGTCTTGCAGCATGTAGTATAGAGAATGTTTTGGTTTATGTTATATAATGTTATTGAAAGGGCTAATGGGCTGTTGAGTTTTGTGTTCTATTACAGTCATCCTCTTTGAAATATTAATACATCTTTTGAGGCTTTATTATAATAGGATGTAGAATTGCTGGCTGTTTCCCTTTAATACTTCCGCTCTAGAGTGAGGTGTATGTCTGTCCTGGAATCGTAAATCACACATGTCATTGGCACTGGCAGAAATGAGTGTCTCTTGCAGACATGAAATGTGACGTGGAGGGGACGTATTTCCAGATATCGTGCTTGTCTACACTTGGCTTCCTGCCATATTCAGGAATATAGTTTTCCTCTGTTATATTCCTGAGGTTCCAAACTTTTTGGCCAAAAACACCTTTCATCTTATTGGTTCCTGTGTACAGTCGTTGATATTTGACCATGTGTTTTGGGTTTTTTTTTTTTGCATTAGTGCATAGGAGAGAAATTGTTTGCTTGTGGGGTACAACTTTTCTAGGCACAGCCACCCTGTCTGTCTCACCATCTCTTTACTGCCCTGTCTCTGTTGGTGCCCTACTCTCACAATTGTACGTGAATGTGGGCTTAAACACAACAATCTGTATTTCCTGTTGTGGCTCAGCAGGTTAAGAACCTGATGAGTATCCATGAGGATGTGGGTTCAGTCTTTGGTCTCTCTCAGTGGGTTAAGGGTCTAGCATTGCTGCAAGCTATGGCATAGGTCGCAGATGTGGTTCAGATCAGGTTTTGTCATGGCTGTAGTCTGGCAGCTGCAGCTCCAGTTCGACCCCAAGCCTGGGAACTTCTGTATGCTGCAGGTGTGGCCATCAAAAGAAAAAAACACACACAAAAATCTGTGGTTTATTCAAATACTTAATATGAGTTTACTTAATTCTCAGTAAGTATTATTGAGTACCAAGTATGTGACAGACAGCTAGGCACTGACAGACAGTGACACATTCTCAGACTTATCCAACCACTTTTAGTTTTACTTAAGGTGCTAATCTCACATTGACAGTTTTTACAGAGTCTCATGCTGTATGGACAAAGGTTGGGGCAGCTTGCAGGTGTAACACCCTCAGGGACAGAGGCCTTGAGAAATTGCATTTTTGGAGCTAAGTAGCTCTCCCCTTCGAAGAAGCCCTTGGAAGAGCCAAGCCCCTAAAAAGTAACTCACCAGGACCAGAGAATACCTAGCTTTTTGATTAAAAAGTGAATTTAGTTGTTGAACTCGTCCTGCCTCCCCCCGCCCCCAGCAGCTGTTGGAGGTTTATGTCTCTTCTAATCAGATTTGTGGCGGGTTTAATTGTGTCCCTCACGAAGATACTTCCAAGTCATTACCTATAGTACATGTCAATATGACTTTATTTGGAAATAAGCTCTCTGAGGATGTGATTAAAAAGTCTGGGATGAAGTCGTCCTGGATTTAGGGTGAGTCCTAGGTCTAATGACTGGAATTCTTATAAAAGAAAATCTGAGGGACAGAGGAAAAGGCCATGTGAAGATGGAGACGAGGAATGGCATGATGCAGCTACAAGGCCCAGCAAGGCGAGGGAATCCTGGTCACAACCAGAAGCCAGGTGAGCGACAATGAAGAGATGTTCTTTCAGAGGATCCAGGAGGAAGCAAACCTGCTAACTCCTTGATTTATGACCTGTGAGAGAATAAATTTCTGTCATTTTCAACCATCAATTTGTGGTAATGTTATGCCTGCCCTAGGAAACTAATACAAACTCCCACTCTTTATTCTATACAAGGTTCCCCTGGAATGTATTGGATGTAAATAGAGATGCTTTATTGCCCTTGGTCAGTTGACCCTGATTAGTTTTCTCTTGAGGTGAAGAAATCTGATGCCATTTACTTATATTCTAACCTCTACTGCCAACCCAATCATACAACTTTGATTGGACGGAAGCATAACACAAGAGTGATTTTTGTCTGCTTGTAACTGTTCTTTTTCAATCTTGGAGACCTAGAGCACCATACGTTCTGGGTATGACAGCACGCTTCTGAACTGCCTCTCCTCATCCATATTTACCGTGTCTGTTCAGGTATTCGCCTTGCTGTTTTTCCAGAAACTCTTTCTATTCAAAAATACATTCTTCTCGACTTCAGATGTTAGTGAAATCTTTGCTTCTAGCTGACTCACTAGTCTCAGAATTGGTAAGTCAAGCTCTAAATCTTTCTCATACAGGCTATGATCTGTTGTTATAAGAAGTTCCTTCTCCCTGGACCCTTTGATGCTGTATCCATTATGACTGTGTCTTTCTCTTTGTCATAGTCCTTCTTCTTTTGTGTTTCCCAGAGAAGACTGGTGTAATTCTCAGCAGGTCTCAGGTGTCTGTCTTTTGTTTCTCACCTTAACTTGGTAGACTCTCTGTTCAACAGAGCGCAAAAAATCACGTGTCCTGGATGATCATTTGTGTCCCAATATCGGTACACGTTGCAGAGATGTGGCATGAAGTGAAAAGTGCCCTCCTGAGTATGCTTATCCCTCTTCCCTAATAGCCAATGTGTGCTGACCCCAGGGCTAGGGATGGAGGCACATGTATTTGCTGATAATTGTCAGGCCATTAGCATGTCCTTTTCCCGGCCTCTTCCATCTAACTCAAGACTTGCCCTGTCAGGCTGCTCGTTTACTGGGGGTGGACTCTTAATACCCCACCTCCAGCATCCCCGGCCTCATGGGTAGGTGTCACCTTGAGCATTTTCACATAAGATGGAAGGAATGCACTAGACTCTGTCTATGACATTACCGGAGAGGAAATGCGTTAGGAAATTTGGAGGGAGAAGTTTATATCAAACTAGCCAAGGCCCATCAGCAATATTGATGTGACAGGTTTAAATAATCCTTTCAATCTGTGATTTGAGACTGAATTATTGAAAGGTATATTTTGATGAGAACATGAAGGACCCTAAAAAGCAGGTAGAGGAATTTAGAAATAATATGATAGGATAAATTTATTTATTTATTTGCTATTTAGGGCCGCACCCACAGCATATGGAAGTTCCCAGGCTAGGGGTCAAATTGGAGCTGGAGCCTCTGGCCTTCGCCACAGCCACAGCAACATGTGATCTGAGCTGCATCTGCAACCTACACCACAGCTCATGGCAATGTCGGATCCTTAACCCACTGAGCGAGTCCACAACCTCATGGTTACTAGTTGGATTTGTTTCCGCTGAGCCACTACAGAAACGGCTAAATATATGTATTTATTTCTACAGTATATCCTGCTCATTTCCTTCCAATCAGAATATAGGTAAGCATACATAATAGGGCAGTAGAAATAAATTTTGGAAGAGAGAGCAAGAGATAGTTGTAACAGCTTTTCTTTTCTACCCAACCCCCACCCTAGCAATTGTTATCTTGTACCTCTGTGTTATTCCCATCTATAGCCTCAACCATCATCGGACATATTATATATTTGTTTATTTTGTTTTTTTATCTCACATTCCTGATTAAGATACAAGTTGCATTAGAATCAGTATTTTTGTATGTTCTGTTCTCTGTGCTATTCTCAGTATCCTGAATGGTGTTGCATAATAGTAGTTGTCTAATAAATACTTGTTCTTGAATAAATAACTATACTAGGAACTGGGAAGGGTATTGCTCTAGATCATTGTGTCTTCACCAAATGAGATCATCTGAAGAAACAGTGGTGGCTAGAGCAGGTGAAGTTTCTTGAAGTACGTCTGTCATGTTATGAGGTGAACAGAGCTTGGTCCAGGATGGTAGCTGGAATGAATGGAAAGAAAATAGAAAATCCAGAATGCTTGGTGTGATCCCACTCTCAGTTTCTGTAGAATTACTCCCACTTCCATGGTCCCTCCTGCCCAGAGGGATGCTGGAGAAGGTGGGCAGAATTTACACAGAATGGTTTCCACAGCCTGCCAACAGCTCGTCTACTGAGCAAGGGTTTCTTTTATGAGTCTTTTTAGGACTATGATAATCTAATCCTGTGCTCTCACCATCTCAGGCTTCCCAGAAAAGTGTGCTTCCCTGAAGTAGAAGGGATTCAAGGAGCATTTTTAAGCCCAAGGGGATATAAACACAGTTGGATGCCTGTTCCTCTAGCACTGTTGCAAGAGTGGGCATCAGTGTTTGGACAGCTGCCACTTTGGGGCAGAAATTTGTAGACACACTTCCTTCCTCCCGGCAACAGGCAGGAGTCTGGTCAACAGGGTTAGGGCAACAGTTGGAGATTTTGCCAGAAGTCTCATGAGAAACTAATCGGTCCGTTTCCAGCTGAGAGTCATGATGCCCTTGGATTTTCTCATTCTCATTTCAAACTGCTACCTTTGACTTGATGCTCCTGAGAGAAAGAATTTTCCTGGAATTGCAGTTATCTACCTTTGCTTCTCTTCAGGAGCAAATTCTCACCTTTCGAAAGAATGTTTTCCATATGCCTCTTGAGCTGCCGATAATTGTTATTAATGGGATCTCGATCATTCTCCCTGGCTGACCTACAGAGCAAAAGAATGAAAGTCTTAAGGAAGTGGAATTAATAACTCCATTGCAATGTATCATAGAGATAAGCCAGTAATTGCAAGGTCAGATGGGCTCACACAGATAGATTGTTAGCTGGTTATACTATAATGAAAGAGCAGACCTTTTACATAAGTTTATGAATAATGTTTCTCATAAAGACAGGAGATTGATTATCCCAGAAAAGCTTCCCCCAGAACCTGAGACCATCAGCAATCACAATAATGAAATATTAATAACAAATTTGAGAATCTATCAGGAGTAAATTTCATAACCCACTCTAATGAGCTTCTTGTTTCTAATTTTGGAGCGGAGATAAATGAAATATTACTGAAGGCAGTAACAGAGGAATGTGTTTCGCATTGGGGGCAAAATCAAGATTATTTCCTTATGAAGAAGAATAGATTTGACGAGGTGGAGGGTGGGAGAGAACAATAGGAAGTTCACATGATTCTCCTATTATCATGTTTACTGCTATTTCCCAGTGTAATTTTATTTATTTCCCATATAGAAATGATTACATTAGTTCATCTCATTTTAGGGAAAAATAGTCTTTGGGTGCCTTTTTTTCTTTTTTCTTTTCCTGTAAGCAAGTGTGTAATTATAACTTTATAAGAGCTTGAAGAATCATATTTGTTGGTTTCCTAGCAACCATAGGAGCTCTGGATTTTTCAGCTGGCGATCAAAACAAAAAAGTAAAATAAGATGCTTATGAGTAAAAATAGTGCGTATGGTAATTTTGAAAGATGACTGGGAAAAAAAATGATCCCATCGATATATCTTTATTTTTCTGATTGATAGAAGACTGAGTGGGTAGCACCTTGCACAAAACCAATTTTCAGCTGCTATATTTAGTATCCACATTCTGCCTATCTTCTTTGTGGTTTTAATTACTCACATTGAGATATCTGAACGTTGCGGCACTTCATAATTACATTTTTCAGGCATTAAAAAAAAGGATGTCATGTCACTTTGATACAAATAGAAAGATCAGAATTTAGGACTAATGTGTATGTTGCTGCTTTCATGTATGTTGCTATTCATGAGATCTTCTACTTTTGCCTTCGACATCGAGGCAAGGCTCATGCTGAAAGCTACATTTCTCAGTCCCACATGTAGTTAAAAGCATTCATCATAGGCTGCTGGGGACTTCCCACTGTGGCACGACATCATCAGCAGCATCTTGGGAGCACTGGGACACAGCTTTGATCCCTGGCTGGGCACAGCGAGTTAAGCATCCATGTTGCTGAGGGCTCACAATGTGGCTAGGATCTGATCCCTGGCCCAGGAACTCCATATACCATTGGGGCGGCCAAAAAAGAAAAAAAAGGCAGCTGGGAATGAGTTTGAGATCCAATCAGCACTGGTTACAGAAACAGCATTCACACTGGACATTTGCTGCCCAGAGGCTTCTGGTAGTCCCTGTGCACAAAGTCAAGAAACAGATCTCTGATGATATGCAGCAAGTCTTCCTGCGGTGAGACTGTACACAGTGGTTCTTACAAAAAAAAAATCTCAAAGTCATTGTCTGAAGAGTTTGCCTACTAGGTTGGCTACAGCGAGTGCCCACTGTGGCTTGAGGAGAACTATTTACTCATGTTATACTGATGCACTATAAATTCCCAAATAAGGCAGATGGCCAACAAGAGATCAGGATTATAATTTGTGACCACAAAACTGATTAATTCTATCTTATATAAGAGTAACTATATCTCACCTTTTACCAATCCACTGTTATTCAACTGAATATTTTGTAAATGCCTACTTAGTTTCACATAGGATGGTAAGTCCTTTGGAGAATTTAGAGATTAGCCAGACAGAATTCCTCCCATCAAAAGACAGTTTCTAGATGACTTTTTAAACAGAATCAAATAATTACAAAGTCAAGGATTAAAACCTACCTTGGGCTTTCAAAGAATCAGAGCTAGTTGAGAAATGTTTGAGAAAAATAAGGAGCATTTCTACTTGACCTTGAAACATAGGTTATCATTTGACAGGTGACAAAGTAGAGAAAACTTTCCAGGTAAAGGGAGCAATATAAGCAAAGGCACACAAGTCGGAAAGGGGAGCTTGACTCACTAAATGCAGTTGGATAGTTAAAATGACTAATTAGTTGGCCATAAGCATGTGATATATGGGAAGCATTGTATTAGAGGTATAGAGAATCTAAAGGAATATAAAATTCTATGCTTAAATCCAGGTTTCTAGAAGGCTATATATATCAAGTCTCTCTATTTCCTTAATCTCTTACTGGAGCCTTCCCTTCTATTTGTGTTTAATGTACTGTCCTCTGCTGTTTTCAAAGTATGTGATAAGCAACAGCTAAAGGAAAGTAGGAGAAGTACTATTAAAGATATCATTCTGTATATAATGCAGTGCCTCTTATAAATCCCTTGTGAGCAAGTTCTTTGGAACTGAATTCTAGAAAGATATTTTTCACCTGAAAAATTGGTGTGAGTTATTTGTTTTGAGAATTAAATCTACGTTTTTTTTGCTTTGGCTGCCAGGAAGCTCATATCCAAATCTGAGGCTTTATGATATACATGGAATGTTATTTTTAAATTGATTATTTCAACACATTTTTACTGAGTGCCTTCTGTATGCCAAGTATTAAGTATACAGTGGTGAATGAAACAGACATAAATCCTGCCTTCAAGGAGCTTATTGTCAAGTGGGGAGATTGAGATAATAAATAGGTAAGTCAATAAATAAATATGTATAATTCGTATTTGTTTTTGTCCTGATTTTCTTTTTATATTTATCATTAGCTTACTAAGTGTGTTCTTATAAAATCCTGTGTGGAATTAGGTAGAGCATAAAGAAATGCATAAATAATATATTAAAATGTACTAGAAAGATAACTTGAACAATTTTTTTTCCATTATTTGGCTACTCCGTGGCATATGGAATTTCTTGAGCCAGGGATTAAATCTGAGCTGCAGCTGTGACCTGTGCCACAGTACAGCAATGCCAGATCTTTAACCCACTTCCCTGGGTTTGGGGGTTGAACCTGAGCCTCAGCAGCTACCCCAGCAGCTGCAGAGCCAAGGTCAGATCGTTAACATGCTGTACCACAACAGGAACTCTTTCAAGTGAATTTTTAAGTGAAGAATTAGTTTGGATTTTTCTTGAACTGGATGATATGTACATAGGTATGTCAGCTGATGAAATGGAATCTCCAAAGTTAAGAACGTTTGTTTTTAAAGCAGTAGAGAACAGAGAAAAGCAATTTCTTCATGTATGCTGTCAACTCTAGAGGCAGTCCCCAGGGAAAAAAACTCACAGGCAAAAGAAGAATTTCATACCATCAGTCTAGTCCCATTACAACATTTTCCACCTAAGTGATTTCTATGCTTCTGCCAATGATGCACTCATTACAATCAAGTTCTGGATTAAAGGATTCGCCCAGGCCTCTTGAATCATTTAAAATATATGTGATAAAAGTGTTCTTCAAAATATATATACAATCAGGTGTACAAATCACATTTTTTAAGCTCTCTTCTGTCATAAGCTAAAATGAGTATGGTTATGGCCAGTGATTCACATTTTAAAAAATCGTTTTTGTGAGGCTATAGTAGGTAAACTGTAACAAATTAGATCTGGCTCCTATCCTGTGGGAATTACCCCTTACTAGGGGCAGGATTCAGACAACTACACAGCCAGACAGTAGAGTGTGGTAAGTGCTCAAGAGAGCTATATGCATAAAACTGCGGTACAGAACAAGGGAGGTTTTAGGTCTCACTGGAAGGATCAGTTTTTGTTGTTGTTTTTTGTTTTTGTCTTTTTAGAACCGCATATGTGACATATGGAAGTTCCCAGGCTAGGGGTTGATTCTGTGCTGTAGCTGCTGGTCTATGCCACAGACATAGTAACTCAGGCTCTGAGCCGCATCTGCAACCTATACCACAGCTCATGGCAACGCCAGATCCTTAACCCACTGAGCAAGGCCAGGGATGCAACCCACAGCCTCATGGATACTAGTCATCTTCATTACTGCTGAGCCACAACGGGAACTCCTGGAAGGGTCAATTTTATGTTTTATGAAGTGGTGGCATTGGAAAATGGCCATTGTTTTTGTAAGCATAGCATATGGGGAATGGCATTATGAATAGAGGGAATAGCAAGAACAAAGGAAGGGAGTTACAAAAGTTGAAACACTGATGGGTAGTCCAGTTTCTTCTTTTTTTAAATTGGCAACACCCGCAGCATACACAAGTTCTGGGACTAGAAATCAAATCTGTGCCACAGCAGCGACCCAACTGCTGTAACAACGCCAGATCCTAAACTCACTGAACCCCAAGGAACTCCCAGGGCCTTTAGAATAGAAACTGATTAGAAGAATGCCAGGGGATATGAAGGTTGGTGATTCTCATGTATCAAAATCATGGAGGACCTTTAATATGTGCTAGAGAGTTTCAATTTTGAGATAACATAATAGGCACTCCTGATAAAGAAATAATGGCCATTTGAGAAATATGGAGCCTCCTTATACCATGTCAGTCTAATCCTTCATTAGAGCTTTTTTGGGTTGGTTTTTTGGTGTTAGGTTAATGAGAGAAGAAAATATAAAAGCCACAAGAAGAGAGATTTGAATCTCCTGAATTTCGGGGCAATTAAGTCCTCGACAATTGTGACAAAGTTGGTTTGTAGCAGGGGAGCTAGATTTAGTGTGTAAGGTGTTGGGAAACACACATTGTAAGTTCAGATTCCTTCAGCTTGTTTCCTTGGAAATTTAAAGATAATATACACATGCCTATAAAAGATCCAGGAAGTACTGTAGGAAGCTATGGTCAAAGTAGGCCTGTTTAACTCCAGGGAAATAAGAGAAGGTTATACATTATGTTGGAATTGCCTGGCAGTCCTGGTGGGATCTCCTGATGAAATTTTGGGTGACTATCTTTAGCCAGTGAGTCTTTGTGAGGGGTCTGAGCAAGTTTTGGTTTCTTTTACCAGAACCAATTGCACCTGAACTTGGCAGTCCTGCGTCTGGAGCTGGGATGACTCTTATTCATTTACCCTTAGACTGGGTTGGGGGAGGTTCCAAAAGACCTTTGTGACAAAAGCCATCCTCCTCCACCTGTGTCCTGGCCAGGAGGCTAGTCAGCTTGTTAATTGCTCCATTCAAGGGATAGTTAGTTCCCAGTAGGAGTGACTCGCTTGTTTGTCACAGTAGTTTTCAGATCTGAATTAACAGGGAAAATTGCTCTGCACCTTAATATATAAAATGGACACTTTCCTGTATTAAAAGTGGCACTTTTCAGTTGAAGCGGGGGCGTGTTAAGCCCACTTACTCTTATGGAGCACTCTGTGAAACCGAGTTCTGAGGAACACAACCTACCTCCGGACCCCTAAAAAGCTCTCTGTGAAAGAATATGATGTTGATGGAGAGGAAAAGATCTGTCCAGTAGGATAGGGCCAGCTGCTATGGGACAGTAGGTGGGGACCCTGAGAAAGCAGAGGCAGGCTGGAGCTCCGAGGACCTGCAGGAGTGGATGGGAGATGAGGTGACCGTGGACTAGGATGTGGCCGAGAGCCGCCTGGAGCGAGGGGTCCCTGTGTGGCCTGACATTACCCTTTGTCCCTATCTCAGCAGCTTCTCGGTGTTTGTTTTTAATGTTTTCTCTTCATCCTACATCCGCTTACCCCCATTGCCCCACCAACTATGTTTTTTGTTTTTCCCTGCTGACTTCATTTCTTGCCTCTTTACCCCAACACTGAAAATATTGGCACCTTCTTTGACAGCAGGAAGCCTGACTACTTTGTGGAAATTCACCGTTGAATACCCTTCCCTCTTTACCTCAGGTTGTATCTTTATTACTTCTCTAGCTTCAATTATACCTCCTCACAGGGCCGGCTTATTGTTTCCCTCATTATATAGACATCTCTGTTTCCAGGCTCTATTTAGAACATATCTTCGGGTGAATTAACACCGTTTATCTCTCCCTTGGCTCTTGTTATCCAGCATGTATCACCTGCCTTCTTTAAAACCTTATTTTGTGGCCTCTCTTTGATTAGCACTTAGAACTTACTTAGCATTTGGGAGGAGGAATGGTTAAGATTCACTTGCCTGGTAGCTGAGCCTGTTTTCCTTCCTCCCTTCATTCTGACCAAGTGCCTCAGGCCCAGCCCTGATTTTAGGGTGACCCATTCCATTGAGATTCTCATCCTCTCCCACTTATCGCTGCTCAGCAAGGATTGTCACGTCTCTGCAGGGGCTGCTGTCTTGCCCTTGAAATTTCCCCAACTCTGGATGCTGGGGACTTGGCCCTGGGTCAGAACCCTCCCCCTGCAGTAATGTATACTATTAAGCAAATGGCACTGAGCAATGTTCTTTCCCCAAGTCAGAATGCTCCCATTTAGGTAGAATTTGAGCCTGCTGCTGGCAGTTAGGAGCCAGAATGGCAAAGGGAAATACAATGTAAAAGCAATATGAGTTTGAATGAAATTATGGTAAGTGTCAGATGGCGCCATTACCCACAGCCCCATAGGCAGGCATTAGGGAAGCTCTGTAATACGGCGCTGGAACAGAATTCCAATAGTGGAAGGAAGAGGAGCATTCCAAACCGGACCGTGAAGCAAACGTGAACTTTTTGCAGTCCTTCGGGAGCCACAGATGTAGAATGAGTGGCCATGATTGGACTGTTGGTTAGCTGAATGGATACAGCTCTGGGATGTTATATAGTTCTAGAATATTCATATTGTGTATACCGATACCTGTATGTATTTATAGCATTTTCTCTTTGAGCCTTAAGAAAAAAAAACATCATATCAATGTCACATTTATTTTCAAAAATCAGAGTACTGGGTGTTCCACACAAATGAACTCCCAGATAATTGAAATTTACTCATTTGAAATGTGAAACTAGTTTTAGCTTGACCGTGTTGGGGAGATAGTTTTCCCAATTAAATAATTTGATAAATGCAATCCTATGTTATTAAACCGAGTATACCAAATATACGTTATTTCTTGATCAGTTTACCATTATCAGTAATTACAGTTTTCAGTTGGGAAAGACTTCATCGAGAAAGCGACATCACCGAGTTCCCTTTGTGGCTCAGTGGGTTAAGAACCCAACATAGTTTCCATGAGGATGCAGGTTTGATCCCTGGCCTCGCTCAGTGGGTTAAGGAACCAGCATTGCTGCAAGCTGCCAGGCAGACCACAGATAGAGCCGGGAATACAGAGCTGCTGTGGCTCTGCAGTAGGCTGCAGCTGCAGCTCCAGCTCCACCCCTAGCCTGGGAAATTCCATATGCTGCACATGCAGCCACAAAGAAAAAAAAAAAAGGTGTGATTTGTGTGTGGGATTTGTATGATGGTTAGGAATTCCACACGTGGAAGCAGATAGGCAGTGCGGGTAGGAGTAACATGATCAACAAGACAGAAGAATGGAAATGTATATCAGATTTGAAAAGAGTGAGCAGTCTTATGTAAATAGGGTATAGGGCTATACTGTGCCTAATATAGCCAGGGGATGAAATATCAGAGGAAGAAGCTAGAATAGACAGTTGTGATTAAATTATAAAGACTTTGTAAGTCATTATAGAAAGTATGAATTTCAACTAATATACAAGGGTGAGTTGTCAAAGGCTTTTCTGCAGGGGACTGATGTGTTCTCCTTGATCATGTCTGTGTCTTTATGTCTGTATCACAGGCTGCATTAAGGAACAGCTGGGGAGATGTTTAACACCCTTGCAATCTTCTTCAGCCCTTCCCCCGACGGCCATTTCTGCAATGTAATAAAAATGCCTATGCAGACAGCTCCCAGCTCCTTTCCAAGCAGATTATTGTCTGCACAGCCCTTCAAAATGGAAATTCTGAAGTTACCTCTGCTCTTTGTTTATATCTCCATGTATCTCAATGTCTAGAAAGTGTTTACTACATGCTAGACATTGCATCCTTTTATACTTTATACACATTTTCCCATTTTAATTATTCAATAGTCTCATGAAAATAACATTGTTATCGCCCCATTTGAAAGAGGAGCAGATTGAGGCTCAGAGAAGTTAAATAACTAATCAATGATCACAAGGCTAATAGATGGCAAAGGCAGGACTCAATCTGTCTGTTGTAGCTCAGCCTAAAGGTGACATTGCATTTGCAATGGGCATTTGCAGTGGGCCCAGAAAAGAGGGATTACTTTTGAGATTATTTAGGAAAAAAAATTAATGTTCTTTCAAAATGTCCAGAAATTCATTAATCCAGTTCTGGTAGGACCATGTTATGAACATTTGGCAGTATGTATTTATGCACAGAGATTATTTACAAGAAAGGAGCTTGTGAAGTCATTCAATTGAGAGGTCATTTTGAAACTACTCATAAGAAATGGGATAGTTTTTGTGTGACTTAATTCAGCTTGTGTGTGTGAGAGTAACCACTATTATTGTGTGTACCCAAGAATAATGAGCCATAAATGATTTTTAGACTCTGGCCTAAATGACTAATTAATTAGATTTGCCACCCCGTCCGTATTTGTCTTACTCTGTAAGTTTGTGATCCTTGTTTTCCTTAAAAGCTCACCTTTTTCCAGATGTTAACGTCCAGAATTCCCTCTCACGCATTTTCTTAGTTGAATTGTACATGGTCATGTAAATAAATGAGGAAGAGAAGACATTTAATGGCCCGCCCAAGGCAACATAGGTAATTAGTGGTTGAGACAGACTAGAAGTCATAGTTCCTGACTCCTACTTCTGTGTTCTCCCTGCTTGCACATACATGGACATAGTAGGTGCTCAGTTAGTGATTGTCCAATGGATAAATGAATAAATAGCTAGTATTAGCATTGAGTTATGAAAGAATTGATACTAAATTGCTGGTGATTAATGATTCCCAATGCCTGCTCACAATCCTTTATTTCAATGCTGCACTAAGGATAATTCAAATGAACCATTGCAGTTAACTTCACTGAGGATAAACTAGCATTCTATTGATTTTGCAGTAGCTTCCAGGGATTGTGGTGGTGGTTAAAAGTCATTCTTTTGATAAAAAGTAATTACATTTGGTTATACAGGAGAGATGATTTCTGGTATAGAAAGAACAGTAGATCGGAGAACTTAGGTTCAAACCCCTGCTCTGTAATTTATTAAACATTCTGATCTTAGGAAAATTAGGAAACATTCTGAGCCCCAATTTCTACATTGATAAGGATAATATTATATGCGTCAGTAGGGCTGCTGTGAAAATCAACCGAGATATATATAGGTGGATGTTCTTTGTGTACTTTAATGCACTGTACAAATGTTTGTGGATTTTGTTATTATTTGATGTTTTAGATAAGATTAAAGAATATTCAGTAATAGCCACAATGCCAAGAAAACCATATAATTCCAGTCAGAAAGGAAGGGCTGTAAAGATGACCAGCCAACATTACATTATGTTCTAACAAAGAAAAAGTTGGAAATAAGTAATGACTCATTGTTACCAGGCTTACAAAAGGGAATGTTTCTGTGAGGCAGACATTCCTTTTTAAAATTCGCTGTTAGGGGCATTGCTTGAAATGGCTATGCGGCGAAGTGATTGAATGTGGATTTGCGGGAGGATGACCCATTTTCCACTAACGTCTCACTCTCTGAAATATGACTGCTTTGTCCGCCAAGCTCTGAAGGAGTTTGGCTGTGAAATCCAACTTACATGTGTGAAAATCCACAACAGTAGGGTCCAAGGGCCAGTGGAAATGTATTTGCCGTTTTGAATTTCTTAGTTGTGCTGGTTTGCTTCATTCCAACCTACTAGGGAAGAAACTCACGATTTTCTAGCTCAAACCAGCTCCTTCTCTTGCTTTTCTTATTACTGTTTCCAGCCCTTTGTTTCTGTCTTTCTTTCCTAGTCACCAAGTCCAGTGACAGTGTCTTATTTATGTATTTCCTCCTCCCTGTAGTCACCACTTCATACTCTCATTGTCTATGTGCTCTAGAGTCTACTAACCGATCTCCCTGCCTCCAGCCTCTGTCACTTCAATGCATCCTGTCACCTCTCCAGATGAATCTGCCTAAACCACTGCTGTGTATCATTTCATCTCCCCACTCAGACGCCTCTGTGGTTCCCAGTTGCCAACTGAACATTCACTTATCCAGGCTTAGCACAATCTGTTCCAGACCTTATGTCCCCCTGACTCTCTATGGACTGTAGTCAAAATCTTTTTTCATGTTTTTGGATTAAATCTTGCTTTTCCCACTCACTGTGGCTTTTTCCCCCATCTTAACAGTACATTTTTTTAATTTAAAAAATTGTTTCTATTACAAATATTTTTATCACTGTGGCTTTCTTCAAAATTTCCCTTGCCTTTAGAAGCATCTTCCTTATCCTTATCCCTACCAAACAATACCCACTCTTTAGGGTGCAGCTCACTATACATCTCATATATGGGACTTGAAGTCAAATATGCCAGGCTAAAATCATGGCTTCATTACCCCAGGATGAGTTATCTCATATGAACTATTCTCATATGAACTATTCTCTTAGAGCCTCAGTTTCCCACCCTGGAAAATGATGATAGCCCTATGATATAGGTGTTTATTATTCCTGTAAGGAATGAAAGCCTGACCACGTGCCCAGATAGCATAATCATCCAATATAAGGTAGCTATTGGCAGTGTGATTACCTCAAAGAGAGGATGCAACTCCCCTCTGAATTTGGAAACAACTTTGTACCACTCTCAGGGGATTTAACTTACACTGTTTTGTCAATGTTTTTTCCTGTTCCCTTCCTTAAAGACTGCAGACTCCTGGAGGTTGGGGAACTTATGGGTTATTTCTATGTGCAGTGCCTGCATAAGATGTTCAGTAATCAATTACTGAAGGTGCCAGGGTGGTCCTGGGGAACTGGCCAGGATCCCGGGCGCTCTGCTTCCTCTACCTTGTTTCAGGAGTAAGTAAGGAAGTGTGTGCATGCTCTTCACCAGCGGAATCTAGGTTTCATACAGCCTTCCTGTTAGTCCTACTGGTTGTCAAACTACGTAAGAGAAGTCATCTTGCTGGTGTCAGACCTCAGGCCTGGAGGGCCCAATACGTGCCTTGAACTTCTCACTCCCTAGGGAGGATCTCCGCCCTTGAAATTCTCTTCCTTGTCCATGTCCCCTCCCAGGGGCATATGTCTTGACCTGATCACATTTTTTCCCTTCCAATCAGATTATACATGTACCTTTCTTACAGTCTAGGTTATACAGGAATCCTTCTGCGAGTCTCCAGTTAGTTTTCAGGGAGAATTCATCCACAGGTAGATGTATTTTTCATGTTCTTGGAGTTGGCAGGGTGGAGGAGGTGAGTTCCACATCCTCCTACTCCGCCATCTTCATCTCTCCTGGAAAGAAGATTCTTTAAAGAAGAACATTGCCCTTCCATTCCTTTTATTGGTTTTTGAAGGTCGTTATGTTTATAATGATACTGTGTGCACTGGAATTAGACAAAAATTCACAGCATGGTTGTAAAAGAATAGTAAAAGACCATTGCTTTTTGTATGTGAGAAAAATTATAAAGGCATTCAAATAATACTTTAATAATTCTTACTGAATTATCTTAGGTTGAGAATCTGGTCCCCAAGCCAGTTACTATTACTTTGCTATACTCTTCACTGCACACTTGCTTTCTTGTTAACGTATTTCAGATTTCATAGAAAACTTTTCATTCTTATCATGTTTGTTCACATAAGAGAAAGAACTTCCATAAAATAGAAAATAATTGAATATGTAGTTGAATATTTTTAGATAAACTTAGATCCCTATATTTTCTTCTTCTTCTTTTTTTTTTGCTCATCAGTAAGGTATCACTTAACTCTCCAGAGACCTATGCAAATCCTGGCCAATTTCCTGAGCACTTTCTGAAATGGCAAGAGAGGATGTTAAAATAAAAATGTGCCCTCCTCCTTGTCTCCTCCCTAGCTGTTTATAATGGGGAAGGAGTGGAGATCTCCCTGTGACATGATTGGAAAACATTCTGACTCTCCAGACTCAGAGGCGGTGTTGATGATGGTGATTCTGGGAGGCCAGGACGTGGGGGAGTTATGTGCGAAGGGGATAGAAAAGTCAGAAGGCAGGCGAATGCTAGTGAGTTTTGGCACATTGCCTTGCACAGAGGAGCTGTCCTTCTAGTCCCTTTCTTGATTCAGAGCCCAGATGGCAGGTGTACTGTTTATCTGCCTTCATGTGAGAAAATCACCCCTACCTTATTTCTAAAGTAGGGGAAGTAATGATGTTCAAATAAGGAGGTCTGGGAAATTTAGGTGAGGGATTGAGTTGATAGAGTACAATAATAGGTAGAACTCTTCAATGAGAAGAGAAAGGATGCCTTAAGTCATGTGACCTGCTTTCAACTGTGTGGACTTTGAGCCAACTGTCAATGTCAATGACCATACTCTCAGGAGAGGGCCTCCCTGTATTATTCTTGTGGCCTAATGCTCTGCACACAGTGGACGCTTAATATTGGTTGCCCACTGCCTGGTCAATTTTGCCAGAAGGCAGTTCTTGATCTGAACTATTGTAAGCAGCTACAATGGTTTGATTCTCCCTCTGGAATAGTAACTGCAATCAGTGTGTAAATTGATTGTAACGTACCCTCCTCCTGTGATAGAACTGATGACAACCATGCTGTGTTCCAGGGAAAAGTGAATTCAGTCCTCCCCTAGGCCATGAAACTATGGTATTTTTCCCTCAGTGCCTCTTTACACATGAATTAACCAGGGAAGATTGCACCTAAAAAGAAGTCATCCGTCGATGCACAGTGAGAAGCATTATATCATGTAACTGTTTGTTTTTTTTTGTTGTTGTTGTTAAGAAGAATGAAGTGCTGACAAATGAGAAGGAATACAATTAGCTTTGTCCCAATTTTATGTAGAGTATCAAATTAGGTTTTGAGTATTTGCAGAGCACCAGCTCAAGACTGATGGATGGAAATCTGATAATCCACAAACGTGACCCAGCACAATATTGTTCTGATTTCCTCTGTGAGGATTAATTCAACTATTTTCTGCTTCAGTGGCGGTGAATATACAGTGTGGTACAAATAATGCCCTATAAACAAATTTTGCACTTCCTTAATCTTTACAAATACCTTAAGTTGACCTTTACTCTGAGTGACCCTTAGTGGGTTCTAGGATAGGGCACAAAAGCACGTATGGCAAGCCATGGAAGAGAGAAGAGTCCAATCAAAGAAAATAATGGCTCAGTGGACCCAGTGTCCATTCCATGAGTTCCATTTTCCTGTGACATTTTCAGTGCAGTTTTCCTGGCTTGTTGATCATTTTTCCTAGCTGGCCACAAGGACTGCAATACTAGAAGGGAAATTCTACTGTAATGAAATACATTAAATCTTCCCATATTTCATCTGACTCTGAAATTTTATTCCAGCAAATATAAACAGTGATGATGTCAACAGACACGATTTGGATTGCTAGCTTGGCTCTGGTCTCAGACATAAAGGATCTGCTCTCTCGCTAGGCTTCACAACCTCTCTCAGAGCAGTGGTTTGGCGCACGACCACATTGAAAATCTAGGAAAAGCCAGCCTTAATTGAGCCTTCTCCCCACATGTAGACATGCAGAATGTTACTCATGACTTACGGGGTTGATCTTTTAAAGTTTAGCCACCAGCAGTCCATGTTAAAGAATCTCTGTCCTGTTCTCATCATGGTGTAGAGGAAATGAATCCGATTAGGAACCATGAGGTGGTGGGTTCAATCCCTGGCCTCACAGTGCCTTAAGGATCTGGCGTCGCTGTGAGCTGTGGTGTAGGTCTCAGATACAGCTTGGATCTCATGTTGCTATTGCTGTGGTGTAGGTCGGCAGCTGTAGCTCTAATTCAACCCCTAGCAACTTCCATATGCCGCGGGTGCAGCCCTAAAAACCAAAAAAAAAAAAACAAAAACAAAACAAAAACAAAACACCTCTGTGCTAGAAAACAAAGCCAGAAGAGAGTAGAGAGTAGTGGCAGTTAAAGTCAAAGCAATTTTAAAACATTAAACTTTTTTTGTGTGTCTCAAATAGAAGTGATAAACTCTGAGATAATGCATCGAGAAGAGCAGTCACCATACAAGAATCTCTTCCTCCCCCCAGCCCTGCCCCATGTTTCTTAGTTTAGCAGCAAATGTTCTATTTCAGTATTTTGGGACTCTCCTGTTTGATGAGCATCCTGTTAATTAGCTGTGCTGTTTCTAGAAAATTGTTGCCATAGCATTGGGGGTAGCTATTTGTGGCTGCCAGAAAACCCTGATTTTATGAAATTCCTTTCACAAAGAGAAGGCAACATAATAAGTACTGAATAATGTGTGGTCATGGACAAACTGAGATTGACAGTAGGCATTAATAGAAAGGTGTCCAAGATCCCAATCCTAATTTAGCATAAGGGGACTGCATAATGATAACATAAAAAAGATATGCTGTGCAGTATCATAATTTCAGTCTTTCTCCTGGTAGATCAAGGGTTTAGTCCTACAAGGATACTGAAATTACTTTAGGTATAATTTTGTAAAGACTGGATCCATTTTTTTCCCTTCTTTTGGCTTTGGTGAAACCCTTCTGGCCACACTGAGTAAATGTGAAGGCTAATTGTAGATTCCATTGTAAAAGAAGGAAAGTAAAATGTTTCGAAATAAAAGAATGAAGGTTACTTTAGCATCTAAAGTTTAAATAGTTGAGATGGCTGAGAAGAATACTCAAAGATGGGAAAGGAAGGACCATGCCCAAGATTGGTCAGAAGAAGGGCAGCTTGAAAAAGAAGCTGAGCTGGGGCATAGCAAAATAGATTTGGCGCAGTGAGAGAGCCATCTGACCATGGGTTCTGCTCTGGATGCTACTCAGCAACCATCACTGAACTTCTAGATGTAATGGATTTATCCTTGCTCTGAATCAAAGCACAGTCTCCTGCTGGGAATGAGCAGAGTGTAAAATTGAAAAGCCTGGGCTTTGGGGATCAGGCTGTGTTCAGTTCCCAGTTCTATCACTTACTGGGTGAGCTTGGGGCACTTTATTCAACTACTCTGTGTATCAGTCAACTACTACTCTGTCAAATGGAGAGACTAGTTGTATCCAGGCGGTAGAACTATTGGGAAGATTAAGTGAGTTAATGTCTATGAGTCTCTTAACATACAAGTACCCAATAAATGTTACCGATTGTTACTATCAGCCTATTAGCTTTGCCGTTAGTCAGTATCTTGGGTTCTAATGATTCAGCTAAGAGATAATGAGTTCATTGAAGGAAGAAGTGACTTATTAATACTTGTAGTCCTTGTGACACCTAGAACAGTGTCTCTAGAAGGGATGGAGTAGGCACACACATATAGAAAGCTGACATTTGCAAGATTTTTGGCATCAATAGTTTTAGGTTTAAACATCATTTATCTAGCACCTCCAATTAAACTCAATCTCTGTCCCTTGTGTATTAGCAAACCTTTTTATAATGGAAAATCTGAGGTTAAAAACCATTTCTACATATATCAAACACGTCTTGTGTATAGGACAGTTTTCTGTATTTTCAACTGGCTGTGTTCAGACTTGGGAGCTAAGAGGGCTACCCCACCTCCACCACGCCCTACCAGTTCTTTTCACATTTCTTGGTTCAAGTTGTGAAGCTGAGGGCACACCTTCTGCATTTTTCCTGGGCACTTCAAATTCCATCAATACCTCTCCGTCTGGCAGAGGTCTGTGGTGTTGTGGGCAACGGAAAAAAATTCTATTCATCTTCTTTTCCTGTCCAGGCAATTATTGACCTTCTTTCAATCCTTCTCTTTGATGGTATTTAACCTTGTCCTCCACATGGTTCGCTTTCTGATTTCTGATTTTTTAACAGGCACTTAGTACTGCTGCTTTTCAACAACACTGTTGGCACTTCAGCGATTGCCAAGTTAGTTCAGCTTTTTCCTAATTTGGACTTTTAACAGCCTTCTTTTTAGACTCTAGGGTTTGCTAGAATTGTGGCTCTACACATAATTTGAGTAAATTTGATGCAACAAACCAACCCTAAATGCTTGAATTTAGTCAAGTAAGTGAACTTTTTTCTTTCTTTTTTTTTTTTAAAGTTCAAGTTGTCAATTAGACTCTGTTTTGAGCCAAGTTTTTGGATCTTTTTTTTGAGGGGGGGGAGTGTTGGGTGGTGTGTAAGAGAACACCAAATGCTCTCACATATAAAATATTTTTAGGTAACTTTAGGGTCTTATCCAAACTTCTATTGCTGAGGCTAGTTATTTTTTTTTAAATAAGTTTATCTCATCTTAAATCCACAACTATCCATGTAATTCTTGATTTCTTAGAGATATGTTTCATTTTCACAGATGATATTAACGGTGTCCTGGGCTGGGCAAATGATTTTTTTTACTGAGACTTAAAATCAGAGTTCCTCATCCTATTTAAATCCATTAGTTATAAATATAGTAATAATAGTGATTTTTATATTGTGTCAGGTACTAGATTGTGCTAGATACTTCATGTGTATTGTTTTGTTTAATCCTAACAACCACCATAGAAACTAGGTATACTTATAATCCCCATTTTACAGATAGAAAACTGAGTTGTTAACTTTCCCAAGCTATACAGCTTTAAGGCAACATACTTAGTATGAAATATAGATATGCGAATTGCCATCTAGTTGATTGGTCTTCCACTTTGTAAACATTAGCCACTGCTTGTGCTTTGGACAAATAGCACTTTCTCTCCACTTCTATTGTTTTGTTCTTTATAAAATGATCATAGACACAGACAAGTGAATAGGCATCTATCCCTTAGGACGACTTACTCCATGACATTCCTCATTTTAGCTCTTGGGCCTTGTCCTTTTCACTGACATTGACAATGGAATGGCCCACAGACTTTGATTCGCCCTTGCTCATCGTGAAATTTAGGGTTCTAATTTTTCAAGACATCTTTCTGATTCTGCTCATAACATGCTCCTACTGCACAATGTGCATCCGGTATATATTCTTTTGGTTTTTCACCCCTTGGTCAGTTTGTCCTTTGTCCCCCATAGTAATGACATGATAGAGAACGAAGTCATTATTTTCCAGAGAAAGGATATTCAGAAACTCCGGTTCTCTGCTTTTGCCCATGTAGAGGAAAGAAAGGATTCCCTAGCTGGAGCTCAAGTAGAATGAGGACCTCTCTTCTGAGGATCTTTCTCTTCTAGGCAGTCGTCATTACTTTCGCTTTGACTAGACTGCCTTGAAACAGTCCTGTGAACTGAGGCTAACCAGAAAATTCAGTGATTGTATGGTTACCTACATATATTTTGCACAAAATCTTACATTTAGGTTTAAAGCATCAGCATTTCATAATGTCTCATAAAGAGAGCTTTTGCCACCTGAAAAAATTTGACACCGGTCTCACAAGGAGAATCATAGTCAAAATCAGGGCCAGAGATAATGTGACAGAGGCAGGAATGTTTTGATGGGTCTAAGGAAAAATTCTAGACTCAGACATTATGATATTGAGCAAATCTAAATGGGGGCACCATAGTGTGGGGCTTTAAGCCCTTGAAATGTGAGCCCACTGAGTGTCTACAGTTAAGGTAGAAGACAATGAAGCATGAACTTTTTTTTTTTTTTTTTTTTTTTGCTTTTTAGGGCCGCCCCTCTGGCATATGGAAGTTCCCAGGTCAGGAGTTGAATTGGAACTGAAGCTGCCATTCTACACCACAGCTACAGTAATGCCAGATTGAAGCTACATCTGCAACCTGCACCACAGCTCACAGCAATGCCGGATCCTTAACCCACAGAGCTGGGCCAGGGATTCAACCTGTACCTTCATGGATACTATTTGGGTTTGTAACCTGCTGAGCCACAGTGGGGCTCCCATGAAGTGTAAATATTTATCTATATTGTACGTAGTCTTGTTCCATTAGCTTCAAGACAATATTTTATAGGGGAGGCAATCAGGCAACAAATACCTCCAGAAATGAGATGACCAGAACTGAATATGACCCATGTGGTAATGGTCTCATGGCCACCTGCTTGATCTCTGGCTCCATGCTTTAATTAAAAAAAAAAAAAAAAGTTAAAAAAAAAAGTAAAAAGCCAGGTCACCTACTTCATTATTACTCTCCCTCTTTAAAAAAATGGGACTTCGCACAGTATGATTCATTAAATGGGTACATTATCCAAGCCTATGCTACCATGACTATCGTTTCCTTTTCAGAGAAGGTAGTAACTTTATTAATACAGATCCCTTAAGAAAACTTAATGAGGCCATCTATCAAGAGTGATGTAATAAATACACTTACTCACTGAATTAGTATCGTCCTCTGTGTTACCTCTTAATGTGCTTTTGTTATGGTCCTCACTTATTTTAAAAGCATAGAGGCATGTAGGCAGTAGACATAGAGCCCTGATATCCTGTCTCAGATTCAGGCTGTGTAACCTGATCATGACTGAGTGAAAATTTCTCCCTTTACCAGACATAGGATTGCCTTTCTAAATTGTGAGGAGGTAAAATTTATGTCCCCAGGCTACCAACAAAATTTGATCTCCTTGGACCCTTAACTCAAGAAAGCTTCTTATTTTTTTACCCTCAAGCTTCTTTCCTTTTTATTTTTTTCCCCTCATAGCTCCCTTTGGCTTTCCGTGATGGATGCCTCCCTAACTTTGTCCACAGCTCCCCTTGAATAGGCTTTGTCATTTCTGGTTTTCTCATGTACCAGAACTTCCATGTCTCTGAAGGTTCTTTGCTTTCAGGACCTAGGCTTTGGGGAAGCTTGTCCATTTTGACAGCCTCTGAGAAACATTAACTAAAGATACAGCTTCTGACCCTTTTAATATCTTCATTTCAAAGGGATTGTCTGAAAATCCAATAATTTACCCAAAAGCTTGGATTTTATTTGTGTCAGATGCTGTATTCAAGAGTCGATGTATTGTAACTCAAACGAGCGGGCCTGCTTGTGAAGCAAGTTTGAGAGTTTGGTTGTATAGTCAGGTGGGGGAAGGAAGGAAAGCTGGCAGTATGTCAACCCACCTTCAGAGCAGCATCATTATCTAAATGGGGATGGGGGTGCTGATGGGTGCAGTAGAACAGTGGGAACTTAAAGGATGTGGTCATTGTTAAGACCTCAGTCTATGTCAGGATACTACCTATGCCGGTCACTGGAACCGTTGAAGATGGTAGTCTCTCCTCCATGGGAAGGAGCTGCAAGAGGTAGAAGTCAATCAGGGCCCCAGCCAAGTGACCTGTGCTTTATATGGGACTATAGTCCCAAAGGAGAAATACAATTTAAACATAAACCTAAGCACAAATTAGTTTTATAAATTGTGCTCAAATTGTCAGGATATGGCAGCATCTCATTCCAGGCCCCCTGGGCTTCTTATTGTCAGATTAATTCCAGATCCTGTTTCCTGATTAAGTGGGAAGTCCTGAGGTGATAGTACCTTTGATGGGATTGCCTACTGGGAGTTGGCAGGCCGAGTTACAGGTGTAGAGAAAACAAGGTATTGCAACACGAAGCTTTTTATCAAATCCCCCAACACCATAACTACATCTTATCTTGTTCAATTATTTATTCCACAAACATGTGTCTTGTACCTGCCATGTACAAAAGACTGTGCTGGGCCTCAGCATTCTGCCTGTTTGACCTGAAATGAGCATTAGCCTGATCTCAGCAGATAAGTCTTACTGGTTTCCTATAGGGGCGCCTATATTTTTTCTGTGTACACTATGAGGCTGATTTGGTCAAAAAAAAAAAAATACTAGACCAGGAATGGGGGATATATGCTCTGGGTTCATCTGTACCACTCACTGTTTATCATCTTGGGTAAATCATCACTCTCCTCTGGTTTTGTTTTCTTCCATGATGCTTAAGGGATTTGAGCCAGGTATTCATTAAGTTTTCTTTTTTCTTCCAGTTTGATTAACCTTTGGTTACACTACTCTTGATGGTTGCTGGGGGAACTGAAGATAAAGATCATAAGCAAAGAGGTTCTTGTTGAGGTTTTCATTTTCTGAATATGCTTTGAAGGTTTAATTCTGGAGAATGTAGAGCTCTGGCATGAGAAGCACAGGAAAGCCTGAATTAAAGCCACAGGAACTGGGAGCTTTGTAAAGCAATGGAAGGGAATCCTTGTGGTCATTCATTGTTTTTCCACCCTTAGAATTGTTGCTGCCTCCAACAGGTCATGTCTTAATGAATGCAGTGGATGCTCAACTAATCCAATGCTAATCAAATGTCCTGTGGAGAAATGAATGTGTGGTAAATAGCCACCCAGACTAAAGACTAATATTCACAGCCAACACAGAGTTGTCTTCAGAGCCAGGAAACCACAATGTAGAGTGAGGTGGAAGCTAAACTGAAGAAACCCTTGGCCGGTCCAGGAGAGTTGGAGCTGGCTGCGAAGAGGGGAGAACGAATGGAAACAGGCACGCCTAGCTCCTGGCAAAACTGCATGATTTTAGACTCATTTTCTCACTTCCCTCTGTCTTCTCCTATATGCTGCTAGAATTTAGGTGAAGGAAGAGATTTGCCAATTTAAATGTTGAAAAAGCCCACTCTCTGAGAAGCAGGTAGATTTATCTCGGCTGCCTTCTAAAAGCTCTTTCTCCACATCAGTGGTTCCCAGGCAGAGGCAATGTTGCTTCCCAGGGAACATATGGCATTGTCTGGAGACGTTTCATCTTTGGTTATCACAATGGGGTTAGGGTGAGGTACGTGTTCCTCTTAACCCTGGAGCAGAGGCTAGGATTCTACTAAACAGCCCTCACTGCTCAGTACAAATGTTTTATAACAAAGAATCATCTAGCCCCAAATGTCAGTTAGTGCTGAGGTTGAGAAACCCTGCTCCAGGTTCTTCATGCATTAAGTAATTCAGGGCACCTACTGTATTCCAGGTACCGTGCTAGGTTCTAGGCATTCAGTGATAAATAAAACATACACAGTGCCCGATGTCATGGAATTTGCAATTGGGAAGACAGAAAATAAATCAGTAGCAACAGCTTTTTACTTATTGTGGGATGTAATCAGTTCCTTTCTTTCCCCTGTCAGCCCCGATTCCCCATGCCAACTCATACAACAGAACTTCATGAGACATATACTCCAAGCCAGGCATTTTGTGGAGGAGGTGATGATGCTTAAGCCAGATGTGATCCCTGCCCTAAAAAAGGTCAGCCTACTGGGAAAGGCAGAGATAGCAGTAAACAATTGCAATGCTGTATAATACCTTTATTGCCAGTGTGGACAAAGTGCTATAATAACATGCATTATAAGTGTGGAAGCCCTGTTGGAGGTGATGATGCCAGTAAAAAACTATTTGGCAGACTTCCTGTTATGGCTGAGCAGTAACAAGCCCTACTAGTATCCATGAGGATGTGGGTTCAATCCCTGGCTCTGCTCAGTGGGTTAAGGATCTGGCATTGCCATGGCTGCGGTGTAGGCCAGAAGCTGCAGCTCTGATTCAGCCCCTAGACTGGGTACTTCCATATGCCATGGGTGAGGCCCTACAAATGCAAAAACAAACAAACAAAAAAAAACACAGCCTCTTTGGAGAACATATTCTTCAGCTGGGTCATGAAGAAACATGTTGGGTCTACTAGACTGAAACTGAGAAAGGCAATTCTATTAGACCACCATGAAAAAAAGTCATGTGCTTTGGTGACATGGCCATGGCATGGTGTGTCTAGCTTTTGCGCTGCCTGAATGAGAGTGGCAGGAATGAGGCTGGAGAGACAGCCAAGAGCCATAACAAGGAAGGTCTTGGAGGTTATGTCAAGGTCTTTGAGATACCTTTTAATCAGGATAGTGTTATGATCAGGCTGCTGCTACTAGTGGGTAGGATGTAATCAAGCCCATCTGCAGCTAAACTGCCATGATTAAATTTATTTACTGTGGTCTCTCCTGCACCCGCTCCCAACCAAGGTGGTTTTTAATCACTGATGTTTCATTGTTTACTGTTAACAGCTTCTAAGTCTACCAAGCAATTGGGGGCCTGACATGAGCCTGAGATCCTTAGAGTGATCAATCTGCATTTATCATTGACTTGGTTCTCCTAGAATCATGGAGTATTGAGTTTGGAATTTATCTTAGAGGGTAAGAGAAAGATACTAACATTTGGTGACTGTTTGCTGTGTGCCAGTAACTGTGCCTCCCTTATTTCCCATATATCGCCAGCATTTAATGCTTAGCAGAAACTCAATGTGAAGTGGCATTGTCGTCGTCATCATCATCATCAACGTGGTTCTTATATTTCTTACAAACCTGGAGATAGATGTCACTATTATTTCTATTCTGTGTATAGGCAAACTGAGAGTCAGAGCCCCAAGTACTTCTGATACTAAGGACTTCTGTTAGGTAGCAAGACAAATGTTTACTGTAATATCAAAGGAACAAAAAAAATAAATAAATGAGGAGGCATATGTCTTGCAGAATATTTCCAGGGGTATTTTTGGATCCAAGCTCTATTTTCTTTGTTTTCAAGGGGAAATTTCTAATTTAAGAATTTGATGTTACTTGGTTCTAAGAAATATATTTTATGTTGTCAGCTAATATACAAGTATCTAACTGAAGCCAAACTTTTACCAAATAAAGCATAATTTGGCCCTTTATGACACATTCTTAGATTTTTCACAGAGTGTACACTATTCTTCTCCGCCACATTCCATTAAAACATGCTAGTTCTGGGAGTTCCCATTGTGGCTCAGCTGTACAAAACCCAGCTCCCATCCATTAGAACACAGGTTCGATCCCTGGCCTCGCTCAGTGGGTTAAGGATCTGGCCTTGGTGTGAGCTGTGGTGTAGGTCGCAGACGCAGCTCCGATCCCATGTGGCTGTGGTGTAGGCTGGCAGCTGTAGCTCTGATTCGACCCCTAGCCTGGAAACCTCCATATGCCTTGGGCGTGGCCCTAAAAAGACTAAACAAAAAACAAAGCAAAAAACATGCTAGTTCTGATCCATAATTAAAAAATATATACATTTTAAACACTCTTGCACCAGTTCTACATAACGCTTGCAATCCAAAGGGGCCTCATCTCAACAGGCATTAGCAATTCTGGGTACAGGAACCACATTGCCTACAAAATCCAGCTGGAATCCTGAGCTGTCTTTTAGGCAGTAGCTGCTCCACAAAGAACTTCTTACCAACTCAGGCAAGAAGCTTGGCTTCAGGGCTTTTGATCCCTCTATACACTGCCCCATGCCAGATTAGTGTGGCCACATAGTGGTTTTTGAGCATCTGTTTATTAGGAGTGGAATGAATAGCTGGGTCATCACAATCAGCCAAGGCTTTCACAGGTTTCCAGGTCTTGCCCTCGATAATATGCTATATTGTAAATAGGTCTCGGATGTGCAGAGGAAAACTTTATTAGGACTCCAGATGTTTGTATTTTATTTATTTGCTTTTTAGGGCCACAGGTGTGGCGTATGGAAATTCTCAGGCTGAAATCGGAGCTGCAGCTGCCGGCCTACTTGACAGCCACAGTAACGCCAGATCCGAGCCATGTCCACGACCTACACCACAGCTCATGGCAACACCAGATCCTTCAGCCACTGAGTGAGGCCAGGGATCAAACCTGCATCCTCATGGGTACTAGTCGGGTTCCTTACTGCTGAGCCACAACGGGAACTCCCTGTTTGCATTTTAGTGATGATCTGAAAGCTCTGGACAGTGTGACTGTCTTTTGATCGCTGGGGGTACTTCCTGTAACCAAAGCCACAGTGAAGAGGCTCCATTACTTTAGTGTTTCTGATTAAAAGGCAAAATACGGCCCAGGAAACAGGCTGCTTTTCCATCTCGTGATAGAAATATCTTGACGCATAGCTTCTCTTTTGCTCCCCACTCCCTACTTCAATCCTCCCATTCATCTGAAAAATACTTTGCAACAGAGTCGGGGGGATGTGTTCTCTTTCTGAACCGTTTTTTTCCTCATCCAGAGTCAGACTTGCCTCTCCATCCATGCTCTCATCCCTTAGGGTCCCTCTTCCATTTTGCTGAATAGCCAACATGTCCCCTTATTCAAACAATAAAGGCATGATGCCATTCTTTAGGATATGGGATTGGCTGAGCAATTTATCTATCACAAAGAGTTTCACTGCCTGTAGGCATTTGTACTTTAAGCTTTTCATTGCACCATGAGCTTGACTTTTATAAGGGATTTTCAGGCCTCATCAGGCAAATATGGAGATTTTGGGAGGTATCAAGAACACTCCTAAAATCTCAATAGGCCTATGGTCCTGTGAAACCGAAGGCAAATCTTAGCCCTTTTGAGTTTAAAGGAGAGACGGGAAGGATGACCTGTGATTGATCTTGTTCTATCTACCAACCTACCCCTCCACTCTACCCCATCCTCTGGCACATTGCTTTTCTAAAAAATATGAGCCCATATTGGCTCTGTTAAGGTTGACGGGGGCCTGGTCTTGACAGGGTCCAGGAGTTGGGAGGGGAAGAATCCATTTTCACTGACTTTCTCCAAGATCAGAAGCCCACCGTGTCCCAACATAGTCTGCCAGAGCCCTACATTTAACCCACTTTTCATCCACATTTGTACATATCTTTTGGCACCAGTTTTATTTCCCTTTATTGCTCTCTTTCTTTCCGACAGGGATGCATGTTATGCTTCTTTTTGCCATGCCTGCTGTTGGTTGCTATTGTTGACAAGGTAGCCCTTTCCTCTTTAGTTACCTCTCTCTTATTACATGTGTGTTTCCAGAAAGGTTGATGGTCAATTGCTGGCCTCAGTAGGCTGCCCATTAAATGTTAGATGGTGGCATAGTCAGTCAACATTTTTGTTTTGCTTTTTAAATTTATTTTTTATTAGGGTATAGTTGATTACAGTGTTAATTTCTGCTGTACAGCATGGTGACCCAGTCACCATGTACACTATGTACTTTTTCTCGTATTGTCTTCCATCATGGTCTGTCCCAAGAGACCGGATAGAGTTCCCTGTGCTGTAAAGTAGGACCTCCTTACTTATCCATTCTAAATGGAATAGTTTGCATCTACCAACCCCAGACTCCCCATCCATCCCACTTCTTCCCCTCTCCCCCTTGGCAACTACAAATCTGTTCTCTATGCCCATGACTGTTTCCATTTTTTTTTAACTCAATGAATCTTATTATATTTATAGTTGTACAACGATCATCACAACCCAATTTTATGGCATTTCCAACCCAAACCCCCAGCACATCCCCCACCCCCTAACCTGTCTCCTTTGGTAACCATGTTTTTCAAAGTCTGTGAGTCAGAGATTCCACGTGTAAGTGGTAGCATACGTTTTGGTGTTTCACTGTCTAGCTTCACTTAGCATGATTACTTCTAGGTCCATCCATGTTGCTGCAAATGCCCTTATTTCTTTCCTTTTAATGGCTGAGTAACAGTCCACTGTGTATATGGACCACATCTTCTTTATCCACTCCTCTGTTGATGGAAATTTAGGTTGTCTCCATGACTTCACTGTTGTATAGAGTGCTGCAATGAACATTGGAGTACATGTGTCTTTTCGAGTCATGGTTTTCTCTGGATATATTCCCAGGAGTGGGATTGCTGGATCAAATGATAATTCTATTTTTAGTTTTCTGAAGAATCTCCGTACTGTTTTCCACAGCAGTTGCACCAATTTACATTCCCGCCAACAGTGTAACAGGGTTCCCTTTTTCCACACCCTCTCCTGCTTGTGTTGTCTGTAGACTTTTTGATGACGGACATTCTGGTTGGTGTAAGGTGGTACCTCATGGTGGTTTTGATTTGCATTTCTCTAATCATTAGTGATGTTGAAGATCTTTTCATGTGTTTTTTGGCCATCTGTATGTCTTCTTTGGAGAATTGTCTGTTTAGATCTTCTGCCCATTTTTTGATGGGGTTGTTCGGTTTTTTTGGTATTGAGCTGTAGGAGGTGTTTATAGATTTTGGAGATTAATCCCTTGTCAGTCGCTTCGTTTGCAAATATTTTTCCCATTCTGTGGGTTGTCTTTTCATTATGTGTATGGTTCCCTTTGCTTTGCAGAAACTTTTAAGTTTAATTAGGTCCCATTTGTTTATTTTTGTTTTTATTGTCATTACTCTAGGAGGTGGATCTGAGAAGATATTGCTGTGGTTTATGCTGGAGAGTGTTCAGCCTATGTTTTCCTCTAAGAGTTTTATAGTATCCAGCCTTATATTTAAGTCTTTAATACATTTTGGGTTTATCTTTGTATATGGTGTTAGCAAGTGTTCTAATTTCATTCTTTTACATGTAGCTGTCTAGTTTTCCTAGCAGCACTTCTTGAAATGACCGTCTTTTCTCCACTGTATATTCTTTCCTCCTTTGTCATAGATTTGTTGACTCTGGGTGTGTGGGTTTCTAGTCAACTTTCATTAACTCTATTTTCAAGGTGCAGAGGTTTTGTATAACAGCCTAAGGTATTCCATTTTTTAAATATCCTTTCTGCATAATTTGCTCTGTGCCAGGTACCGTGCTCCTGGGCTTTACATGCATCATCTCTCTTAATCCTCACAGCACCCCTACGAGATAGGCTTGGTTACTAACATTTTAAGTTTCAGGGAACTCAAGATTTAGGGGCCATTCTCAAGGTCACACAGAAAGTTTGATTCCTGAATCTAGTATGATGGGACATAAATAGGAGCAGATATAAGGACTGATTACACTCAGTAATGGAAATGATTTCTTTTTCATTTTTTTAAAGTTTTTTTTGGTGTACAGTTAATTTGTAATGTGATGATTTCTGCTGTATGTCAAAGCAATTCAGTTATACATACACACACACCCATACTTTTTCAGATTCTTTTCCCATATAGATTATCACAGAATATTGGATAGAGTTTCTTGTGGCAATAGTGATTTGAAACAGATATATCTCTGGCCCAGAGATACTTATACTTTTATGTGGAGGCCCTCAGAGAACACATAGTTATTTGTGCTCTTGATGGCATTTTGAGTAGTTTTGCTTATGAACTGTTGTCTATGGAGATATTCAAGGTCCTCACCTTTTTATTTTTTTACAGAAAGCACACTGGAAATCTTAATTATTGGTAACAGGATGGGTGGTGGTGTTCTGCAGTGAGGCTAGGACTTTGAGCAGTGATTTGCCTAAAAGCCGGGGATGGGTTGCAGTAATATCTGTAATACTGTAATATCTGTATATTCTTACCTGCTCCCTTGGGTTGAGTGTTTTCCAAGCCCTTCTTGGCAGATGGCTTCAACTTAATGACTCAGGCCTGCTCAGTTTCTGAGTTTCTGATCCAATCCTGACCAATATTGCAAAACAAAACAAAACCAAAACAAAACCCCAAAAATCCGGTCATGTATTTGGTATGCCCCATATATATGTCCAATGACCTCAGCTGCCTCTTCCCCTCACCCAGTGTGCTTACTGCAGACTCATGATTCCTGAGGAATTCCCTAACTGTTCTGCTAGGACTTGGCATCCCCTACATTCCACATCACTTGTGACCCCTTACCTCCTACCTGGCCCAGGTGTTAACTCCTTTCCCTTGGGAGCTGAAACCTGTCGCTTAACCACATTTTCTTTTGGAATCTTTTCTTCAAACTGCCTAGAGCTGTGATTCCCGGTTCTGTGTACTTGGCTTTGCGTTTTTCCATGGTCTGGAGATTTTGGATGTTGTGCCCCATCCTATAGATTGTGCCTTCCATCCTTTCCAAGATAATAACTCCAGCCCGAATCAAAAAAAGTTTGAAAATTTATTGGACTGGTGAGTACCCTCCTTTTTCACTACCACAGTTTATAGGCTAAGCCACATAGCCAGGTCATTTCCTTTGTTCGCAAGCTTACCCTGTTTCAGCCTTCCCTGCTTTCTCATCAAAATCCTGGCACGCCTGGTGGCCATGTTTCCTGAAATGGACACTATTGGTTGAACTTGAACACACACTTCCTTTGTACTGTGCTGTAAACAACTTACCTGAAGGACAAGAAGTCTCCCTGAATCAACAATGTGAGGCTATGAAACAAAGCAATTTATCTCCTAAAGCTCAGCTGCCTACTTGCTGTTTGCAAAAGCAGAAAAGAGTAGGGAAATAACACAGCTTTCTCTTCTTCCCCTGACTTTCAAGAAGCACATTAATATGGTTAGTACTTTCCAGTTTATGCCATCAACATTGTAAATTTAGTAGCTTAAGTCTCACAGTGATTTTGGTATAAGCCTTTAATCTTGGTAATGATTCCTTGATCAGCTGTGTCCCTTCCAATTCAGAGGTCATTAGAGGTCCCTGTTGAGAACTCCCCAGCTGTTCCAGTTCAGTTCATGTATATTTATGTACATGGCTTTTGAACCACAGTTGGATATGCAGGAACGCAGCTTCTTTTAGAGGGTGGTGTTCCAGGTTATTTCCTGAAAGTGCACCACTGCTGGGAGAAAACCAAACCCCAGGCACAGTGGGTCTGTGGTTCTTGAGAGGCGACTGGCATCCTGCTTTAACTACCCGAGGGTTAATGGCAGACTTTCCAGAGCCTCTTTGTTGCTTTCAAAGAGGCCAACTGGAAACAAAAATCCATTTTCCAGGTAGGATATCATTTTGTTGGCAAAGATAGGACGTTTAGACAAGGAAATCAAAATGATCTAACGAAAAGCTAAAAATTGCAGCTGTTCATTTGGTCTCATTTTGAGACCAGAACAAAATGCATTTCCTTGAAATATTAGGATAAAAAGGGTTTGCATGTAGAGACATAAGTAAAAAGACTTTAGAGTGATTACTTTTATGTCTTAGCTGATCAGCGTGGGAAAACACCCATTTTGGAAGAACTTGTGAAAATCTTGTGGCATCAAATGTCACCTAAGTGAATTTTAGGGATTGATATGTTTCTCTTAGGAACATAAAAGTACGTAGGCATAAACATCTAGAGGGGATGAGGACACTGGGAATTATCTGGGTCAATCTCCTAAATTTACAGATGAAGGAAATAGAGAATCTGAGTAGGAAATTGTGTGCAGACATTCACACAGCAAGGTAGCGGCACAGTGATGATGAAATTCCAGGCATTGATTAGAGTCTTGGGACACCCTCCCCTATTTTAAAACTACAGATAGATTGGTGGCATATATCATATTGTTACCCAGAGTCAGGGAGGTGGCAGAGTATTTGAAAGAGCAGACTTTTGAAGTCAGGTAGGCATTGGAGCAGCAGAGTTAGAAATTAGCAGCTCTCCTTGACTGCTAAATAGCTATGTGAACTTCAATCAGTTACTTAATATCTCCAAGCCTGAGTTTCTGCACTCATAAAATCGGGATAAGTATAACTACTTCAGAAAGATATTTAAGATTAAATGTGACAACACATGTAAATTTCCAAGTGTGATGCATAGGTAGCGACCACCAAATGACAACTGTTGACATTGTTGCTTTTAAAGGAGTCCTTGGAAATAGCACATTCCCTTGCCCTAGAAATTTTTTTTTTATTCTCTTCTGTTTCTTTCTTTTTTGAAGTATGATTGATTTACAATGTTGTGCTAGTTTCAGGTATACAGCAAAGTGATTCAGATATATTCTTTTTCAGATTCTTTCCATGATAGGTTATTAAAGGATATTGAAGGTAGTTCCCTGTGCTATACAGTAGGTCCTCGTTGTTTATTTTATATACAGTAGTGTGTATATGTTAATCCCCAAACTCCTAATTTATCCCCCTCCCCCTTTCCTCTTCGGTAACCATAAGTTTGTTTTCTGCGTCTGTGAGTCTTTCTGGTGGGGGTCAGAAGCAGGCAAAAATCTTCCAGCCTCTATCAGTTGAGGCTAGAGCCCAAATGATGATAAAGTATCTCTGTGATTATATTGTGTCACTGGGAAGAAGTGTAATTGGATTTACAAAAATTCAATTTAGGGAACTCTTCTGGAACCTACTTGCATAAAGCAAGGCACATCTGCACAGCAGTAACAACACACGGAAGCAGTTCTGTTGAAAAAGTGTCTTCTAGTAAAGTGGAAAGAATGTACACAGTCTTAGCCTCCAGCTGGGAAGCAAATTTCAGAATATTTCCTGAACAAAGGCCAGTAAGCATGAGGTGTGTCATGTTTGATCATTAGGTAGTTCAGCTGGAAAAAAATAACATACACCAAGACAGCAAGGGCCGTCAGATCCTCCGTGCGGTGCTTGCAGAATCGGGGTCCTTTTATTTGCTTTTCGGATTCTCAAACTTCCCTCTGTTATCCACAGAATGACCTGAGGGATACCCTGCTGGATTTTATCTCATCTTTTTGCATTAGCTCCACCATCCTGCCACTAGCTTTTCTTACCTTAGTGATCAATAGTGAGATCTCTTTCTATGAAAAATAACAAAGCCCTCAGCCTTGCCATTCTTCTAGTGGCTGTGGCTGGCTCAGCCCCAGGCCAGGAAGTCGGGTTGTGGCTATTTATTTGATTACATCTCTGAGAGGGGAAGGGGGAGAAAAGCTTCTTTTGTTGGTGTTAGATTAGGAACAAGTTCCCTCGACTAATTTGGAGCCTGAATACAAACCTGAATAATTGATAGAGAAATGGAAAATGGAGATAGTTATGGAGGAAAAAAAATCAGATTGATGGATCCTCTGAATACAACTTAGCAGTTCATTAAGGTTTGACTTAGGAAGTATGCCATAATTATTTTTCTTTGGAAGTAAAAGTAAAACCTGATGCTTTCAGTTCTCTCAAGATCGCTAATCTAGCCTTTGGAGAACACTGGTACAGAGACTGCTCTTTGCTGTTTGGAGCGAGCACCAGGGTGCCAGGCACTGTGCTCCTTTGAGCTGCTTGTGCTTCTCAAGTCTGCTCCCCAGCCACCTTCCAGGAAACCACCCAAGGAGACATTGCAGAGGAAAACAAAACAAAGCAAAACACATGCCCTATCCAAGTGCCAAGGAAATTCAGGCGAGACTGATCTCTGAAGGTGTCCTGGAACTGGTTTATAGGCAGCTGAGTTTTCAGTGAAGGAAGCAAAGAGTCCTATCATCCCTCTGCCTCCAGCCCCCCGTGTGTACATGAGGGGAAGGCAAGGAGAGTGGGGTTTGGACTAGTACTAACTTGATCGGTAGCCTATTCTAGTAACCGCCTTGGACTGAGTGATCCTTATGTGCTAGGTGGTATGCTAAGCACTCTGCATACTTAGTCTCCTTTAATTGTTAAAAACATCCTAAAGCAGGAGCTAATATAGCCATTTCTGTTTGTAAAATGAGGAAACTGTAACCCAGAGAAGCAGTTCACCTAAGATCACATAGCTAGTAGATGGAAAAGTTGAGATTGAGCACGGTCCTCCCGACCTTCAAGATAGACCCAGTTCCGGGCTTCATCAAGTTCTCAGTCGGGTGCACGTCAGTGGTAAAACTGTTCGATCCTCTTCATTTCTGGCTTGGTGGTCCTCACTGAGTACTGCCTGACACTGTGATGGGCATGAGCCCTCTTGAGCGCTGTCCTCGTCTGGATTTGCTTTCCTCCAGAAGAGCTGACATCTGTGAACTCATTCATGGCCATTTTCAGACAGTCTGGGTTGCTCGATGAAAAATTCTGACCTCACAGACAGCAGAATCCCATTAGAAAGAACTGGGAGCGCAACTACTTCAATTAGGAGGTGAGGGTTTGATGTGGGTGGTGATCTGTGTTGGACTGCCCTGTGCAGTTGGGACAAAGTTTAAGCTTGAGGACATTGGAAGGTATATAAATAAGCTTAGGGTCACTGCGCTAACAAAAAAATCCGTCAGCTCACTGGCATAACACATTCAAAGTATGTGGCTTTCACATGTCAGTGTCCAGTGTGGGACTGTGGTAGAGCTCGGCTCTGCTTAGGCACGTTCACTTTAGGGACTCTGTCATCTTGTAGGGCTTAAGTATCTTCTGGCATCTTTCTGTCATCTAAAGGGAGGGGATCCAGAAGGCACATCCACTTTTAAGCTCTTGAGCCCAGAGGTGACCAAAATCACTTTTGATCATTGCTGAAAATTAGTTACACCATCCCATGTAGAGGCAGGGGGCTTGGAAAGTCTAGTGTAGTGGTGGGCTCAGGAAGCAGAGAAGAGCAGCGGTTTTACTGGGCATGTACAATCTTCTCTGCCTAAGGAGAAAACAGAAGGCAGGGAGTGGGCAGAATGAAGAAGGCAACAAAGGGCTGCCTGTAGTAACCTTTACATGATTCCTTTCTGTTTTCAGATCCAGGTCTGGGAGTGCATGTGGAATTGTAGGGCCTCGATGTTATTCAGTTCCATGTGGCACCATTCACGTTATAGTCTATATGAATGGTGTGCCTTTCTTTTTAAAAAAATGGCTTGGGGTTGCATGGTTTCCTTTGGAAATACAGATTCTCAAAGCATAACCCTTGGACTTCTTCAAGGATTAAACCAGAAAGCAGAGTGCAGAGGCAGAGAGCGCTAGTGTTCCAGTGACAGGATTTGATTTAAGACCAGTTAGACAGATGGTGTTGTTTTAGAAGCAAACCAGGAAACAACAGATTTGCAGACAAATTTTAATGGCCTTCATTCTTCTAATGCCCCACATGAGCAACGCAAACCACTGTGAAACATAATGCTTCCTGAAGGCAGCTGTCCCTCAAATGTTTTCCTTCCCACCTATTCAGAAGGAGATGCCTGCAGCAATAATTCCACCCCTAGTAATATTGAAATTCTGGCCGCAGAGCAACTGGAAGTGATCATGTTTATAATAGAAGGCTACGAACAGAGCTTAGGAAAATTGTTAATCGGTTTGGTTTACTTGCTGGGGGTGATGAAAATACTTCCTGGCCTAGATCCTCACTCTGAAATGCAAAAATGGGCAAGTTCAAACACAAATGCCAATTATAGAAACACTTTCCCCCTTAGATTGGCTATTAATCCCATAGGAATATACATATTTTTGTCTTTCATCGTTTTAGGGACACACTGTCAGCATATGGAGTTTTCCAGGCGAGAGGTCTAATCAGAGCTGTAGCCGTTGGCCTACACCACAGCTACAGCATCACCAGATCCAAGCCGCGTCTACGACCTACAGCACAACTCATGGCAATGCCAGATCCTTAACCCACTGAGAAAGGCCAGGGATCGAACCCACAGCCTCATGGTTCCTAGTCGGATTCATTTCTAGTGCGCCATGATGGGAACTCCCCACTGGAATATTTTAGTTAAATAAGTCTTCATCTCAGGATAACAGGAGAATACAGAAACACAACTCACAAATCATTTTGTTTTTCTTTTTCTTCCCAATTGACCTGCACTCTGGGTGATCAGGTGAAGCCTGTCACATCTAATGCCTGGCACAGTTGTGTCTCTGCCTTACCACTTGCTTATCATGAAGCTGATACACCAGTTTCACGTTGGCCCATGGTGATTGTCAGTGAATTCCTATCAATGAGCAAATATCACTGGCTGTTGTACCGAGGAAGGCTATTTTCTTGGATATTTAGGTTTGTGACTTCAATGAACAGCTCATTTCCCCCGGCCTCCCATTCACTTAGCAGCTCCCTGGGGAAGAGGGCATGTGTTGAGACAGCTGGTGGTGTGGGCAGGCAAAGGCCGTGAGGTGCTCTGTGGGTGCTTGTGGACGTACCCTAAAGAGAGACTTGTCACAGCTCTGCCTGGCTTTCATCATTTTGTTTTCCATCATATGCTTCCCAAGTATGCTCACTGCCTCTAGCCTCTCCTTTTCAATCCGTTGTATACAATATGGCCCGATTACATTTTTTTCTTTTTCGGCTGCTTCTGAGGCATATGGAAATTACTGGGGCAGGGATTGAAGCCAAGCCGAAGCTGCGACCTCTGCCACAGCTGTAGCAATGCAGGATCCTTAACCTGCTGTGCCACAGTGGGTACTCCCCCAATTACCTTTCTTGAAGCACAGTTCTACTCTCTGCTCACAATTCTTGAATGATCCAAATTTCCCAAATAGTAAAGCCAGATCCCTTAGTTACACACTGAAAACTCTCCCTGTTCGAGCCTCTAATAGCTTTTTCAGTTTTAGCTTCCTACAATTCCTAATGACAAATTGGAGGCTTATTATAATATACCTGGACATTTCTTAGCTACAGGCCTTGGCTCTTATTGCTCACTCTAGAGTCATCTTCTTTCTTTCCCCTCTCCCTAATCATGATGTCTTAGCTAAAATTTTACTTGATCTTTAAACCTTCCCTGACTCCAAGTAAAAGTAATTATTTCTGTGTGTGTCCATAGCACATTGCTGGTACCCCGTGTTAGCCATTTGTGTTATTCTGCCTCGAGTGTTAGTTTGTTATTTAAAAGTCTGTCACCACTGAGCTGTGAGAGATGCTCAAAGTCTAGGGCTGTGTCATTTTCGTCCCTGGATCTTCCATAGCACATGGCACAGTGACTGGCAGAGAGGAGATATATGATAAATGATAGGTGACTTGAATGGATAGGGTCCTCAGTTTTCCCCTGATGATAGCTTCTCATGGATACCAGCCACATTTTGGCCAGTGGAGTCAAAGGTGGAGCGTCAGGCTACTCCCTTTCTGTATTAAATTGATCAGGCCTGAAAACCCAAGGTGCTGAATTTTTATCCTCTGTCCATGAAGCTATCAGGAACCATTTATTATGAAGTTATTACAAGAAGAGCTTACAGTATTGAAAAGGGAAGTTTGGTAAAAACTTAAAGTGTATGTCTAGCTCTACTAGGGGGAGAGGCCCAGGACAGGCAACGAGAGCCTGCAGAAAGAGCCAATGTGGTTGTTATAAATTCACTTTGTTACCTGCCAAATTTCATTTTGATTCTTTCTTCATTACTGCCTGCCTCAGGATCAAACATGTATTCCATCCTTTCTGCCTTCACAATATTTCAGATACAAGGGGTACTGTTACTTACAGGTAGTTGACGAAACAAACTACACCATAGAATGCACCATAGAATGTAGATACCATAATATATAGCCAAAGAGTTAAGAATAAATGCCTCTGGAGCCAGAATTTCAGGTTTCTTACTAGCTGGTTGATACTGGAAAAGTTATTTTCTCTTTCTTGGATTCACATTGCTCATATGTAAAAGGTGATAATGGCAGTTAATTGAAATGTTTGTTTTAAGTATTAAATGAGTTACGTAGAGAAAACGATTTTTAAGTGGTTAAAATGTTAGTTGTTATTATAATATAAGAGCACAATCTAAGATAATGTAGCCCAGAGTAATGAACAAAGGTGAAAACTCACAAGGTGTATGTTTTTGGCCTGACTGCCACTTACCTTGGCTAACATATATGACCTATCCTAATTTTGATTTCCTAACTATGACATGAAATGTAGAACTAAATAATATCTAAAGTTCTTTCCAGCTCTGAAACATTAGTGTTCAATATTGACCACAAAATTCTTCCCCCAGAATGGGTTATTAAAAAAGAGAAAAAAATAGAAGGTCATTCACATCTGCCAGAGAGATTTTCCCTCTTCTCCTCTCATTGGCTTCTGATAATCAGAAAAAAATCGAATGTGTACCAGTTCACTTTAATGCCTCCTATCTTGATTTTCCATCTGTCTTCCCATCACCGTTTCACCAGTGTTCAAGAAAAAGCTCTCAAAAATAAGGATCCTTAAAGGCTACTAGTTGATAAACAGCAGAGGTGATGGTCTGGTGTAGAGTTCAGCTCAGTACAGCTTTACTTGGAGATCACTTACAGCTAATTAAAAATGTAGCCTATTCAAGGAGGTAGCAATCTTCTTTGTGGAGAAAAAGCTTTTAACTAACCGGTTAATTGACATGAAGTTTTAAAATAGCTTTCTTTTGGAGACCTATAAAACAAGGTTGACATGAGCTTGAATACAGTTACCGTTTAACAAAAATTTAATAACCTCCTGTTATCTGCCCTGATGAGAGAGACACGCACATCTCAGTGACTCCTGGATCCTATTTTCAGTTGAGTTAGTCCTCTGACAACTCTCTCTCCTATCACTTCATGCCCCACAGCAAAAAATAAGGTCAAAAGAGGTATATAACTCCTTAGCGTTTACCGCCCCTTGGCTGTTTAAACTAGGCTGATCCACTTGTGAACCATCTCCTAGGAGCTCAGAAAGGCTGATCCACAGTCAGTACAGACTGGCATAGGTCCAACTTCCCTGTGCAAGGTTGTAAGACTCAGAGTAACGAGGCTTGAAAATAAGGAAGTGACCTTTGGCTAAGAACATATTTCACCTTAACGTTAGTATGGTGGGAAGCTATTAGGATGCTGTTTTTGTAGGTAAAAAATGGTCGAACGCTGCAGTTTCATATTGGTTAACCTAATAACAGTTGAACTGCACTGAGATACATGCCATTGGCTAATTGTCAGGGAAATGTACATTCATGCCCTTGACCATGGATAGAGACTTAAAGGCAACATTTAATGAAATCTTTTGTAGTGCTTGTGCACGTTTATCCATTAATATAACCTGCTTCCTGTTCACCATTTTGTTCCTTAAATTTTTTTTCTTCTATTTTATCTTTCATTTCATGACTCCACTGTGTCACTCTCTTTTTGTTTTGTTTAGTTTTGTCTTTTTAGGGCTTCCCCTGCAGCATATGGAGGCTCCCAGGCTAGGCGTTGAATCAAAGCTGCAGCAGCCGGCCTACACCACAGCCACAGCAACACAATCAAGCCATGTTTGCAAGCTACACCACAGCTCACGGCAACACCGGATCCTTAACCTACTGAGCAAGGCCAGGGATCAAACCCACGTCCTCATGGATCCTAGTTGGGTTAGTTAACCGCTGGGCCACGAAGGGAACTCCGTGTCACTCTCTGTTTTTGTGCTTTTGCTGTTACTCTTCCTTTCTCTAGGTAAGAAGTTAGAAGTGGAGATTGGACTTCTGCTTTCACTAACCACTCTGTATCTGACCCTGGGCAAGGACAAACTCTTGACACTATAGGTTATCCATCTGTCATCTTGGATAATCATACTTACTTCCTCTGGTTGTTGTAATGATTAAATGAGATAATATGTATAAAACATTTATTTCTGTGCTTAGTGTATAGTAAACTATCAATTTTAGTATTATTGTCTCCTTTTCTTTTTCTGTCCATTTTTCTTCCTGAAATTTTCTCATTATTTTCCCCTGCCTCTCATTCTTGTAAGTATTGGACTCCACACCTTAGCACTGCTAGTTTGTCTCAGCCACTGGACAGCTCCAGGCAGGTCCTTGGCAACTTGAACTCTGTGATGCATACTTTTATTCTCTTTCCTCTAGCCCTGCCTCCATCTGGAAGTCAGAGTGATTTTTCCAAAATGCAAATTTCATTGTGTAATTCTCTGTCATAAACCTGCCTACAGTATATAATCTTATATTCTTATCATGGAATATAAGGCCATCCACAATATGGCCTCTATTGTCATAAAACTTCATCTCTGTCACTGCAGTAATATGTAGAAACAGGTCACATAGATGTGCTTGTTCCCCAGACACACCACACTCTGACTTTTTTGGACCACGGTGCGTCCTCTCTTAGGCTTCACTCTCTTTAGAAGCCCTCGAGATCCAGCCACAAATCCTTCTCCAACTCTCTGATTCAGATTTCATGCTTTTTTGCCTATTTTGCTCCCATAGATTTTTGTGCAAATTACTATTGCAATGCCCATCACACTCTTATTATGGATCTACCCAAATAGACTGTGAGCCCCTAGGAGCAAAGCTCTGTTTTGCTCCTCTTTATTAATTTTGAGCCCTATAACTGATCCTGTCATTCAATGAATAAACATATTCTATTTCTGAAAATAGTCTTCCACCAGTCTGGATAAGATTTATGTTTAGAATCTATGTCCACATAGCTTATATTATTTGTCAACTTTGATATATTTGCCCAATTGCAGACAACTCCAGAAAAAAGTTGCAGATTGTCCCTTACTGAACATCTTTGAAAATGGGCAAGTAATCCTAATTTCTTCAGGATGGTTCTGTATGAAGAGTGAGGGATTGACCAGGATGATTCTTTAAGTCCCCTTTTAGCCTTAGGGTTCTATTTAATAAGCCATAGAGTTAGTAAGCCTTGTTAAGTGCTTGAAAGTTTTGACTGATTTTTCTTTTGATTACCTTTCCATCTCAAGTTTTCTGATTATAAGATAAAGAGTAAAAATCTTCCTCTGTGTTTCTGATTTGAAGCAAGTCATGGATGAAGGAGGGTATTTTGTTTTTCAGTTTGCTCACACATCGGTCTCCCTTTCAGATTTGAAAGGCTATCCTGTTTGGTTTTTGGTTTCACATCTGTGCCATTATCTGGCAGACTTACCATCAATTTCTCAGTGGAAATTAAATATTACCTCCACTGTATTGGGACTGAAGGAAACAACCCTAGGAAAAAGAGCTGTAAACCTTTGGACCAGCGCATTTCAAGGCTGATATACACAGAAATCCCTTGATTTTAAAGAAAGAGTAGAATCTAGATGTGTGATTGGTGGCTGTCACTGGTGTCAATGGAAGGACATAAACTGGAATTCACTTCTGTAGAGAATAATGAAGAAAAGAGCTGGGACCAGGAAGACAGACTTATCTGCATATCTGGGAGAGATTACACAATACCCTTGGCAGCCTGGGCACTGAGGCCAACCGCTGAAAGCAGTAGGAGACAAAATGAGAGAAAAGGAAATAGGTTTATCTGCTAATCAGGGAACAATGAAAAGGAAGCCAGGAGAAATAAGGAAATGGAAATAGAGGGGTGTGAAAGGCCACCAAGATGCCTGCTTTCAAAGTTAGCTTCAAGGTAAACTGCCTCCAAGAATCTTGACACATATGGTAACCCTCAAACTTTAGATGCATCTGTCCTAAGAGAAAGGAGAGTTTGACTGGCTCCTGGTGAGGCACTACTGATTTTGAATGAGAGCCCATCTCATCTGAGAAACTGCTCCAAACAGGCAAGGGCAATATTTGCTGCAATGAGCTACATGAGGGAATCACAAGAGCAGTCTTTGCTCTTTCAGTAGGCAGCTGTGTGACCCTGTGTGCGTTACTTCTTTCTTTTTTGCTCCTCTAGAACTGAAAAATATTAAACTCTGTCCTGTATGCCTCAAGGCCGGTCCTGAGAATCCAATGCACTGGCACTGAAAACTGAGGCTTTTGTTAGGGTACTGAGTCCACATCCCAGGGATTTAAGCTCTATTGTCACTGTCTAGAAGTGCTGCTTTTGTGCAGATAATACCAAAGGGTCATCACAGACAGACCAGTAGCCATGGCTTCAATCCCTCTATCTGCAGGCTGTCAGTAACATGACCCTTGGTGTGTATAATTTTTTTTAAATGTTCAAAATGCTAAAGCCTTGCATTTCCTGTGGTATTGATTACAAAAGCATTTTGCAGCTCAAAGGTCAGGGCTGTGTTCTCTGTGTGCACTCTGTATAGTTCTAGGGGGAAAAGAAGCAGAAATAAACCAACTCAGTAGTCAGTAAAGCTCTGCTAATCCCGAGAGCCAAAATTATTGTCTGCAGATTGAGCTGCCAGAAGTAAGGAGGGGTCTGGAGATGTTTACATTTTGCTGAAATAAGAAAATAGTGGGCCTCCTGTGCTTTGTAGACAAAAAAAAAAAAAAGAAAAAAAAGCATTCTTTGGATCCAGTAAAAATCTTCTTTCAGTTTTTCTCCAATAGTCAGTTTGGTTTTGCCCTAGGCCGTCCTTGTCATTTCCTTTAAGGCAAAGTCCATCTTAACAAGGTAACTCACTGAGCTGAAAACTGTGGCCTGGGTTTCAGCTCTAGTTGTATAGAAAAGCTATTGGAACAGCTTTTCTCTGTATATGTCAAACTTGTTGATTTTGATTTCTAAACAAATGAGCTAACTGGTTCAGCCCAAATGAAGCAGTGTGGTTTGAAATGTTTTTTACGTAGGTACCAAAACGTGTATACATTAGGAGATGTATTAGTACAACTCTTCAATGCCTACCCTCACACTCATGCTTGTGTGTGTGTTTTCATTGGGACAGTGTTTAGTGCCATTCATGATTCCAGAGGAATTATTAGCAATGGGGGGACAAGAAAGCAGAAATTAAGTAAATAAATAAATAAATAACAGGAAGCAAAGGTGGGAAAAGTTCTCATTTCTGCAATATATATATATATATATATATATATATATATATATATATATATACACATACACACACACATATACCCATGTTGCATACATTAACATATATCTCAACATGCCTGTATGGTATATCATAGGAATATTCTGCTGATATTTTCTTCAGGAAATGATTCTCCCATCTCAGGTTATGGTGGAACTTGGAATATGTACTGGAGAATTATGTGGTTCTTGTAAAAATTTATATCCCGGAGCTAACAGGTATTAAAAGTATGTTCCAGAATGATATACTTGGAGATACTTCCCTGGAATATTGTACATTGAGTTTGTTTATCAAAAGCACACCTACTTCATGAACAGGTAATGTTTATTGGGATTGCTTAGATCACACTGAAATTCTGGGACCATTTCAGTTAGGGCTGGACTTACTAATTTGTGGACCAAGGTCCTGGAAATCTTCTAGCCTCCCATGAAGCTCATAAAAGTATTACTAGTTAAATTAGGCCCAGAGCATGGCTCAGGAATGGCGTATACTCTTTTTTTAATGTAGAAGACCTAGAACTGGTTCCCTGCTTATTTTTGTTATCCAAATGAATCCTTGGAATTTGCTTTTCAGAAGCTGCTCCTCCTCCGCCCGCCCTTAGGTACTTGGCCTTCCAATGGGACTGAGAGCCATGTTAACATTTCAGAATGGTAGGGGCTACTTCATTGGCAGTCTCTAGGCATTCACACATCTCTGGAAGTAGGCTGGGATCTTTGGGAATTTGAATGTCTCAATAGCCTAGGGTGGATTTTTTTAGAGAAGTACAATTCCTTCCTTGGTCAGAACTGCAATTCCTTCCTGACTGTTGCCTGACCTGATTCCTATGAATGTAAGAGTAAGAAGGTATTGATGTGTAAAAATATTTTTTAAACATTTCAGTAAGAACACTTAACATGAGATTTACTCTTTCACAATTTTTAAATGTACAATATGGTGTAGTTGACTTTCAGTACAGTGCTGTATAGCAGATGTCTAAAGCCTATTCATCGTCCTTAATGGAAACTAAGTGTTCATTGATTATGTTTACTCCCCATTTCTCCCTCTCCCCAGCCCCTGGCAACCACTGTTCTACATTTCAATTGTATGAATTTGAATATTTTAGATAATTCATATGAGGAATAATGTACTATTTATCTTTCTGTGACCTGATTATTTCACTTAGCATAATGTCTTCAAGGTCCATCCATGTTATAGCACATGTCATGATTTCCTTCTTCGTCAAGGTTGAATAATATTACAGTGTTTGTATATATCATATTTTCTTTGTTTACTCATCTGCCTGGGCATTTAGATGGTTTCCACATCATAGTTACTGTGAATAGTGTTGCAGTGAACACGGCAGTGCTAAAATGTAGTTGAGATCCTAATTTCATTTATTTTGGATAAACATCCAGAAGTGGCTTGCTGGCCCATAAGGTAGTTTTATTCTTAATTTTTTTAGGAGCCTCGATATTGCTTTCCATAGTGTCTGCAACATTTTGCATTCCTAGTAAAAGTGTGCAAAAGTTTTAGTTTCTTTAAGTCCTAGCCAATACTTTTTGCTTTTTTGATAATAGCCATCCTGATAGGTGTGAGGGAATATCTCCTTGTAGTATTGATTTACATTTCCCTGATGGTTAGTGACAATGAGTACTGTTCTATATACTTGTTGGTCATCTGTATGTCTTCCTAGAAGTATGTCTTCAAATTCTTATCCCGCTTTTTAATTAGATTAATAGCTTTTTTTTTAATCTGATGTAGTTCCATTTGTTAATTTTTCTTGTTGCCTGTGCTATTGCATTCAGTCCATGAAATCATTGCCAGACTAATGCCATGGAGTTTTCCCCTAGGCTTTCTTCTAGGAGTTTTACAGTTTTGGGTCTTATGTTTAAGTCTTTAATCTATTTTCAGTCGACTTTTGTGTATAGTTTTAGATAAGGATGCAAATTTTTTTTTTTTTTGGTCATGTGGATATCCAGCTTTTTTCCCACATTTGTTGAAGAGCCAATCTTTCCCCATTGTGTATTATTGGCACCCTTGTTGAAGATAAGTTGACCATATATGCATGGATATATTTCTAGGCTTTCAATACTGTTCTGTTGGTCTATATGTTTGTTTTTATTCCAGTACAATGCTGTTTTAATTACTGTAGCTTTATAATATATATCTTTAAACCAGAAATTGTTACGCTCCCACAGTTTTTTTCCCTCAAGATTGATTTGGCTGTTCAGTCTTTTGTGGTTTCATATAATTTTAAACCTTTTTTATTTCTATAAAAATACTATTATTTTGGTAGTGATTGAACTGAATCTGTACATTGCTGTGGAATGTATGGAGATATTTCACAATATTAAATTTTCCAAACCAAGAACAGGAGGTCTTTCCATTTGTCTGTGTCTTTAATTTTTCCATCAAAGTTATGGAATCTGAACAGGTCTATAACTAGTAAGGAGATTGAATTGGTAATGAAAAACCTCCCAACAAGGAAAAGCCCAGGACAAGATGGTGTTATGTGTGAAATCTATCAAACATTTAAAGATGAATTAATGCTAGTCTTTTTCAAACACTCCCATAGACTGAGGAGGAGGGATCACTTCCAATCTCATTTTATGAGGCCAGTGTTACCTTGATAACAAACACAGAGACACCAGGAGGATATATAACCACAGGCCAATATCACTGATAAAGATAGATGCGAAAATCTTAAACAAAATACTTGGCAAACCAAATCCGACAGCACAATAAAAGGATCATACACCATTGTCAAATGGTATTTATTCCTGGGATACAAGGATGTTTCAACATAAAAAAATCAATTAGTATAATACACCACATTAACAGAATAAAGAACAAAAATCACATGATTAGTTGTAAGAAAATCATTTGACAACATTTATCGCCTGTTCATGATAAAAATTCCCAACCAACTAGAGATAGAAGGCAAGTGTGTCAACATAATAAAGGTCATATATAACCTGAAACCCTATAGTTAACATCAGTTATTGGTGAAAAACTGAAAGCTGTTTCTCTAAGATCAGCATTAAGACAAGAATGCCCAGAGTGATTAGTGAGGAAAAAGAAAGAACAGGCATCCACATCAGAAAGGATGAAGCAAAATTGTCCCTGTTTGCAGATGGCATGGTCTTATATATAGAAAACCCCACAGATTTCAATATAAAAAGCTGTTAAAATAATAAATTCAGCGAAGTGGCGAGATAGAAAGTGAACATGCCGAGATTAATTGCATTTCTATACACTAACAATGAACTATCTGGGAAGGAAACTGGGGAAACAGTCCCCTTTACAATAGCAACAAGAATGACATTCTAGTAATAGGGATTTTTAAATGTAGTAAAAATTTATGGTTTCTGGACCGAGTTAGACTTTCCTTAGTTAATGTATAAGTGGATTATTGATATTTTCATTTTAGATTTTTTTGTGGTATTTTTCATTTTAATATTTTGTCCATTCGGAGATTTTTTTGTTAACAGCCTCACCTGAGGCACATGGAAGTTCCCAGGCTAAGGTTGAATCCGAGCTGCAGCTGAGCCTATGCCACAGCCATAGCAACGCAGGATCCAAGCTGCATTGGCGACTTACTTCACAGCTTGTGGCAGTGACAGATCTTTAACCTGCTGAGCCAGGCCAGGGATGGAACCCACGTCCTCATGGCTACTAGTTGGGTTCTTAACCTGCTGAGCCACAACGGCAACTCCCATGGAGAATTTTCTGATGTATACATCAAGCATATTTCCAACTTATTTTTTTCCAGATAAATGTCCAGTGGTCTTTAAATCATTTAGTGAATAGTTTGCCTTTTCCTCCATGAATTCCATGAATTTTGGCCTATTTCTAGATTTTATATTGTTTCTATAATCTGCCTATTTATACACCCGTGTCACATTTTTAATTATTGTAGCTTTACAATATCCTTAAATATCTATTAGGTCTGTCTCTTACTCATTTTACTTATTTTTTCAGAGTTGTTTTTCCCCCTCCGTTGTGGAATGCTATTTAATTTTATATGACTTCTATAGTCAAATTTTCCCTACCAAAATAAATCAGTGATTTTATTCAAATGTGTTAAATTTATAAATTAGGAGAAGTTGAAATTAATGATGTTATATATACACATCTAAAATATCTTTTATATACAAGATTTTGGATTTTTCTCTTTTGTGTGCCTTCTAACATAGTCTGTCCTCTTGACTATTTGGACCAGGTTTAATTTGTTTTATTTTTATGGGAATGGAGAGGAGGTATTGCCAACTTCTCTTAATTCTTCAGTGAAATCCAGCTTGTTTGGGTTATTATATCCTTTCTAATGTCAGTTTTTTTTTAATTTTATGGCCACACCCATGCCATGTGGAAGTTCCCAGGCAAGGGATTAAATCCGACCGACTCACTGCTAAGACCTATGCTGTAGCTGTGGCATCACTGGATCCTTTAACCCACTGTTCTGGCTAGGCCTAGGTGTAGTGTGCATCAATGATACCCAAATTCCATTGTCCAGAACATAATCACATGGTCACTGCAAGTGAATCTTGGACATGTAGTCTAGTACTTTGTCCACGAAGGAAAGGAAATCGATTTTTTGTGTGAACACTTTGCAGTCTCTGCTATGGTAGTTTCTCTAAGAATGGAATTTGTAAAGTTTTTTGTTTGGGATTCAAATTCAAGTTCTTCTCCCTGTAGCTGGGTGACCTTATGACCAGTTGTATAATAGAGTATAACAATGGAAGCTATCTCAAAATGTTGTGAAGATTCTGTGAAAAGATTAGGGTAAAGTTCTTTATCTTGCAGTTGGCACTATCATTAAAATTAGTGATAATATTAGCACCACGTTGTCAGGTAGAGCATAGATTGGTTTGTCAAGAGTTAGAGGCTTGAAAATACAACGAACTAGTGAATAAAACAAAACAGCAGCAGACTCACAGATAGAGAACAAACTAGTGGTTACCAGTGGGGAGATAGAAAGGGGGGCAATATAGGGATGGGGGAGAAAAGATAGTTCTTATGGGATCATATGAAATCATGTGTGTGAAATTTTAGAAAGTGTAAAGCACTATAGAATTTAAAGAATTTTTATTCAAAAAAATTAATTTTAAAAAGCCAGTGGGAAAATTAGAGGCATGAAAGCTAGATGTAGTTAAGATTCATTTAGGTTGGGACAGGCAACTGCTCATTCAGAATTAGCAATTATAAAGGGCAGTGATTTTCTGTAAACCTCTACAGCACTGACTAACATAGTAGGCTTTCTTTTAGCCTTGAAGGAGCTGTGATACTCCCATGTAATCTTGTTCAAGCCTAATTGTTGAGCCGTAAGTTCTAGAAAATCTCTAGAATTGCCACTGTTTGATACTACACCAGGTCTCTACATACCTATGTCACTCCACACGAGCTCTCTGGACAGTAACATTCTTGAGTTGGCATTGTTTTTTTAAACTGATCATCATGACCACATGCTACTTGCTATCTTATCTCCTGCTTCCCTCGAGCTCTGACTACAATGACATCTCCAGTAAAGTAGTCTTGTTTGGTTACATGGTTATTTTTCTTTTTCTAATTTTTCTTTTTTTAGGGCCACAAGTTTGGCATATGGAAGTTCCCAGGCTAGGGATCAAGTTGGAGCTATAGCTGCCAGCCTAAACCACAGCCACAGCCATGCAGGATCCGAGCTGCGTCTGCAACCTATACCACAGCTCACAGCAATGCCAGATCCTTAACCCACTGAGCAAGGCCAGGGATGAAATCCACATCCTCATGGATACTAGCTGGGTTTGTTTCCACTAAGCCACAATGGGAACTCCTGCGCGGTTATTCTTTATTTCCACTGGCTGTACTTTTCCCCAGAAAATATAATTCAGTTGACTTTCTAATTGTACATTTTCTAGGGGGACAGTCATCCTTTTTTTCTCATATTTATGTGCTTGAACAAAAATTAGCCTGCCAGGTTCCCAGGAACATGGACAGCGGAGTTTTCCATCTACTACCTTCTGTTTCCTCTTTAAAGTTCCTAGAAGTGTGTTTTACATCGTGGTCATTTGGGGCAACCTGAGTAATTAACACTCATTTCATTATATCCCCTAAAAGACTGCTAATTTCTTCAAGGAAAGATGCATAAGTAATCCTTGTACTTCCAACTACTTCTCTAGAGGAAGGAGGGCTGATCGGAATCAAGAATTTGCTGGAAATTTTCTCAAAGTTATCCAGAAGGCCCCTATAAAAATTGCCTATTTTGGTCATTCGGCTGGCCAGCACTTCGAACAATGGACATGAGATTTCTTTGGGTACCAGAGGACCTTGCAAATAAGCAACAGTGTGTGGAAGTGTGAGGTCACTGTCTGGGCCAGGAACCACAAGAGGTCATAGGAGACTTGGCTCCCATAGCAGTAAACAAATCCTGTTCTGCTTGAGTAGATGCAAGAAATAGACTTGGCATTTGTATAAATGGAAAAGACTCTGAAAGCCACAGGGTGGTCAGGGAACGGGGTGAAAACTGTTAGAGGAATAGTGTTTAACATGCCGTTAATTGGGTAGTGGGGAAGGAGGTCACTGGGTCAGTCCAGAGAGACATGGTGCCTTTAACAGAAGAGAACTTGGCTTGCACTAAGCTGTGTGGTAAAGAGCACTGTGTTTCTCCTCTGGATTATGTGATATTTCTCACCTAATAGATTGGCAAGTAGTCATCTTTGATCTTTTCAGGCCCGTAGAGCCGTGGAAAGGTTCTTAGAGGCATACCATTGTGTCCTTTGTAAACTAACGTGCGTTTTCGTACCATCCTAAGTGCAGTTCAGGAAGGTAACTCCGTATTATGCTCTCTGTGATGGTGATAGGCTTCAATACTCAAGGAGACATGGCCTCTGCCACCCAGAAAGGAGGCACACAAATCACTACACATAGCACACTATGAGCAGTTTCTCCTGAAGGGGGAAGTATTTGTGCCACAGATAGGCAGTGCCTCCCATGTGGTCATCAAAGAACTTTCTACTTGTAAAATAATAGTTTTTGGTCTCTAAAATAAGACAGGCTAAAATTTTGGAAAAAGTTACGTATAATGAAACAGAATCATTCATAATCCTAAAACCAAAGATAATCACTGTTAATATTTTGTGTATTTTTTGAGTATTTTCTTATTTTTATTTTTTGCATCAGAGATGTGCATGAACATATACAGTTGATGCATTCCAATATATAAAATTCCTTTGCCCAGTAAGTTAAAATCATTTCTATATGTCCTTAAAACATTGTACATATCATATTAAAGGCTGAATAGCATTACATTGTGGACATTTATGTTACTCAACTGTTAATCTAGAGACACTTCAATACGACATTTTTTAAATGGTTGATTGAGATGGACAAACAACTGAGTTTGACTATATCATTTTTGTTATTAAATGACCTAATTATCCGTAAGAAAAATAGGGAGAAAAGGGAAGGAGGCTAGAGAGAGGGGGAAGAGTAAGAGTGTGTGTGCGTATGAATGAGTATAAGTATGTGTGTGTATGTGAGAGAGCAAGAGAGAGAGGCAGGGAGGCAGGCAGGGAGGGAGAGAGGGACAGACGGAGATGGGGGAGTGATTCCTATGAATGATGGGAAAATTAACTTCTATGACACAATGGCTGGGATACATGCCCCCAAGATTTCTGATGGCCACCTGTCAATTAGAGATCTTATATTACTATATCATGACCTCAACATCAGGACCAGAGGCATAGTATTTCCCTTTTGAAGTGTTCAGAGACTTTATAGTGCTTAGGAGTTTGCCTTGGGTGGAGTTTGAAAGACCATAGAGTCAAAGTCATTAAAAAAGCCTGGGAACATTTGTATGAGGATGAGAGGGCATGGGAAAACTAAAGGGAAGATCTTTCCCTTTCCTGGAACAGGAGATTAGGGTACTATAGAGTTTGAGGTGGCGCAGTCCACAGGACTGCCCTCACTTCTGCCACCTAATGCAAATTTGAGGGGTTCACCAAATCAGCCTCAGGTTGAATGATTTGCTAGAAGAACTCATGGAATTCTCTGAAAGCTGTTATATTTATGGTTAAGATGCACTACAGAAAAAAATATTAAGATTAACATCATTTAGGAAAGAGATCCATGGGGCAGAGTCCAGGGAAATTACGAATGCAGAGCTGCTTCTGGTTGTCCTTCCCATAGAGTCAGGGGCAGTTTTATTTTACCAGCATCAATGTGTGACAACACACACAGAATTTTCCGGTAGGGAAACTCACCTGACCTTTGGCATCTAGTGAGTTTTGTAGGGCTCCGTGGTTGACTGCCTATATGTCTGACCCTCAGTTCCCTGGCACTCCAGTGGTAGAACTGATACTGCATGGCCCACCTTTAATCTCCAGTCCTTCTTGAAATCAATTGGACATTTCAGAGCCCAAAGTCCCTATTGTAAATCGTATTGTTAGATTGTCAATGACCAAGGTCCCCAGGTAAACAAAGACACTTTTTATCGGGCATGATATTCCAAAGGCTTAGAAATTACCCATCCAGAAATTAACATCAAAGCCCTTACCTTTTTTGGGACAAGGTTAAATTATATACTATACAGGTATTCTTTCTAGCAGGGACAGCTCCTTCAAGATTCTCCACCAGCATGTGGTATGCTATGCTGGAAACCCCTGAGGAAGCTAATACTATTTTTAGCTTAGGGAAGGGAAGTAGTGACTTAAGCACCTAAAATGCTTTACAATGGCCTGACATCGTGGTGCTAACCCCATGTTCTCTGCAAGCTATCCCAGTCTAAGCACAAGAATAGGCACTTCTTAAAAAAAAAAAAAAGAAAAAAAGAAAAAGAGAAAATAGGCACTTCTAAGGTCTTGTGATATGAAACACAAAAAATTCCCCTAGAACCAAACCAGTTCCTTCATACTCTGGAGCCACAGAACATCAGAACTAAGTGACCTCTGAAATATCATTTATTTCAGGTGTTGGCAAACTGACTCGGGCCCAAATCTGGGTCTTTACCTCTTTTTGTAAATGAAGTTTAATTGGGACAGCCTTGCCCCTTCATTTACATTTTGCCTATTGCTGCTTTCATACTGCAGTAGCAGAGTTGAGTAGTTGTGACAGAGACCATGTGGCTGCAGAAACACTTAACTATATGGATCTTTACAAAAAAAAATTTGCTGACCTCTGGTTCAGTTCATCCATATCATTAAGTAAATGGAGCAACTGAAGTTCACTTTGGAGAAATATTATTAAATTAGGTGAACAACTATTAAGTTCCTACTCTGTATCAGACTCAGTTGAAGGCACTTGGGATAGAGGAGTGGACAGAACAGGTCAAAGATGTTACACTAAGTATACCAATTTTGCTAACATTATACTAATGTTACCACTTGATAATGTCATAGAAAAATTCTGTCAAAAAAAGACAGCAAGTTAAAGAGGAATCAGTAGTGTTGGGTTGGAATTGTTGAAATTTTAAATACGGTGATGAAAGTAGGCTTCACTGAGAAGTTAAGATTTTATTTAAAAAAACTAGAATAAATTGGGGGGGGGGAGCCTTGGTGATATCTGGGAGAAAATCCAGGCAGAAGGAACTGTTTATCTAGAGCCTTGAGTCCAGCAACAGCAAGAAGACCAGTTGGTCTGGAGAAAAGCTAGTGATGGGGGAGGATAGTAGGGGATGAAGGAAGAGAATTAATTGGGGGTACCAGATCCTGGGTTTGTAATGCGCTTGGAAAGTCAGTGAGGGAAACGGGAAACTACTGCAAATTTTGAGCAGAGATGTGACATGATCGCACTTGGATTTAGGTTTTATCTCTATGGCTGAGGCTAGACTGTTGGAATGAGGGTGAAAGCAAAAGATCAGAGTGATGGTTCATTTTATATGTGAACTTGCCTGGGCTAAGGCATACGTACATGGCTGGTAGAACATTACTTCTAGTTGTATGTATAAAGGTGTTACTGGAAAAGATTAGCATTTGAATCAGTAGTAAAGAAAATCACCCTCATCAAAGTAGCTGGGCACCCTGTAACCCATTGAGGTCTAGAGTAGAACAAAAATGTGGAGGAAGGGCAAATTCATTTTCTTTGCTTGAGCTAAAACATCATTTTTCCTACCCTCAGTATTGACACTCCTGATTCTCAGGCCTTCAAATTTGGCCCAAAACTTACACCATCTGCCTCCTTGTTTTCAGATCTTCACACTTGAACTACACCCCCGGCTTTCCTGGGCCACCAGCTTGTAGATGGCAGATCGTAGGACTTCTCCCCTCCAAAACAGTATGAGCCAGTCAGTTTCTTCTTCTTTTGGTTCTGTTTCTCTGGAGAACCCTAGTTCAACCAGATTGGATGCTATGATGGTAATCTAGGCTAGAGATGACATTGGTTTGGACCAGTTTAGTAGCAGTGGAAGAGAGGAGAAGTGATCGAATTCTGGATTTATTTTGAGGGTAGAACCAAACAAGATTTGTTGATGGTTTGTATGTAGGGTATAAGATAAAGGGCTGAGAAGAGGTTTTTGGACTCAGCAACTGGAAGGATGGAGTTGTCAAACTCGTACAGGAAGTTGGCGGAAGAGCAAGGTCTTCCCCCACATCAATCCAGTGTTCTTTCCACTGATTTGATCATGCCTTCCTGCTGATATGACTCTTTAAGACTTGGAAGCTGGACCAAAGCACATGCAACACTGCAGTGTGCAAATAATAAATGGTAAGCTCAGACCATTTACAGAGTATCACTGTTTCCAGGTTCATTTCCTGGTTTATCTCTGAGTGCAGGGAAGGGAAATTTTCCTTAATATTTAGCACAAGCTCATTAAAAAGTCTCCCCTTGACCAGCTTTGATAAGAAGAAGAAACCAAACATAATGGCCCTGCTTGAATCTCATAAGATAATAAATATTCCAAGTGAACATAATTGTTTTTAACCTTTATGCCAGGTACAATAAATGTCAAATGGAAAGATAACCTAGCACTCTCCTGAAATGGCTTAAATAATAGGCCCCAGTTTGTTTTAATGGGAACTCAACCAGTAGACACGCTCGTATAACAAATGAGAAATCCCTAATGAGAGTTGCATTATTTCTGTTGGCTTTTATGCCATCCTTAATTGATTGCCATCATGCACGGCTAATTAAGGGCATGATAGTCTGACAGAGGTGCTTTCAGCCAGTGCAATGGTGCCTGCGTTAAAACGATGACTTCTGGAAGCCCACGTCAAGGTGGCTGGCAGGTTATGCTCTAGCTGGGGACTCTCCCATTAGAAAGCAAGATCCTACACTGGCCCATCTAACCTGGCACAATCCTGAGGCTGGATTGCCTTGGTCAGTGGGAGCACTAAGATCACCCGCAATGATGCCATTAGCCCCCCAGGGCATGGCCTTTCTGGCCTGAGCAATATTGGCTAATTTCCTGTTTGTAAGGCCCATTACTTCATTCCCTTTCCCCTCCCCATATCAGAGATTTCTATCCTGAATCTCTTTCACTGGCCTGTTCTCACAGTGTCCCAGGAGTATACTGAAAAGATGACTGGATTTGCATTCTATTCTCAGCACAGCTATAGACTGGCTATATGACCTCAAATAGGTCACTTTGCCTCTGATATATTCCATTTTGTCTACTCAAAAGGAAATGGTTGCAAGAGGTAAACTTCAAGGTTGCTTTTAGTTTTGCAGTTATTATATTATTCTGTGGCCCTAGCTTTGTCCAAATTCAGTGGTGTGATGATGAAAAATATACTAAGTTTCCCTGATCTCTTCTGTGACTTGGCGGTAAGGAATCTTGCCTGAGCCACTTCAGTACCTCCTTTTGTGAAAATTGAAATGAATGTGAAAATAACTTAAAATACCCAAATGTAGACATTGGACCAGTATCATTATTATGTAATTGAATTCATTAAGCCCTTGGTCAGCAAATACAACACTCATTCCTTCTCACTTAATGGATGTTTGTGAAGGGTGTCTAGAGGAGTTTGTCAAGGAGTTTAGCATTTGTGCCTCTGCTATTTTTACACATCTCTGAATGAGGCATGAAATTAGTTCTTTTGGAAAGAAATTTGTGTCATGGAGATACAAATTAAAACCACAAAGAAATACCACTTCACAATCATCAAATGGGACAAAACTAAAATCTGTCAATACAGGTATTGGCGAGCATATGCTATAATGGAATTCTCCTCTATTGTTGTTGGAAATGTGAATTGGTACAATCTTCTTTACTGAGTAAATACAAATGTGTGCATGTACATGAATGTTTATAGAATCATTGCTTATAAGGGCAAAAACTGGAAACCGTATGAATGTGTAATATATAAAAATATTGGGGGAAATTATGCCATGAATGAAAATAAGTAAGCCATGGCTATACACATCAGTATAGGTAAATCTATTCATCATTGCATTTATCAAAAATACCATGCCTTTGATAAATACAGATAGTATAAGTTTTGTTTTATATTGTTTTTTAATAACTGCCAAAATTAGGTAATACATTGTTTTGGGATATAGGTTTAAGTGATAAAACTACTTTTATACAGTTAGAATATGATTAATAAAATGTTCAGGATAGTAAATTTTTTTGGTTAGGCATGAGGAGGAAATTTAGAAGGAACGTAAAGAGGACTTCAAATAATAGAAATGTATTCTTTATTTTGGAAATTTAAAAAACTTTTATAAAAGCAATGCATACCTATAATAAATATTCAAACAACAAAGAGGAATTTAGGATTAGGAGTTGAACTTTCCCTTTTCCTCTACCCTACAATTCCATTTAAGAGAGAAAAAAGGTCACCATTAATAATTCGGGCTACATCCTTCTAGAGCAGTGGTTCTTAGATTGGTTCCTGGACCAGGACCTTGGGTGTCACCTGGGCACTTGTTAGAAATGCAAATTGTCTGGACTCAACCCAGACCTATTTTTTTTCAGAAACTCTGGAGGTAAGGCTGTGCTGTTTGTGTTTTACAAGTCCTCTGGATGGTATCAACCCTGGCTGAATAATAATAGAATCATTAGAGGAACTTCGAAAAAAATACCAGAGCCTAGGTCTTATCCCCAAATTCTTTTTAAAGCTCCTCCAGTAATTGTAATGTGTAGACTGGATTGAGAATCATTTGTCTAGACTTTCAACACTACATACACATAATATTATATATGTATATAATATATAGCATATAATATATAAGCAAAAAGTAGAAGACGAAGAATGTTTATATGTATATACATTTGTGTGTATATTAATGGATAAAAGACCCTTCTGCATCTTGCACATGTAGATGACTCCCTCATTCACATATACGTGCAAGATGCAGAAGGCTCTTTCATCCCTTCAGTTATATATATAAATATGTATCTATAGATGTATGAGTGAGAATCTTAGTCTTCTGTACCTATCGGTTTCCACTAATAATAATGTCAATGAATTTTTATTTTTCATTTTTTTTTGGCCTTTTGTCGTTTTAGGGCCACACTCGTGGCATGTGGAGGTTCCCAGGCTAGGGGTCTAATCGGAGCTCTAGCCAGCAGCCTACACCACAGCCACAGCAATGCTGGATCCTTAACCCAGTGAGCAAGGCCAGGGATCGAACCTGCAAACTCATGGTTCCTAGTCGGATTCGTTAACCACTGAGCCACGATGGGAACTCCTAGTTTTCATTTTTAGAGCAGTGTTTCTTAACTAGGGGTGATTTTGCCTCCCTGGAGGATATTTAGCAATACGTGGAGCTGTTATTGGTTGTAAGAACTGTGGAGGGGGAGTGTTACTTGCATGTAGTGAGTAAAGACTAGTGAATGCTGCTAAATACCCTACGATGTACAGGACACCTCTCCACAGCAGTGGATTATCTGGCTCTAAACGCCACTAGTGCTGAGGTTGAGAAGGGGCACATATTGTTCCATTCTAAGACAGTATTAGATTTTACCCAATCTACTCAGTATGCTTTGGTGACTTCATTTAATATCCACAGGCGGAGTTCCTGCTATGGTGCAACAGGGACACTGCTTTGATCCCAGGCTGGGCGTAGTGGGTTACAGGATCTGGCATTGCCACAGCTGAGGTGTAGGTCGCCACTGTGATTCAGGTTCAATCCCTGGCCTAGGAACTCCATATGCTGTGGGGCAGTCAAAAAAAAAAAAAAATACCCTCAGGCTATGAAGGCATTAATATTTGAGTTATATGGGTATGTCATGTCTTTCTACATACTTTCTCAAAACTTAGTAAAGTAAGCTGCATGATTTTTGCTTTTTTTTGTGTGTGTTTTTGCCTTTTCTAGGGCCACACTCGCGGCATATGGAGGTTCCCAGGCTAGGGGTCAAATCGGAGCTTTAGCCACCGGCTGACACCACAGCCACAGAAACACAGGATCCGAGCCACGTCTGCAACCTACACCACAGCTCACGGCAACGCCAGATCCTTAACCCACTGGGCAAGGCCAGGGATCAAACCCTCAGCCTCATGGTTCCTAGTCGGATTCGTTAACCACTGACTGAGCCACAGCGGGAACTCGGATTTTTGCATTTTTTATGTTCCAGTAGTAATCAGTATATTGTTGGGCATGTAAAGAAGTATTAAAGAAAAGCCTGTTGAATTGGACTGAATCATCCCCAACCCCCTCAATATAGCGAGATTCTACTGTATTTGTCTCTGGTTTCTGTTAAACCCTAGAAATAAAGGCTGGGTGAAATTCTTTTGTCAATAACAAATGGAATTAACTGTAGAGTCTCGGGTGTATTTCTGAGTGAATGATTAGAAATCATTGGCAAATAGTAAGCTGTCTGCTGTGACCTTTCAGCTCTTGGTATTTTGACTGACGGTCCCCTCTTTACAGTTTAGTGAAGCTGTAAACAGAGACATGAAACCCACTGATGGGACAGGCAGTCAAATACCGAATATGAAAAGGTCACCGTCAAACTCTTGCTTTCTGATATGACACAGGCTGCCTTGGAATTCGGTGGGCTTGTGACACTGTGGCTCTCAGCTATTGACTTCAAAAGAAAATGACAAATGATTCTGTGGCAAACAGAATGGGCAAATCTGTTGGAATTCTACTGGGAGATTGGAAACTGACTCTGGCTAAAACCTTCTCTGGTTAAGTGCATGCATATTTCAAGTGGAGATGCCATAAGATTTGCTGCTTTGAAGGCTCTGTCTAGGGTGGTGATAACGTTCTTGTGCTCCCCTTTTCCTCCTTTTTCTAAGAAGGTCTTTAGTCTCCTGCAGATACTTACCTCTCATTCTGGTAACAGGGGTCTCCTTGTCCTATTATGAAATGTAGAGCCCTTGGTCAACGTTTTAAAAACTAGCTCTGTGCTTTCTCCTTTATGTCTGCCTCACAGGTATCTTGTTAACTTTGTGTCCACTATTTTTTTCTTCTTCTTCTTAAATCCTTTAACAGTCTCTTGCTCCTTGGAATACTTCCATTGCTTCCTTTCTCCAGCCCCGAGGTGTAACAAGTCTATTATCCCAATATGTATTTGAGCATTTGTTTATTCATTCACCAAATATTGTGGGTGCCTATGTAAGCTGCTAGGAGCAATATATGCTATCTGGGTATAATCAGTATTGGAGGAAGACCAACGCTTAAGGAAATGTAACTGGTTTATTAAACAGTGTGAATTCATTGGGAGTACATACATGAAACAATAACTGCCTTCAATTATATGTTAATAAATTTCAGTTCTTAGGTTTTCTTATGACAACTGGGAAATATCCCACATTTTTCAGACTATTTTCTATCTATTACACTGGAGTCTACCTACCTGAATGTCTAAGGAAAAAACCCTGATTAAAAAAAAGGTAGAACTATCATATGATCCAGCAATTCAACTTCTTGGGTTGTATGTATAACCAAAGGAAATAGAAAACAAGATATCGAATAGATATCTACACTACCGTGTTCATTGCAGCATTATTCACAATAGCCAAGACATGTAAGCCACCTAAGTGCCCGTCCAGGGATGAATGAGATATATCTATTATTCAGCCATGTGAAAAAAAGGAAATTTTGCCATTTGTGATAACACTGATGGACCTTGAGGACATTATGCTAAGTGAGATAAGTCAGAAAGAGAAAGACAAATTCTGTATATCCTTTACATGTGGAATCTCAAAAAGCCAAACTTATAAAAACAGACAGTAAAATGGTGGTTACCAGTACTAGGTAGTAGGAGGATTGGAGCGATGTTGCTTAAGGGTACAAAGTTGCAAGCAGTAGATAAACAAGTCCTGGAGATATAAGTAATGCACATTATACTGAATACAGACAACAAAATTGTAATATAAACATCAAACTTGCTAAAAGACTCGATCTTAATTACTCCCACCAGAATAAGAAAGGATAATTATGTGACATGATAGAGAAACCACCACTTCAATAGTGTCATGTTACGATACATAAATGTATCAAATCAACATGTAAACCTCAAATTTATGGAATGTTATGTCTCAAATATATTTCAAATTAAAAAATGCATATATATGGAGTTCCATGGTGGTCTAGTGAATTAAGGATCCAGCATTGTCACTGCCGTGGTTTGGGTCAGTGCTGTGGTGCAGCTTTTAACCCTGGCCTGGGATAAAACATCCTGCTGGTGCAGCCAAAAAAACAAACATGTAATTAAAATAAAATAAAGCCAAAAATGAAAAAGGACAGGGACTATATCATTATATATATAGAAAGCTGAAAAAATTGGTAGGTGGGATTGCCTAGTGGTATGATAGAGCATGAAACATTGAGAAAACATTAGTTAGGTGGTGGAAACATCCATGTTTCAAACCAAGGGATCTGAGTCTCATCATCTTTCCCAACGTCACACATGTAGTAAATGGCAGAGCCAGAATTTGGATCCAGGTCTACCTATCCCCAAAGTCATTGTCCTTAACCTCTAAGCCATAATACTTCTTTAAAATGTTTGGTATTTGAGATAACCGTAAAGTCCTTGTCTACACATAAAGGCAATCAGTTTGCTTCCGGAGAAGGAAGAAGATAGTGTGAACCAGGATAATCCCTGTCAGAAAAGAGGGCCTACACTTAATCTGGGCCTTGAGGTAGAAGCAGTCACCAGGATGACAGAAGAGCACAAGCAAAGACATGGGTAAAAATTTCCTGTTCTGTGGAAGTTTCGAGTATCAACAATAGTTTCCAGGATATCTATGAAATGTTCAAGAATTTCTCCCTGTGGGCAGCTTCACAAAATAAATAGTCTGAGCATGTTTTCAATTCTCATGAAATTGGGAAATTCAATAATGGACCATTCTCTTGGCTTGGTTTTTTTGTTGTTGTTAGACACACTTATTGACAGTCATCTTAATTCTCACAAATAGAGTTTTTGGCAACATTCCAGCTTAAACATAACATTTAGTGGCATTCTTCTCAAAGGCAGCATGCTGTTTTGTTGCCCTTTGTATATATCCAAACATGCTGCCTCATTCTTTGAATTCCCAATTGAAGTTCACTAGGACTTTGGACTCCTGGTGAAAGCCAAGTTTAGCTATGTGCCCAACAGCCTTTATGGAATTCTTTTCCACTGAGCTGTATTACAATTACTACGAAAGGGGTAACTTGTCTCAGTAGCATATCCTTATTATTCTTGATTTTTAGCTAAAATCTTACATGTGAAAATATAGAATGATTGGAAAATTATGAGAATTTCAGAATTTATAATTAGTAATAGCATCAGCTTCGCTCTTAAGTAGGTATATATAGCAACATACTGTACAGTTTTTCTCTTAAATTTTAAGCTTAAAGCAGTAGGGTAGGAAGCCTAGAGAAGCTACCTTCTGTTTTCTGGTTTTTACTTTCATTCCACATTGAAAGAGGTAAGCAAAATAAAAACTATTGTCATCCTTTTTTTAATTTTTTCCTATGGAGATAAATCATGCCTAATATTGTTAGTAGATATACTGCCAATGGTATTTCAGTTTCTTTTTTGTTGCTATCATAGTAAGACTGTAAAGCAATTTTGGGAAATGAGTTATCCCAGAAAAGTGAATCTTCATGTGACGGAATTTATCCCTAGAAGATGTCGTTTTGACAGTAGGTGAAATTCTGGGTAACGACAATTGAGGACCGGTGTATCTGTCGATGCCAGCTGGGCTAATCTTTTCTCCCCCAATATAATTGTGTGTTTATTGAAGCAATAAATACCATGAGGGCTCTAGTCTTCTGTCAGGGATGTTAACGTATTACTAAATTAACGATAAATTGTATCACTGCTAATTCTTTGGTTCCAAAGTCTAAGATTTAACACTAATTTTTAGAAACAGAAAACTGTGTGTCATTATAATGTTCTGTATTTGTATTTCTGACTGGAGTTTAGCTGTGTATAAATTCAAAAAGGCAGCTCAATGAACTGATGTAGGGTCCTTTATAGGACATATAATACAGACTGTTCTTTTCATATGAAATGCAATTTTACTTTGTCACATCAACTGGATTCTTACCAATTACATATGCAACCTTGAAGAGTGATACCCTTTAGGAAGACAATGATATTAACCAGCTTTGATTATCAGGTTAGCATACAGTGTCCTAAAGTTAGTGTGTTTTAAGGTAGAGCCTCCATAGTCAGTGTCCCTCTCCTATTCTTTTGTTCCTACAAGCCATTTTTCGTAGTGGCCTGAGTAATGTTTTTATAAATATAAAACTGACCTTAATCATAACCCTTCTTGTAACTCTTAAGGGGTTCCCATTGTAACCTACATAATTAAAATGTGTACCTCAACTTACAAGACTCTGTGTCATCTGGGTTCCTGATAATCTCTCCAGTCTCTTCCAGTCCCACTCTGTCCTTTTCACATCATAAGTTGACCATCGTTTTCCACTTGACTTTGAATAATGCTCCAAGCTTCTTTGTCTTCTTCTTTTTTTTTTGTCTTTTTGGGACCGCATCCGCGACATGCGGAGGTTCCCAGGCTAGGGGTTGAATCTGAACTGTAGCTGCTGGCCTACGCCACAGCAACTTGGGATCCGAGGTGTGTCTGCAATCTACACCACAGCTCATGGCAATGCTGGATCCTTAACCCATTGAGTGAGGTCAGGGATTGAACCTACATCCCCATGGATGCTAGTCAAATTCGTTTCTGCTGAGCCACCATGGGAACTCCCTCTAAGCTTCTTCTGACCTCAGGATCTTTACAGTTGCTATTTTCTCTTTCGAGGAACAACATTAGCTTTTCTTCTAGATGCTTCACATGGCTGATTTCGCCATTCCATTTATATCTCAAACTAACGTTAGAGTTACCCCCATTCAGTTTCCATCCAATGACAGCAATTTATCTCCTTCACAGTTCGGAATTGTCTGTCTCCTGTTACTAGAATGCAAACTTGTGAGTGAAGGATCTTTGGTTTATTACACTATTCCCCCCCTCCCCTCGAATGCAACATAGGGTCTGGCACATAGCTTGTATCATTAAATATTTGTTGAATGAGTGAATTAATGAATAGAATATTAAGAATGAAAGGACTTCTGAAGTCAAGTTTAACTTTATTTGGAAGTTAATAAATTGAGGCACATACATGAAATGTGACTTGGCCAATGAATTATAATAAATTATTGGCAGAACTGGGACTAGAACTAGATCTTACTACACTCAGTTCAGAGATTTTTTTACACTAAGAAGTTAAAATTTTTTAAGCTATTATAATTAACTGCTTTAACTAAAGTCCTTACATTTAAAGGACCCTATTTGGAGAGAATTATACTTAACCGAAATGATTGCCATTTTGTTAATAATAGAATTTTTATCTTCTAGTAACTGCATGAAAAAGTTTCTGTAGATACCTTTAAATCATCGCCCCAACGATGCTAAACAACTTAGTTCTGTGGCTCTACCACTCTTTTGTGTTATATCACATTGGTTCTTAATATAAACATCATATAAGAGTTTGGATAACAACTCTGTTACTTAAAACTGTGGTATTATTTTTCCTTGTCTTTTATTGATGTAAAAAAATGACTTACACTATTATTTTCAGGCATATGATATAGTAACTCAGTATTTTTATAGATTATACTCCATTAAAATTTTTTATAAAAAAGTAGCTATTATTACCTGTGTTGTACAATATTAGCTTGTTTGCCTATTTTATTCACCATTTGTCCTTATTAATTTCCAGTCCCTATCTTTCCCCCTCTCTCTTCCCTTTCCCCACTGATAACCACTAGTTTCTTTCCTATGAGTCTATTTCTGTTTCGCTGTATACATTTTTTGTTTTATCTTTCAGATTCCACATAGAAGTGATATGCAATATTTTTTTCTTTTGTCTGACTTACTTCACTAAGTATAATATTCTCTTTTTACATCTACATTGCTGCAAATAAGAGAATTATATTCTTTTTTATGGCTATGTCATATTCCATTCTCTATGGGTGGGCATATATACCACTTCTTTATCCATTCATCTGTTGATGGATACTTGGTTTGTTTCCATATCTTGGCAGTTGTAAATAGTGCTTATATGAACATTGGGGTGCACATATGTTTTTAAATTGCTGTTCCCATATTTATCAGATATACACCCTAGAGTAGAATTGCTGGATCATATGGCAGCTCTAATTTTAGATTTGAGGAACCTCCATACTGTTTTCCAGAGTGACGACACCAATTTACATTCCTACCAACAGTATACAAGTGTTTCCTTTTCTCCACACCTTCTTGAACATTTGGTGTTTGCAGCATTTTGATGAGCTAATCTGACAGGTTTGAGGTATAATATCTAATTGTTGTTTTGATTTGGTAATAACTAGGAAATTTGATTATATTTTCTTGTGTCTGTTAGCCATTTGTAGGTTTTATTTGGAAAAATGTTCCTCATGCACTTAAAAAGAATGTGTATTCTCCTGTATTTGGATGGAATGTCCTGTAGTTACCTATTATGTCCAAGTCTTCTATTGTGTCATTGAAGACTACTATCGCCTTTGTTGTCTGAATGATCTTGATGTAAATGGGGGTGTTAAAGTTGCCTGCTATTAATGTACATTTTCAATTTTTCCCTTTATATTTGATAACTTTGTAAAATACAGTTGCTCCTATATTAGTTGCATATGTATTAATGAAAGTCTTATTGTTGATCTCTTTATCATTATGTAATTTTTTTTTGTTTTTTGTCATTATTTTAACTTCTACTTTGTCTAATATCAGTATTTCTACCACTGTCTCCTTGTTGTATCTATTTGAATAATATATCTATTCTAGTCCCCTCACTTTTAGTCTTTGTGTCTTTACCTCTGATGAGTCTCTTGTGAGCAGCATAGAGTTGGATCTTATTTTTTATTTGATGAGCCACCTTGTCTGTGTATTTTGATTGAGGCATTTAGTCCATTTTTCATTTAAAGTGATTATTGATATATATGTACTCATAGCCATTTTGTCAGATGTTTTCTGGTTGTTTTTGTAGTGTTTCTCTGTTCTCCCTTTAACAGAGTTTCTTCACTTGTAGTTTGATTTTCATTAGTAGTATCTTTGTGTTCCTTTCTTCCTAGTTTTTACGTTTATATTACAGGTTTTTGATTTGTAGTTACTGTGAGGTTCATATATGTTTACCTGTAACTATATATGTTTTAAACTGATGGTGATTTAACCTCAAACACATTCTAAAAGTTCTACATTTTTTACAAGCCTCCCCAACGTTTTGTATTTGAGGTCATAATTTATGTATTTGTTTATCCCTTAAACTCTTGACTATCCTAGGCTGTAGGTTTTTTCCTTTTAACACTTTAAATATGTCATGCCAGGCCCTTCTGGCCTGTAAAGTTTCTGCACAAAAATCAGTTTGTAGCCTTATGGGCCTTTCCTTGTATGTGACTCTGTTTTTCTCTTGCTGCCTTTAGATTCTTCAATTAAGATTTGTCTTGGTATTGATCTCTTTGGTTTTGTCTTGCTTCAGACCTTATGTGCTTCCTGTACATGGATATCTGTGTCCTTTTTCACAGTTATGAAGTTTTTAGCTATAACTTCATCATAAATATTTTTGACCCTTTTCTCTTTCTCTTTTCATTCTGGGTCCCCTGTAAAGCAAATATTAATATGCCCAATGTCCTATAAGTCCCTTAAACTCTCTGCTTTTAAAAAATGTGTTTTTCTTTTTGCTGTTCTGATTAGGTGACTTCCATTATTCCATCTTCCTGATCATTCTTTCTTTTATATCACCTAGTTTGCTGTTAATTCCTTCTAGTGTGTGTGTGTATATATATAT
>PVHT020000015.1:33790155-33815599 GCA_004024745.2 Catagonus wagneri | reverse complement strand
CACTCGTGGCATATGGATGTTCTCAGGCTAGGGGTCTAACAGGAGCTGTAGCCGCCGGCCTACGCCACAGCCACAGCAATGTGGGATCCAAGTTGTGTCTGCAACCTTCACCACAGCTCACGGCAATGCCGGATCCTTAACCCACTTAGCGATGCCAGGGATCGAACCTGCAGCCTCATGGTTCCTAGTCGGATTCGTTAACCACTGAGCCACAACGGGAACTCCCCTTCTAGTATATATTTTAAGTTACTGAATTTTTAGTTATGACTTGTTCATTTTAATGTTTTCTACTTCCTTGTTACAATATTTGCTTAATTCTCACTGTGTTCATCTATTATTTTTCCAAGTTCATTTAGCATTCTTATTACTAATGCTTTGAACTCTTTATCCTTTTTTGTTTTCTTTTCGGCTGTGTCTGCAGCGTGTGGAAGTTTCCACAGCCAGGGATTGAACCTCAGCCACAGCAGTGACAATACCATATCCTTAACCTGCTGAGCCACCAGGGAGCTCCTGTTAAATTTTTATCTCTATTTTATTGGTTATTTCCGTGGGTTTTTGTTCCTGTTCTTTTGTTTGAAGTAAATTTCTCTGTCTTCTCACTTGTTTAACTTTCTTTGTCTTTGTGAAATTACATGAAGCAGTTAAATGTCCCAGTTGAAGGGACACTCCCACTCCATGTGTGGGCACGTCCATAGCAGCTCACACGTGCCCATTGGTTTTGGTGGAAGAAGTAGATCCATAGTTTGCATGGGTCATGTCTTCCTCTAGGGTGTGCTGGCAGCTCGGTGGAAGGTGGAGTAGCTAAGGTAAGAGCCAGGTGTAAGCTGGAGTTTCTCCTATGCCCACGAGTCATTAACATACTATTGGGGGTTGGGCTGGGTCCATGCGTACTGAAGCAGAGGCCTTGTGCATCAGGTCTTAACTAATTCCATTCCTTCTAAGTGTGCTCTCTGCCCCTCCCTGCAATCAAACCTCCTTACCAGAGGGGAAGAGCGCTGGAGCAAGAGGGTCCAGATTGTGCTCCTGGTGTTGGTCTGGGTATGTGCTGGGAGAGTCCCAGCATGCCAGTTAGAGCTCAAGATAGCCCCCAGTCAGCTGCTTCTGTGAGAGCTAGCAATGGCGGCCATGATCCTGTTCTAATGCAGTGCCAGGTATAAGCTAGCTCCTCTCCCCCCTCGCCCCCCGCAGTGCACATTTTCCTTTGAAACAGCAACTTTTGCTCCAGCTGAGAGCTTGTCATGTTGGAGGAGCTGGATTGAGTGCTCTGTGCAGTTTAGGGCATATGCTGGTTTGGTTGCGGGTTACCTGCCAGAGCTGCAGGCAGTTTCAACCTGGTTGCTCTGCTTTGTTTCAGGGAGTAAGCAACCATGTGCATGCTCTTGAGGACTGCAATCTAGATTTCTTACTGTCCTCCTGTACAACACAAGGGGGCTTATTTTAAACCAGCAAATAGGACTTGTCTCACCAGTGTCAGACCCCAGGTCTGGGTACCCAATATATGGTTCACCTGTTCAATCCCCATGGAGGATTTCTGAGTGTGTGATATTCCCCTCCTGTTCTGTGTCCTCTTCTGAGGGGCATAACTTCCAACCTGATTACTTCTCTGGCCTTCTCAACTCTGTGTAGCTCTTTCTTTACAGTCTTGATGGTAGAAGTCTTTCTGCCAGTCTCCCATTTGTTTTCAGTATGTTTTGATGTGTTCATGGGTGGAGGTGAGCTCAGCATCCTCTTCCTCTGGCATCTTGACTTCCTTCTCTATAAGGAATAATATTACATTTAGTATTTTGAGTTGAACAGTTCTTGCGTTCCTAGAATAATTCATACTTGCTCATGATATATAGTCATTTAATATGCAGATGAATTTATTTGCTAGTATTTTATTGATGCTCTTTTACACCTATATTCATAATAGACATTGGTTTATAGTTTTCCTGTGATTTCACTGTCTGGGTTTTGGTATCAGTGTAATGCTAAATGAGTTGGAAGTAATCACTGCTCTTCTATTATAGGGGATGTAGTTTGCAAAGGATTGGTGATAATACTTAAACATTTGGTCAAACTTATCCATCGCCACATCTGGCCCTGGTCTATTCCTTGTAGATCTTTTTTTTCCAATTAATCATCTAGTGTCTTTATTTTTTTTAATCTTCATTTGGATTGTTTGTTTTCCTGAGTTAATTTAGGTAGTTTTTGTCATTTTAGCAATTTGTACATTCCATCTGAGTTATCCAATTGTTTGACATAAAAGTTGTTCATACTATTACCTTACAACTAGTTTTTTTGTTTGTTTTTGTAAGATGTTTACTAATGGTCCCTTCTTTCATTCATGATCTTAGCAGTTTGTCTGTTTCCTTTTTTTTTCTTCATCAGTGTAGTTAAGCAAAGTTTGATTTTTGTTGACCTTTCAATGAATCAGCTTTTAGTTTTGTTCATTTCCCTTGTGACTTGTTTTTGTCCCAATGGTTATTTAAAAGGGTGATTCTCTGATTTAACATATTTGAATTTCCCAAATTACCTTCTGTTATTGATTTGCAATTTCATTTCATTGTATTTAAAGAAGATTCTTTGTACAATTTCAACCCTTGTTAGTATACTGAGACTTCTCTTATGAACTGTTACTCTATGATACGTTTTAGAACATGTTCTTTATGCACTTGAGAAGAATATGTAATTCTTCTCAATATGTTTTTGGGTGAAATGGTCTATAGATGTCTGTTAAACGAAGTTATTTTATGAAATCTTATATTTCCTTGTTGATCATGTGCCTAGTTGTTATATCCATTATTAAAGTGGGTATAACTTTAATCGTCTCTTTCTCCCTTCTATTATGTCAGTTTTTACCTCAATTATTTTAGAGATAAATGTCATTTTACATTTATGTTTATAGTTAGGTTTTCTTGACATACTCTAACAATCGGAAGATGTGTCTGTCTCTAATAATTTTGTCATGATGTCTATTTTAGTCTAATATTTGTGTGGGCACTTCAGCTCTGTTTTGGTTATTATTTGGATGATATATTTTTATTTCTTTTTTCCTTTCTTTCTTTCTTTCTGGCCACACCCACAGCATATGGAGCTTCCCAGCCTCGGGGTCAAATCGGAGCTGTAGCCTCCAGCCTACGCCAGAGCCACAGCAACGCAGAATCTGAGCCGCGTATATGGCCTACACCACAGCTCATGGCAATGCCAGCTCCTTAACCCGCTGAGCGAGGCCAGGGATCGAACCCACAACCTCATGGTTCCTAGTTGGATTCGTTTCTGCTGCTCCTTGACGGGAACTCCGGGATGATATATTTTTCCATTCTTTTACTTTTAACCTATTTGTGTTTTGGCCCTAAAGTGAATCTCATGTAGATATCATATAATTAGATTTTAAAAATTGATTCTGCAATCTTTTTGATTGGAATGTTTAATGTATTTACATTCAATATAATTACTCATAAAAAAGATTTATGTCTGCGACTTTGTGATTTATTTTCTATATATCATATTTTTGTTCCTATATCCCTCCATTATTTCCTGCTATGTTAAATAGAATTTTTAATGTATCATTTTAACAGTTTGCCATTTCTTTTAGTGGTTTCTGTATAAATGTTATTTTCATAGTGATTGCTTTGTGAGTTAAAATGAACATCTTTCCATATCACAATTTAGTTTGGATAACTACAACTTATTTTAAGTAGTAATAAACATGTTACTCTTAAATATTTCCATTCTTTATACCCTCCTTTTTTCTGCAATTATCATAAATATACATTGAATATATATATATAGATATATAATTATTCCTTTATGTAGTTGTATTTTATTTTATTTTTTTAAGACTGAAGCAACCTAAAGAATCTTTATTTTTTCTTTTTCCATTATAGCTGGTTTACAGATTTCTGTCACTTTTCCAACTGCACAGCATGGTGACCCGGTTCCACATACATATATGGATTCATCACAAGTGATTAGACATAGTTCCCGGTGCTATACAGACAGATCTCCTTGCTTTTCCATCCCAGAGGCAATAGTCTACAACTGTTTGTAGTTGTATTTTAAATCAGGAGAAAAAAGTTATTAACAAAATATATTTATACAGTCTTACATTTACAGGTTGTAATTACTTTCATCATTGCTTTTTATTTCTTTATGTGGATTTGAATTACTGTCCAGTGTCCTTTCATTTCAGTCAACAGGACTCTGTGTTGTCTGAGGAGAAATCAGTTGTTAATCTTATTGAGGATCCCTTGTATTTGAGGAGTGCATCTCTTTTGTATCTTTCAAGATTCTATCATTGTCTTTGGCTGTCATCAGCTTGATTATGATTAAGTAAGGATCCTTTTGAACCTTTAAAACATAGACTTTGTTAAGCTTCTTCAAAGTGTTGATTAATGTTTTACGGTGAAGTTCTCAGTCACTATTTTTTAAAAATATTCTTTCTTCCTTTTTTATCTTCTCCTTCTGAGATGACAGTTATGTATATATTGGTATGCTTGATTATGTACGACAGCTCTTTGAGACTCAGTACATTTTCCTTCTTTCTTTATCCAGTCTGAGAAACAGAAAGTAAAATCTCTTTGGATCTATCTTCAAGTTCCCTATTCATTCATCTGCCTGCTCAAATCTGTTGAGCTTTTTCTGGTGAATTTTTCATTTCACTTATTTAATATTCAGATCCAGAATTCTTATGTAATTTTTAAATAATTTCTCTCTCCTTATTAATATCTTTTATTTGGTGAAATGTTATCCTCTTCCATTTTCAAAAAAATTCTTATGTATAATTTCCTTTAATTCTAGAACATATTTATAGTGGGTGGTTTAAAGTTCTTGTCTAGTTAATTTAATGTCTAGATTTTCCCAGGGACAATTTCTATTTACTTTTAAAAATCCTATATATTTGCCACACTTTCTTATTTCTTGCATATTTGTTGTTGTTCTTGAAAACTACGTTTTAAATAATGTGTAAACTCTGGAAATTAGATGCTCCCCCTTTCCAGGTTTTGTTTTTGTTACCGAGTGTTGTGTGGTGATATAGTTACTTTTATGAACTAATTCTTTAAGCTCTGTTTGTGTATAGCCACTGAAGTCTCTGCTCAGTTATCTTAGTTATCAGCCAATGATTACAGAGAGATTTCTTTACATTCCTGGAATCTGTGAGACTCTAATTCTTAGCCAGGTGGCTCTTTGTGCCTTTTGGGGCGCATCTTCAGCACCCTGCCAGTTTATAACTTTGCCTTAGTGTTCACCTTCTGTTTATGCAGAGCCTCCAGGTCAGCTAGAAGTCATGATGCAGGGGCTTTGCATGAGACTTGGGACCTTAGGTCTTGCATGAGCATGTCTACAACCTTGGGCACATACACAGACTTGTGCATGAGTCTGGTGTTTTAGATTTCTGCGAAAATGGAGCTTTTCAAAGCCTCCTATAGGTAACTAATTCTCCAGGTTTTCCTTTTAAGAGTTTTGGTTATCCTATCATTTGTCTTACCTGTTTTCTATTTTATTAGGAAACCTTAATGTTAAACAGTTGCTGTTGATGGTTTTTTAACAAATCCCCCTCAGGAAAATGCTATTTGCACTGTATAATCTTTTAGTGCAAATAGAGAGAAGTCTTCCAAGTAGGCTGTTTCACAAAATCACTGGACAGGTCAAATAATGGCACTTTGGAAATGGGTCTTTGAAATAGATTCAGCCTCATTCTACCCACTCAGGTGGCTGTCAGCTTGCTCATTTTCATTGTGGTTACAAATTGCTGGTTTTTATGGTGACTCTGGAGCTGGGGAAAAGGGATGGTACTAGGCAAAGTTAAAATGGCACAGATGTCACTTATCAATATTCAAACATTTTTCTTAAATATTAATAAGGTTACAAAGCCATTTCATTAATTTCTAGAGCATTGAAAAGTTGATTCTTATAAATTTTGCCAAGTTATCATATTGTTGATGGAGGAAAGAAATTTTAAATGTACTTATTTTGTCATTCCTGCTTATGTTACCTTTTTTAAAAAAGTCATCACTAGACTCTAAGTATATGGTCCCCTCTATACAGTTCCTTGTTCATATAGCATGGTCAATACTCAAAATGTTAATACAAATCCATCACTGGGCACATTAATTACAAGTGGAAATTGCATGTTGTAAAGTCTCAGGAGATAAAATGTGATATGTAAAAATCAAATTATAAAATAAATTATTTCATATATTGTTTTCCTGTATTTCTCAGAAACAGAAGTCAAATATACCAAGGCACATGAATAGAGGATAATAAAGAAATTTAAAGAAATATAGCTATCTCTGTAAAAGCTAGATTCATTCAAATATGTAGTTTCTCAGAATTGTGGAAAGCTAGAGATCAGTGAATGCAGTTTTTACATTACAAGATGAAATGGAAAGCATGATCAAAGGAGATAACCAAATTATTGAACTATTAAATATACTTCTTAATGGATTTAAAAGGAGGGATACTAGCCAAATGCCAGCTAACATATTCTATATTTATATCATCTTACTGTACTTTAGAATCAGTCTCTTCAACCAGATGGTGTTATTCCTAGGTACCCATCTCATACCAAAGCCACCTTTCTCAGGGACCACGTTTGATATTTGGAGGAGAAAGACTATGCCAGCCTAAGCTGTAGCTGGAACAGTTTGAAATAATATGGTGCTATAATTCTATGACTTGTTTTGATACTGGCTTCCAGAAATGAGCTACTCATTTGATCAACTGGATCCTTTTGTGTAATAGATTTAGAGCTGTGTCAAATATTAAAGCAAGATGCTAATATTTTTGAAATCAGTGTCCTAGCATAATTCATAACTTCAGCATTAAAAAAACTGTAGCCATATTGTATCTCCTCGTAAAGGAACAAAAATGACATTTTTGCCTTTTTCTTTCATTTTACCTTTAAATCTACTGTTCCGTAGAACTCATACTGAAAAGTACAGAAAACATGAACGTACAGCTCAATGAACTATCAAGAGCAAGCACCCAGTTAACCACTGCTCACCTTAAAAAAAAAAAACAAATAATACATTGTCAGCACCCCAGAGGAGTTACTTGATTTTCTTTCCTAAGAGTGCATTGCAGTTAATTTTGTTGAATGATTTTGTGACATTTTTAGAAATAAGGATATTTTGGAAAGAAAGGGAGAAGTGAAATCAGATTTACAAAATAGTGTATTAAAGAAGTAGGGATGAGGAACTAACCTTGGAAACTTAAATCTGGTGGCAGAAGGAAATAGATCAGTATATTGATAAGGGTGGCATAAACCAGAGGAAAATACTGTATGTGACGGAGTACCGAACTTGCCCACACCCTTAGGAAATAACAAAGACTCAATTTCAAACTGTGGGGTTCAGTAGAAATGTAATAGGCTAAATAAAGTAACACTTTCTTAGTCTGGGACATGAGCTAATTAGATTTGACTGATAATTGCTAAGATATAAGATATACACTTGGCCTACATAAATGCTCATATAAGATCTATAATGCTATGTTGCATACTCACACATGGTCTCAATTTCAAACAATTCGCCAACTAATGCATAGGACTAATTAATTGCCAGGTATGGTTCTAAACATTTTGCACATACTAACCCATTTAATTCTCATACCTCTTTAAGAAAAATGGAGAAACTGAAGCACAAGGGGGTTGCCAAGCTGGGACTCAAGTTCAGTCTGGCTGGTTGCAGACTCTATTCTAGGACTATTTTGTTATTCTGGCTGTCCCCTGGTAAAAATTGAACTTACTTTGGTCATCATCTATAACATATATGCATCTTAAAATCTTAATTATGAAGACTGTTACCATAGTATTACTATTTACTAACTGTATTTTAATAAAAGTTATCAATATAGAGAGGAGTATATCTGAGATTCCTCTTGTGACATGAACTATATATGGAATTTAAAATTTATGGTAGGAGTTCCCATCATGGCACAGCGGAAATGAATCCAACTAGGGACCATGAGGTTGTGCGTTCGATCCCTGACCTCTCTCAGTGGGTTAAGGATGCGGCGTTGCCGTGAGCTGTGGTGTAGATCTCAGACATGGTTTGGATCTGGCGTTGCTGTGGCTGTGGAGTAGGCCAGCAGCAACAGCTCCGATTAGACCCCTAGCCTGGGAACCTCCATATGCAGCAGGTGCGGCCCTAAAAAGATGAAAAAATAAAATTTATGATAGAAACATTTTATCATGGACATAAAATTTTTATTAAAGACAGTACTATTTTTCAAAGTATTTTTGGAAAGGGAAAGCATGTTGATGAATTTGTATAAGGAGTTTTTTTCTTTTAGGGCCCCACCTGCGACATTATGGATGTTCCCAGGCTAGGAGTCAAATCAGAGCTGCAGCTGCCAGCCTATGCCACAGCCACAGCAATAGCAGATCTGTGCCATGCTTGCAACCTACACCATAGCTCACAGCAATGCTGGATGCTTAACCCACTGAGTGAGGCCAGGGATCGAACCTTTATCCTCATGGACTCTGGTCAGGTTTGTTACCACTGAGCTACAATGGGAACTCCTGTATTAGCAGTTTTTATTAGTAGTATTGTAGAAAGGTCATGTTTAATATGCTAATAACAGTCTGTTGTCACTGCTTAGATTAATGTTAAGTATCAGTAATTTTACTACTATTGCTTTTCCTTCCTCAGTGAAAATACCAACCCTTGGAAATAGACAAGGAATATCTCAGTATTACTATGAAAATTGTGTTGACCTAGGAGACCTCATGAAAATATCTCCGGGAAAAACAGCAGGAACACGCATACTTTTAAAACTATTGCAAGTAAAATCCATTTCCTTAATTTTTGTCCTATTTGGGAGCAATTCCTCATTTCTGAACACTTAGCTAGATTTCACAAGATCATGGTTGACTTGTAGCTATCTCAGTCCCTTGTTTACTAAATTGTGTTCTCCAGGCTGACAAGGCCAGAACCAGGCAATATTTGCATTTCCCAGATAAAACAAAACAAAACAAACCTGTGTGCCCAAAGCCTTGAACATGAGGACCCCGTGACTCAAGGTTAAGTTCCTCCCTTAACTTCTTACAATAGGAATTGGTTCTAGGGATACTGAATTCCTGATAGCCTGGACTTGCATCTAATTACCTGCTTATCTTACTCTCTCTTTCACTTGAAGTTTGCCAAATGGGGTGAGTGATGAGAGACAGCTGGTAGGAAGAAATAATTAAGGTTGATAAAATAGACAATGGCGAAAGAGTCTCCTTGGTCACTGGCAAAGAAGCAGATTCTTCCATCAGGCCTCCCACTGTTGTGTCAAGCTGAGTTGAATCATTACTAAATACTTGGCAATCAATGGTCATCTTCTGTGACTTTTACGGATTTAAAGTGGTTAGTAATTCTTAGAAGCTTGTACCAATAATGGAAAAAACAGACGAAAGAGAGAGCCAGGTCTTTCCTTCTCTCAGGCGTGTTTTATGGTAGATAGCCTACTAGGACAGATAAATTCGAGGATAATATTTCTGTTCCACTTCATACGGCTCCACACTGTGGCTGCACAACTTCCTTGAGAGCAGTTCCCTATTACATACTACTAAAGAACTGTATTTCATAGGGAATTTGACCCAGTTCTCAAAACAGCAAACAAAGAGTCCAGGTTGGAAGCAAGTCTGACCTGGGCAAATGATAAGCTTCACCCGTGCCATTCTTTTATCATCATCATTAGAATCTTCTGTCTATAGAATTTAAAATTTATTTTCAAAAGCTTTTTGTCTGCCTCTTTCTCTTTATAAAAAAAAAATAGCAAAGATTTCACAGCTGGCTAAAATTTATTTTTAGATTATAAGAGGTTTTGCCTCCTCCAGCCATGTTCAATTATAGTAAAGGCACTCATAGTTATTTTACCTAATTATTAATATTTACTATAGTGACACTATGTAATTAAATAGTAAGAACTTGCTAGGTGCAAAAATCTGTAAAGACTTTGTGAGGCCAAAGGAATAAGTAACATATGTAACCCATCCCCCAGAAAAAAATATCAAACTGGTGAGAGGTGGAAAATAGGGAGGCAGATAGGTATCAGTTACTTATAATAGGAACTAGTGAATACAGAAGGAGCCATGATACAGATCCAATATGGTACCGGCCTCCCTCATGGTTCTGTTTTATTAATGGTGGGTGGGGCTGTCCAGCTGTAAGGTGTTGACCAATAAGCCCTCCCTAGCCTTCAGATCCAGGCTGATGAAGAACCTCCTTTCTAAGTGCTGACCCAGGTAGTGTGTGTCCACTGTCAATGACTATCAGACACTTGGATGTAGGCAGAGTCAGTCTGTGAGAGATGAATTTTAGTCTTTCTGTATCTCTCAGTAAAGCATTGCACTTAGAAGTAGTAAGTCCCATCCAGGAAGGAGCTACTTATGTTCTCTTGGGAACCACCATCGAAAAATCATTGCAGAAGGGCTGGTTAACTTTTGTTGCTTTTAAGGGAAGAGCCCAACTCTAACAGTAATCGTGCTGTGATCATTAATATGGCGCAATTTGCTAAAAGATTAATTTTTTTTCTAGTTAGGCAATTAACATCAGAAGGTGAGATTGGGATCAAAGTGTTGTCTGTAGTGTCTCCTCTCTCTAGGAGATAAGACACAAGGTCAACGATCAAACAGAAGTTTGTCTTTACCTCATTCAGCTTTGATTTGGAAAGGAGGTAGTTAAGTTACATCAAGAAAGTGGCAGTTAGAAAGCTTGCCTTCTATTGCATGCTTTTGCAGCAGCAATTACCTCAGCTACAAATCTCATTTACAGAACTCTTTGAAAGTGCTATCTGGACGATGGCAGAATACACCGGAAATCAATGGAGGGTGATTTCATTCCCAAATTGAAGTTACCATTTAATAGTCAGGGAAAAAACACACACTTGCACACCCCAGCCTCCTTATTACTCATTAATAGATTCCTCAGTAGCAATTATGAGGCTCAACTTTTCACAAATTCAATTACTTCTCAAAAAATATGAATTATAAACACTCTTTACCAATGGAAATGCAATCACATCCTAGCTTCCAGAAGGAAAATAGACAGGAGCTGTTGGAAATGATCCTAATCATGATGCTAATAAGTAATGGCCCAGTATGTAGTCTGCAAAACAGGCCAGCGCCTGCCTCCCTATACCTACTGTTATATGATGTTTTCTTTCCCGATTTACAGTATCCTAGCAACCATCGTGCAAGCTAGTCCTAACGGATCTAAAAATGATGCACTGGGAAGTCTGTCCCATAGGGCCTCATGCTCCAAGGAGGGACACTTTCTCCTTGGGGGTCATGCAAATAGCCAAATAGATGTGGGGATTAGAGTAACTTTCTTTGCCCTGAGATTGCATTGCCCTTCCTGATCCTGTGTAGTCAGAGGGCCTGTAATCCCATTTTAATTTAAATAGATGGCAGTGCTGCCTAGAGATCTTAATTCCACATGAATATTCAACAGTGCAGCAGAGGAGTCTGGGGACATTGCCTGGGGGAGATGACCTTAAGTCTAGCAAAAGTGGACACTGACAATGGCCCTAAATTTCTATCTTATTTTCTATTCATTGATTTAAGACAGGAAAGATGCCGTTAAAATTTTCCTGTAAATTATTCTCAGCCGTTCTTCTCTTACTGTGAATTAGATTAGATATCAGAACCATTAGGGCTCTCTGATCAACGCTGGATATTTTTTGATCTAGAAAAAGAAAGATTTGGAATGAGGGACAGGTCCAGAGTGCTGGAGAAAAGCCACATGAAAGCAAGCCAGAGAGAAGTCCCCTCTTAATTTACTTTAGCCCAGGTTCTTTGAAAGTCAGGGATCATTTTCTTTTAGGGACTGGATAGACCTTGTACGATGAGGTAGACTCCACCTGAAGGATAGGAAGTCTACTGTATATTGGAAATACTCATTAATTTCACAGTGTTGTCAGGGGAGACATTTTATAGCTAAGTAAGACCGTACTAAGTGATTGAGGCAGTCTTTCCAACCTGGTCGTGAATTCACTTTCCCAACTCCCTTCTTTTGAGTCATAGCATACATTCTGTTATCTCTGAGAACAACCCTATCACTGATCCTAAATTCTGAACCTCTTTCCTAACCACAATTTCCTGTGCTTCTATGGCTCTAGACCACTTACTCCCTGGGGAATGTTCTCCTTTTAGTTCCATCATCACTTTCTAGCCCTTAATTATTTCTAATTCTCCCAGCTCTTTACTTCCTACTGTGGTTTGCCTTCCTGCTCACCTGGGCTCTGTGGGCAGTGTTTTGATGATAGTCTCACTAATATTCTGGGATCCCTTTGGTCATAAACAATCCTTTGCCAATCCCAATCCTGGATATCCTCCCTCATCCACAGTTTTTGCTCCTGAGGTGCTAAGCCATTTCCGAGGAAACTTAGAAAGCCAAGATGATTTGATTTCCTTTTGCCATGCTTGCTTATTCCAGCTGAGCCTTCTTGGTTACTTATCTATGCTTTTTAGGACTTGCTGATTCCCTTTGCCACTTATTCATTCTTTTGGAAACCTTTATTTGGTGATTATTTTATTTCTGTTTTATTTCATCTATGACCAAATACTGAGGATACTGTGATGAACAGACTGACAATGACCTTTCCCTCATGGAGTGTATCACTTAGTGAAGGAACGTAGAAAATAAATATGTTTTAAAAAACAATTTCATAAAAAGTAGGTTCTATGCAGAAGATGATCTGAGATAAGAACGCGCTCAGTGTATTCAAAGAACTGAATGAAAGTCCATGTAGGTGGACTTAAAAGGGAGAGGATGAGCAATAGGGTCACAGAGATAGTCAAGAGACCATGAAAAAGACTTAGGATTTCATTCCATTCTCATTGGGAATCCATTGGAGTTTTAACCCCAGGAGTCACATTATCTGATATATGCTTTGAGTGGATCACTTTACCTGCTATGTTGTAGAAGTAAGAGGAAAGTTTGAAAACAAGGAGACCAGTTAAGCAGGCTGATGATAAAAACAAATGAATGAGTATGATAAATAGAAAGAGACTCACAGTTAAAGGAGAAAAAACTAGTGGTACCCCTGGGGGAGGCACATGATTGGGGAAGCTACCAGGTATAAAATAAATAAGACACAAGGATGCAATGTATCATACAGGGAATATAGCCAATATTTTTAAAATAATAACTTTAATTGGAATTTAATCTATAAAAATATTGAATTACTATGTTGTATACCTGAAACTAATGTAATATTGTAAATCAACTATACTTCTGTTAAAAAAAAAAATCTAGGTGAAGGGTGATATTGGATTGGACCAGGCTTGTATCAGGCTGAATGCTATGCCTAGGGTCTAATAAAATTACAACTGTTACCTTTACAAGTCATACTTAAAATGTTATTTTGTTTCATTTGAAGGAATGAGTGTGTTTTCTCTTCTGGTCACCTCTCTGCACTTTGGTTCTAGTCCTGATGAAATTTTTGGAAAAAAAAAAATGCCATAGCGTAGCAGCTCTTATCTCCTTGAATACCCTCTTCCTGTCCGTTCCCTCGGTTTACTCTCCTTCTATGCTCTGCATATTTTTCTTGTCCTTATTCCCATCATCCAAACCACATGTATCTTGCCTTTTCTGTCCATGGAGGTCCCATTCCCAGGTGAAAATCTCAGCAACTATAAAGAGCTGTAGGGTGAGAAGCTGTTGAGCATAGTTGGGGATAGAGAATGTTTCTGGGATCCCTCACAACAAGCTGTCTGTGACTGATCTTGGTGACTTCTACTGGGCTAGGTTCCCAAGAAGGTCTTTTTTTTTTTTTTTTTTAATTCCCCCTTTATGGTCAGACATAGAAATACCAGAATTATTGAAGAAAAAAGTAGACAGCTGACCCCATACTATTATTTCATATCTGCTGAGCATTGGAAAATTTTGGAAGGAAATAGAAAATTGATCCTGACCTGTACATTTACTCTGAACTTAAACCATCTGTTATCTAGCAAGCTCAAAGCAATGCCAAAGTTAATGTATGTTACCTTGCTAATCTCCACATCACAGCTGTGAGGCCACATCAGGAGTCAGATTTCTCAGTTTTTAGATCAATCCACATCAATAATTTTTTTCTTTTTTATTCAAGTATAGTTGATTTACAATGTTGTACCAATTTCTGCTGTACAGTGAAGTGACCCAGCTATATATATATATATATATATATATATGTATATGTATATATCACATTGTTTTTTCTATATTTTTTTCCATCATTGTTTATTCAGGAGTTTGGTTATAGTTCCCTGTGCTGTACAGAAGGGCCATGTTGTCTATCCATTCTAAATGTAACAGTTTGCATCTACCAACCCCAGACTCCCCGTCCATCCCACTCCCACTCCCTCTCCCTCCCCCTTGGCAACCACAAGTCTGTTTTCCATGTCTGTGAGCCTGTTTCTATTTTGTAGATAGGTTCATTTTTGCTATATTTTATATTTCACATATAAGTGATGTCATTTATTTGTCTTTCTCTTTCTGGCTTACTGCACTTAAAATGATAATCTCTGAATCCATGTTGCTGCTAATGGCATTGTTTCATTACTTTTATGGCTGAGTAGTATTCCATTTTATATATGTACTACATCTTAATACATTCATCTATTGATAAACATTTAGATTGTTTCCATGTCTTGGCTATTGTGAATAGTGCTGCTATGAACATGTGAGTGCATGTATCTTTTGAATTATAATTTCGTCTGGATGTATGCCCAGGAGTGGGATCGCTGAATCTTACGGTAGTTTTATATTTAATTTTCTACATTGCCTCCATACTATTTTCCATTGTGGTTGTACCAATTTACATTCCCACCAGCAATGTAGGGTTCTTTTTCCTCCACACCCTCTCCAGCATTTATCTGTAGACTTAATTAATAATGGCCATTCTGACCAGTGTGATGTGGTACCTCACTGAAATTTTGATTTTCATTTCTCTAAAAATTAGTGATGTCGAGCATCTTTTCATGTGCCTGCTGTCCATCCATATGTCTTCTTTTGAGAAGTGTCTATTTAGGTCTTCTGTCCATTTTTCAATTAAGTCATTTATCTTTTTGTTTTTGAATTGTGTGAGTTGTTTGTGTATTTTGGAGATTAACTCCTGGTCAAATGCATTATTTGTACCTATTTTCTCCCATTTTGTAAGTTGCTGTCTTTTTTTATGGTTTCCTTTATTATGCAAAATTTGTACGTTTTGTTTTGGACCTATTGGTTTCTTTTTAATTTCTATTTCCTTGGGAGAACACTAATATTTTTAAAAGCATGGACTAGTTTGAGCAGCCATGGCCTAAAATTCAGAGGTGTGAGCCATGATTCCTGTACCTGGGATTGAAGCTGAATATTTGAGAAACAATTCAGATGAAAGTAAAATCAGTCATGTAACCTGGATCATAGAGATTCTAATTTTAGCATAAGTTCTGAGATAGAAACATCAATTTTGATTTAATGTTGAACTTGAGACTGTTAGACCTGGGAAGGAACTTAGTCTCATGTACTCATTTCTTAGATGGTCCAGATTCCGAGACACTGACAGATGAAGTAAATTACCCATGGTCTCAGAACTCTTGATAGTATAGTCAGAACAGAAACCCAAGTGGCCTCTGAATTTCAGCAGAGTGTTGTATAGTTTCCAAGAAATCTCCCCACCGGTCATGTTCTTCGTGTGCTTCTCTATTGCTGCATTTTATTAGCCATTTGGCTGTGAGTCTGTGAATGCAAGGTGAACAGCTGCAGTTTCTTTAGACATTAAACACCCTACCCAGGAATGACTTCTTATGGACATCCTAAATCTAAGGCCCAGTGTTGTGTGACACGTATCTCTGAGATACATATTTGGCTGCTCTCGGGATCTATCAGTAATCTCCAGGTTCTGCTCTGTGCTCATGCAATTAATCAACAGGGGATTGATGGTGAGCAGCATTTGTGGTAAGGCTTTGAGCTGCGTTGGAGGAGACCTGGCCCTTCTTTGGCAGGAAAGCTCCCTCTTAGGGGAAAGATATGTATACTATTCATGATGGGGATGTTCCTATAATAGCTATACAACCCCTCATTTCAAAAGGTTTCTAGCTTAATTTAGGAGAAAAGAAAAACAGAGAACACATAAACATACATAAACACAAATAAATATGTCACAGTCATACAGACACAGCAAGTTGTCACATATTCAGAATAACTGCAATGAGTAAATCCATGAAATGGTGTTATTTTTATTTTAAAGAGTATTATGTGTTTAAGTGAACCCACATACTCTAGTTAAGTGTGAGGAGGCTAGCTGAACATGATTTTCTCCCACATGATACAGATTATATTGAAATTCATATATTCTCATTTTATGTGTATTCTGATAATTTTGATGAAGACAGATCATTTTACTTCAACGTTCACCTGACAGGGATGTAAATTGAATATTATTCTCAAATTTCCCCTGTATAGATATTAACTAGTGTTTAACATTGATACAAGGATAAGACTAGGTATAAAGTGGTAAAGAAACTGGTCATTTTGAGCACCTACTATATATCATACACTTTAGAGACATTATCCTAGCAACATATTATCTTCTGAGGTGTATTGTCTTAACAATGAGATAACTGAGATTGAGAGATTGAGATGGGATTGGAAAGCAGATTTGACTTAACCTCATGCTCCTGACATACCACAGTATACAGACACATTGAAATATTCTATTTAGGTTCTGACAACTGGAAGTAGGTTTAGAGAAGTGGAATAATTCTAAACAATGATTTTAAGAAGTATTTTGATAGAAGACAAATATTGTAGGTAATGAATAAAGTTTGAAGTGAAAAACATGTTTAATCAAACCCAGGATTTGCTTTTAATGAGGTTGGCCAAGGTCTTTAGTTGTTTCTGATCAAAGAATGGAATTTTTGCGTTATTAGTATTCATCAGTGGATTCAAACCTCCTTTGGTTGAGTACAGGTAATTGATAGACTTTTGTCCAAACCAAGATTTTGGATAAAGATAAGAATAAAGGGAGGAGTTCCCATCATAACTCAGCAGAAACAAATCTGACTAGTATCCATGAGGATGCAGGTTTGACCTCTGGCCTTGCTCGGTGTGTCAGGGATCTGGCATTGCCATGAGCTGTGGTGTAGGTCACAGACGTGGCTTGGATCCCAAGTTGTTGTGGCTGTGGTGTAGGCTGGCAGCTAAAGCTCCGATTCTAGCCCTAGCCCGGGAACCTCCATATGCCATGGGTGTGGCCGTAAAATAAAAGAAAAATGAAAGAAAATTTAAAAACGAGTAAAAGGAGGCCATGAAATAAGATACGAACTATGATTCAGAGAAGTTTCTGATTATTTTCGGGTAGTTAAAGTTCTAGTTAAACTGAAAAAGTTAGATTTAAAGGCAAGTGGGGAGGGGTATGTGTGATAGCTTTTTTCAAAAGCAGCTATAGAGTGTTGACATTATTCATCATGAATTCTCCTTTGGTAATACCATCTCTTGAGTGCTAAGGTGAGAGATGGCAAATCTTGTGAGGAATACTTTCATTATATTATTTTAAATCTTTCTGCATAGATAAATTTTTAGTGAACTCTCACCTGTGCTGTTGTCATAAGCAAAGAGTACAGAGTTAGACTTTTAGAAAGTTCTGATGTTGAGGGACTCAGGAGGGAAGACCAAAGTGCAAAGTTACCCCACTCCTCTCCTTACAAGGGAATGGTTGAGACTTTAGTTTCTGATGGAACCTTTTTGACCTGATATATTTTTTTCTTAGTCAGTAATATTATTGGTTCATATTCAAATGTTCCATAGTTAGAAACTTGGTTAGGTTACATTACAGTAGGTCCCAACTAAGTTAAATCCAATTAACTTTGACTCTTAGGTACACAGAAACGTGGTTTATTGTCATTACTCCTCTCTGAAGATAGAAATAAGTAAAATGATGTCAGTAATTTAACAAAACAAAATTATCACTATAGGATATCCTGGGCTTGATACAGTTGCAACACTTTTTTTTTTTTGTCTCTTGAGGGCTGCACCCTTGGCAGTTTTCAGGCTAGGGGGTGAATCAGAGCTGCAGCTGCCAGCCTACACCACAGCCGTAGCAATGCCAGATCTGAGCTGCATCTGCGACCTACACCACAGCTCACGGTACCACCAGATCCTTGACCCACTGAGCGAGGCCAGGGATTGAGCCCGCATCTTCATGAACTGCAGTCAAGTTTGTTACTACTGAACCGCAACGGGAACTCTGCAAAACAATGTTCTCATCTTCTATATCTTCTTCCTTGTTCTCAAGGTCCTGAGTAGTAAATACTGAAGTCCACACAGATCACTCTAAGAATCTGAGGTAACACAGAGTGATGCAGTTGTATTCTTTAGACTTGAGGTTGTAAAACAGAGAAGGTTGTGTTGAGACCTTATGGAAAGATTTTCCAGCAATAATGAAGAGTGAAATTACAAAGGGTTTTCCCAGAGTGTGACAGAACTTGGCAGGTTAGAACAGTGGAGTGAAACTAACTGGATGAAGTATAATAAGGGGTAATAAAAAGTTCTGTACTCAGTGTCCTTCCCCTCCAAAAAAGAAGGAAAAAAAGTCTCAAGTGAGAAAGCCAAAGTTAAGTGACCCCTTGTGAAATGGCCTAAGAGTTTCAGCTGACTGTAGTGGCAAAAACCAGTCAGTGCTGATGTTGTGACCCAAAATAATGTAATCCAAGAGTATGCTGTATCTTTTCTAAAAAGTTTCATTCCCACTATTATCTGTGCTGCTCAGATACCTTACATGATACAGTGTTTGTGGGGGTACATAAGAAGAATATCGACAAACTGGAGTATGATAAAGATGACCATGATAGCTAACGGTTTCTATAAGCAATGGTTGAAGAAAATGAGAGGGTCAAAACTGAGTTGAAGGAGTTCCCGTTGTGGATAGGCGAGATAAGAGTCTGACTAGTATCCATGAGGATGCAGATTCGATCCCTGGGCTCGCTCAGTGGGTTAGGGATCCAGCATTGCAGTGAACTGTAGTGTAGGTTGCAGACTTAGCTTGGATCCAGCGTTGCCGTGGCTGTGGCTTAGGCTGGCAGCTACAGTTCTGATTTGACCCCTAGCCTGGGATCTTCCATATGCCAAGGTTGCACCCCTCTCCCGCAAAAAAATCTGAGTTGAGGGTAAAGACATATAACTCTTTTGTAATTTAGGAAGTGCTGACATTTAAAAGACAATAGATTTATTTTGTGTGGCTCCAGAGGCTCCTTGCTCTAACCGATAGGCTTTACAAGATAGAAACATTTCTGGATTCTGTGACTTGATTGTTGAACTCTGCAGGGAGTTTTATTAGATGACCTTACAGATTCCTTGAAGTTACAACTTCAGCCTTCTGAAATGGTCCAGCTGGTTGGTAATTCTCTCTTCACTTTAACGCTTACTATACAAAATTCATTTGGCTGGAAGAGAATTAAGATCATACTAAGTCAATTTCAGGTAAAGTCATTCATATCAAATGTAGGTATTTCTGCACTGAAGGCATAATCATGTTGCTTTGTCTTCATTTATTTGATTTTTCTCTATATCTTTCTTGCTCTTTCTACTTTTTAAATTAATTTTTTAGAGATGCTATTATTCAAACTTGGTAAGATCTAATTTATAATACCATCATACAGTATTAAGACCATCTCTAGTGCTGTGGTTTGATTATGGGGACATAAATCTAGGTATAAACTGTGAGTTTCAAAATGGTTTCCTTTTTTTCCTGTCTGGAAGCTAGAGTTTAAGTTCTAGATGGCGGAACACTAACTTTTTGGTTGCTTTATATTTAAAATATAGACCTATAATTCTCATACTTGAGAAAGTAATTGCTCAGGGGAAAAGACTGTTACTTTACAGTTTTAAAGGCAGTAGTGACAGCAGCAGCAGTCTTTGCCAGAGGTAGACAGAGTGAATATGGCAAGAGTTTGCAGCACAGAGGGGCATTAGACCATCCCATAACCTCCTTTAGCCATGCCAGCCTCAGTCAAATCACACGTCAGCCTGATAGTAGTAGAAGATATGTGTAGTCTATCACTATAAAAATAGTCCAGTCTGACTAAGCATATGACAAGATGTTTCCTAGTCATCAGGGAAGTGCAAATTGAAACCATAGTGAGACACCACTACTCATCCATCGGAGCGGCTAAAATCCAACGGCTCGACAAGAGGAAAGCTTTGCGAGTATGTGACATAACTAAGACTCCTGTACTTTGCTGGTAAGAATATAAAATGTTACAACCACTTTGGAAAACATACTGCAATTTCTTATGATTAAACATACATGTACCCTGTGACCTAGCACTTTTCCCAGGATAGATGAAATATATGTCTATTAAAGAGACTGGTGCAGAATGTTTATAATTTGAAAAATACCCTCAAGATAGAAATGACCAAAATAGCTCTCAGCAGGAGAATGGATGAATAAATAATGCTGTATCCATTCACTGGAGTACTACTCAGCAAAAAGAAAGAATTACCGATACATGCTAAAACATAGATCTGTCTTTTTTAGCTACCTCACTGTGGTATTATTGACATAGAAAACACTGCATATTTAATGTGTACACTTTGATACGTTTGGAGACGAGTATATACATGAAACACAGCCACCACAATCAATGCTATAGCATATCCATTGCCTATAAAAGTTTCCTCCCACTTATTTACTCATTTACTTGTTTAGATAAAAGCACAACATAAGATCTCTTTTTTGAGCCACGCCCACAGCATGCATCTTTTCCTAGGCCTGGATGGAACCTGAGCCACAGCACTGACCGCTTAAGCTCTAGGCCACCAGGGAACTCCAAAATCTACTCTTTTAGCAGATTTATACTATTCAGTGTTGTTAACTATATGCAATATTACATACAATAGACCTCTAGGACATAATCACCCTATATAACTGAAACTTTGTACCCTTTGATGGCCACCTTTTCATTCCCCCTCCCTGCTGCCTTTTAACCACCATTCTGTGCTCTGCTTCTATGACTTTAACTATTTTATATTCCTCATTATAGGTGCGATAATTTAGCATTTCCTCCTTTGTGTCTGGTTTATTTCACTTAGCACAGTGTCCTACAGGTTCATCCATGTTGTCACAAATGATAGAATTTACCTTATATTTTTTTAAAGCTGGCCAAAAATATATAATAGGGAAAGAATGTTCCCTTCAATAAAAAGATCAATGTTACATACACAAGGCTGAGTGAAAGAACCTAGAATCAAAAGAATATATACTGTATCATTCCATTTTAATGAATTTCAGTAATGGACGAAACAATCAAAATGGTTACCTGGGTGAGGGGTTGTGGTGAGGGATTGGCTGGGAAGGTTTAACAAGGAAACTTTCATCTGGGATACAGTATTCCATATTTTTAATTTTTATATTGGTTACTTTAGTGTATACATTTGTCAAAACTCAAAAGAATGGATGTGTATACATGTATAGTTGAATTACTTTGTGGTACAGAAGAAATTATCAACTATACTTCAATAAAACTTTAAAAATGGAAAAAAAGCACAAATTTCTCTGAATTTATGATTTTCTTAAAGTTGTTTCAACTAAAAAATTTGTACTCTTAAGACATACATTTTTCTATACCATAAATTTTACTTCAATTAAAACAAAATTTTTAAAAATAGGCCAGTAATTAGGAAGTAGAATCTTTCATGTAAATCAAAGCAAGAATCATGTGCTTAAAATCTTGATATGGGGGAGTTCCGCCGTGGCACCGTGGAATTGAATCTGACTAGGAACCATGAGGTTGCGGGTTCAATCCCTGGCCTCCCTCAGTGGGTTAATGGTCTGGCATTGCCGTGAGCTGTGGTGTAGGTTGCAGATGCAGCTCAGATCTGGTGCTGCTGTGGCGTAGGCTGGTGGCTACAGCTCCGATTAGACCCTTAGCCTGGGAACCTTCATATGCTGCGGGTACAGCCCTAAAAAGACCAAAAAAAAAAAAAATCTTGATATGGAGATGCAGCTTCAAGACAAATTTCCTAGGTAGATCTTCAATCAGATCACCATACGTGCTTTCCCTCGCCGTATAGAAATTCTGGAGTTACCACTGGGTTGACTCCTATGAAATTTAATAGCCGAAAAGAGGACATTACCTGTAGAAGCTAAGAGATACTTTATGGTCTGGACATTTAGTCATTGAAACATTTACCCAACCTAAAAGAGGGCTTATATAATAGAAGTTTCAGAAGGGAACATGTGAAGGGTAGAGAAAGATCAAAGTCTTCCATGTTGCTTTTCGTGGATAACATTTGTTTAGCAAGGAAAAAGTATGACTTCAGAACCAGACAGTCCTGGGTTATCATCCAAGCCTTTTCATGTACTCAAGACTTTCATCTATGAAATGGAACTCACACCATCTCACATAATATTAGCAATAAATCCTCTAGTTTTATGGGAAACATCTAGTTCAGTTGCTTGTACATGGGTAAAAGGCAGCTAAAATTAACAGTGGTCCATCTCCTGATTTTGCCTCTTGTATAGCCCCTACGCTTTTACATGGCTCTGTCCTTGCTCTGTCAGGCACTCCCCCAGTGGAAGCTGTCTATTCCTCTTTGATATACCAATATATGCCCATCATGCAGCTTTTGGATCCCTCTTTTTTTGAACTATTGATGTATGGCTGAATTACAATATTAGGTGTACAACACACAGTGATTAAATATTTGATTACACACTATTCAAAGTTAATATAAAATACTGAATATATCCATGGTGTTACACATTGCAGTTCTATAACTTATTTTATAACTGTTAGTTTGTACTTTTAAATTCCCTTTGCATATTTTACTTTTCCCCCACTACACTCCCCTCTTGTACCCACTAATTTGTTCTTTGTATCTGTGAACCTGTTTTTGGTTTATTATATTTATTTGCTTTTTCAGATTCTATATATAAGTGAAAGCATATAATATTTATCTTTCTCTACCTTATATTTCACTAAGCACAATACCCTCAAGTAATGTCCAAGCGAGATGTCATAGATGTAAAAATTTAATTCTTTTTGTGGCTGAGTAATATTCCATTGCATATATATACTACATTTTATTTATCTCTTCATGTATTGATGGATATTTAGATTGATTCCATATCTTTGCTATTGTAAATAATGCTGCTTTTAAGCTAGGGATGATATACCTTTTTGAATTAGTGTTTTTGTTTTTTGGATAAGTACAAAATGTGGAATTTCTAGATCATATGGTAGTTCTAGTCCTGTTTTAGGAAACTACGTTGTTTTCAATAGTGGTTGTACCAATTTACATTCCCACAAACAGCATGAAGTTTACCTTTTCTCCTCATCCTTGCCAACGTTGTTATTTGTAGGCTTTTTGATAATAACCATTTTAACATGTTTGGGATGCTATCTCATTGTGCTTTTGATCTGCATTTCCCTGGTGCTTAGTGATGGTGAACATCTTTCCATGTGCCTCCTGGCCATCTGTATGTCTCCTCGGGAAAAATGTCTATGCAAGTCCTCTGCCTATTTTTCAATCAAACTGCGTTTTTTTTTTTTTCCATTAATGTGCGAGTTCTTTATATATTTTGGATATTAACATCTTGTCATACATATCATTTCACACTCTTGGCTGTTTTCAACTTCTTTTTGAAGAGGGCTACTTTTCCAAACTGTTAGGCCTGGCAAATTTCCGAAAGAAAATATTCCTCTGTCTAGGTCTAAAGATATCTACTTTATAGTTCTAGCATAGTGCAAATTTAATGGACTTTGAAATTGGATGGACTTTTGTTCAAATCCTGGTTCCACTATTTTAATAACTGTGTCATTCTTAGAAGATAACCTCATTGAAGTTCAGTTTTCTCATGTATAAAGTGAAGGTAATAACACTTTCTTATAAGTTGAAATATACTATGTATGTATAAAGCATGTAGGCTGTTTCTGGCTCATAGTAGTTGTCCCCTAATTAGAACTTGTTATTATTAAGATCAAAGGTCTTGACCACGTCCGTCTGCATGGTGGATACACTTGATGGTATTTTTCCTGTTAAATGTATTATCTGTCTTCCTATTTCAATTTCATTCTTCATTTTGTAGTGTCTAGTATGAGTTAATTACTGTATATGCACTCAGTCTGGGCTATGCTCAAGTCCTTTTGCCTCGTTGAGACTTCAGACTTGCCTTAGCTTTTATACCACAGCTGATCTGCTCCTTCTGCTTAAGTTAACATGCAAAAGGGTGTTATACGCATTTTCTCCTGTCCGACCTGTACCCGATTTTTACCCCGAGCACTCTGGCTGTATAGCTATACTTGTTTGCCATGAACCTATCATGACCTGTCTCTGAGCTAGTTCAGTATCATGACTTCTTTTGGCCTTTTTGTCCTAGTATCACTCTCAATTCAACACCAACATCGGGTTACTATTTACTTTTCTGTGTGTCTTAGATTCCCAGTTATGCCCTATTACATTGGGAAGGAAAGGTCATGCTCATCACTTGTTTTCTTTTCAGTGGTAAGGATATGTTCTGTCCAAAATCCATTTTCTGATTACCAAATAAAAGCCAGTGCTCCTGAACTGTCCAGGATAGTAGTCATTGCTACATGTGGCTATGTTAATTTAAAAGTAATTAAAATTAACTAAAATTAAAAATTCAGGTGTTTCTGTCATGGCTTAGTGGTTAACGAACCTGACTAGTATCCATGAGGATGCGGGTTCGATCCTTGGCCTCGCTCAGTGGGTTATGGATCCGGCGTTGCTGTTAGTTTTGGTGTAGGTCACAGATGCAGCTCAGATCCAGCATTGCTATGGCTATGGTGTAGGCCAGCGACTAACAGCACCAATTCAACCCCTAGCCTGGGAACCTCCATATGCCACGGATGTAGCACTAAAAAAGATATGCACACAAAATATATAGAAATAAAAATTCATTTGGTCAGTTGCACTAGCTATATTTTAAAAGCTCAATAGCCACATGGGCTAGTGGCTACTTTATTGGATATGTATAGTTTTAAAATTTATTGAAAAAATTTTTAATATTCAAAATATTTTTATTTTTGATTTGAAATGTTCTGTCAATTTTTGCTGTACAGCAAAGTGACCCAGTTTTATATATATGTGTGTGTGTGTGTGTGTGTGTGTGTGTATGTGTGTGTGTGTGTATATATATATATATATATATATGTTTAGATTAGGATATCATGAGATGTGCCGTTAATTATAGTATCTTGACAGTCTTCTGGGGACAGAATATAAAATGTCAGATGGATTTTACCTCTATCCTGATAGTCAAAAGTGGGAAAGAAGAACATAATATTTAAGAGTATGGACTTGAGAGCCAGATGCCTAGTTTAAAAACATGCCTCTAATATTTAGTAGCTATGTGAACTAGAGTAATCTTTTAGTTTCTGTATACCCATTTCTATATCAGTAAATTTGGATAATATTAATGCCTGACTCCCAGGCAATTTTATTTATTTTTTGTCTGCACTTGTGGCATACAGAAGTTCCTGGACCAG
>PVHT020000015.1:33764430-33777502 GCA_004024745.2 Catagonus wagneri | reverse complement strand
CTAAAAGACACAATGAACCTTCTTACAGAACAGACAATGACTCACAGACTTTGGAAAACCTTGGTTTTTCAAATAAGACAATCTGGGGGGGTGGGGGGATGCACTGGGGGTTTGGGATACAAAATCTGTAAAATTGACTTGTGATGATTTATGCACACCTATAATTGAAATAAAATCCATTAAGAGAAAAAAAAATAAAGCTATCTAGTGAGAAATTTCTGAATACTTCCACATCTCCAAGTGAACAAGCAAGAATCCAAGCACAGTACAGTCTAAATTCATAGAAAGCTCCCACCCTACCAACCCCATGCCAATAAAATATGCAGATCCAGCCTTGACTCAATTACATATAAGAATTTACATTAATGGAACAGGACAGTGACTTCTGCAACAACCATCTGCGTTCAAATTACTTTATAGCTTTCTCCAAGAAATATTGATTTTTTTTTTGTTTATGTAACAAGGTCTGTTCAAGGGATTTTCCACCAAACAAGAGAGCAGTCTGCCCCAAGAGTGATTTGAGTTCTTATCATTTGATAGAAAGAAAATGGCTTGCAGTTTTTTACATGATAGTTCTTCCCTCTGGTGTCCATCAAGATTTTTAAATACTTCGAGTCAGCTGTCAATCTCTTTAATGGTATCCTATTTCAAGAGATAATGTAAATGATTTACTCATAATCCTGCGATCAAAGACGCTTAGAGTTTGTCTAGCCTGTTGTCTTTATTTTTTTAAACACTCATTTAAAGTACATAAGAAAATCACAAATATATCCTAGCCCTAAATCTTTAATGAAGAATCGAGTAATAATTGAAAGACCTTATTGACCCCTACTGTCCCACTCTCGCTGTTTTCCCTAGAAGTAACCGCTGAGAAGAGGATTACCTCTTTTCAGAAGATGTGGACTTCTTCCACACATTTACAAATATAAGTGATTGTATGTACACATAATACCTAGAATATGAATGGTCACTTAGGACTTATCTTTCTATATTGCCATAAGCACTGCCAAAACTCCCTCCAAAACACCATGACCAATTCACACTATGATGCATGAAAGTGCCTGTTGATCTGCATCCTTAACAACAGTAGATGTTACCAGTTTTGAATGTTTTCCAGCCTATTTTTATACTCCTTACACTGATGTCATCACTCTTTTTATATAAGAGAGCTAGCATTAGTATATGGTAGGGTATATCCTCCTGATCTAGGCTTCCTTTTTCTTACCTGTGGAATGGGATGAATGATGGTGTCCTCTGCCTTGGGCTCTTGTAAAATATAGAGAAGATGGGCAGGAGTCACATCATGTATGGCTTTTATGGGTTTTAGAAAGGAGTTCGGATGTAATGCTGAATATGACAGAAATTAAAGAGGTTTTTAAGCATGCGAATGATGCAACTGGAAATATGCTTTAAAAGATCAATCTGCCTAGGAATATTAGTGCTGATAAAATGAGGCCCGCGCTACTGGTTTGCTCCCCTTTCTCCCAGCAGAATCTCTACCGGGGTTGTCACAAAGAGAGAATAGGGAGTAGGGTTGTGAGATGTGATACATAAAAATACACAATGCCCGGGTAAATTTAAATTTCACATAATAGTTTTTACTATAAAATTTCCCCAAAAATGCATGTGGCATACTCCTACTAAAAGAATCATTTGTGGTTTATCTGAAATTCAAATTTTACCAAGTGCCCTGTCTTTTACCTGGCACTTGGTCATATCGGGGAAGTGGTTACTATGAAAGCTATCATGCCTTCTTTTTCTCCACACCCCCATTTTTGGCTTTTCAGGGCTGCACCCAGGGCATGGAGGTTCCAGGCTAGGGGTCGAATCGAAGCTACAGCTGCCAGCCTACACCACAGCCACAGCAACATCAGATCCAAGCCGTGTCTGCAGCCTACATCACAGCTCACGGCAACGCTGGATCCTTAACCCACTGAGCGAGGCCAGGGATCGAACCCGCAACCTCATGGTTTCTAGTCGGATTCGTCTCTGCTGCTCCACGATGGGAACTCCTTCCCTTTTTTAATCACATCCCCTTGTACCTTTCTTTTCTAAATCCTCACAGCCTGTCCTTTTCTTAGCAGGCTCCGTGATGGCAGGGCTCACGTCTTTCTCGGTAAACTTGAGGGCAGAGCTTATTCATCCCTGTGGTGAACATAATCCACGCATGTAGTGGTTACTCAGTAAATACATTTGGAGGGAAAATAAAGAGAATATAGAAATGAGAGGCAAGGGTGACCTGAAATACCACAAATCTCATTATTTTGGGTTTCTCTTCTGTGTTTTTGCGTCGGTGTAATCTTACCAGTCTATTGGAAGATGATTCTAATTAGGACATTTGGTGGCTTAAGGAGCTTGGAATGTTAGGAGGAACTGCTTCCCATTTATTAAACTTCTAGATTTAGGAGGATGTACATCAGCTTAAGAGCTGTGAGTGAGGCCTCTTGGGCTGTGTGGGCTGTTCCCTTCTCTTCAGCAACAAGCACCATTTACTCCTTGGCTACCTCATTCTTTTTTTTTTTTTTTCCTGAGGGAGACAAGATCAAATCTTTTGACCGTTGGAAAATCCAGCCTCTTAGTTCTTCAGAGTTGTTTTTTAAGCTTTTTTTTTTCTTCTTCTGAGAAAGGTAAACAGAAACTTGCAACTATCATATGCATTTTGCGTGGTGCTAAATGATTCAACCGTGGGTACTACTTGTCAGGTAGAGGCAGAAATCCAAATCTAATGACAGTGTGTATATGTATAACTGAATCATTGTGTACAGCAGAAATTATCACAACATTGTAAATCAACTGTACTTCAATAAAACTTAAAAAAATACCAATAGTGGCTCAACTATATTGAGAAGTGACAGAATGAAAGACATTTTCCCAGGAAATGTAACTAATGCTATCTATATAATTTTGCCTTGAAACTTGGTGTCATTAAAGAGTAAGGCTGGGACATGTGCCACTCCCATACAGCACAACAATGTTTATGCATGTATATATGTATTCATGCTTATATCTATTTAGCTATTGTGCATTATATTTATGTATACATGTATATCAGTTTATCAATCCAGGTTAAATCAAATCTGGTGGAAATAATAAACACTAAAACCTACCTTATAGGAGAAAGAAATGGCACATGAATCCTCAGAGATGTATGTGGATGGGGAAGGAAAGTCAAATTTGAGAAGGCGTGAGAATGTATTGGTAAACTGAATATACATCAGCCTAATATCAGCTAGAATTCCTTTATCTTCTTAGTTCCTCCATGAATTTTAGAGCTTGCCCTTTAAAATTGAATGTGTCTCTTAGGGATGAACAGCTTGTAATTAATTTGAGACAACCAGTAGCTAAATGTATCTTCAAAACTGGGGTGCCTGATGTTTGAGCTGATGCCTTGACATATACATACATAAGGAATTCTATCTTTACTTTATGGAAATCACCAATCACCTTGGTTATTTTGGTCTTTTTTTTTTAGATTTCCATATCGTGTCATTTTGGGTTTCTTGGTTTAATTTTGTTATATTTTTATCTCTTGGATTGTTTGTAGCACATGGAAAAGAGAAATTCCTTATTTGAAACACCACTGACTAAATACTGTGTATTTTACTTTGCATTTGGGTCCTGAATTGGATCAGAGACAGGGATATACGTGAATAGACAGTTCTTTCCTTGCTTTGCAAGGAATTGCTAAAATACCGTGATTGCTCACTTTCACTGCCTTCTTCCAATGTGAGGTTTGACATCCCACCTGTGTATGTAATTTCAAAAGACACTGTTCCTAGGCAAAGAGCCATGCCAGATATGGATTGTAGGTGCAATTTTTCTGGATCCTGTGCTTTAGAGGGCCCATTTTGGATCACCTGACTGAACAGCAACTCGATAGGGAACTGTTAGGGGAGAACAAAGTAAATATTATATAATCAAGAAAAATTGACCACTCCACTATCATAGTAAGAGAATTTTGTATACTTCTCCATGTAATTGACAGATCAAGCAGATAAAACCCAGTAAAGGTATAGTAAACTAACAAAAGAATAACGAGATTAACAAGTTTGATCTAGTAGACATATATAATTTGAATACTGTTTCCGACTATTAGAGAATAGAGATTCATTTCAAGTATATAAGAAATTGATCATCTACTATGTCAAAAACATATTTTTAAAAGTTTAAAAGAATAATTGTCAGGAGTTCCCTGGTGGCTGAGCTGGTTAAGGGCCTGCTGTTGTCCCTGCTTTGGCACGGGTTCCATCCATCGCCTGGGAATTCCTGCATGCCCGTTGCCTCGGCCAAAAACACATAGAATCAGTATAATACGGATTACATTCTCTAAGAAATTGCATTTAAGTAAGAAGTAACACAAACATAAGCAATCCCTACAGATATTGAAATTTAAAAGGATGTTACTATTTTCATCTCATGGGTCAAAGAAGAAAACAGAAATAAAATCCATCTAAAACCTAATAATAAATAGTACATATCAATGTACAGTGGGGGAATACAAATAAAGTGATAAAGGGAAATATATGGTCTGAAATACTTATATTTGAAGTTAAAAACCTGATAATTACTAAGTTAAACATCTAGCTTAATTATTAAAAACAAGCAATAGAATAACAGCAAAGATTGTATATATCGGAAAATAAATGTAAGAGCAAAATATGAAAATTGAGGTGTTACATAAAGCAATAGTTCTTCATATTTATTGAATGTTCATTTTGTGAGTTATTCTCACCTTATCCCAGACTAATTAAATCAGAACCACCGGGCGAGTACTCTCAGGCATAACTATTATTTTAAGATGTTCCCCAGTTGATTGTGATATGTAGAAAGGGTTGAGATCTAGTGATGAAGAGGGTAAACAGAGATAAAGTGGTTTTCTAAAAAGGGTTAAAAACATAGGCAAATCTTTGGCAATACCGATCATTATCAAAGATAGAAGGGACAAAATGTAGTGTGATCAAAAAACGGGACAAAACTGCAGATTCACTAGAAGTAAAAATCAAATAATATTTTGAATCATTTTATGAATTTCAAATGTAGATGAAATAAAGTATTTCCTTAAAAAGAAAACATCCAGATTCAGAAAGAAGTAGAAATTGTAAATTATTAGCTTAAAATTTCCCTCAAAGAAAACATCATACCGGTATGGTTTATAGTTAAGGTCTATGAAAGATTTAGGCACCATATAATTCCAATCTCACATAAAATATAGAAAAATAGGGAACACTCCAAAATCATTTTCTATCCAGTTAGTAACCTTGTCAAAAAAAAAGATGATATTAAGAAGGAAAATTATAGATCGTCTAACTCACTAATATAAATTAAAAAAGTCAAAAACAAAATATTGGCAAATGAATTGAGCAATGTATGAAAGCTATAATACAACATACGTATGTTACCTTTTTTAGGAATTAAATTGTTCAACATTTGAAACTCTACAATTGGATAATATCATCTTAAAGAATTAAAGCAGTATGATTGGTCACCTAAAGATACGCTGAAAAAATTAGATTAAATTTAACATCCATTGGGATTTATTGTCTTGGATCAGTGGTAACGAAACCGACTAGGATCCATGAGGCTGCAGGTTCGATCTCTGGCCTCACTCAGTGGGGATCTGGTGTTGCCGTGAGCTGTGGTGTAGATTGCTGATGCGCCTTGGTTCCCATGTTTCTGACTCTGGTATAGGTTTCAACCCCTAGCCTGGGAACTTCCATATCCTGTAGCCCCATAAAGCAAACAAACAAAAATTTAATATCCATTTGGAAATTCTATGGTGACATGGTGGATTAAGGATCTGCTGTTGTCACTGGTACGATTTGGGTCACTGCTATGTTGTAGGTTCAGTACCTGGCCCGGGAAATTTTACATGCTACAAGTGCAGCCAAAAAAATCTCCCGTAATTACCATTCACTATATAATAAAGACCCCTAGGAAATTAGGAACATAAGAATACTTTCTTCACCTTCTGGTCTAGGATGATGGTATTGCAGTGAGGACTTAGAAGGGACAAAAGGAAAGTTTCTTAAGCAGAGGAATGTTTTATGTCTTGATAGGGATCTGGATCACACAAGCTGCATGCACTTGACAAATAAAGATTTAAGGGCTGTGCGTTTTTAGTGCATGTAAATTACTCTAAAATTTAAAAATGTCTTATAAATGCTGAAAATGATTACTTTGTGGAAATAAAAAAATCAAAAGTTTATTTTAGTTTTAGGATACAGTTTCCAGTTAAAACATCATGCTTAGATTTTAAAAATTATATCTTCCAAACTTTAAATAGAGGAAAATATAATTTAATTTTAAAAGTGGCTCTAGGGAGTTCCCTGGTGGCTCAATGAGTTAAGAGTCTGGTGTTGTCACTACTGTGGTGCTGGTTTGATCCCAGCCTGGGGACCTTCTGCATGCATTGGGCAGGCCAAATAAAGTGGCTCTGGATTTGGTAAAAAGAAAACACTTACGCTCTTGATGGTTGTAAAGAGTTAGAACAAAATAATTTTATGGATAAAATAAATAAAAATTTAATCTCATCAGTCATCATGGAAATAAAGATTATAGTTTCAGTGTGATATCATTTTAAGCCCATGAAATTGGCAAAAAAATTTAAAACCTCATAATATCAAGTGTTGTTGAAGTGTGGAACTATGGGGATTCTTCATTATACTACTAGTGGGAGTGTACTGATGTGGTTGAATTTGAAAATTAATTGCCATTTCTTAGTAGGCTTAAGATATGCCTATCCTATGATATAGACATTCTAGTGCTGTATACTCTAGAGGTTTTCTGTAGTTCTGTAGTTTTTCACATCTCCTAGCATAAGGGACGAGTCTAACAGTTGCCTACCAGATTCTATAAAATTTGTGCTGCCAAACCTTTGCATTACCTATATGACATGTCCTTTTACTCTGTTCCTTTTTTTGTTTTTTTTTTAAATAATTTTTCCCATTATAGTTGATTTCCAGTGTTCTGTCAATTTCTGCTGTACAGCAAAGTGACCCAGTCATACATATGTATATATATTCTTTTTCTCACATTACCCTCTATCATGTTCTACCACCTGTTAATAAATATAGTTCCCTGTGCTATATATAGCAGGATCTCATTGCTCATCCACTCCAAAGGCAATAGTTTGCATCTATTAACCCCAAATTCCCAGTCCATCCCACTCCCTCCCCTCCCCCTCGGCAACCACTAGTCTGTTCTCCCTGTACTTGAGTTTCTTTTCTGTGTAAAGTTTCATTTTTGCCATATATTAGATTCCAAATATGTGTTGTCATATGGTATGTTTTTCTCTCTCTGACCTACTTCACTTAGCATGAGAGTCCCTAATTCCATCCATGTTGCTAAAAATGGCATTATTTTGTTCTTTTTTATGGCTGAATAGTATTCCATTGTGTATATATACCATATATTTAGTCATTTATCTGTCAATGGACATTTACGTTGTTTCTGTGTCTTGCTATTGTGAATAGTGCTACGATGAACACAGGGTTCATGTATCCTTTTCTGTGAAAGTTTTGTCCAGATATATGCCGAAGAGTGGGATTTCTGAATCATATGGTAGTTCTATATTTAGTTTTCTGAATATAGTGTTTTCCATAGTGGTTGTACCAATGGTGTTTTCCATAGTGGTTGTACCAATTTACATTCCCACCAACAGTGTGGGAGGGTTCTTTTTTCTCCACACTCTCCAGCATTTGTTATTTGTAGACTTACTAATGATGACCATTCTGACCAGTGTGAGGTGGTACTTCATAATAGTTTTGATTTGCATTTCTCTAATAATTAGTGGTGTTGAGCATTTTTTCATGTGCTTGTTGGCCATCTGTATATCTTTGGAGAAATGTCTATTTAGGTCTTTTGCCCATTTTTCAAATGGGTGGTTGTTTTTTTTTGCTGTTGTATTGTAAAAGTTGTCTGTATATTTTAGAGATTAAGCCCTTGTCAGTTGCATCATTTGAAACTATTTTCTTTCATTCCGTAGGGTTGTCTTTTTGGATTTTTTATGGTTTCTTTTTCTGTGCAAAAACTTTTTAAGTTTGATTAGGTCCCATTGGTTTACTTTTGCTTTTATTTCTGTTGCCTTGGGGGAATGACCTGAGAAAACATTTGTAAGGTTGATGTCAGAGAATGTTTTACCTATGTTCTCTTCTAAGAGTTTGATGGTGTCTTGTACTACGTTTAAGCTTGTAAGGCATTTTGAGTTTATTTTTCTGCATGGTGTAAGGGTGTGTTCCAGTTTCACTGATTTACATGCAGCTGTTCAGTTTTCCAGCACTACTTGCTGAAAAGGTTGTCTTTTTCCCATTTTATATTCTTGCCTCTTTTGTGGAAGATTAAATGACCAACACAACCAGTTGTGTTGGTTGACTTGTGAGCAACACAAGTGGGCATCCTTGTCTTGTGTTTATTTCTGGGTTCTCTATTCTGTTCCATTGGTCTGTGTTTCTATTTTGGTACCAGTACTACACTGTCTTGATTACTGTGGCTTTGTAATATTGCCTGAAGTCTGGGAAAGGTATGCTTCTTGCTTGGTTTTTGTTCCTCAGGATTGCTTTGGCAATTCTGGGTCTTTGTGCTTCCATATAAGTTTTTGGATTGCTTGTTCTAGTTCTGTGAAAAATGTCATGAGTGATATGATAGGGATTGCATTGAATCTGTAGGTTGCTTTGGGTAGTATGGCCATTTTTACAATATTAATTTTTCCCACCCAGGAGTAGTATGGAATATCTTTCCATTTCTTTTGAATCCTCCTTAATTTCCTTGATTAATGTTTTATAGTTCTCAGCATATGTCTTTCACCTCCTTGGTCAGGTTTATTCCCAGGTGTTTGATTTTTTAGGTGTAATTTTAAAAGGTATTGTATTTTTATTTTCCTTTTTTAATATTTCATTGTTAGTTTACAGAAATGCAACTGATTTCTGAATGTTAATCTTATATCCTGCTTCTTTGCTGAATTTGTTGATCAGTTCGAGTAGTTTTTGGGTTGAGTCATTAGGGTTTTCTATATATAGTATCATGTCATCTGCATACAGTGACAATTTTACCTCTTCCGATTTGGATACCTTTGATTTCTTTTGTTTTTCTGATTGCTGTGGCTAGGACTTCTGTTACTATGTTGAATAACAGTGGTGAGAATGGGCATCCTTGTTTTGTTCCAGATTTTAGTGGGAAGACTTCAGCTTTTCTCCATTGAGTATTATATTTGCTGTGGGTTTGTCATAAATGGCTTTTAGTATGTTAAGGCATGTTCCCTCTGTACCCACTTTAGTAAGAGTTTTGATCATGAATGGATGTTGGACCTTGTCAGATGCTTTTTCTGCATCTATTGAGATGATCGTGTTGTTTCTGACTTTTCTTTTGTTAATATATTATATGACATTGATTGATTTGTGTATGTTGAACCATCCTTGTGAACCTGTGATGAATCCCACTCGGTTGTGGTGTATGATCTTTTTATGTTTTGTTTGATTCGGTTGGCTAAAATTTTGTTGAGAATTAGAATGGTTTTATTGCTTTAACAATCCCTCTGTGCAGCAGCATTGTTTTCAACAGTAAATATCTGGAAACAGCCCGAATATCCATTGACAAGAGAATGGTAAACATTTGTTGTGAGAAAGAATCAACAATGGCTGCACATATCAGACTGAATGAATCTCACTAATTTGTTGTATAGTTAAAAAGTCATATAAATGCACATGTTATGGTTCCCTTTATGTAACTAAAACATGTCAGAAATCAAATGTGCATTTTAGGGCCCCATTTGAATTTAATAAAACTTTAATGGAGAGAAAAAAAATATAATCAATCTGTCTTATGATAGTGCTTAGTTATCTCAGTGCAGGAGGAAATGGGACTGATCCCATCTTCAAAATTACTGGCAATATCCTTTATCATAAAACAAATGGTAATATGCAGTTTTGTTTCATTTCATATCCTCATGTCTTACATACAAGTTGTATGTGTTATTTTGTATGCATAGAAATTAAATTTTTTTGAAACCACAGAATGTAACTCTGAAGTTGCTACTTTAGATGGAAAGGTCAGAGATCATCTCTATGAGTCGATGGCATTTGATCTGAAAGCTCAACAATGTGGAGAAGCAAGCCATGCAAAGATCTAGGAGAAGATGGTTTACAGGCAAAGAAAAAGCAATTCTATGGACTCTGAACAATGCCTTAAGGAAGTCCAGAAAAGGAAAGGGATGGTGAAAAGGAAGAGGAAAGGTGACCCAAATATCTTAAGGACAGAGGTGGAAGAGGAAAGTTTATTCTGGATAGCCTCAGAAAGGGAAGAAGTAGGCTGGTATGTATAGGTATAATGAAACACATATAAAGACAGAATTTTTAAGAATCCAGTTCTTAACAAGAGACTACTTTGAAAAATAGCAAGTTTGTAGTTACTGAAGTGATTCTTAGTAACTAGGCTTTTAATGTGTCTGTTTATGTGTATACTTTAATTATAATTCTGTTGCCGGTCTGTATTCATTTCCTCCTCTTTGGAAAAATAGCTCTCAATTTTCTTCAATGTTATGGGCTTTTTCCCCTTTGTGTGCAGTGTTGGTTTGAGTAACAGTTAAGATGCCCTGGCTTATTTTATCCAAGTGGTGAGCTTGAAACTCAAGCTAAATACTTCTTCCTGTCTCTGTCTTTCTTTCTGTCTCTTTTCCCGCCTCCCTCCACTTTCTCCACATCCCTATTCCTGGGCTTCCTGGTCCATATTAGCACAAGGATAGAGGTAGAAATCCATCCTAAAGAGCTTTCCAGGGACTAATATCTGTCCTGGAGGGGTTTATAAGTGGTCGCCAGGTTTGATGACAAGGGCTTCAAGCCGTGTTTGCCTAACATTTCATTTCACATATGATCAATAATAAATTGTCCATGTATAAGAAGAGGGCAGCTATTGTCTTTGATTGCGTCCACTGGTCTGTACTGAAAAGACTGTTGGTTAGCTTCTTTTATCTTGATGCCTGAAACTAACTTGTTCCTGACCCTTTTGGTTCCTGTTCTTTGATAGTTCCTTCCGTTTCATGGCACCCTATTCTAATAATTTCCTTTTGTGTTGTTGGTTTCAACTCAGTCATCAAACTCAGCATAGGCTTTCCACTTTCTTTACATTCATTAAATAGTCAGTGTGGTACAGTACTTTCTGCTTCTAATTGAAAGATCTCAGAAGGATGGAAATAGTAAATCATGAAACCTTTCAGTTGGCCTTTAGTGACCATTATGAATGGTGAAATTAATTGAAGTGAGATGGTTTCATCATATTCTCCCTTAATTTGGTCATTGAAATTATCTTACACCACTGCTTGAGTCCCTGCGGGCACTGCTAATAATTTGAGATAGTCTTTTAGTTAATTTAGTTTAATTTTGAAGGTGCTGTTAGGAAAAACCAGCTGGCTTGAATAAAATTGACCTCTAGATGCCAGCTACCCTGATATTATTGGCTTTTTGAGGGTTTTCAAAATAATAGATGAGATAATGGTAGGTTTTGAAAATCCCAGTTTAGATCTCATTTTAAATCCAATGATTTTGAATAAGCAGTTGTTATTCAGTTCTATCCTTAATAAATTCCCCCTCTTGTCTTCGTCCGTTTCTCAGCAAGTGAAATCTCTCCCGGTGTCTCTCCATCCCTCTCTCCCTTCCTCTCTTCCTCCTTCTATCCTTCCCTCCCATGCTTAGTTTCTCTCTCACACACACAAGTGGACAAGCTAAAACATAATCATATAGGTAGTGAGCAGACCTCAAGCCATCTTTGATGCAACCAGAAAGCTCAACTTCCAACCTATTAATTGCACATTGTAGAAATGCAAGATGGGCCTGAGTGATAAAAGTTATTCAGAGCAAGCCAACACATTGCTTACTTAGGTAAAGTGCGACATTCACTAAAATTCTGAATAAGTGGCCAGATTAGCTCAAATATTTGAGAGAATATCACCAGTCTCTTCTTCTTCTAAAATCTGAAGAAAATATCCATGCATCCTTTTTGAAATAAAGAAAAGAAAATAATCTGAAGTATATCCATGCATCCTTTTTGAAATAAACTCCTCTTTCCTTTGCCATGTTTCCTGAAGTGTCATAGTTATTATTTTGGGCTAAATTCTTAATGGAAAGCCATGGTATCTTGGAAAGTTTTGCTCTAGGGGAAAATATTTGTGAAAGACACTCATAACCTGTAAAGAATTAAGTGATAGGATGTTTTTATAATGAAACTATTACCCATCATTAAACCCTTTATGATGTGATAGGGATTTTAAAAACTATTGATGAGAATCAAGAATTTGGTAATGGTCAGTAATTTGGATTGATAATAGGAAAAGCAGGACTTTAGGTTTCCTTTCACAGCTTCCAATAGATTCCATTTTCATCTATTATCCATTTGTGATTTTTATTGAAGACTTTCTTAAAAGATTTAACCAAGGGCTGAACAATGTTTGACAATCAGTACTGTGACAGCAAAGTCATGAGTTTGGCAATGGGAAGGGTCATAGAGATCACCTCATTTCACAGATAAGGAAACTGAGCCATAAACAGATTATGTAGTTTACCCAAGCACGTGTAGCTAGCCACTGGCCATAACCTCACAATCTTGGTTTTGCATACTCTGTCCTCATTTTCTTGGCCTCCAGTAGATGAATTCTTCTAGAGCATAGGTGATCAAACTATGATCAGCTTTCCAAATCTTGCCTGCAGGCAGCTTTTGTAAATAAAGTTTTATTGGAACACAGAGCCATCCGTTTCCTATTGTCTGTGGCTCTTTTTGTGCTGCAATAGCAAAGGTGAGTGGTTGATACAGAGTCCATATGGTCTTCAAAGCATAAAATGTTTCCAGTCTAGCGTTTTACAGATAAAGTTTGCCAAACCCTGATCTGGAACCGAAAGTCCAGTCTAACCTCTAACAGCCCCATGAACGGAATCAAAAGGAACAAAAAACTGAGATGAGATGGATGACATGTTTAGTGGCTTCAAGCCAGCAGAGTGAATCCTTGAAATAGCCCTTTTCCAAATTAGCCCTTTCCTTGTGTGCCAGCTTCCTAGTCACTCCAGGCTGCTAACACTCCCCCCCCCCCCCC
>PVHT020000015.1:33708042-33763042 GCA_004024745.2 Catagonus wagneri | reverse complement strand
TGCTACACAGATTGAGAAAGACAGTTCTATCTTCCAAAATCTCACTGTTCAGTTTGTAAAGCAAACGTATACAGATAATGAATGTGTTGGATCATAAATAATAGAAGTGGATGTAAGGTGAGAATTTAGGAATCTGGCAGATAGACAAAGTGAGAGAGGACATTTCTGGTAGGGGAATCCTGAATTTGCAAAATCCCGGAGATTCAAATTAACACAGTGTGGTGAGGGATTTATAGACAGATCATTATTCCGGGGGGTGAAAGGGGTGAAAGGATATGCACCTGTACACACAGATGGGGAAAACAAGGAGTGAATTTTTTTTTTTCTTCATTTAACCAACATCGACTGAGTATCCTTGGCGTAGGGCACTGGGATGCTGATTTGTAGGAGCTAAGAGAAATAGAACCCTGCATTTCTGTAGATCCCTGCATCTGGAGATAAAAACAACCAGGGCACGGAAGCAAGTGCATGCACATGCACTCCCCAGTGGATATTTGAGTTTTGAGTTTTGGAAGGAACTTTCTTCACTTGGCCAGAAAATAGATCTTCACTGGATTTTTTTCCCCTCTTTTCCTACTCACTCTATCTGTCTTAATTTATGCCATACCGCTTTCTTTTCTGTTTATTATTATTATTACTATTCCTACCTTTTCACCTCCTCTAACTTGTTTCTACTTCACCTTCACTCCCTTTTCTCCACTTTTTTCTTGGAAGTGTTAAGGAAATCCCCGTAAGCAATCTCTCTGTTTCTTTGTCTCTGTTTCTGTTACTCTCTTCCTGTAAGGGCTGACAAGTTGGAAGGCGAATTGGGGAGAAGAGGGTAATCTTACAAGTTATTTTTCATTATATACTCAGAGAAATGTTAGAGTCCCCTGATGGGCAAATAGAGTTTTAGACCTAAGTCTAAGTTGTGCTCTTTGAAATTTTGATAATGTCAGGGCGCTATCCTACATTCTCTTGGAAGTTTATTACCCTCCTAGTTATTTTTCTTTTCTATAAATTAAAAGGGCTTACATTTTATTCTCACTTCTGATTTTTGAGTTTTTGCTTCCACTGAGTTCTCACTCTTACTGCCCTGTTTCTGCCTCTATGTTCTTTCTCTGCCCTTTGTCCCATGCCCATCCAGAACTGGGAGCTCAGTTTTATTTCCTTGATTTCCAAAATAAATACCCACTCACACAGATCTTTCTTGACTTACAGTGGGGTTACATCCTGATAAACCCATCATAAATTGAAACTATCTTTAAGTTGAAAATGTATTTAATACACCTAACCTACTGAGGACCATAGCTTAGCTTAGTTCGTGTTAAACCTGCTCAGAACATTTATATTAACCTATAGTTGGGCAAGATCATCTAACACAAATCCTATTTTATACTAAAGTGTGAAATATCTGATATAATTCACTGAATAGTATACTGAAAGTGACAAACAGTATGGTTACATGGGTACAGAATTGTGTTTCAGCTGTTTACCCTTGCGATTGGGTGGCTGACTGGGATCTACAGCTTGCCTCACTGCCCAGCATCTGGAGAGGAGATCTTACCACATATAGCTAGACGGGGAAAATATCAAAATTCAAAGTATGGCTTCTATTGAAGCTATATTACTTTTGCTCCATCGAAATGTCAAAAATCAAATAAATCCATGATAAGTCAGGTGCTGTCTGCATAAGCTTTTATGTTTGGGGAAATGTCGGAGCATCACAAGTGTCACACAGTATCACAAATACTTTTTTTTTCTTTCCTCACCACAAACTTTTATTTAATATTTATGCAGGAAAGTTTGGCTTGCTCTATTTTTAAACTTTTTCTTTCCAGTCCAGGACCACCTGATCTCACCTTTTATATCCAATCGACCATCAAGATATTTTGTTCCAAATATGATCATTCCTCTTCTGAAGGATTCTGCCCAGTTATTAAAATAACATTTTGACTCTGATATAAGAATAGTTCAAAGACTACCTTTTTTCCTGGGGATTCTGCACAGCCCTCCCCCCCCAGGAGCCACTAAGGGAATGGGGAGAAGATGGAGGCTCAGGCAGCAGGGATCCGCACACCTCCAGCTCTGCTTCAACTGTACCAGCTTCACTTTGATCACTTTTTCATATTTGATTTCCTGACCATTTAGGGTGAAAAAAAAGTTACATTCCTAAAATAAAATTGGAAAACCACCACTTTAACAGTTGAAAGTTATTAACCCCCAAAGAAAGTCTGGATTAGAGGTATATAAATTTGTTACAAAAGAAAGCAAGAGACCAAATTCTTGGTAGAGGCTACTCTGGGAGCATGATGGCATTTCTGACAGGAGAAACCCTTTCTGTTTATGGCAGACTTTTGAGTCCTGTTGTATGGAATATTTGTGTGGGACAGGAAAACATGCTAAAGGAGCAATTAAAGATAGGGCTGTACTTGAGAATCCCAGCTCTTAGTTCCTTTCCTTTATTTCCCCCCAGATGTGAATAAAGAACAGTTTGACATTGATTTTAGGATGATTTTATTATTTGATGCCATCCTAAAATTCCGATCTTGAGTGTGCTTGACGATGTGAGACAGGACCCCCAGCTGTCTCTCAGATGGATTGGTTTGATATGCAGCTAGCAATTAAGAAAAATAAAATTCTATTAATTATGCATTTCTTCTTCTGATTAACTCTTGGGAGTAATTAAAAATAACCGCTGGGTTACCTGGGATTTAATAGAAATCGATGACATTTTGGCTTGTTCTTCAAATTGAGGTCATTCATGCACATCTTGCTTCATTTAGAATTATCTCCTTTAAGGTAGGAGTTGCATTTGATTTATCTTTGTTTCCTCCATAGTGCTGGGCAGATACTAGGTGTACAGAAATAATTTGTTGGATTGAATTTTTGCCAAAGTTGTCCATGGCCCACCTTAGCATTATTCCATGTTTGAAAAAACGGGTCCTGTCTGTTGAAAATAACTTGAGATTGGTAGGGAATTAAGAGGAAGAGAACTGGCAATTTTATAAATTCACTATGTGCTGCACATTTTCCTTTGAATCTGTTCTATGTCATCTCATCTATTGTGCTTAGATAGAGGGCCACAAGTTCCGTAATAGATATTTGTACCTTCTTTGGCATAGTGCTGGCTTCTTGTTCAATATCATGTATAGATTGTATGATTCACAAAGTCCCATCTTGTCTTTGCTGCTATGACTTAATCATCATTCCTTCCTTTGGGGCTCTGACCTGAGAGATAAAACATACATTTGGTCCCCAGGATTAGTTTAGGTACCGCCCCTTTGGACTGTTTTTATTAAGTTTAAACAAATCTGCTTTATGTCTTAGGCTATTTATTGCTGGGCACAGAGTATTAAAGAGAAAAAATTAGACATACAATTAACCTTGGTACTGTGGATTTGAAATACCCTCCAAGTGTAGCCTCTTTCTGACCAATATCCTTCCCTTCTTTATTCTCTAACTAGTCTTCACTTCCTAGTTTCTCTATGGTCATACCCTAAATCAGGATAGAGTTTTCCCTAAGTTACTTTACTATTGAAGGAGCTAGTGACTCTCTTGCCACCTAGTTGCTTCTACAGTTTGCGGAAAACATCTTAAGCTTATGGCTCTTGAGCTCATAGTTACATCTCTTCACACTTATGGTATTTTTCTCTTGGTTTTATTAACCTCTTCCCTTTTATTTTGTTTTCCTTCCATACAGGGACCTAAGCTCCTTTTATCTTTTGTCCAACTGGCTCCTGGCAGCCCTTTAATCCTATCACTTTTAACATGCAACTCTACTTGTGTGTTTCTCTAAATAGTTCCATGTAAATCACAGAATTGTGAGGTCGCGTGTTGAACAGAAAGCTAGCCAAAAGGACCTAGACAACAGGGAGAACATTTTTTTCCCAGCAGGTGAACTCAGATATTAAAATCTGGATTTGTGCAACAAACAAATCAGGGGATAATCTTTCACTTTACAGGAGGATTGACCATGGGGTTCCTTTACATAGCTGGTTCCCTTAGCATATGTTACAATGGTATTCTATTGCAAAATAATCAAGTCCTAGTGCAAGTTTCCAGCAAATAGACAATTATTATGACATCTGAAAATACATTTTTAAAAATTAGGCCCAGAGGTAATATATACAGCATGATAATGCAATATTCTAAGGGAAGATAGGGTGTTGACCGAGATTAGTATTTCTCCCTTTAAACCACCTGCACCAGAATCTCCTGTGGTCCTTTCCAAATGTAATCTCTCTGGGGGGAAGGCCTGTGAATCTGTACTTTAAACTCCTCCACGTGATTATAATTCACACTGAGGTTTTGAGAACCATTGGACTAACTCATTTCCTGCTTGAATCTTTCCTGCTTGTGTTTCCTTGGCTTTAAGGAAAAGCTCATGACCTTAACAGTTTTAACTGTTATATCAGTGAGGAAACAGTGGGCTTTTAAAGAAGGTGCTATTAAGAGCAGGGATGGTGGAGGTGGTAAACATACGTTAGTGTGTGTTTATGTGTAGAGAGAAATAAATCTTAAAATATACAAAGAAAAATCTAGAACATGTTCTTGTGTACATCCTACTCTTTTCTTTTTTATCTGACCATATGTGATAGGTGAGCAGAAATTATGCAGGGGGTACTGCTCTTCTGTGTTTTGGTTTACCCTGTTTCTGGTAATGTGTTCCCAAGTAACCTTGTATTGAAGGACGGATTCTGTCCTTCACAGATACCTACATTTTTTCTTATTTACTCTATTACTTTCTTTCTCTCACCTATGTCAATAAAATTTCAGTCCCCCTCTGGATGCTAAGCTTTGTGCTAGTCATCATGTCAAATTTGTTAGAGAGAGATAGCTATGGTGTTAGGGGACTGATTCAACCAAGAAGCTAGTCCAATGTGATATGAAGTGATTTTCTGACCCAGAGAATAAAAATTAAAGTGGATGACTACAGAGTGAAAATATGTGTTATAACTGTTGCACAGGTCAATAGAAATAGCATTACAAGCTCCCAGAAACTTCCTTTATTTTTTCTTTATTAATGGCTTTGCCTGCAGCATTTGGAATTTCCAGGGCCAGGGCTTGAATCAGAGCTATAGCTACAGTCATGGCACACTGGATCCTCAATCCACTGGGCCAGGTGAGGGATCAAACACGTGCTGTGCCCTCACATAGACAATGTCAGCCCTTAACATTCTGAGCCACATGGGGAGCTCAATCTTTGTTTCTTACATTCATTATCCCTGCTCACCTCTCTCAAAGGTAAGTACAATCCTGCTAACTCTGATAGATTAAACTGCCTGTATTGGGTTTTATAAAATGTGAATATATAGTTTATACTATTTTCAATGTGGATTATTTCATTAAACACTGTGTTGATAATTAGTTTTTTATTCTGGATATACAACCTTCATCAGTTATATGTTGAAAAGCCATTTGCTGCCTTCCATTCTTTTACTTGAAGGTATCTTCTTTAAACAAATGTTACAAATTTCAGTAAACAACCATTCATTTTATTTTCCTTCAGGTTCATATTCTTTCGCTATTCCAAGGTCTTGAATATGTTCAAGACCCTATGTTATTTTTTGGATATTTTTTGTTGTTTCATCTTTCACATGTTGATCTATAATCTGTCTTGAAATTATTTTCGTGCATGTTGTATAATAAGGGTTAAAGTTGACTTTTTCCCTGTTGATGTCTATGTGATCCAATACTTCATTTTCCCATTGATTTCAGGTGCCACATTTGTCATTAATCAAGTATCTATATGTGTCCTGGTCTACTTCTGGACTTCATGTTATGTCCTATTGATCTTTTTCTATACCATACCATCTCAATTACTGTAGCTTCATAATAAATACGTTATCTAGTAATATCTGTGCTCCAAAACTATTTTCCTTTTAAATATTTACTTCCTCATTCTTGGCTCTTTACATTTCCATATAAATGTTAGAATTACTTGCTGATTTCCATCAAAAGTGTAGGATTTTAATCAGAATTGTAATAAATCTGCAGGTAAATCAATTTGGGAGAATGAACAACTTCAGAATATTGAGTGTCCCTATCTATGAACTTAGTTTATTTCTCCATTTGTTTCAGCCTTCTTTACTTTCAATGAATAATGTCATACTTTTTCTGTAAAGAAAATACCTTTCATTAGATTTATTCTTACATATTTGCTTTTTACCCTTTGTTTTGGTTGCTGTTATAAATGGTGTCTTTAAAAATGTATGTTTTTATTGTTGATAATGTATAGGACTACAAATGATCTGTGAATTCAGATTATGATTCTAGTCATGGTACTAATTATTACCATAGTTTCTTTTTAGATTACTTTGTATTTTCTATATATATAAGTCTGTCACCTGACAATATACAGCGGTTTACTTCCTTTCTAGATCTTAAAATTATAGTTTTCTTTTTCTCTCTTGACCTCTTGTGAGGTCACCTCCAGTGAGAATCTTGAGTGCAGTGCTAAAATAGCAGTAGTGATGGGGGACATTTTTGTCTTATTCCTGTAAAAGCTTTCAGCATTTCACCTTAAGGCATTATGTTTGCTGTACATTCTTTGTTAAGTCTTTTGGTACACTAAACATTTTTTTTTATTATTAGTTTGCTAAGAGTTATTTTTTAAAATCATGAATGTATTCTGAATTTCACTGAATGCTTTGTCTACATCACCTAGATGATCTTATTTTTTCTTGATTTTGTCCATATATTGAATGTCAATGATTTGTTTTTGAAAATTAAACTAGTCTTACATTCCTGGAATATATCTGACTCGATTTCTATTTCTTCTTTTAGTTCTATCCATTTTTTTTCACATATTTTGATGTCATATTCTTAGGTGCATGCAAATTAAAAATTACATCTTCTTAATGAAATGTTTCTATGTCTTTTCCATCAGTCACGTATCCTACATAACCAGTCTACTTTTTCTGTGTTACTAGAAGTACACCAGCTCCCTTTTTCTAGTGGAAGCATAATACATCTTTACTGTCTTTTACTTTGTTATTCTGTTCCTTAACATTCAGCTTTTCTGTGTTCTTATATGTAAGTTATATCTCTTGAAAGCTGCATGTATTTGTTGTTTTTAATCACATTTGACAATCTCAGTATTTTTATTAAAGCATTTATGCCATTCATATATAATGAAACTATCTGTTTAGGTTTAAGTATTCATTCATCCCTCAGTATCTGCAGGTGATACGTGCCAGGCCGCTTGTGGATGCCCAAATCAATGGTTGCTCATGTCCATTATATAAAATACTGTATTATTATTGGCCCTCTATATCCACAGTTTGTGCATCCATGGACATGGAGGGCTGTTTGTAACTTCTAATTGTTTTTAATCTTTTATTTTTCCCATCTATTCTGTGTTCCCTTACATCTCCTTTTTTCTATATTTAAATTAAATATATTTTGAAGAGTTCATTCCCCCTTTCTATTAGTTTATTGGTTATATATTTTTCTCATTCTTTTAGTGTTTATGATAGAAATTATAGCATGCACCTTTGACTTACTGAAGATTAGATTTATTAACATTTTTCTGACTTCATAGACAAAACAATGCCCTGAGAATACTTTCTATCACTTCCATCTTTGGGCTATTATTATTACATATTTTAATATCATACATTGTGTAAACCCCAGAAGACATTGTTTTGTATAGTCAATACTTATGTAGATTTTCTCATATAGTTAATCTTTCCTTTGCTTTTCACTCTTATCTGCATCTTTATTAATGTGGGTCTATTGGTAATTGTTTCCTCAAATTGTTAAAATATTTTGTCATCTTTTTGTGGGTTTTTTTAATAATGATTTTTATTTTTTCTATTATAGGTGATTTACAGTATTCTGTCAGTTTTCTACTGCACAGCAAGGTGACCCAGTCACACATACATGTACACATTCTTTATCATATTTTCTTTAATTTTAGAGAAGTTTTAAATTACAGAAAATGATTTCTATATGTTAGTTTTAATGTGTTTTTGAACTACTTTTTTTATTTAATGATTTTTATTTTTTTCCATTATAACTGGTTTACAGTGTTCTGTCAATTTTCTACTACACAGCAAGGAGACCCAGTTACACATACACATATATATTCCTTTTTCCCACATTACCATGCTCCATCATAAGTGACTAGATACTGTTCCCAGTGCTATAAAGCACATTGAACTACTTTTATGACTTTCTCTTCGTTGATTTTAGCATCTTCTAAATGTGGTTTTGTTTTTATTCTGCTTGGGTTAATTGAATCAGCGATTTATTAAATTTATGCCTTGATGTTTATCATCAGTTTCAAAAATATCAGCTATTATTTCTTCAGCTATCACGTCTGCCCCATTCTAGTTCTATTCTCCTTTTCAAACTGATGTCATCCATTCGTTAGACAATTTCATTCTGTACAGTATATCTCTTGAAGTCCATTCTGTAATGACTTATTTTTGTGTATTCATGCTTTGGCCAGGTCTATATATTACTTACTTTCATATCTTCTAATTCACAAATCATTTCTGATGCTTTGTTTAATTTGCTTTTAAAACCATGGATTTAGTTTTCAATTTAAATAATTGTGTTTTTCTTTTTTTCTATTTTTATGGCTGCACCTGTGGCATATGGACATTTCCAGGCCAGGGGTTGAATTGGAGCTGTAGCTGCTGGCCTTCGCCACAACCACAGCGACATCAGATCCAAGCTGCATCTGCTCCCCATGCTGCAGCTTGTGGTAACTTCAGACCATTAATCCACTGAGTGGGGCATCCTAACCGTGACTAGTGAGGTTCTTATCCCACTGAACCGCAATGGGAAATCCCAAATTGTTGTTTTCAATTCTAAAATTTCCATTTTATAATTTCCAGTTCCCTACCACAATTCTTCATCTTATTTAAATTCATAAACCTATTAATCATAGTTATTTTGGTATTCTAGATGATATCTTTAATATCTGGATCTCCTATGAGTCCTTTTCAATTTAATTTTATCTTTTAGATAATTCTTGTTCTTTATTATGATTGGTTATTTTTTATTGAATATCACACTTTATATTTGAATAATTGTAATGGTATTCAAAATTCTGAATGATACCTTTCTTTAGAGGGGATTTCTTTTTTGCTTCTGGTATGCAGTTAGTTTAGGAAATTTAAAGTGATTCATCCTTGGAGTTCCCTTCGTGGCTCAGTGGTTAACGAATCCAACTAAGAACCATGAGGTTGCGGGTTCGACCCCTGGCCTTGCTCAGTGGGTTAAGGATCTGGCGTTGCCATGAGCTGTGGTGAAGGTTGCAGACGCGGATCGGATCCCGCGTTGCTGTGGCTGTGGCGAAGGCCGGCGGCTGCAGCTCCTGTTAGACCCCTAGCCTGGGAACCTCCATATGCCGCAGGTGTGGCTCTACATAAAGGCAAAAAGACAAAAAAAAAAAATAAATAAAGTGATTCATCCTTAGTATTAGGGCATTGCTTTTGAAAATACCAATACAGTTTAATGGAGCTCTTAATAGGATCTAAATTCACATTTTTGTCCTTTCAGCCCTGTGAGATTACATAACACTCTTCTTAACTTCTCAGCCTCAATGTGATGTTTTCTCTTTCATAGTTGTTAATTCCCAAGAGGAAGAGTAACCCCCAAATCCAGGCTTACCTCTCTTGACTTCTCCCTTCTTTAAAATTTTAACCCTATACATTTTCTCTTGGTATCTTTTCAATGTGTTCAAATAAATTTCTGTTCCCTTTTTCTAACTGTTTTTAGTGAACAACATAAAATAATAGATAATTATTAATGAAATTGGGCTAAATTCTTGGGCTACACTCTTTGATAGTCTAATAAGTTTGGCACTTGGGCCTAATAATCTACATTAAAAGAAAAGCCACAAGGTGAGTATGAGCTAAGTGGTCCACAGATTATCCATGCAGAGAACCTTGAGAAACACTATCTTATAGCATGGACTGTCAAGGAAAATAGACTATGTACTTTAAGTTTCTCTTTAGCCTAGAGTGTTTGGGTACTTATAAAGAAGCTGCAAAAGTCTGTGATTCCATATTCCTCCAATAAATGGTACTAAGTAAAGTCAAACTTCAGCAATTTTTCTTCCTTTTGGTGGTCATTGTTCCATCACAGTGCACCTAAAGGTCCCCTGAACATTAGCATCACCATCTTCCTTTATCCTGCCTGGTACTTGGAGCACTAAGAAAGAACATGGTTGTTTGGGTAAGAGAAAGTAGGATTTGTAAGTTTTTATAGAAGATGTCTAATTTGAGTTGGGTCTTGAAGGATGTGTGGAATCTACAGAGATTCAGAGAAATTGCATTCCAGAAAGAAGCAGCAGTAGGTGCAAAGGCATGAAAAGTGAAGGACAACATTTCTCAAACTTTGTTGTTCATCAGAATCAGTTGAACTTTTAGAGCATGCAAGTATCTAGTTTGAATCTGCATAGGTTCTTCCTTAGTAATTTTGGTGTAAGGTCCAAGACTTTGCTTCTTTCTTAGGCTCACAAGTAATCCCACAGCAGGCAGTCTATAGACCATTCTAGGCAAAACACTAGTTGAAACAGACAAGAAAAAAAATATCCTACATGAAATAATTAGAGGAGATTTCAAATGCTAAGATCATTGTTACATAAACTACCAAGATATCATGTATTGAGTAAAGAAAAAAAAACAGTTTGTAGAAAGGAAGTCAGTTATGACATTTGAAAGAGTAATTGAAGAAGAAAGGTAAGCAAATAAAATGTATTTTAGGGACATTACCTGCTTTTTTGCTGACAGAAAGACAAAGATTTCAAAGTTATAGTATACAGATTCCAGAAGATTTTCTCCACTCTCCCTTGAAGAAGGCATGTTTTGTGGGTTAATTTTGTGTTTCAATTTGTCCACCTCATTCTTGAATCCAGTATGCCCTGTAAGAAAGCATGTTTTACCATACTACATACATTTTCAGTCACCCTCATCCTTGTTAACATCTATTCTATCAGCCTGCTAAACAAATTCCCTTCATATTGCTCATATAATTTAAAATTGCTTTTTTCTTGGTTATTTTCTTTCCTACTAGAACATAAACTCCCTAAGTTCAGGGACCTCAGAGACTTATCTTTTTAAAAAAATTGCTGAAGTTCTTGTGCCTGGGAAAAAAATTAGCACATAGTATCAATAATTACTGGCTGAAAAAATGATGAGCAAATTCAGTACGAACTTCCTAAGGTGCTCACTAGTCTAATCTCTTCACATTATCTCTATCAAAAAAGTCCCTGGTTTTTTTTTCTCATTTTCCTAGGCTAATGCTGCTAAAGGCTTTTACACTGAAATATATGTCTGAAATGAGTAACACCTTAATATCTGATCAGCCTCGTATATCCCATATCAGATACTGAAGGAATAGAAGTTAAGGTTTTGAGCAAGACAGGGGGGACCTAAGAGGGAACGTTCTGGTATAAACTATCTCTTATAAGGAACATAGACCTAACTGGGTTACTGCTGTAGCCCATTCAGACTTGGGTGCACTGACAGAATAGAAAGAAGTTTGTAGCTATAAATTATGTGGACTTCCAACTTCGCCAAGGGCCAAATCTCGAATTAAGACACCCTTTCTCCATCTTTAAATTTGTAAGCCGTTTTCACTTCACATCCAGGCTCAGCACCTGCCCTCCCTTTAGAAAACTGTCTTTTCAAATTCCTGGGACTTATTTGTCATATTCTTACATGCCACAACCAGTTGTGTCTGCTGTTGTATTGTCCTCATGACATAACATAATCTACTGTGACAGATGCAACTATGGCATCTCAGTTACTCATAAATGGGAGACGACAGAGTGTTAGAGTCTGGAGAAGTGTGATGGCACATGCCTTTGCTGACAGAATCTTAATGAACAGATGTGGTTCCAAACCTTCATTTGTGTGCTAAAGCTTGAGTGTTTTGGTTTAGACTTTTAGTGGAGATAGTAGGTTTAGCTAGCAATCCAGACTGAGAAAGTCCTGTGAGCTGAAGGTACCATTGGGACCTGTAAGCTAAGCCCTGAAGATGTTTACCAAAATACTAAAAACATTAGCTAATATTGATATGGCACTCTGTCTGTGCCAGGAACTATTTTTAAGTGCTTCACTATATTAGCTTATGTAATCTTCATGGTCCTGTGAGGCGGGCAAGGAAATAGAGGTACCAAGGGGGAGTTAGTGACCTGGCCAAAGGTACTAGGCTATGGAGTGTTGGAATCTATACTGAAACTCAAGTCTTACTGCTAAACCCAAGCTCTTAATAATGACTCCCCTCTTCACTATTGGTAACTTTTGAGACAACTGTGTTATAGTAGTGGTGGTAACAATCATAACAATGATTATAACCACCATTATTTTGTGCTGTGATCTGTGCTAAGGACTTTACCTAAATTACCTCCTTTAAACCTGTCACTAGTTCTACAGTATAAGTAAGCATCATTAGAGATCTTGTGTTTTATTGGCAAAGGTGAGACTCAGAGAATATAAGTCTTGTCTAAGTTCTTGTACCTGTTAAGTGGGACAGTCAGAAGTTGGACCTAGATTTCTCCAAATTTAAGTTCCTCAAAAACCAAATCCTCTTCCCACAGGGTTCTGCTTTGTTTAGCTCACAGGCCAACATGCAAAGGTTTTCTTTGAGGTACAGTGAGGCTTTCTGACAAGATGGGAGAAATCAGTGATTCCCTCTCAGCTTCCTTACAGAGGGGCAGTCTCTGAGAAAACATATTGACATAGAACTCCTCAGTTTTAGCCAGTTGGTCAAAAGTAGTGGTCTGTCTCCTCTCAGCACCATAGGGGGAACTCCTGTCTGAAGATCTCTAAGGCAAGTCTTCTCTTTCCATTAGACAACCCCAGTTTTCTCTTTGCTCTTCTTTCTACCTACTGTCCGAAAATGTTACTTTGAATTGGTTCTCTTGCTGTAAGGATGGAGAAAACTGATGCTTCCAGTTTTGTCTGGTCCCTGATATCATGTTTCAAAGATGGTCAAGATGAGTGACTAAGGCTGTGGTCAGAGTTGGGAGGTCCCCCAGTTGTCCCAGGAAAGCCTTGAGGCAGTGAAAACCATAAGAGCAAACTCACTGTCTCCCAGGGGGCCTACACCCATGCTTACTGGTACTGCCATTTAGGTAGTTGCCAGGGAGGCAGCAGGGACTTCAGTTTTCTGGTCCTTAGTAGTGCCATTTGCAATGCAATTCAGATTTGCTCAGTACAGTTTTTCCTGTTCCCACCTGCTGTCATTTATTTGAGTCCCCTGCTACTTCAACCCCTCTGCAAAGTGTGCAGTGAAAGGAACCTGTTTTATTTCCCTCACACAGTGGTCACTGATTCCTTTTGGTGCCCTGAGACAAGGCAAGGGTATGGACGGCATCCTAGCCACCTGCCCGTTGGGATCTGCCTTTCACAAGTCCTTTTTGAGATCCCGCCCCAAGTCATCTTTCAAGTGACCTGGTGACATCTGAAGAAGCCTTATCAAAGTTAGAGACCAGCTTCCTTCCTCACCCCCAAGGCAGAAATATCACCCCATCTATCAGGGGGGAACTTAGCTGAGCTCGGTTGGCAGTTGCTCTTTGCACGCCCCCTGCTTCTGTTTCTAATGAGTTTCTTTTGGCAATAGCTCCACTTCACTGCCAGTGCGCCCCTTCACCCACTGTGGATGGACTGAGATGGGCAGGCTACCTTGGTTTCACGAAGGAGCAGCAGTATCTTCTTAAAGTTACTGTAACGTTAAGGTCAGCACTTTCACAGGGAAAATACAGTTTTTGCACCTTAAAAAAGAGCATCACATCTCCTTATTAAAGCCTCTATGACAGCAGAACATAATATCTGAGTCCTGGCCTTTTGGCGATAGAAGGAAAAAGGCACTGTGAAGAAGGCCTCCCGGGAGAGAGGACATTCACCCGTACTGGAAATGCACCATTGTCACCATAGTCACAGAAAGAGCATTCTCTTCACTGGAAGGTTGGGTCTCGCTCTACAGCCTGCCTCCTGTGTGGAGCTTTGTATCTAGGCAGTGAGTTTCGAGGGATGAGCTAGTTTGTCACTGAACTTGTGTGTGTTTTGGGGATGTGGGTAAAAGGGAACAGTGTGAGGACAGGAATAGTTCCAAATAGGGCAGGGGCATGTGTGGCTTAGAAAATGATTTTTGACATTGTAAGAATTTTCATGGAAGAAGGCAAAGTTTGATCAATTTTATTTTTTTGCCTGGTGGAAACCAGTAGCCACACTCTAACTGGCTGTATCAGTGACAAGCCCCCTCCAAGAGGATTTATTACAAGGAAAGGAAACATCACAATTTATGTTTATCAAAGGAGATAAAGGGTTAAGAACAAATTGGGAAAATCAGCTTTATCTTCAGGCCTTCCTTGCTCATGCATTTTCCCTGACTGTTGGCCCTTTGGGTTCACTGATGTCCTCAGTAGGACAACCAGCCAGAGCCCCTTGACTGACAGAACCGTGCTCTATTTAAGGGCCAAGCTCAGGGTCCATTCATTCATAAGGTCTTTGATTTTTTTTTCCCCTTTGTGTTTTCATTTCACTCATTTTCTGCTTTTATCGGTCCTGTCTAGTTTACTCCTCTAGTTACTCTTGAATTCTCTTATCTCACATTTGGCGACTTTAGGCCAACTCTCTCGGTGTATCTGTGTCTGCCTGCTTGTATGTCTCTTCCTCTTTGTTGCAGTCTATCTCTTTGTCTCAGTCTCCCAATCTCTGTGGTTTTTCAACTTCCTAGCTTTTTTTGGGTCTCCTCTCTGCAAAAGCTCTACCACAGAGTTATCATCAGGATCATCCATGTGAAAGTGCTTTGAAGACAATTATTATCCACATATCAGGTGGTGCCATTGCTACCAGTTCTGAAAGTGTGTCAAACCTCCACCAGTTTTTCATGAAAATGAAAAAATACCAGAGTCATCCCCATGAGTCTCCACGAATCATCTTTTGAATCGATGGGTGTATGGAATGGAGACAACTAATACCAGTGAAATTGGTGAATCTGTGTGTTTTGAAAAGTGTGTTTGAGAGAGTGACCTTTGTTATAATCTTGTCACATTATTCGAATTTCTTCCTGGGTTTCGTTAAATCTTGCATCATCTTAGTTAGCTTTTGTGTTTTAGCCAAATTGATCTGCTTACAGGATACAGAGAAAAGGAGGCTCAGGGCTGGAGGACTGAAGAGCCAGCACATGGAGATGAGGGAAGGAAGTATCAATCAGAGCCGGTAGCAGATGGCAGTAATAATAAAAACAACTATTGGAGATATTTATATGTAATTAACATCAGTATGCAGTTCCCTAGCCATGCTCCTCTGCCACCAAGGCAGCATAGATAATACAGAGGTAAGACCGCTTCTCCGTGTCCTTACAAACACAATCCCTTCATGTTCCTAGGGCTTATGGCATGTCATTACAAAGATTTCTTGTGTTGAATACTTATGAAGTGTCAAGTATTAAGTTAAAATCTTTGCATTAATCTCATTTTGTCAATCTTAAAAATAATCCCAAGCAAGAGAGAAGTGTTATCATTGCCATTCAAAAGTTCCACATCTGAAAACAGGCTTGGAGGAGTTGAGTTAGCTTCCCAAGACCTAACGGTTTCTACATGGTGGTGCTTGGGTTTGAATCTGGGTCTTTTTGACTTCAGATCAGATACTCATCTATTTTGCTTCCCTGAGCCCTACTTTCCCAGATGTATCACCTCTGCTTCATAAGGTTTCAGAATAATCCAGTGCCTTCGCACTGTATACCACCAAACAAAGTGTTCTTAGAGCCCAGGGAGGGTAATTATTTTCCCATGTTCCCTCCTCACTCAGAGCACTTTCTTTCCTTTGAAAATGCACTGTAGCTTATTCACTTTCTGAGTAGCCAGTGTACCGGTGTAGCCCCTTATGCCAGGTAAAGACCTGAGTTTGATGCAGTCCAGCCTGTCCACCTGTACTGCACGTGTAATAAGTAGGGACGGGACGGAATGCTAAGGCTTTGAGAGAGGGTCTAGAGCAGTGAAGTAGTCAGTGCAGTTTGCCAAAAATAACAGCTTTTGGGATTGGGCATGCTGAAAACAGGTGCTAGTGTTGCCCTTATTTCTTCTTCTTTGACTATGGCACCGTCATCCAAATAAGGCAGAAAGCTTTGTGGCCATAGTCTATGAAGCATAGCATCTCCCCACCCCAAATGTCTCTTAAGATTCCTCCGTGAAAAAAGTCCATTTTGCTATCTATCCATTAGTCTGTCTATACTCAATATCTGTGTGTATCTAGTACTGCACACTGAACTTTGTGTAACTGCTGCACTTGCTCTTGGACTGCAGGTGATGAGATTAGAATGGGGCATTAATCTCTATAGGAATAGGCCTTTATATATAATTGATGTAGTGTCTGCAGATTTTGCCAAATTCCCTTGGTTGTTAGTTGGTCAGCCAAGTTTGGGTGACCGTCTTTTAGGCTGCCTGTTCTCCAGCCCAATCAATGATACCTTCCTTTCCCCATATTTTAGTTTCCCTTGATCTCAACTGATGTTGCTGTTTCCTTTTTTATGAATGTTCTGAATTAAAATTCATTCTCTAGTTTAGTTTTCCTCAAGGACTGGTCTTGAGGCCGCTGCTTCTGAATTGCCCTCAGTGATTCTTATTCAAGTGTAGATTTCTATAGCCTATCTTAAATTGACGGAATTGGAATCCTCAAGAAGTTGGGCCTTGGAATTTGCTTTCTTATCACACTGATAAGTTAAAGAACCGTTGCTGTAATTGTTTCCTGTCCTCCATTCCAAACCTACACCTGAGCCCTCTTTGATCTTATTGTTTCCTACTTCCAGAGCAGTTTAGTGTCTCCAGGAGATGCTTGAGAGGGTCTTTTATGTACCTAGGAATTAACTGCTAGTCATTTAAGGGAGATACTCTGAAGGCATAAAGGTAATTAAAGCAAATGTATATCACCCATGCCCTGAGGAGTACAAGGGCAGTTACGAAGAAAATGTGTGGACAGTGCCTCCCGCAGGCACAGGATGGCCCTATAAACTAGATCTGAGTACCAGCCATAATCCATTCACTAACAGCATGCCTCTCATTTCAACCTTAAGTGCATGGGCTTGTCAGTGGGGTGGCTTTCTACATCCCAGTTCATCAGCTCCACTGAACTGTGGAGACACTTTTGCCTACCAAATAACCTTACAAACACCTGGCCCTAAAGGCAGAGTTGGGAAAAGGGAAATTGATTTCAATTTCCAGTTGTAATAGCTAAAGGTTTCCAGTGTACTGTTGGACTCCAAGATCATGTCATTTTGGTGCACACCCTGGCTCCAAGCTCATGTACAAAGTATGCTGAATAAAACACTAGAAAAACAATAATCTCACAAGGAAGAGGTTCCAAGCTGTAGAGCTGGCCTGAAAATGTTTAATGCGGTTTGTATGTTTATAAATCACCATTCCCTTCCACTTGAAGTTACTAGCCTTGAAAATACCTAGTGGTGGATACACAGACAGAAATCTAAATGTTCACTTAATTAGGGGACAAACCCCCCCAAAACGGGTGACCCAAGGAATCGCTATGTTTATCTCAGGTAACTATTTTATTCATAGTTCAAACTGGGACAGTTTTTAGAGTGCAACGGGACGCTATTAGTCAAGTCAGGACAATAGGCATAAACTGGTAGGTAAGCAAACCTTATCTGCCCGGCAAGTAAGCTGCGACATGTAAATTCCTTCCCTAGCTCAGGGAATCAGTATTTTGGGATGCAAAAACACAGATTTGGAGAGAAGATAAAATCAGTCTGTTTTTTCCCCCTTTGTTCTGAACATTGAGACAGTTTTTGTGTGTATGTGTGTTTGTGTGTGTGTGCATCTGTGCGTGTGTGCATGTGTTTAGTTTAATATGAACACTGAGAATATGATGACAGGTGACTGGATGATCCATCCACCATGGCAACAGTCAGTGTTTGTCAGCTGATGATAGCCAAGTGCAAGGTTATATATATTACTCTGAGACCGTCCACTAAGCATTTCCATTCCAAAAAAAATAAGCTTAGAATGCATATTGACCATTTTAGACTCACCTTTAGCTTTAGAATTGGGGGCACTGGAAGCCCACTTAATCTCAGGGAGAGTCTTTATCCTTCAATCCTTTCCTATGTTATTTTAGACACATAATAACTCATACATGTTCTCAAAAACATAAGCGCTCATGCACACATACCTATACATGCATGCTTCGTCACACCTGGCAACCAAATCCAGCCTGAGGCTGAGATCAGGGTCTAGTGACAAGAGATTATAGTCCAGCATGGAGTGAGATCATTCTGTTCCCTCGCTTCTAAGGTGTTTAGGGGAAGAATTTATGTCCCTAAAGGGAACTGAGGGAGGCGCACCTGCTACAAAATACCTCCCTGATGCAGAGCCTTCCCTATTCTCCATTACCTTTCCCACTTTCTTCCCTGTAGACCAGATCTTCAACTTTTAGCCTACTCACAAATTTCTAGCGAGTGCCCCTCATTGAGGATATATATAATTGAAGTGGCTAGTGTATGCAAATGCAGGGCTGAGTGACCCCTCACAGCGCCCCACTGGCACACTGTAAAAATCATCTGTAGCTCCTGTTCTTTGACTTCCATGGGTCTCCTGGGGACTCTTTAGTGGCTATGTCACCAAGCCACATGAAGGTTGCCCAAGATTTACCTGCCTTTTGTAGAGGATCATTTTCAGAAGTTGATAGTGAACTTTCATGAGCTAATGTACAAAGAGTATTTAATATTGATTTCCTGTCGGTAGTATTGGTCCTCAGGGCTTAGGCTGCTCCAAGGATATGAACTAAGATTTTTTGCAGATATTTTCTAACTCCTGATTACCCCTTTCTTTCCTCTGGCTTTCTCATGGGGGGAGCCTGAGGTTGCTAGGTGATTTGGATATTACTTTGTTTCATTTTAAGAATCCCAGAAGTCAGCACTGTCCCTTCCCCACCTGGTAGACCACTGGATATACAAAAGTTATTTTACAGACCACAGTGTATAACCCTTCCTTCTGCAGGAGACATGTGCAGCTGGTGCACTCCCTGGCATAGGTTCATATTTGGCTTTGGGATCGGAGGTGGGGGGACTCAAACTATATTAAACTTAGGAATGCCTTATCATATTTAACTCTTCTGTTAATCACTGGAAACGTGCCTTTTTTTTTTTTTTTTTTTGCCTTTATAGGGCCACACCCGAGGCATATGGAAGTTCCCAGGCTAGGGGTTTCATCAGAGCTACAGCCGCCAGCCTACACCACAGCCACAGCTGTGTGGGATCCGAGCAGCTCTGAGACCTACACCACAGCTCACAGCAATGCCGGATCCTCAACCCACTGAGTGAGGTCAGGAATCAATCCCACATCCTCATGAGTACAAGTCGGGTTTGTTACCACAGAGCCATGACAGGAGCTCCACTTTTTGCCATTTCTCTCATGACCAGACACTGAGTTCATAATTCATGCTTACTTCCCTGTCAGGATTTGATCAGGCAACAGCTACCCCTCTTTTGGGCTACTATTTCCCTCAGCCACAGTGGGCATGTCACAGGCCTCCCCTTTCCCAAATCAGATAGAATAAAAAATCCTACTTGTATTTCTCTACACACGCCTTCTGGTGTGTGAGGAAATAGAAAGCACAGGCTTTTTCTAAAAGATTTGAATCTACCAAGGATAGATAACTACTAGTTTCTATACGTCTCAAGTTCAAACCAACCTGCAAAAAAGTCTACTCCTCAGTTATTTCATTCTCCTAATTAGAATTCAGCCTCCCTCAGCACCAGCTTTTCATTCTCTTTAACAGAAATCTCTTTAGGCCTGGTATTACAGTACTTGTCTGTCTCCTCCATTGAGTTGTTAGTTCCTTGAAAAGGAGGAGGGAGCGATGAGTTAATCGATTCTATGTGTCTAACCCCATAAATAGTCTCTGCTCTGCAGAGATACCCAAAATGTTAGTTGAATTGAGATTTATGACATTTTTATTTTTATTTCCTTTTTAGGGCTGTACCTGAGGCATATGGAGGTTCCCAGGCTAGGGGTCCAATCAGAGCTACAGCTGCCGGCCTACACCACAGCTACAGCATGGCAAGGCCGGATCCTGACCCCACTGAGCAAGGCCAGGGATTGAACCCAAAACTTCATGGTTCGTAGTCGGATTCGTTTCCACTATGCCACGATAGAAAATCCCGAGATTTATGACTTTTTTGTAAATAGTCTGTTTATTAAACCAGCAGAGTTCTAGATACCACAGTGATCTCACAAACAGCATGTCCAGACCCCTGATTATAAATTCACTTTTTAAATTAAAAAAAAAACATAATATCAGATACCTAATATATTGTAAGCAGTAAGGAAATGGTGGTGTTTTTTTATAATTTTTGTTTGGAGAGATGTAATATATGTAATATAGCTGTTTCATCATATTCTGAGCCTGGACAGCTTTACTTTGTTTTTGATTAAGCCCATCATTTGCACTCATGTAGCAACCTCAACTCAAATGAGTAAAACTCCAAGTTCAGATCTTTGCTCCTACCCTCTAGATCTGTTCCTAGAGACCTCAAACCTTCCACTTCAGTTCTCATGTTTCCCCGTATCTCCCACCACATAGCAACAGGAGATGACTAATCTACCTACTGTGGTGGGGAACATGAAATCAAGGAAGGCTTTTGGGGAGAGGCAGCAGTTAAGCTGATCTTTGTGAGATAGACAGAGATGAGGGGAAAGGACAATCCAGAAAGAGACATTAGTCGGGGTCAGTGTACAAATAGTTCAGGGAAGCGGTCACCAACTTTACTTCGAATTGGGATTAACTGGCATTTGTAAGATGTTTTCATAAATGCAAATTCCTGACACCCTTCTCTTATCTCCAGAGATTCTGATGCAGGCAGGTGTTTTTTTAAGAAGCTCACTTTCCTTTAATCATCACCAATATTTGCTACATATTTGGCCAACTTTGAGTTTTCCCTTTCAGTGACTTTCTCCATACTTTTGCATAACCATAGGCTGTCCAGTTCCTTTTACTGACACTAACCAAGGCAGACCCATTGATGGAGACACAATGCAGTCCTTATCTCCTCCCGAAGCCCTTTTCCCCACCTCCCCGCCCCCCTCCCCGCCCACACCTATGATCTATGGAAGTTCCTGGGCCAGGGATCAAATCTGAGCCACAGCTGCCACCTACACCACAGCTGTGGCAATTCCAGATCCTTAACTTGCTGAGCCACAGTGGGAACTCACCAGAAGCCCTTCTTTTTTCTTTCTTTTTTATCGGCTTACCTGGTGCACATGCAAGTTCTCAGGCTAGGGGTCAAATTGGAGCTGCAGCTGTAGGCCTATGCCACAGCCACAGCAACACTGGATCTGAGCCATATCTGTGAGCTATTACACAGCTTGCAGCAACACTATAGCCTTAACCCACTGATCCAGGCCGGGGATCGAACCTGCATCCTTACAGACGCTGTTGGGTTCTTAATTTCCCCAAATCCCCTCTTGACTGAAGCTGCTAGCTGTGTGTCCTCCCTTGTTCTGAATGTTGGGATCTAAAGCACTGATTGGCCCTAGCAAGTATTAGGAGACTGATACTCCTTTTTTTTTACTCTTTTTATACGTAATGAATTTTATTACATTTATAGGTGTACAATGATCATCACAACCAAATTTTATAGCATTTCCATCCCAAACCCTCAGTGCATCCCCCCACCCCTCAACCTGTCTCATTTGTAAACCATTAAGTTTTTCAAAGTCTGTGAGTCAGCATCTGTTTTGCAAAGTCATTGTGTCCTTTTTTTTTTTTTTTAAGATTCCATATGTAAGTGGTATCATTTGATGTTGGCGTCTTATTGTCAGACCGACTTGACTTAGCACGATAATTTCTAGTTCCATCCCTGTTGCTGCAAATGCCATTATTTCTTTCCTTTTAATGGCTGAGTAATATTCCATTGTGTATATGTACCACATCTTCTTGATCCACTCTGTTGTAGGACATTTAGTTTGTTTCCATGTCTTGGCTATTGTATAGAGTGCTGCAGTGAACATCAGATTACATGTGTTTTTTTGAGTCATGGTTTTCTCTGGGTAGATGCCCAGGAGTGGGATTGCTGGATCAAATGGTAATTCTATTTTTAGTTTTCTGAGGAATCTCCATACTGTTTTCCACAGTGGTTGCACCAATTTACATTACCACCAGCAGTGTAATAGTGTCCCTTTTTCTCCATAGCCTCTCAAGAACTTATTGTTTGCAGACTTTTTGTTGGTGGCCAATAAACAAATGGGACTTAATTAAACTTAAAAGTTTCTGCACAGTAAGGAAACCCTAAACTGAAAAGACAACCCACAGAATGAGAAAAAGTATTTGCAAATGAATCGACTGACAAGGGATTAATCTCCAAAATTTATAAACACCTCCTACAGCTCAATACCAAAAACAACCACATCATAAAATGGGCAGAAGATCTAAACAGACAGTTCTCCAAAGAAGACATACAGATGGCCAAAAAAACACATGAAAAGGTGTTCAACATCACTAATTATTGGAGAAATGCAGATCAAAACCACTATGAGGAGACTGATATTCTTAACAGCTTCTTTTAGGCAGTGAGAATTCTAGGTTGAGGAAAATTCTATCTGCTTTGAATTTCCCATACCACTTTCCACAGTGCCCTACACATGGTATATACTCAGTATATGTTCACTGAACTGATTTGGCTTAATATAGCAGACAGGCCTTAAGTAGTATTTTACTCTTGGTTGCAATGGGAAGTTTTCGGTCCTGAATATATGTGTGATCATAAGAATTTCAGTAGTGGAAATTGAGCATGATTAAAAAGGGAATGAAAACAGCCTCTCTACAGATTTTCTGGCTTGAGTCATGGCCTGAATAGTTTATGATGAATTTAGAACTTTTTAATGAAAAGCTTCCTGGCAAGGAGAAATCATCTATCTCTGTAATAGCGATTTTCCCATTTTCCCTATTAGAGTTGTTAAAGCCTGAAAGCTATGCCAAGTATGTAGGTGTGTGTGTGCGTGTGTGCGTGCGTGCGTGCGTGCGGATGCCCACAGACACATACACATGCTGGTTGGGTTATTGGCAGCGTTACTGAAGAATCTGCATTCTTCATGTTATCTTGCACCAGAATTTCTTGCATCAAATTCATTCCCAGGAACATATGTCTTCCATGTTGTTATTTTCTTTGATAATAGCTTTGAGGGTGAGAGAAGTTCCTTTAGCATTTTTGAAATTTGATATTTATTCTTTATTTTTAGGGAGGGGATAGATATTTATTGAAGAAAAAGAATTCTCAGTGAGTTCCCAATTACTGGGAGATATAAAGAGCTGGAAATCCTCTTAAGATTTCACTTAGGGACAAAAAGCTAAATACTTTTTATATCATTCTCTTCATGAATCACCATCTCTACAGAAGCTTGAATGTTGTTATTAGCATCAAGGGTAGCTTTTATCCACCAGTGTAAAGTTTTCTTTGCATCTTTTTTGGTACAGGGCACTCTCTGGGTATCTGATTTCCCCCTCCTTTTAGACACGTGAGGAAGATTTTCTTTTAGGCAGTGGTATATGAGCAAATGTGACTGTCACTTCAGCATGACTGTGTTTGCTTCCTGGATCTGGACTCTCTAAGCCTCTCTGACACGGTTGATAAGATTGTGGAGGCAGTTATCAATATGGTAGTCTAATGACAAGTGCTCACAGAAAACAGCTACCCTGGGAGTTCCTACTGTGGCACAGTGGGTTAAGGATCTGGTGTTGCTGCTGCTGTGGCATAGGTCTCAGCTGAGGCTAAGATTCAGTCCCTGGCCTGAGAATTGCCATATGCCATGGGTGCATCGAAAAAAGAAAAAGAAAACACTTAACCCCCAGAGAGTCACCTGGACCTGTAGCACATTTTACATTATCATATACACCAGAGAAGTATTGTTTTTGTCCTGACAGGGATCACTCTGAGCCAAAAAAAAAAAAAAAAAAAACCCATGAGTTATTTCTCTTCTTTTGTTTGCAGCAGTATGTGCATTTAATCCCTAAATGGCATGAGTTGTGAATGGCTAACACAATATTATCTTAAGACATTACTTGGCATCCTGCATATAAATGAAAACTTTTCTCTGCTGTTCTTTTGATTCTGAAATGAGATAGAACAACTTTCTTTGAACTCAGTCCTACCATATCTGACACATAGTAGTTATTCCAGAAATATCCACTCCTTTTTATGTACTACAAGACAATCCTATTCTAAGGGACTTGGCTGTATTGGACCAGGTTGTTCCTTTGAAGAACTGTGATATCAGTGTAATTTGTAACACTACAACCACTCCTCTCCTATCTTTCCCCTGTATTCCCTAAATCATCCTCTCCCTCTCTACCTTCATTCTCTACCAAATATTTGTGTGCTGTTCTAAGTTCCTCTCACTAGGAAAGTCAGTTGATAAATTCAGTAATAATAAGGGAGAAATGAAGGCATGTGTTATCTTTCCCAGAGGAAGTGACATGTATTAGAGTAAACCAGTTGTCGTCAAAGTGTGGTGTCTGACTTGTACATGAAACATCAGCATTATTTGACAGCTTGCTAGAAATCTAAGTTTTGAGGCCCCACCACAGACCTACTGAATCAGATATTTTCAAAATTAGAGTCCAGCTTTCTATAAAAATTTTTTGATAAAGAAATATGTGTTTTAAGAAGCCCTCCAGATGATACTGTGATACTGAATACAGTAAAGTTTGACAACTTAAGGTGATAGAAGTTGTAATTTTTTGTTAAATTTTAGAACTTCAGGCAGTGTGGTATTTTAGTTTTGTGGGTGATTCTGTGGGGACTTTTCAGTCTCTCTAGCAGCACCATCACTATATAGATAGGAATTTGTCTGTGTAACCTGCATGCTTAGTCAGATTCTGAGTGCAAGGGTTGCATATGCACCTAAACATTTGAGTAGATAGAATAGTTTGCAGCCTAGTGGACATGGTTTCACAACTGCTGAAACAGCACGAAGACTTACATTTACTGTTTGTCATTTTCCCTGACATTTCACCTTTAGAGATTCATGTCATAGTTTCTTATGAAAATTTTAATAGTGTTTATGTTATTGAAACAAACTTGAGACTGCTTGCCCACACACAGTAAAGCCAATCTACTGACACCAAGTCGTGGTAAACGAAAATGTAATCTTTATTGCAGGGAGCCAAGCAAGGGGTCCAGGGCAGCTAGTGCTTCAGTGACCTGAATCTTTCAGAGAAGGGTTTTTCAAGGTGAGGTAGGGAGGTTGAAGGAAATTGATAAGCTCTCACACATTCTTCTGATTGGTTGTTGGTGAGATAATTGGAAGTCAACGTTATCAGCCTTCTGGTTCCAGCTGGCCAGGGGCCTAAGTCGTGGGCAGCATAGAGTTACACCCGGTGGGGGTTTCTGTATCTGAGAATCAGCTCAAAGAACATGGCTTAGAATATTATCCATAGTCTTTAAGAAGGAACTAAAACTCCTTGAGCTTGCTTAATGGCTAAACTATTATTATTTTGTCTTGCTTGACTGCTTTCCTTTCTTTTTCCACTTTCTCATTTCTCTGATTAAATTTATTCTCTGACTGCAGTTTTTCTACTTCCAAAAGGCAGGCGGAGGACATACTAGGGGGTTCTGTTCTGGGAAGGCCCTATAAGGTCTTGCTTGGTTATATTTAGAGGAGGATGCATTCAACTAGTATCGCCTAATATTCTGCTGAGAACAAGAACCTATAGGACTGGTCACAGTGAGATATCTGGAAATAGAGTCGAAGACAAACCGCTAAATGCAGAGTGCCGTTTCCATCTCTGTGTACCATACCTGGTGATGTTGCTGTTTCTCTCTAGCCGTGAGCCTGAGAGCCCAAAGCAAAGTCCTGATGGGGCATTCTTCTCATTTACAGGAACTTTTGAAATAAACTTTCCAGTCCCTTTGTAATCCCTTTAATAGATACAAAATATAAAATTACAAAGACATGTTTGTGTCACGATAAGACAAAATCGTATTCTAGAGAATAGGGAGATAGTATAGCATAGATTTTCAGGAAATGGACAAAAAGTCATTTGAAATTGGGTTATCATATTCTGTGCTGTGCAATTCTCAACCCACATGATTCACTCAGCGCACAGATCATCATCTAAAGGGAAATTGAAGTGAAAAACAAACTTCTTAAAGTTCCAGGGACTAAATGCAGCTGACATGTCCTTTAGCCTACAGGTACAGGTTTCCAGCAGACAAGCACACTCATTTGGAATGTACAGGTGAACAGCATGTAACTGAACAGAACCATACAGTATGTATTTACTTTCCTCTCAAATGCTTCAGCGTTGACCATTTACAATTTAGTACAACTTTCAGCGATCAGTGCATGTATAAATATAAGTAAAACATTTATTTTGGCTATTTTAGGCCATTCATCAGAGAAAGGGCCCCATGGAGACTTTACTCTGAATTGTATACAGGGGTCTGAGGGTAAAAATCCTTTGCAATGCTAAGCCTAGCACATCAGCTCTCTCCAAGCCCAGGGATAGCCGCTTGGTAGCCATGCAATTGCTAGTAGACTTTGATAAGTATGGGAAAATGCAAGACACCTCTGGAAAATTTTTTTAGTCAAGCACGAGGGGATCTTAAAACCACCAATATTTGTTGTCAGCAAAAGTAGTGAAGAAGCCCTTTTCTAAAACACTGACTCAATAAGAAAAGTCATTAACTCAAATGATAAGTATTTCATTAAAAAAAAAAAAAAAAAGGTCTACCTAGCTCTGGCTAAGAGCTTTGCCTTTCTTGGCCTTCAATGTCTGCGAGGGCTTGGGTAAAGTTGAGGACACAGAAGATAGGCCATTTGTCTCCTGGCCAGTGTCTGGCCAAATATTGGGATAAATCTACCTAGCAGCAGCACTTCTGTTATCATAAACCCAGCCTGGGGCACAGTCCTTTGCAGAGCTCTGTCACCTAACAGCTTGCAAAGTCACTTTTCCTATGATGAAGATGGGCCAGCGTAGCTTTTTTAGAGGGGACTTGCCTCAGATTTTTTCTCCACAAATATTTCCTGCAACCAAGGGGACCAAAGTCCCCTAAGAGACATGAATTTTGTTCTCAGCAATCAGTGTTGTTGCCTAAATCTAGAGTCTAGCTCTAGGGTTCAATGAAGCCTAGATTCTGAGCCCTCAATCGCACTTAAATTCCTGGCTTCTGCTGCCCATTGATGGTAGGCATTTTTCTTCTCACTGAATTCTGTGCCTTGGGAAAGTCCTCCATGCGTGAGTATGGGAAGCCCCCTAACAGCATTAACTTGTTCATATTGTGCTCCTTTTAGTGTATATATAAAATGCTCCAATGTTTTAAAATAAGATACTATACTACTTGTATAACACAGGGACTTTTATCCAATATTCTATGGTAATCTATATGGGGAAAGAATCTGAAAAAGGAAAAAAAAAGATACTAGCCTCCCATTTCTTATGCCCATGTGATAGTGTCCTTCGCATTCCCATGGCTATATTGCCAAATGCACAGGTCAACATAGAGTTCCCCAGAGGCGGTAGACAGATGTAGTTCTGAGGGCATAACACTGGCTTATGCACCCACATTAACACATGCAATGTCTGGAAACATTTTCTGACATTTGTGAAGCCATCCTCCGACCCTTATCACTGTCTTGGCAAGAACAATTACAAATTCTCCCTGTGACTTCTCATGGTTCAGCTAGACTAGTCAAAGCCTGCAACTCTGACCAGCAGCAGTCTAACACTGATGAAAAAATATATAACAGAAAATACTCAAATCTGTAACATGGAACATGAGGTATAGGTGTCACTTAGCTCCTGCCATGCTGAACGCCCTTTGAATCCTGCTTCAGCAAAATCTACATGTCACTCATTTGAAAACCACTACTAGTCTGAACAACTCCACCTGAACTCCAAATTCTCCTTAACACGCTTTAGAAGAAAAAGCCTGAATACAGGGAAGTGTCGATACAGTCATATTAAAGGAAAAAGCAACTAGACCTTCATAGTCTCTTTCTCAACAGTAAATCTCATTACTTCTGATTTTAGAGAGTTGGTCTTGGTGCCCCATTAAATCAAAGCAGTGGATCATGCATTGCACATCTTCTAGGTTTCCGTATTTGTTGGCAGATAAGTTGGACCTGGCATACGATGAGCCTCCATAATGGCTGGTGGCCTCATCTTCTGCTTGGCATGCCTACCTCAGCTAGAAACTCAACAGGAATGGTGCTCAAGACTGGTCCTGGGGACAGGACTAGTTATGATAAATGTTACCCAGCTCCCAATTAGAACCCAGGTTTGCCACCTGGCAAGTTCTCCTTTATTTTCAAGAAAAAAAATGAGAGAAACTTTTTGTAGCTATTTGGGAAAAAAAAAAAACCTCATCAGTTTCAGCTTCAGCTATTATTTCTAATGCACCACAAGCAAACAACATAGTTGGTAAAAGTCAACAAATAATGGAACTCATTTAAAAAATCTCACTCTGATATGGACTCCAAACTACTTGGAGAAGTGAGATGCATAGGGAGGAGAAAAATTTCCTACCTACTGAATTTGAGAAATGCTACCAGCTCTTTCTCAGCCATCTTGGGAACTATACAAGCTAACAGGCAAGTTGCTATCTCTACACACTCTTCTTGAGCTGGGTATGTTAGAGAGTGAAAAGATCAACTTGTGTCACTGTTTGCTCTTGTATGATTTCCTCCCATCCCAAGATTGAGGTGATTTTTTTGGAGGTGACTTTATTTTTTTTTCATTTATTTAAAAATTTTTTATATAATATTGATAGTTATATTCCATTTACAGTTATTATAAAATATTGGCTATATTCCCATTTTGTACAATTCATTCTTGTAACCTATCATATACCCAATATTTTGTCCCTCCCACTCTCCTACCACTATATAGCCCCTTTCCCTCCATCCTCACTGGTAACCATTAGTTCTCTATATTTGTGAGTCTGCTTCTTTGTGTTATATTCACTAGTTCGTTTTATTTTTGGAATGTCACAAATAACTGATATCATACAGTATTTGTCTTTCTCTGTGACTTATTTCACTTGGCATAATGCCCTTCAAATGCATCCGTGCTACTCTCGATGGCAAAATTTCCTTTTTTATCGCTGAATAGTATTCCATTATATATCACATGTTCTTTATTCATTCATCAGTTGATGGATAGTTGGGTGGCTTCCATATCCTAGCTATCGTAAATAATGGTACTATGAGCATTGGATTGCATGTCTCCTTTCGAATTAGTGCTTTTGCTTTCTTCAGATATATACCCAGGAGTGGAATTGTTGGGTCCTATGCTAGCTCTGTTTTTAGTTTTGTGAGAAATCTCCATGCTATTTTCCACAGTGGCTGTACCAGTTGTGTATGAGGATTCCTTTTTCTCCACATGCTCGCCAACATTTGTTATTTGTGTTCTTTGTGATGATAGGCATTCTGACAGGTGTGAGGTGATATCTCATTGTGGCTTTGATTTGCATTTCTCTGATGATTAATGATGTTGGGCATCTTTTCATGTGCCTGTTGGCCATCTGGATGTCTTTTTTGGAAAAATGTCTGTTCGGTGAGATGAGATATTTTAACACCACCTCATTCATTTCCTCCTTGCCCTCCTTGGCTACTGTGAAAGTACATTTGTAGAAAGCTGTTAATGTCAGATAATGACAGCTCATTCCTATTCCCAGGTATTTTTCTACCTGTTTGATGGAGCTTCCATGCCTGTATGGAGAGAGTTAAGCAATTTGGAAATTTTAAGTCCATGCAGTAAGGATTTGCATTAACAGTATTCTCAGGCAAAGAATTTTCCACTATCTTTTCAAGCTACTCAAGACTCAATTATTTCGGAGCTTTCCTAGCTCCCACTCTCCTGCCATCCCAAGCTCCTGCAGCCCTCGAGACCCATCAAGCAGAAAATGAATAAAAATCAACCCAGAGTTATTTTCATTCATTTTTTGTCTTCACCTGCAGTATGTGGAAATTCCTGGGCAAGAGGTTGAACCCAGTGCTGGATCCTTAACTCATTATGCTACAAGGGAACTCCTCAACCCAGTGTTTAACTCTACAGGTTTCACTGCTAAAGTCTTGAAATTCAGAGTGAAGGAAGAGTTAATTTAAAAATTTTTATAGCTTAGTACTTCCCACTCCTAGTCCTTCCTTGCTATTTAAACAGAGACTTGACATTTCTAATTAGGAAGTTTTACTTCCAGGCAAGTGGAATTTGCCCCCAGCTGGGAAAACATGGCTTAGTAAGAGTTTGACATCAGCCCTCATTGATCTGAGGATTATCTCCTGTTTGAAACTGAAGAGCCTCTGGGAGACTGGGGAGGGGAAACAAATGTGGGAAAGTGTGTGGAAATGCTTCCTTTGACTTTGGGGTTAGGTGGATAAAGGCTGGCATGCAGAGACTTGGGAGCAGAAATCATTTTCTTTCTTTCCCCTACTGCAGCCTTCCTCCCCTAGCTCCTCTTGTCAATATTTCAGAATCTGAACTTTCTAAACGAAGGCAGAGGACTTGTTGATCACAGCCACTGGAAAGATTTTTACATTGTTTTACCTTACCTGACAAAATGGCTTATTGCTTTGTATTTTCAGAGATTTGGTGGAGATGTTACAGGACATTTGAGTTAGATGGAGAAATGAGTTACCTCTATTCCTGTCCAAGAACCGAGTGTATTAATGGATCCACAAGACTGATCATACATGGGAAGTCTGCCTCCAAATTGGAAAGTATATTTTACTTGGTTTCTTCCTTTGGTGCCTTTGGGCAGATCGACATTTCCCATTACTCTGTGTTTATCCACTGGAGCTTAGGGACATCATGTCCTGCCCTTTATGTCCTTACTGTGTGTCTTGACCTGGCTCATCTCCCCTAGAGGATACCTAATGTCAGGATGTAGCTTCTGTGTAGCAGAAGTCCTCTTTACCGAGAAGAAACCTTGGTCCCCAAACACCATAGTCCAAATGTTTGAGAATAACTCGGGGAAGTACAGTACATGCATCTCATTCCAGACCTGTGTAGAGACCAGTCTAGTCTCTCTCAGGACCAACCTGCTGTATTCTTGATGTGCTGTCACTGTGGATGCCGATGTAACTGAAATAGTTAACTTTGTGTTGCGCTCCAGTGCATGTCTGTTCTTCAGTGCAGAGTTGTAATGTCTGTGAATCCCACAGTATATAGTAGCTTTGAGCATGGTGGAGAGGATCCTGAGGTAGAGTCAAGTAGAGTTAAAGTATGCTTCAATTTATGTAAGTTTGATTTGCACAGGGCACTTGAGGAATATGGCTATGTTGTTAAACATTACATATGATTAGACACAGTATTATGGATAATGTTTTTTTGTTTGTTTCTTTGTTTTTGCTTTTGCTTTTTAGGGCCACATCCACGGCATATGGAGGTTACTAGGCTAGGGATCCAATCAGAGCTACAGCTGCCAGCCTATGCCGGAGCTACAGTAACGAGGGATCCCAGCTGCGTCTGTGACCTACACCACAGCTCACAGCAACACCGGATCCTTAACCAACTGAATAAGGCCAAGGATCAAACCCACAACCTCATGGTTCCTAGTCGGATTCATTTCTGCTGCGCCATGACGGGAACTCCTGTGGATAATGTTTGAAAGGAATTGAACTCGTTTTGTAATGATGACTGTATCTTCATAATCCACCATGGTCGTTAACAGCAGAAATTGCAGTTTGGAAGAACCAAGAGACATGGATTCATACTGGGCTGAAATGATGAGTTTTTTGTGCTTTCTGTTCAGGATAGCAGGCAAACTTAGCACTCTAATTCTTTTGTTCTCATTTGAAGTGAAGATAAAAAGAGCTGGGGCAGGAGGCAAAAGTATGTAGTAAACCATGTTTTTCTTGGAAGTTTCAGCCTTCCCATTGTGTTTCCTTTGCCGCTCTCCTAAATACTCATCTTCTTCAGGTTCTCAGTACCTAGCTGCGTTCTACCTTTTTCCCTTAATTAATCAAGACATAACTTGATCACTTTACTTTCTCTGCTTTTCTGTGATGATAATTTTTCTGCCAGATAGTGTTTGTAGTTCTCTTCTTTTCAAATCAGTTGTTATTGAACATCTATTGCATATGAGGTACCAACTGGGATAGAGGCGGTAGATTGAAAGGCTAATGGGTCTTGGTCCCATTATCAAGAAATTATCAACTTACTAAATAGAAGAGATGAAAGTCTCAAAAATAACTTAAAACCTTTAAGACACGCAAAAATTCAAAACATAACGTGAGTCTGTGAGGAATGCGTTATTCTTAGGTTATTATTATTTTTTTATTTTTTAATTGATCCTTTTAGGACCATACCCAAGGCATATGGAAGTTCCCAGGACAGGGGTTGAATTGGAGCTGCAGCCGACGGCCTCTGTCACAGCAACACCAGATCCGAGGTGCGTCTGCAACCTACACCACAGCTCATGGCAACACCAGATCCTTAACCCACTGAGCTAGGCCAGGGGTCGAACCCATATCTTCATAGATACTACTGGGGTTCGTGACTACTGAGCCACAACAGGAACTCCTCTTTGCAGGCTTTTAATTGGGACCTGAAAGTTTATTACCCGGCAAACAGGGATATTGTTGAAGGGCATGATGAGCTGAAGGAACTGCAAGGGAAAGGTCCACTAAAAGCAAAGTCTAGCATGTGCTCCAAGAAGAGTGAAGAATTTCATGTGACTGGAATGTACAGTACATTCATAGCAAGGTTTTTTTTTTTTAATGTTAGCAAGACATTTGATTATTAGGAAGAATAGTTCAATAGATTTCTTTCTTTACAGAACAGTGATCCATCAGTCGTTTTTAAAGAGAGGAGCTCTAATTTAGGAATGTCAGTCTAGTGGGAGTATGAATGTTGGGTTGAAGTGAAGAAGGCTGAAGGATGAGAAACATTTCAGAAGTTCCTGTAATTGTTTAGGTGATGTGTGATGATACTCTGAACCAGTCTACTGGCAGAGAAGATGGAAAGGTGGAACAGATTAAAAAAAAAAAAAAAAGGGAAGAAGATCTACAGAATTTTTTGTGACTAATTTGAATAAATATGTAAAGGGAAGAAAGGGTTTAAAGATGTTACCATCATGTCGTTCCCGATCACTGGAGTGAAGAGTGATTTTAAACAAGGTTTGGAATCACTGGAGCAGTTTGTTGCTGGAGGTCAGTGATGAGGTCAGATTGGGACGTGTTTAGCTTAGTTGTTGCTTTGTATATTCAGATGGAGGCATTCAAGAGGCAGCTGGAAATGCATGTAATGTGTTTCTCGGGAGAGCATTAAGAGTGAAAACTTACAGATTTGGGGGATATTGTTCTAAATGTGACCAATTGCTCTGTAGGACTGGTGACATCACTAAGAACGGCAGTCTAGTTTGAGAAGAGAAGACTGAGCAACTTTCCTGGTAGATCTGCTATACTCAGGAAATACGAGGAGGTAGAGGAGCTCATGAGTGATATCAGACCAAGAATAATCAAAGACGTGATAATTAGTTCATATTTACTGGCCCATCTGTTACTTGAGGATAGGGGTTTTTGTTGTATTCATTACTCTTTTCAAATAATAGTTGCTCAAGAAATGCTTGCTAAATGAATGAATGAATATCACAAATGCCAATGGGGAAGAGTACTTTTCACAAAGGAAAAAGTCCCTAGACACTGCAGGACACTGGAAAGTTTTAATTAAAGGAAGGTTTGAATAGGTTTGCAACCCAAAGAGAAGGAATCAGTCTGCAAATGTAAGAGGCAGAAGCGAAGTCACAGACTGCAGTATTCCAGGAAGCCAGAGAACTGAAAGGGCTGGAAGAGAGTCAGAGATGAGTCTTCAAAGAAGTGGACACTTCTTCCTTCAAAACAAGAAGTAGGAATGAGAGGAAACAAAGGAAAAAGTATAGATAACTTTTGTGGTTGGATCACCGAGTGAATTCATATGAAATATTTTTTTTCCTCTCAAAAAAGTAGATAGAAGAGATTATCTGTTGAAGTTTAAGGCTTGGGAGACTTTAGAAAAGTAAAATATCTTTGGTATAGGTACCTTGAAAAATTCTCCAGGTAGGTTTGAATGGTGGAAATAAAAGCATTTTTCATAGGCTCTGAAAGCCCACTCAAGTTTGGACAGCGGGGTTCATGTAAAATACCCCATCATGGTATTGTTATAACTTGCCCCAGCAATACTTAGCCCCCCTAGATTAGGGAAAGAATAAATGGGCATGTGAATAATCTTAATAAACCATTTAATTTTGGAGTTTGATTGAAACACATGTGAAAGACAAAGGAGTGAGGGTTTTGAAGGGGCTGGTGCGGGAGAACATAATTGGATATATTTTTCCAATTTGTTGAGGATCTTCCAAGCGAAACTCATTGTAATAGATGTTTTTCTTGCCTGTTCTAATTTGCATCTCAGGATATACCTGGAAGATCAGGTGGTTATTATAGCATCCAGTTTACAGATAATGAAACCTTGGCTCAGAAAGAGTGCCTAAAATTTCACAGCTAGTTTGAAGGGGAGCTGTGATACAGACACTCTCCAAATACCATAAATTTTAAGTCTTTAGCAGTAAAGAAAATCTCCTGTCTTCCTTACAGGTACAGGGTGGAAATGAGGTTAGGAATTAAGGATATTTGGGAGGTTAGGATTAAGGATATTTGTTCCTCAAAGAGTTAACTCTCTTTTGATATTCAGAAGGTTGTTCCTTTATATGTTGGCACCCAGGCCCAAGAATGAGTCAGTTCCTACAGTGGCCCTTCTCCCTTTATCTGCTAGACTGCTATGTTTATGCTAAACTTTCTAATGTTTTAGCTTTGAAGTTAGAATGACCCAGCTTTGTATCCTGCTACATACTAAGGTTAGGCTAAGGTTGAAATCTTGGATAACTTACATCACTTCTTGGTGCCTTAGTTTCCTCTTCCGTGTGATGGAGACCATAACTACATCATAGAATTAAGCAAGATAGAATCTGTTATTTCCCTAGCAGAATGTTATAAGAGCTCAACAAATGCTATTATCATACCAAGATGTCTGTTACCATTATTGTTATATTTTACAACTTTATGAACACTGGCCTTATCCTGTCCCATTGCTCTGCCCCAGAATTCTTAGATGTTGGGGAAAATTCCTCCCAGAACTCTGATCATTTTCATTTCTAATCCCCATGGCCTAGAAAGCAATTCAGAGTCCAAAGTATCAGGTATAGTCCAGAGTATCAGACACCTCAGGACATCCTGCATCCAAATTATTTGACTGGATCCCCTGAGGTTTGGGCCTCAGACATGAGAGAAGCCAGGCACTTTAGCTGTTAGTGGGTGAATCACACAGAGAATTCATTCTGAAGCAAAGCAGGAAAGACCAGTTGGTTGCGGGGTAAGCTCAAAAGTTAAGGGCTAAAATCTGAAACCTGAGTTTCCTTTAGTTTGTGTAGCAGGAATGATGATTAAATAGGGTCAGTATAAATTGTCCACAATGATACTAAAGAACTAAAGTCACAAAGAGTAATTGATGAAGGCATGGTCATCACTCTTTGTTAGTTCTTTCTTAATCTGGCTCTTCCTCATTTTCAGGCCTTATTCGTGCTTCACATTCATACTCCAGAAGTGACTAGCTGCTTGCCTTTATCTGACATACATTCTGTAATGCTTTTGCTACCACTCTGTCTTTGCTTCTAGAGCCTGTTTGTGTTGACTGCCCTCCCATCCTTTTTCTAGTGCACTCCTACTTCTCCATTAAGAATCAAGTCATGTATCACCTCCTCCAGAGAGAATTGAGTCCCTATCCCCCGGACCAGATTGGGCTTTCCAAACACATTGTGCACATTTATACCACGACATTTCTAAATCATTTTATCAGTTTGTCTTCTCCCTCTGGTTGTTCAGTTCTGGGAGGATCAGGATGGCATCTTATTTATCTTTGTGCTCATGACACTTAGAATAGCATTTGGTACAATGTTACTATTAAATATTTGTTTACAAAAACATGAGATTGTTCATAACAGTAATAATTATGCAGATTATTTAACTTGCATTTACTGACAACTCTGTTGCAAGTTTCATTGGATTAGAGCCCTGATCTCTCTATGTTTGCTCAGTCTTCATAGTTTGTTGCTGATATAGCATGACTGACTGCTCACAACTTAAACAAATTACTGGGGACACTGCTTACAAGGCACACATTTCTCTTTATAGTCCTTTGTACTTTAACCTGTGGGGATTTCTGAATTGCTGGATACTATCTAGTTTGGAACAAAACCCCAAAGAATACAGCCTCCTGCAAAAAGAAATTAAAACCACATATATAGTATTTAAACTGCCATATTTCATTGTATAAATAAAAGCCGATTTACCTGACCTCCTATCACCAATAACTGTCCATTAATTGGTCCTTTTCCTCAGTTGCTATTGAAAGAGAATTGATGTTCCTAACCTGAGCCCTGAGATTCTGCATCTTTCTGAAGTGCATTCTGTCTGAATAATCAAAGAAACATTCAAACTCTCTTCAGGCTTGTTTTAGTATAGAATATATTTTCTTTTCTTTTTCTTTGAAAGTTGTCTCATGCAGAATGGAACTGTCAACAGAATCTTAGATTAACCACATCCCTTGACCATGCCTAAAACAGATTTCTTTCAATATGTCTGATGACAGTCACTGAATTATTCTATAGAGTTTCAGTAGCATGCCAAGGGTGATTTCTGTCTTTAAAATTAGGCAACTAGATGCTGGTTTTTTTTTCTTTCAGAGAGAGTTATTTTAAGGATTCATTAAATGATATCTGAATCATACCTCTGGCCTTTGAGAGAAGGGTGCTAGATAAGTGTAATACCAAGTGTAGCAGGCATCACTTCTTTTAGTCAACATGGAAAAAATCTTACAGTTTTCATCTAAGTGATGCAGATGTTTTTCCTCTTATAGTTAGGTCAGCCATCTCTTGCTTCAATCAGATACAGAATTTTGAATTAGTGTCTTACAAAGTTTCCTTTTTCTCAGCTCTGTGATTGGCGTTCTATTTTGCTGTATCCTGGAATGATATGAATACTTCCTAATTAAAAGATTGTGACTCCAGATAAGTTAATGTCATTTTTTAAGAGATCCATCATTTCCTTCTAGGTAATATGCTTATAAATGGTAGCTATAACTTTAAATGTTACAATGTGTCCTTTGGCTCAGATGTCCAGATCTTTCCGTGTCAGCTGGGCACAAGGGATAATATAAATCAAGCTGCAGGTACCCACCTCCTGGAGAACAGTTGTTAAAGAATGGTATATGGCCTGGCTGAACCTAATGTGATACCTACTAAAATGTCTAGAGTAGAAGCTGATTAAGTTAAATAGTTTTCTTTCCTGGGAAATGGAATCAGGACTAAAGATTCCAACTCAGTCTCTTTTGGACACTCAAACTGGGACATCATATGAGGTTGATGCTGCGGTAGACTTGTTTTGATTATGTGTACATGGGACTGAGAAACCAGGAGGAAGTGAATGCGAGAAAGAGAGATGAGAGAGACAGCGATATGAATCAAAATTTATATTTTGATACCCCAACCCCCAATGTGATAGAATTTGGAAGTCAAACCTTTGAGAGATAGTTAGCTTTAGGTGAAGTCACGGTGGTGGACACCTATGATGGGATTAGTATCCACAGAAGAATGAATGAGTCCAGAGTTTACTCGCTTTCTGCACTATGTGAGGATACAATGAGAAGGCAGATGTCTTCTGCAAGTGAAGAAGAGAGCCTTCACTGGGAGCCACTTCTTCTAGTACCTTGACCTTGGACTTCACAGCCTCTAAAATTGTGAGAGATAAATGTTGCTTAAGCTTCTCAGTATAATAGCAACCTGAGATGATAGGTTAAAGCAGAGATACATACGATTAAGAGGACACAAGATACTATTTGCCCCTGGAGAAAAAGAGATAGAATGAATCTTTGTTCTGTTCAGCTTTGCAGTTCCTGATTCCTGCCCTCTTGAAACTTGCCTATATTCCCTAACCTAGGTTCTTGGCATACTCCTAAATTGTTTTAATAAATTCCAGCCCCCTTATTTGTCTTGGCAAGTTCAATTTATTTTTTGCTCCTCATTCCCATATGAACTTGTAATAAGATGGCCACTTGGTTTTCATCTTGATTTACTTGAAAAAAAAAAGCAAAACCAATATTATTTAATATTTTAATATGTATTTAAAAAAACTGCATTTGGATCTTATATTGAAAATTTGCCTAGTATTTAAAAGGATGATATAAATAACTGACCTTTCTGCACAGACCGTTTTGTAGAAAATATTGAAACAAAATAGATGCTCAATTTCCCTTTTTACCTTTACAATACTGAGACTCATGCTGATTTTTCCACATTTTGGGGAATCAGTACCTCTGTAATCTACTGTGGAACACTCCATTATATATGTGTGTATGTATGCACACACACACGCGGTACTGTATTTACATCCTTAGTGAAGATTTTTAAAGGTCATGTTGCCTTTATGATTTTAGCACACTGTAGCTAGAGACAGCCAATCTTTAATTAAAAGGTCAGATCTTTCATCTTCCTTCGGTGACTTATGATTATTTTCATTACCGATGAGCTGAATTTGTATTATTTAATAAATCTGGATTCAAATAATTATTTAATCTCTAGAGTTGTGGAAAGATTTATTAATTCCTAAGGCTAAGTTAAACTTAAATTATTACATTTTGTTCAAACACAACCTCCATTATATAACATTGTTAAAAATCTCCAAAGAATATTTTGATCAGCATAGTTGCTTATTCCACTTTGGAATCTTAAAAGCCATACTATCTTTAATTTCCTGGTTCTTGGAAGCAAGGCCAAAGCCACTGGCTTTGGTGCCCAACTCATTGGTTGTGCTCTTTCACTCCCAGGCTCATCCTAACAACCTAATAACTTCAGAATCCTGCCTCCTGTAGGTGCTGTCTTCACTAAGCTTTGTCCTTCCAGGTGTCAATATTTAGCACTTGCTACCCCATAGCCTCATGTAAAATTGTAGTGGCTGAAGTTTTATCCTGTTGGAGGTCTCCTTTATCTGCTGTGATCCCGGGCTAAAGCAATGCCCACCTCCCTTTCCACAACTACGATGATTTCATAGATTCTCTATTCTGGTGCAACTAAAATTGAAATTGGATCTCCTGTCTCATCAACATGTAATGATTTAATGATAATGAAAACTTTGAGGGTTTAGGATATGAGGTGGGCCAAGGTGGATTCCTGTAGGATTTCCCACTTGACATAGTAGAAGGTATCGTCTCTCTTAAATACTAGTGTGGACTCTGAGAGACAAAGATGGAAATGACCTTATAGTGGTACAGGAAGAAGGACAGTGATGAAGCAGTTGGGATTGCTTGTTCTCCTCTGACACTCTAGTGAGGTCTTTGTTCTGTATTATAATTTCATTCACCCATTCATTAATTCAACTATCCTATTTTACTAGGCATAGTGCCATCTGCTGAGCATACAGTGATGTTAGAACACTCTGCAACTATGGAAGGAGGATGAAACTATGGAATGAGAGAGAAAATAAACAGACCTTTTCATGTTCAACATGCATGTCATATTATCAGATTTACACCTGGTTATTCACAAAAGGTTCTAAACAGAGTAACCTCTAGGACACTCTTTAAAGGACAGGGAGGAGTTGGCTAGTTGTGTGTGTATGTGGTTTGTGAGAGAGATTGAAAGAGAAGAAAGGTATTTTAGAGGTAGAGCAAGAGAATGTACAAAGGCTTTGATCTCTGTTAGAGAATAGAGATTAATTTGGCAAGGTTGGAGCATGGACTACAAGGACAATTTTAAAAAAAAAGCTGAAAAGAGAAGCAGGGCCCAGAATGTGAAAGGCTTTTTACGCCATCCTAAAGGGTCCAAAGAGCACACTAAAGACAATGGACAACCTTTGAAAAGTTTTAAAGCAGGAAAGTTAGGAGTTCCCGTCATGGTTCAGCGGAAACGAATCCCTCTAGAAACCATGAGATTGCGAGTTTGATCCCTGGTCTCGCTCAGTTGTTTAAGGATCCAGCATTGCCGTGACCTGTGGTGTAGGTCGCAGACACGATTTGGATCCCACGTTGCTGTGGCTGTGGCACAGGCTGTCAGCTATAGCTCCAGTTAGACCCCTAGCCTGGGAACTTCCACATGCTGCGGGTGTGGCCCTAAAATGACCAAAAAAAAAAGAGGCAGGAAAGTTATATCATTGTTTCAGTTTCAAAAAGTTACTTTGGGAGTTTGAAATGGAATGAACTTGATTAGGGTAAAGAGAAATGCTGGGAAACTAGAAAGAAGTGTATTGCACTTGGCCACGTCATATCAGTGGCAGTAGGGATGAAGAGAAGTGAATTGCTTCCAACTAACTGTATTAGAGCGAGGTGAACACTTCAAGATCATCTCTATTCAGTGCCAACAGAAGTAAGTAGCACAGAATAGCTGCTTAATTAACACTTGCTTAGTTATTGGTAAAAAGCAAGATGTCCACATCCACATCCTAATCTATGGAATCTGTGAGTATTTTACCTTACTTGGCCTAAAGGAATTTTCTAGATAGGATTAAGGAGCTTGAGATGAAGATTATCCTGGTTGATCTACCCAATATAATCACAAGGTGACTTAAAAGAATGAGAGGGTCAAGATATGATGAGGAAGGCAGAATGTCAGGGTCGGAAAAGACATAAGGTTGCTACCCCGCTGTCTTTTAAAATGGAGGAGCCAAGGCCTGCAGGTAGTCTGAAGAAGCTGGAAATGGATTTTCCCCTGGAGGCTTTAGAGTATAATACAGCTCTGCCAACTTTGATTTTAGTTTAGGGGGACCAGTGTTAGACTTCTGATCTCAAGAACAGTAAGGTAAGAGTTTTGTGTTGTTTAAGCCACTAAGTCTCTAGTAATATGTTGCAGTAGTGATAAGAAACTACAGGCACCGGTGGAGTTATGTGCATTGGAACAAGCACTGCATTTCTCTGTGAGACCGGAGAGAAAACAGAGGGAGAATAAATGTAGCAGAGAGATTCTTGGGTGTAAAGGGGCAGTAAGAGTTTTTGTTTCCAGGCAGGCTCTTTCAAACATACTGGAATTTGAATTGAATGAATCAGGACTAGTTAACTCAGACCCAGAAGTCAAAGGCAGGCATTACCCATCATTAGTTGTGGTCTTTTTAATGTGATCTGGCTCTATTTTAAGTAAACATAGTGTACAGTGATTGAAATATTCCAAATAGATACTCACACTCCTCAGGATTGTTTTTTAAACTGTAAATGTTCCACTACCTTTTCAACTCCATGAGGTCAAGGAATATACATGTCTTTTTTTCTCTCTTACCTCCTACACCTACCACAGCACCTGGCATGTTGGAGGTCCCCAGTAAATATTTGCTATATAAGCAAATAAACTACCTTACCATAGGGAGTTTCCAACATATTAAGAAATATTTAATTCATATTTTAATTATACATTGGTTTGCATGAAGATAGGTTTTGTGTGAAGAGGAGAATGCCAACAAATGGACTGAAAATTTACTCAACATATTGAGTATTTCGGGACATTCACTGTCTGCTCTACAAATAGGGGACACAGAGAACAAAACCAAGTGCCTGCTGTCATAGAATCTATAAAATGTTAGGAGAGACACAATAAACATGCGCAGTATAGATTCACGAGTACTTCTGTACTTTCTACAAAGAGATGTCATTGTCTATCTAGTATTAATAAGGTGTGAGTTTTCAGTGATTTGCCCAAGAAAATGGTTTAGTGCCATCCATATTCTTATCTCATCTCCCCTCCCCTATCTCCCTTTTAAGGTTCTGCATCAGGGTGGTTATTTGATACAGTAAAGCAGAAAAACTAGCGTTTGTTGCATTCTATGTACTAAGCACTGTGCTGGGTATAGCCCTCTTCTTTGTCATCTACCTAGCTAAATTTACGATTTCAAGATAAATTTGAAAGGTTACATAAACACTTTTCTAGTATCATCTCCATTTTACACATGAAAAAAGGGCTCAGAGATGGAGGAGAAGTGTTCAAGAACACATAGCTAGTAAACGGTGGAGACAGGATTTGAACACTCATTTATTGCTGGAACTCATCATGCACAAACTATCACATCACCTTTTTGAATATGACCTAAACTTCTTTACCTCTGTATTTCAGCAAGATCTGGTAAAAGAGTCTTGAGCTGTCAGTGTGAACTGGAGTTATAATGAGCCACTGTATAGCTGTATAACATAATACTATTGCAGAGGATGGCCTTGGCTCACTAAATCCAATGATGTGAGGGAGTGCCAGATGTTGGGGATGTGAGGAAGGACCAGTGCCTCTGAGGTCAAGCTTGCCAATGTGTTATTAGCATGTAAATCCAAAGGATGCTTTTTGAAGGTGTCTCCTGAGTCATATCTTTCTCAGAACTCCCCTTCCCCATCACAAAATTCGCCTTTGCATTTACTTGCTGATTTGCTGGCTTTCATGGTGATCTTATTAACTATCTGGGTCCTGTTGCAGGTCTGTGATTGGAGAAACATTCCAGTCTTGGCCAGGTCAGGACAAGGGACCAGGACTTTGGGGGGGGAGGCAGAACAGTGCTTTTAATTAGCGACAGCTGATTTCCTATACCCTGGATGTAGTTTGGGAGTGCTGCAGATCCGATCATTTGAATAACAGGCTGTACTGCTGCATTGACCCAGAGCTCCCATCCCCTGATGGGAGTCTGTCTAGTTTGAGCTCAAGAAGCTGATGTGATTAAGTGCGGGGTTTTTGATTAGGTGGACTTTGACAAGGCTTATTTGATTGTGTCAGGCTGGGGTTTCTTGAGGAATTGCCTCTGTCTCAAAATTGAACCACAACTTGATGTCTGGGAACTTGGGATTTCCGGACTGTGAGGCTCAAGGAATTAATTTTAGTTGGCTAAAAGTAAAGACTGAGGACTTCAGAAGACCATGCAAGCCCACACTATCTCACCCACCCATTTGTTTTCCTATCACGGACCCTAATTTAAATGACATTTGCAGGCTCTGCAGATCATTTTTATCTCTGCGCTGGGCCTGAGAGTTACGAATGTACCTAGCCAGAGGAGTTTCTTGGCCTCACTCTATAGGATTCCTACCTAGGTCATTTTTTATTCAAGCATCCTTAACAGAGCCTCTAGGCAGGATGTCTGCATCAAGGCAGTGGAGGGAGTAATGGGGGTCAAGATGGGCTTTATGTTTACACCATGTGCGACTAATTATTCATTTTACTAAATAGTGTAACATGGTGTCCTTTCTGGATAGTGAAAACCTATGGGACCTGCCATAAAGATCGAGTTCAGTAGTTCCTTAATTACTGCAAGGCTATATATCTTGTTGGAAATTTCAAAAGAATTCCCAGGCTACCTGCCCTACGAAAGCCAGGAGTGAGTCAACATTGTGGGGAATGGAGCTCCTGTATGCACATGTTTCTTGTGTTTGAGGGTTGCTGACCGTTTAGCCTGTATAAGTACATAGTAAATGCCACATCACAGTCTGCCTTGGAAATCCATCTCAGTGTTTAACCTCTGCCGTTGCACTTGGAATAGTTTGGGAAAGAATGAGGCTCTCTGAGATAAGGGAAGTTGACCTCACATTGTAAGCACATCTATTTGGAGCAACAATTTATTAACTCCCACCTCAGCGTTCTTAGAGGGATCCACCTTTCCTTAGAACAAATTCTGCAATGACCTTCCATTATGAGTGGCATCTTGTTAATGACACAGAGACTCAAGCCTGTTTTTTTTTTTTTTTAAAGGGCATGAATATCTATTGAATGAGAGCTGTTTCTAAAGAGTAACAGATGTGATTCCCAAATTCAGTTCCTTGGATGATTTTATAGTAATTTTGTGTCAGATCCATGGGCTTCCCCCCTCGTCTGCTACCAACTTCTAAAAGGCAAATGTCTAAAATAATGTAAAAGCTGCAATAACCCACCCAGCCTAGGATTCAGCCGGTAACCATGTCCGCAAAGGACAGATCCTGAGGAGCTATGGTTATTTGTACGATGCTCACCTAGTATTTCTAATTTCCTGAATGTTGGGAGAAACAGACAACTAGACATACATTCTCTTCCATGCTTCCTTGGCTGCAGCATCTTCCTTATGAATTAAAATTAAGAAAGATTAATTAGTGTGCTGCTGTAGAGCATGTGGAAGATGGCTGCTCCCACAATGCATGTAGAGAGGGTGCTACAGGCCTGTGATTCATTGCTCTGTCAGCAGTGTGAGATACACAGTATGAAAATGCCATATAAATGCAAATACAAATACAAACACCACCTTCCCTGTTGGCTAGTGATAAGGTGCTCATCCAGATGAGAAATTAAGATTTAAATGCAGAAAAGTAATAGCTGAGAGGAGGAAAAAAACACAATTACTCTTCAAACAAAGTTTCCTTTCTTAGAAAAGTCATTAAATAACTCGTTGCCCCCTCCTCCAACCAATGACAGTTGTTCAACAAACAGCCTGAATGGGGAGGCCATCATCAGAAAGGATGCATCTGTGATGACCTCAGTTAGGAAGGGGACAAATTCAGAAATAGGATTGGGAGATGGGGGATTTGTTGAGCAAATGAGGGTGTTTTCCCCAGAGGTGATTAGCTCACAGCCATGTTGCCTCTGATATGGGCTCTAGTCGTTGATCTTAACTTTATATAATCCCTTACATACTTCCAATCCTTATGTGATAAGGGGAAAAAACAGTGAAGCAGTCCAGAGGAAGGCCTAGTCATGTTCCTGACATTTTCTTCTTAAAGGAAAAGAGGTTTGCAGAGAGCCTTTTTCTCCATTGTGCTTTCCAATTGTATTACAGCTTGATGGCTTACTGTTGATATATGAAAAAGTCCCTTAAGATGGATGTGAAAGGAGAATAAATAATGGAATTGTAGAATTTTAGAGCTGGAATGAGCTTTAGAGGATTTACCATTGCTCCAGAACTGAAAATTTAGCCAGACCCTGTCAGCAGTGAAGATTTTCAATCCAATCAGCATTCTTATACCAGAGCCTGAAAAGAACTCCCATTTGGGTTTTATCCAGTCTAGAATTACAAAAACGGGGAGCCCCAAAACAAAAGATGTCTGGGGGGAAGACCTGTTTGTCCTTCCTGACATCACCCTCAAAGCTAAGGGACCTTCTAAATAACCCACATTTCCCTTTATAACCCATCAGAGAGATGACACTCACTGAATTATTGAAACTCGTCTTGAACCAGTTGGTATTGTCTGCCTGCCTCCTGTCTTGGAACACAGTGTTCACTACAACTTCAGTTTATTGGTCCCAAAGCTATTGTCCTAGAGTTTCACATTTAGAATGTGGCCAGGAAGCATAGTTCTAAACTTTTGGGAATATGTGAGTCTTTCCTTTCGGATCTGTGAGCATGAAGAAATATCAGCAGTGTCATTCAGGCTATCTTAGTGCTGTCACTTTCCTCTGCCCAGTACTGCCAGTGAGTTCTAATCGTCAATTTGGCAGGCAGAGCCTGCTGCTAATTTAACTATTGTTTGTCTATTGTAGGCCTCAGCGAACAAACTATGGCCTATGGGTTGGACACCTGTTTTTGTAAATAAAGTTTTATTGGAACAATGTTGTGCTCTTGGTTATGTAGTTTCTTTGGCTACTTTCCCACTATAACAGTGTAGTTGAGCAATTGCAGCAGAGATTGTGGCCCACAAAGCCAAAATATTTAATATCTAGTCCTTTCCAAAAAAAGTTGATAACATTGCTCTGTATCACTGAATTTTATGTAGAAATATTCAACACAAGAATAAGATTAGCTTTTTGAAATTAGAGATTGTTAGAATCTACCTATTAAAAAAACAATGTGGGTGATTCTCGGGCTTGATATTTTGAAAAATACAGTCCAGATGATACTGATATCATCCAGACTATACTAGGAAGCACTGGACCTGACTAGGAAGCACTGTTCTCTATGAACATTTTATTTTTATTTCTAAGAGTAGCCTATGAGTAAAATTTGAGCATTGAAAATAGCAGGGCAAGAGAACTATATTAAAAATCCTATGATAATCTACAGCTATTGACCCCAGACCCCCCTAACCACTTGTGATGTGTAACCCTGTCAACACGCTGTACAGCTGGGTATAATGTAAAGAATAAATAAAAAAAAAAGAAAAAAGAAAAATCCTATGATAACCCATAATGGAAAAGAAACTGAATCACTTTCCTGTACAGCAGAAATTAACACCATATTCTAAATCAACTATGCTTCAATTTAAAAAAATAGCAGGGCAAATTTCACCGATTCTTGCCAAATGGATGACATAGAATCTCCATATCCCCTCCAAAGTCACACCTAAGATATTGTTGGGAGTTCTCCAGGGTTTTTAATCTGTTGCCTTGAATAAATTTGCCATTTCTCATTGCCACCTACTAGCAATTATCACTAAATATGCATTGTGCATCCTCATGTCTATAAAATACTATCCCTTGCCAGGTATTGCCATGTCTGCCAGGTAGCACTGTCTCCTGTCCCAACTGGTGAACCAACATCCCCAAGATATCAATGATGCGTTGTGTTTCATTGCCAAGTACAAACCAATCCTCCATCTCCAATCTGTGCTCCATTATATTTCGGGCATACTCTGGTACTGGTGCTGATGCACCAACATCTTATAGAGATTTTTGCAAAACATTTCCTTTTTGGCTTGTTCTTCTTAAGTCTCAGACATGAATTGCATATGGACTAGATCCAGAAACATACCTATTGTACACAGACTCCTCTCCTCTTTGCTTCTCTATTAAATTGGTTGTGTCTGGCTACTTCTTCCCTTAGGAAAAGCTTTCACCTAGGTTTCTCAGGCCCTCAAATAAGTAGACCACAAATTCCTCAGGCAGGACAAGATGTGTTAGAATCCTATCTTAGGCTCCTGCTAGGAAACCATTCATTTTTCTGGCTCTTACCCTACAAGCCCCTAAATACTTTGTGAAAATATCAGTTCTGTACTGAGCATGAAGTTGAAATCCTCAGAATGTAAGAGTACATTTGTTATTAGGAAGTGACGCCCATGGTCCTGAAGGAAAGAATTAACTTGGTAGATACTCTCTTTTCTTCAAATGAACATATAAAACAAAAGAAATTGTATATGAGAGATGTTGCCAAATTTGAAAGGGTCTAGACAGGCTTTTTAGGGTGTTTAAGGAGTTTATAAAGCATTTTAATTGAGGGTGTGGGGATATTTAACCTCAGGAAGAGGAGGCAAATGGGAGATAAGATAGATGTCTTCAGTTCTTTGAAAGGATGCTGTATAGATGGATTTAACTTCTTTGTAATTGAGTTGGGTAGAACTCAGACCAATAAAAAGAAAAGCAGAAAGAGACAGAATTAAATTTACTATAAAAAAATGACTTTATAGAGGTCCCTGGTGGCTTGTTAGGTCAAGGATCTGGCACTGTTGTGGCTCAGGTTCAGTCCTTGGCCTGGGAACGTCCGCATGCTGTGTGCATGGCCAAATAAATAAAATAAAAAATACATTCAAATAGCAGTTTGTGCCATTACAACAGACTGTTCGAGAAGTAGTAAATTTACCCTTACTGTATAAATCCTAGTTAAACCTGGGTAGCCAACTGCCTGTGCTTTGGCCTATTGGAATCCTGTACTGAATTGGAGGTATAGCTAGGTCAGTAGATTTCAAAGTCTCTCTGAGAAGCCCTAAAGCTTCCACATGAGAGTATCAGAAGCAGTTAGCTAGATGAGGAGTTGGGAAGGTAGGCCAAAAGACAGAAGTAAATCAATCAATAAAGCTGGTAAGGCAACTTGAAGAGGCATTCTTTACTGATGTGGCATCCCAAGGCCCTAGGAAACCATGTGGCATATCGTAGGTGCTCCATAAATAATGAATACATGAACACATGAATGAGAAGAAATAACTCATTTCAAGTAACAACAACAAAGTGTTAAAATACCAGAAGCAATGCCAGTAGTTTATGTTTGTGTGTTTTGCAGTAGCAGTGAATCTATTTTTGAAGTTTCCTCGTGTAGAGGAAAGGGAATTTTTAGGTGAAATTGAAGGAGATGAAAAGCCTACCATGGCAGAGGCAAAATAAGAGAATGCTGAATAACAATGCAAGTTTCCTAAGAACAGGTACCTTATCTGTCTTGTTTACTCCTTTATTCCCAGTGCAGAGTATAGTTCTAGGCATGCAGTATGTGAAAATATCATGTGTTAAAAGAATGCATAAATAAACATATGGTGATAGAAATGAGTCATGTACACAGCTCAATGAGTTAATCTTAGAATTTCACATTTGAAAGGTCCCAGTAGTTCTTAAAGTTATTTTTGCCCAACTTCCATCTTCAAATGATACTCTAGAATTTCCTTTTTCTGGAGAATCATCCCTACTGTCTCTGACCATTCTTCCTAGTATACTTTGCATATGCCACTTTTTAGCTGTGTGTCATTGGGTAAGTTCATAACCACTCTGAGCTCCTGTTTCCCTATCTGTGAGGGAATGATACCTCATAGAGTTGCTGTGAGGATTCAGTGAGATAATTTGTGTGAAGTATGGCACACGATTGATGCCCTTTTTCTTCCTCACCGAAGTCCACCATGATATAGTGGAATCATCCAGTTCAAGTATTGGCACCATACCTTATGAGCTGCTAGAATTTGGACATGTTTTTAACATCTCTGGAACCTCAATGAGTATCCTTACCCAAAGGACAGTTATTTGGACAAAATGAGATAATACATACATAAAGTAGTAAGCACAGTACATGATAAGTGCTTAATAAGTGGTAGGTATTATGATTATGATTATATGGCTAGATCTCAAGGGCTTCTATCATGTTCTCCTTCTCCTGAACACATTGGTGCACAGCCTTCTGAATGAATGTGGCTAGAAGTCAATAAAATACAGGTGTATTGTGATCAGAGGATAATAGACAAGATCTATTATCTCCTTAAATGCCATACATTTAATACTTCACATTAGAATGAATTAGCTTTTTTTGGTATCCCTTGAGGAATGCTGGTTCGTATTTACCATACTTGGAGGGATATCACACATGATGCTAAATCATACTCTCCCTGTCCTCCTCTTGTCTTTGTGTGCGCGGTTTCTTGACTTTTTTTTTCTTGAATTCTTTGGGTCATGGTTCTCATCTATTTACATCCTAGACCTGGACCAGCCAGTTAACTTTAGTGCACTCAGCCTGCCAGTTATAGGGTGGGTGCAGTAGATTACATCTACTCTAGCAAGGTGCCCAAAGAGTTGATAAATTTGAAAATTACTTGGAGATTTCCTACAGAATATGAAGGGAAACATGTGATATGAAAGAGTGATGTTTCTTCTAAAATGGTCATCTCTGTTTCACTGCTTTCTCTAAAGTACACACTGGAAAAATTCAAGTGTTCCTGAAGGACATTATTTATTCAGTGTGCCATTAGGCTTGCCCTGGTGGTTGTATCGATGAGATTTTATCCTGTACCTTAAAAAAGTACATTACTGAGAGGCCACCGAAGTTCATGACAAGGAAAAGTAAAAGTTAAGTTGTCAATTGAAAATATTTTTCTAAAATAGTAGGCACTGGGGAAGTTCTGTCCTTATCTGTAGCTGTATTTTTGTTCTACTTTGAACAATAATAAACAATACATCATAGCATTTAAAAGCATGGACTTTCATATCAGGTTGCTTGGATTTGAGTTCTAGCTGTAGTATATCCTAGCTGTGTGACCTTGGGGAGACTTCTTATGCCTCAGTTTCCTTATCTATAAAATTGGGATCAAAATAGTACCTATCTCTTACTGTTATGACTAGGATTAAATGAATCGATGCACATATAGCCCATAGAATAGTGCCTGGTAAGTTATAATTGCTATGTATTTGCTATGATTCTTATTCCAGTATTACTATAATTCTAGTATTGTTCTCTTCCTGGGCTTTCTAGATCTCTTAATGGACCTGAGTCATCCAGTTGATATCTCAAACCATCAGAAAATCCTCTTTGCTCTACTTTCAGAATATACCCAGAGTTTGGATACTTTTCATCACTTATATCTCTTGTGAACTTTTCCAAATCACTGTTGCCTCTTTAGTTATCACAGTAACCTTAAAATAACTCTCTAATTTCACCTTTGGTCAACATAGCCAGTAGTGTGACTTCCTAAACCTCAACTGGTGAATTCTCTGGTGGCGTAGCAGGGTAAAGATCTGGCATTGTCACAATTATGGCATGAGTTGCATTTGTGGAACTTCTCATGACCCAGAATTACTACACATCACGGGCACAGCTGAACACTTTAGTTGGATTATGACTTTCCAATGTTGAACATCCTCCAATAACCTTTATTTCAGAGCAGACCCTAAAGTCCTCACATGGCCTTACAAGTGTCCTCTTGATCAAGTCCCAGTGACTTCTTTGACCTCTACTCCCAGTCTCTCAATTACTCCACTCCTGTCATTTCATCCTGTCCTTTGCTACTTCTCAAATCTGTCAGGCTTGCTCCTCAGGGACACTGTATTTTCTTTTTTCTCTGCCTGGAAAATCTTCCCCCCAATATCCACATGACTCTTTCTCCTCCTTTAGGTCTTTGCTCAGATCCCATTATCTCTGTGAAGCCTTTCCTTAACCTATGTTTAAAATTGTACCCCCGCCTAAATCATCACCTTCTGCCTCTTAAATCTTTCTACATAGCACTGAACAGTAGGCAAAATGTATGGATTAATTTATTTTAATCTAATTGTCTCCACAATTCCCCATTAGAGTGTATGTTCTTTGAGGTCAGGTACCATGTTTTGTCCAGTGCTATACTAGATCTGAATTTGGCCATGTATATACTCAATAAATGTTGATCAGTGTTTAACCTATCCTCTGAATGTTGCTAAGAAAACATTTCATAGTACTTAGAACAATTATATATTAAATACTTTAGGCCTCTATGTATTCCCTAAGGATCTTGACTTTTTGTTTTCATAAAATTTTGCTAGTCCCCATCAGAGTTAATGGAAGGAGATCTGTGTATCTCATCAGAATCTAGAGTGAGAGAGAATACCTACTAGGAAAGAAAAAATAGCTTGGGTACCTTCTTGGGAAGAGCATCCCTGAGAAGTTAGAAAATAGAATTCTCAAGCTGAAAGTCTTGAAGACCTTAGAGAACATATAATTCTTTATTTAACAGATGGGCAATTTAAGATGCAAAAGGTCCCGTGCTTTTTTAGTAGCACATTGAGGTTTCAGATTTTAGTCTAGATATCAAGTTCAATGTCATTTTCATTATGTGATCCTTATTTTTAAGTTGCATCCAGTGTACCAGCTAGTTAAGGGACACTCAACAGATAAAAAGAAAATAACTTGAGAACAACTCTTAAATGTAGTGAGAGACAAATAACATAAAACCTTAATCCTAAAGGGAGAACAAGAAGAATGGTCAGAATTCCTGTGGGTTATTGAGATGCTTATGAAAGAGATGCATTCTGATGTACTCCTCAGACAGATAATGGCTTGAAGTGAAAAAGCAAGAGCTTAAATTGTGACTGAAAAAGAGGAATAGACTGCTCAAAATCTTAAAATAGGAGTTAGTAAGGTTTTTTTGCTGGTCTCATTCTTCATGAAAATCGAGTTTCCAGCAAAAGATAACCTCAGCTAGAAGAAAATGTCCAGTCTTCACAAAGTGAGGTGTATTTCACTGAGACCGACTAATTCTTCACGCTCATGGTTGATTGCTGTACCACTGATGCTAAAAGATGCTATTTGTTACACAATCTTAAATGGTGAAAATGAGGTTAGTGGTTTGTGGGTACTGAGAGGAGGCAGGAATTGGATAGATTGTTTTGCAGGCGAGGTGGGTATAAGCTGACCAAATAGATGCCAGAATGAGAATGGGCTTAGAAGATTGTGAAGTAGAGCCTAAATTCTGGAAAATAAATGAAAAAGAATAAATTTGAGCATCATTCTCTACCTTGCCCACCTTTTGCTTTCTACCTGCTTTTGACAGAGATAAACTGTAATGATTTCATCTTTCAATCTATATGCCAGTTCTGCCTCTTGGTCAATGTATGGCATTGAACATGATACTTATCCTCTCTGAATCTAAATATTCTTGTCTTTAAAACAAATGATAATAGAGGGAACCTACCTCAGTATAAGAAAGGCCATATATGACAAAACCACAAACAACATTACTCTCAATAGTGAAAAGCTGAAAGAATTCCCTCTAAGATCAGGAAAAAGAAAGATAAGGATGTCCACTCTCACTACTTTTATTCATCATAATTTTCGAAGTCCTAGCCATAGCAATCAGAATAAAAAGAAATAAAAGGAATCCAAATTGGAAAAGTAGAAGCAAAACTGTCATTGTTTGCTGATGATATGAGAGAAAATCCTAAAGACACTACAAGAAAACTGCTAGAGCCCGTCAATGAATTTGGTAAAGTTTCAGGTTACAGAATTAATACACAGAAATTAATTGCATTTATATATAGTAAATTTAATGATCAGAACGAGAAATTAGGGAAACCATCCCATTTACCATTGCACGAAAAAGAACAAAATACTAAGGAATAAAACTACCTGAAGAGACAAAAGATCTGTACTCTGAAAACTATGACAATGTTGAAAGAAATCAAAGATAACACAAACAGATGGAAAGATGTATCATGCTCTTTAATTGGAAGAATCAATATTGTCTTTTTTTTCTTAATGGATTTTATTTCAATTATAGATGTACATAAATCATCACAAGTCAATTTTACAGATTTTGTATCCCAAACCCACAGTGCATCGCCCCACCACCCAGATTGTCTTATTTGAAAAACCAAGGTTTTCCAAAGTCTGTGAGTCATTGTCTGTTCTGCAAAGAGGTTCATTGTGTCTTTTTAGTTTCCACATGTAAGCGGTAGCATTGGGTGTTGCAGTCTAATTGTCTGACTGGTTTCACTTCGCATGATAATTTCTAGGTCCATCCATGTTGCTATAAATGTTGGTAATTCGTTCCTTTTAATGGCTGAGTAACATTCCATTGTGTGTATGTACCATATCTTCCCTATCCACTCCTCTGTCGATGGGCATTAAGGTTGTTTCCATGTCCTGGCTATTGCATAGAGTGCTGCAATGAACACTGGAGTACAGGTGTCTTTTCGAGTCATGGTTTCTGCTGGATAGATGCCCAGGAGTGGGATTCCTGGATCAAACGGTAATTCTATTTTGAGTTTTCTGAGGAATCTCCATACTGTTTTCCACAGTGGCTGCACCAATTTGCATTCCCACCAACAGTGTAATAGGGTTCCTTTTTCTCCCCACCCTCTCCAGCACTTATTGTTTGTAGTCTTTTTGATGATGGCCATTCTGGCTGGTGTAAGGTGGTACCTCATAGTGGATTATTAGATTTGCATTTCTCTAATGAGGAGCGATGTTGAACATCTTTTCATGTGTTTACTTGCCATCTGCATGTCTTCTTTGGAGAATTGTCTGCCTAGATCCTCTGCCCATCTTTTGATGGGGTTGTTTGTTTCTTTGGTGTTGAGCTGTAGGAGGTGTTTGTAAATTTTGGAGATTAATCCCTTGTCAGTTGAATCATTTGCAAATATTTTCTCCCATTCTGTGGGTGGTCTCTCCATTTTGTTTAGAGTTTCCTTTGCTGTGTAGAAACTTTGAAGTTTAATTGTCCCATTTGTTTATTTCTCTTTTTATTGTCCTAAATCTGACACATGGATCTGAGAAGATGTTGCTATCATTTCTGTCAGAGAGTGTTTGGCCTATGTTTTCCTCTAAGAGTTTTATAGTATCAGGTCTTATATCTAGATCTTTAATCCATTTTGAGTTTATTTTTGTGCACGGTGTTAGGAAGTGTTCTAGTTTCATTTTTTTACATGTAGCTGTCCAGTTTTCCCAGCACCACTTATTGAAGAGGCTGTCTTTTGTCCAATGTATATTCTTGCCTCCTTTGTCATGGATTAGTTGACTATAGACGCGTGGATTTAATTCTGGGCTTTCTATCCTGTTCCACTGATCTATATTTCTGTCTTTGTGCCAGTACCATACGGTTTCGGTGACTGTAGCTTTGTAGTAGAGTCTGAAGTCAGGGAGCCTGATTCCTCCAGCTCCATTTTTCTTTTTCAGGATGTCTTTGGCTATTCTGGTTTTTTGTGTTTCCAGACAAACTTTAAACTATTTTGCTCTAGTTCTTTGAAAACTGTCATTGGTAATTTGATAGGGATGGCATTGAATGTGCAGATTGCCTTGGGTAGTATAGTCATTTTGATAATATTGACTCTACCAATCCAAGAGCATGGTATGTCTTTCCACCTGTTTAAGTCGTCCTTGATTTTTTTCATCAGCGCCTTATAATTTTCCTAGTACAGGTCTTTTGTCTCTTTAGGCAGGTTTATTCCTAAGTATTTGATTCTTTTTGATGCGATGGTAAATGTGATTGCTTCTCTAATTTCTCTTTCTGATCTTTCATTGTTGGTATATAGAAACGCAGTTGATTTCTGTGTATTAATTTTGTATCCTGCAACTTTGCCAAATTCATTGATGAGCTCTAACAGTTTTCTGGTAATCTTTAGGATTCTCTAGGTATAGTATCATGTCATCTGCAAAAAGTGATAGTTTTACTTCTTCGGTCCCAATTTGGATTCCTTTTATTTCTTTTTCTTCTCTGATTGCTGTAGCTAGGACTTCCAGAACCATGTTGAATAGTAGTGGCGAGAGTGGACATCCCTGTCTTGTTCCTGATCTCAGCGGGAATTCTTTCAGCTTTTCACCATGGAGAATGATGTTAGCTCTGGGTTTGTCATAGATGGCCTTGATTATGTTGAGGTAGGTTCCCCCTATGCCCACTTTCTGAAGGGTTTTTATCAGAAATGGGTGTTAGATTTTTGTCAAAGGCTTTTTCTGCATCTATGGAGAGGATCATATGATTTTTATTCTTCAGTTTGTTAACGTGGTGTATCACACTGATTGATTTGCGGATATTGAAGAATCCTTGCATCCCTGGGATAAATCCCACTTGATCGTGGTGTACAATCCTTTTAATGTATTGTTGGATTCGGTTGGCTAGTATTTTGTTGAGGATTTTTGCATCTATGTTCATCAGTGAGATTGGCCTGTAATTTTCTT
>PVHT020000015.1:33683010-33707042 GCA_004024745.2 Catagonus wagneri | reverse complement strand
GTCAGTTCTTCCCTCTCTAGCTGCTTTAGATGTAAAGTTAGGTTGTTTATTTGAGCTTTTTCTTGTTTCCTGAGGTAGGCTTGTATTGCTATAAACTTTCCTCTTAGAACTGCTTTTGCTGCATCCCAGAGGTTTTGGGGTGTCGTGTCTTTGTTGTCATTTGCTTCTAGGTATTTTTTAATTTCCTCTTTGATTTCTTTAGTGATCCACTGGTTGTTTAGTAGCATGTTATTTAGTCTCCACGTATTTGTATTTTTGGCCATTTTTTTCTTGTTGTTGATTTCCAGTCGTATAGCGGCGTATAGATAAAGTTCACGAGTATCTTCTCAGATCCACCTCATAGAGTAATGGCAATAAAAACAAAATAAACAAATGAAATATTAAACTTAAATGCTTTTGCACAGCAAATGTAATCTTAAACAAAACGAAAAGACAACCCAGAGAATGGGAGAATATATTTGGAAAAGAAGCAACTGACAAGGGATTAATCTCCAAAATATACACACCTTCTGCAGCTCAGTATCAAAAAATAGCCCAAGCACAAAATGTTCAGAAAGTCTCAGTAGACATCTCTCTAAAAACATATACAGATGGGTACAAAAGCACGTGAAAAAAATCCTCAACATCGCTAATTATGAGAGAACTGCAAAGCAAAACTACTGTGAGGTACCACCTTACACCAACTAGAATGGCCATCATCAAAAAGTCTACAAACAATAAATGCTGCAGAGGGTATGAAGAAAAGGGAAACTTCTTACCCTGTTGGTGGGCATGTAAATTCGTACAATCACTATTTAAACAGTATGGAATTTCCTCAAAACACTAAAAATAGAATTATTATCTAGCAATCCTACTACTGGGCATCTAACTGTAGAAAACCATAATTTGAAAAGAGGCATGCACCCCAATATTCATTGTAGCACTTCTTTCAATAGCTAAGACATGGAAGTAACCTAAATGTCCATTTACAGAGGTATGGATAAAACAGATGTGGTACATATATATACAATGGAATATTACTCAGCCATAAAAAAAGAATAACATAATGCCATTTGTAGCAGCGTGGATGGATCTAGAGATGTCACACTAAGTGAAGTCAGTCAGTGAAAGACAAAACATCATATATCACTTATATGTGGAATCTCAATAAAGGATACAAAGGAACTTATTTTGTATAACAAATAGACTCACAGATTTTGAAAAAGTTATGGTTACAACAGGGGGCAGTTGTGGGGCGGGATCGATTAGGGTTTCGGATTGGCATATGCACACTGTGGTTTATGGAATGATTTCTCAGTGGGGACCTGCTGTATAGCACAGAGAACTCTGCCCTATATTCTGTGATAATCTATGTGGGATACAAATCTGAAATGTCTCTACAAGTATAACTGAATCACTTTGTTATACAACAGAAATTATCAAACAGTGTAAATTGATTATACCTCAATAAAACTTTAAAAAATGGGGAAAACAAAGAAATGATAACTATAGCCATCTCTTAGGGTGACTATGATGAGCAAATGATATTAAACCATCCAGAATACAACCTGGTTCATATGTCACTAAATTATATGTAGATAACAAAGCTTCCTATTTTTATTATACTTCACCAAATATATAGCATGATATCATACATTTGTATTTGTTCCTCACATACACTTGGTGAGGCCGATGGCATTTCGATAGTGGTTGTTATTGTCAGTAATTTTATTTTTTAAATGGCTGTTGCTTGCCATTACCATCCCTTAAAAGCAATAGCTAACTTATATGTAAAAATTATAGCTTCTCCTGTTGCGTTTTCTGTGCAGGATCACTGTTTTTACTACACTCTTTGAAAATCTAGGGTCAGTGACTACATCTTTTACATGACTATTTCTGTAGCCACTTATTTCTTTTTGTGTAGCAAACAGATGTAGGACATTTGTTGAAAGGAGCTCTTTAAAGGGCACTATTATGTTTCTGCTTTTGGAGATGGACTTTTCTGACCTTTTAGAAGCTAAGACCTTTTGTCCAGAGGGAAGCTAATGTCTGTGTATGTTGATGATTTCTCATCTGTGAATGTCTGGTTGGATGATATAGAGGGTTGTAGATGCTGAGGTGCCACATGCACTGTCCAGGATGGGCTTTTAGCTCGTTGAAGGGTGTTAAAGGCTGCAGTGGGGAAAGAACTAAAGATTCCTGTTCCTTGTGTAACATGCTTTCCCACTGTGAGCTAACAGGATTCTGGGCCAGAGAAACAACTGATACAATGAGCACAAAGGTGAAAAAAATGGAATCAACCAAAGTCTCTGAACATTCTCAGAGCTCAATTTCTCAGAGACTTAACTACCAGAAATGCTTTCCACATTCTTTTAGACACAATCTAAGACAGCGTGCTTGAGAGAAAGACAGAATCAAAGAGAAAAACCAGACGTGCACAGTCAGAGACCAAAAAGAGAGAGAAGCTAAAGAGACAGATTGAGTTTGAGACAGATTGAGGAAAATATAGGCAGAGAAGGGCCATGGAGAACTCTATTATTCTCTGTATTAATGTAGAAGTCTGGCTTTGGCTAGAGTTCAGAATGAGACAAACATCCTGCCATGGGGACTGCTTATAAAACGAGGCACACAATGTGTCCTAGACAGTGTTCTGCTGAGGGACACTGTAGCCGCTTGGGACATGTGGGGGAATATATAACCTGTAAAATCCATAATGATAAATGGGGTTCGGGGTTCCTAAAAAGCAATAGAATGAGCAAACCTCTGGAGTCACAAAAATAATCAGACTCTAGCCGCCCCCCCCACCCGCCCCCCGCAAAACCAGGCTCTCACTCTGCTTGTAGAAAGCCAGAGGCCAAAGCCTATCAAGTGAAATCATACCCACACCCAGAAAAAAATTGGTGTTTTTACCCACAAAATAGAATGATGGGGAAATAATTGAACGACTATGCTCAAACGTGTCAGGTGAAGACAGGTATAGCCAAATGGGGTGGGGAGGCTCTACCAAAAACATGGCTAGAAATGACATAAACCTATGAGATAATTATAATTGAGTTCATATCCTAGCAGTGATTTAGAAAAATGACAAAATATTAGCCTGAGATTGAGATTAAGAAAGAAAAAGAGGTCAATGTACATATTTTGATCGGCAATTTTTCTTCCAACAGATGCACAATTTATTAGCATTAGATCTGAGAAAGGCTTAAATTGTCTTAAAAGTGACTATGTTTATTTAATTATAGTGGGCCCAATATTCCCATCAAGTCTTCAGATATGAACCTTTAGAGTGATAAGCTCTGCCAGGAGCCTTCTGAGTGGAAGTCATATCTATTCTATAACCAGGACAGGATGGGTAATTTAAAACAATTTGAGAACTAAAACACATTGTAGAAGTAAATTCTGACAATGATCCACAGACAAATATACAATATATACATATTAAGGAACAATTAATACCATTCTTACTCTTGTTGGCCAAAACTGACAATTGTTCATATTTTGGCATACCTCTCAGACACTTTTCTCTGTACGTATGTAATATTCATGCATATATTTAAAAAGGAAAATCATCTATTAACCCCAAATTTCTAATGTGAGAAAAAAAGAATGTGTACATGTTTTTGTGACGGGTTTACCTTGTCGTTCAGTAGAAAATTGACAGAACACTGTAAATCAGCTATAATGGAAAAAATAATCAGTATTAAAAAGAAAAAAAGGAAAAATGAAAATCAAAATATACTCTTTTTGTGATACCTGCCCTTCCTCCCCCAATGTACATACTATTCTATTTCAATTCGTATACTTCTAGGAGGTACCGACACCATTATTTTAATGAATACATAATCTTCCATTGCATAGATAAAACACATTTAACTAGAATTTGAACTCAGACCTGATACCAATGACTATGCTTTCCACAAAGAAAAGATAAAATAAGGCATGATTTAACAGGTACAGATTAACATGGCACACAAGAAGGGTTATGAGGGCAAATACAGAATTCTAGAGTCCCTCATATTTTTTGGGTGGGTGCATGTAAAGAGAATGATGATTGATTTAAAATTTTAATTCAAGTGCTCATGTTAAAAATTAAGGGTTTCTTCTATAAAAAAGGAGAGTTCTGTTGTGGCTCAGATAATGAACTGGACTAGTATCTATGAGGACATGGGTTCTATCCATGGTCCCGCTCAGTAGGTTGAGGGGTTGAGGATCCTGCATTGCTCTGGCTGTGATGTAGGCTGTCAGTTGCAGCTCTGATTTGACCCCTATCCTGGGAACTTCCACACACCTCAAGTGTGGCCCTAAAAAGACCAAAAAAAAAAAGAAAGAAAGGAGGAAGGAGTGAAAAAACTTTCCTGTAGTTCCCTCGTGGCCTAGCAGGTTAAGGATCTGGCATTGTCACTGCTGTGGCTCAGGTTTGTTCCCTGGCCTGGGAACTTCCTTATGCTACGGGCTTGGCCAAGAAACCAAAGAAAAACAAACCTTTTCCCATCTCTTCTCCATGTGGTAGTTTAATAGCTAACATGATTCCAAATATACTTTTAGAGAGCCCATAGACTGTAGTGAAAAGAGCACTGGAATAGGAGTCTGAAGACCAGCATTCCTCTTTTAGCTGAGCTGGTTACTAATTGTGTGACTCCATAGACACATCTACATCAACAGAGATAATTCAGTAGAAAAGGACGAGTGAGGGTTTTGGTTTACTTTGTTTTCTAAATTCCACCTGAAGTTCTTGTCTACCTTGTTGGGAGCAAGAGTAATTTGCATTGGTCATTGCGTTAGATTTATGTTTGAGCCTCTCTTATAAGGTAGCCTCAGAGCATTTGCCCAGCTGGCTTTTCCCTTCATCTGATTCTATATACTGTCTTACATGTGGCCCAGACAGCCGGCTCTGTGGCTGACACATGAAGGAAGGTTTTTTTAGCTCTGCAGCCCAGCAAGCCCATTCTTCTGAATACTTTCTTTTTCAATCTTTTTTGAGGTCTCCTTGGGGTGCAGGGTGACATGGGGTGAATGACAGTGGGGTGTTAGGGGTAGAAGATCCAGCATACTAATTAGAGATTGTTTCCTTTTTGGCGGTTACATCCCTAAGCATTCAGGTCGCTAATGACCTTCCCAGAAAACCTACTCAAATGAACTCAAAAATTACACAGATATAGAGAGGACCCAAACCTTTGTCCTGCCCTTAATAAGCTCTTGTTCCTCTTCCTTTTCCATGCCGTCCCTCTCAGCACCACCTCCCTTTATCATATCCTGTATCCCTTCCCACTGTCTGTATATGCCTAGATCACAGCATAAAGCCTAAAGTCTACTTAACACTGTCCTAATATCAAAGTACACTGTCCTCACAGCATTGTATCCAAAGAATAATTGCTATGTTGGAGGAGTGTGCAAGCCCACAGCCTATTGTCCTATTTGTCTTTTATAATGGTACTAGGCCAGGCTGGCTAGTTAATAAGCCAATTATTTTAGGACAAGCCAGTAGATCTGGACACATAGCTCTGTAGCTTTGGGGTTTTATTTTTTTAAGGCCTCTTTTCTTCAGGGCTTGCCTTTCCCACGGGGAAGCTCTTCATGAGAATCAGAGGCCAGCACTGCAGGTACCTAACTTGAAGCAACGTGATATATGAATATTTTGAGTCCTCCAAAAGATAAAACAGGAAACGCTGAGAAGATTGCTTCTCTCTCTCTTTTTCTCAATCTCTCTCTGCGTATATGTGTGTGTGTATAAATATACACTTTATTTTTATTTCATAATTTTATATAAAACTTTGAAAATGTGCATATCCTTTACCCATGTGATTCTTCTTTGAGGAATTTATGATCATCACATAATCATGGACATTAGACGAAGTTTCAAGTAGAATGAATATTCACATAAGCATTATTTATAACTGAAAAATCTTGTGTCCAGAAATATGGAGCATCATTTACATACCACCATTAAAATAGTGTTGAAAATAAAATCGGAGAGTTCCCATTGTGGCTTATTGGTAACGAACCTGACTAGTATCCTAGAGGTCACGGGCTTGATCTCCGGCCTCACTCAGTAGGTTAAGGATCTGGTGTTGACATGAGCTGTGGTGTAGGTCACAGACATGGCTCAGATCCTGTGTTGCTATGCCTGTGATGTAGGCTGGCAGCAACAGCTTCAATTTGAGCCCGAGCCTGGGACCCTGTATATGCTATGGACGCAGCCTTAAAACTACCAAAAAAAAAAAAGAAGAAGGAAAAGAATTTGGGAAAATATATTCCAGCATAATGTTAAGTGAAAAACACAGGTTATACACAGTATGTAATATGATTTCATGTGTGTGCATGTTTATCTGTGTGTGTAGTTTGTAATGATTTGATAGATGTGCACCAAAATATTGGAAGTGATTTTCTGTGGATCTTGAGGCTGTTGGATACTGAGCAATTAAAAATTTATCAGCTATTCTTATATAAATTCCTTATAATTTAAAATTATTAAGATTCTATTACTTTATTTCATCTTTTTAATAAATACAGGAAAACCTTACTAATAATATTAGTGTGCATATTTTATTACCCTTCTCACCTTACTCTGAGCCATACAAAATAATAAATTCTATACAATTTTTCCCATCGCTGTGAGTAGTATATTTTTTTATCTCCATTTTCTCATTTGTTACAATAAAATAATATTGCTTTGGTTATGAGGGAAAGTTATTAAATTTTATCCCCTGATACATTTACATTTTGATTTAATTTATAAGAACATTGTATATAAATGATCTCTTCCCAGCATGAAATTACATGAAGTAAAGTATAAGGTATATAGATTGAGCTAAGCATATGTAGGTCTATCTTGCTAATTCTCATTGTCATCTATAAATTGTGGGATCTTGGACAAATTACTTATCTTCTTTGTCCTTTAGTTTCGTCATCTGCAATGGGGACAGCAACAATTTTCACCTCATAAGGTATTAGTGTGGGTTAAATGTCATAATACATATATTGAGGCTAGTATATGGAACATAAGGAAATTTTCAATGCAAGGTAGCCATTATTATTACCATGTTTCCAGTCTAAAAGTAGTGTAACACAGAGTTCGTATAGTTGCGCAGTGGAAACGGATCTGACTAGACTCCATGAGGGTGCAGGTTCGATCCCTGGCGTCACTCAGTGGGTTAAGGATCTGGCATTGCCATGAGCTGTGGTGTATGTTGCAGATGTGACTCAGATCTGGCATGGCTGTGGCTGTGGTGCTGGGCAGCAGCTATAGTCTGATTCGACCCGTAGCCTGAAAACCTGCATATGCCATGGGTGCGGCCCTAAAAAGGCAAAAAAAAAAAAAAAAGTAACAGATTATATAATATGGTAGTTTTAAAGCATGGCCACAAATTCTTTGACGTTTCTCACATGGAGACATGGAATCTACCTTTTCTCTTCTTGAATCTAGGTAGACTTGTTGACAGCAGAGTATGGTGAAAGTTACATTGTATGGCCTCTGAGACTGAAATTTAAAAGCCATCTAGCTCCACCAGTTTCTCTTGGAACACTGAGGCAGTTCTTGAAAGAACCAGTAGAAAGATCAATTATTAACACTCCTGTGTTAGAGTTGCTTTGATATCCATTGAGACTTGTCTTCCAGACATCCCCGCCAAGGCGTAGGATTGTGAGTGCAAGAGTGAAGCTGTCCTGGACTCTGTAGCCCATCACATTCACCAGCTTAGTAACTTTGAGTGACCGAAGCTGATGTTATAGGGAGCAGAAGAAATATTTAGCCACTCTTTTTGTAATTCCTGACCTAAAGGATCCAGGAGATATAATAGAACAGTTGTTTTAAGCACCTTTCTTTTAAATAGTGCATTAGGCAGCTATAATAACCAGAAGAGATTTTACCACTAGTACCAGGGTAATGCCATGATACTGAAAACCGCTAGTTGGTCTTTGTGACCAGGCAGCAGATGGAAACTGGAGAACCATTGAGGAGACTGTTAGAGGAAGCTTTGTTGCCCGTCAAGGAGGCTGTTATTGGTGGCTTAAAGGAAAGCAAGGCAAATGTTACTGGAAGCTAGAGGAAATGAGACATTTTGTATGCAGTGGCTGCAAATTTAACAAAACAAATAGAAGATGTTCAGAAGTGAGGTTTCTGACTAAAGAGATTTTCATGCAGAATGTTGAAGTTATCAACTAGTTCCTTTTGGTTGCATATACAGTATAAATAGAGATAAAGGGAGTTCTTCAGTTCTCAAGAAGAATTTATAGGGCATATGATAGAGCCCGGACTTAATGGATTCAAAAAGAAAATTATTTCTCATCTGCAGTCAGTACAAGTAGAAGATTCTCAAACTAAGAAAAGACCTCAAGACAAAAAGCTAAGTATTATGGTCTCTGGGGAAAAAAAATGAAACTAGGGATGTGGTCATAAAACTTTTAAGTTTTAAGGATTTCCAAGGATCTAGCTTCAGGGAGAGTGCAGCATATTAAAACACTTACCTTGAAACAATATGGGGGTATTGAAATGGACAATAAGTTAATCCATATGAAGTTCGCATCTTTTAAAAACAATTATATCAGCTCCAACTGAAAGAGAGAAAATATAAAATTGAAAGATAACCTTGGATGCGAAACATCTATGATCAGGAAATAGGCTTAGAAAACTACTCAGCGCGAACACAGCTTATTTTTTTTTTTTTTTTTTTGAAAAAGGACTAACTCAGAGGGCAGAACCAAGGGGCCAGAGAGTGTTGTCAAGAGCCAGGGAGTAAAACTGGACCTACTAAAGGGACTGTATGGAAATTCTGGATTTCAGAATTGTCTTAGACCTACAATTGCTATGTGTTTTCCTACCTTCCTCTTAAAATGGAAGTATCTTTTCTTACTATGCTATGCTTGCCCATGGTTGTACATTTGATGGAAGTTCATTTGTCTTATTTCATAGAAAGGACTCATGTCTAGGGATCTGAATGCAAGGAGTCTCTTCTTCACCTGGACTTAATTAAGATGAAAGAGTCCTGGACTTTAAACCTGAACTTGATGCCCAGATTCGGTACACTTGGAGACTATTGGGAGGGCTTACGTATATGCATGTGTGAGGAATGTAAATAGTTTTTAGCCAAATAATGCATTGTTCCAATTTTTATAAATGGCTCCAAATTCTTTGACATTGCTCTTACAGAGAGGAAGAACATATATCCCCTTCTCTTGAATCAGGTTGGCATATAACTTCTCTAAATATGCACCTACTGAGGCTAATTCAAACTTTCAGAGCTTTATTATTTTTATTTTTTTTCTGGGCAGGGGAGGTGAAAGGGGGGCATTCTAGGAGAAGGTTACTGAGATGTAAGAAGTTCCACCACTCTGAGACCACAGTTCTAGAGGTGCCGTATGTGAGGTACTCTGGCTGTTAGTCCCAGCTGAGTATAGCATCTAGACTCTGACAAAATGCAAGATATGTAAATGATGTCATCTTGATTCTTCTAGACAACATAATGTTCCTGCTGAGTACCATTAATTGGCCTCAGCTGATCCACATGTAGCAAGGAATCACTCAACTGAGTCCTGAATGAATGCCTGACCTACAGAATTCATGAGGTATATATAATACACTTTACGATAATTCATCCATTAGGTTTTGAGATAATTGGTTATACTGCAATAGTAACTTAGACAGTTTTACAGTGACCTGGTAAATAGAAAATACCTTCATACGTGAGAGACACAAATAGTGATATCTAGATACATCCTCAATGTTCATTTTAAAATTACTCTTCCTGTGGCCAAGAGATAGTTAATATTCTTTTATGCCTGTAGTGTTGTATGGAAGCTATAAGTCTTTGGGAATAGACTTTGCCTGGGACATATTTTTGGCATGTGATATGGGATACTGCTAAATGTTGCTCCAAGATACATTCCAGCAACTCTGTATTGGTGTCTGAAAGTCCTTTTAATTGAATTATTGCTTTACCATAAAGTATCATCTATTTAGGAGGTCTGGAACAAAGAAGAAACACTGCAAATGGGATGGGGAACTATTATTATCCATTGGTAACCCAGAGTGGTTACCTTTTAGATACTTTTCCATTGCCCTTGGAAAGTGGTGAGAAAGGCCCTGGTTAGGATCATATAAAATATTAAGGTTTATGAATGAGTGGAGAGAAATCCTGAACATGGGATGGAGATAGGGTAATTGAGACAGCCTTAGGTGGCGATCTAGGAAGGTGAGTCTTAGCAGTTGGGAATAGTCAACAGCAGTTGAGAATACTAGGTATCTATGGGTGGGTTTGCAAAAAGCAAGATTAAATTAGTCATCATTATGTCCAACCCTACATAGACTGCTTTTATGGAAACTCTTCATATATACAATACAGAGTGAGAGTAAATTTTGGAAATTATTGCCATAATAATAGTATTTTCTCACATGTGTGTATTATTTCCTAGTTTAAGAAGCGTATTTGCATGCTGGGAAGGAGAAAAATCTTAAAATCTCTTTATATTTTTCCATGAGTGAACATATTTTCTTGAAAGATAAAATATCTTGACCCTAATCATATACTAAGTTACAACGAAAAAGTTATCTTCAAATTTCACGACTTTTGATTAATTCACCACATTGTCTTTTGGACTCAAAGTCATATCTTCTTTGCACATTCCATTGACATTCATATAGAATGCATACAGAGCAAAATATTTTGTGTATAGGCACTGCTAATGCAATTTTTTCTCATTCTTAATTGAATCTGAATTCATTGCAATGGATCTTACGGAGTTTGTTATAAATGCCATAAGATTTTTTAGATTGAATTTAGAGCCTGGAATGAAGATCTTTAAGCATTGCATGGATCTTGGAAGCCTTTTAGTCAAACCTGGAATTTAGTTTTTAATTTTTTTTCTTTTTTGGGGCTATACTTGCAGCATTTGGAAGTTTGCAAGCTAAGTGTCGAATATGTTAGAAGAAATAAGATTTAGAGTATACATGAAATGGAATTAAAATAAGGTAATTATAAAAAATATGGAGCTCCTCCTGTTTTTTTTTTTTTTTTTTTTTTTTTTTTTTGATCATACCCTCTTGGTCCAAGGATTGAACTCTCACCACAGTCGTGATCTGAGCCACAGCAATGACAACACCAGATCCTTAACTGCTAGGCCACTAGGGAACTCCTCTTCCTTTTATAATGTGGCCATAGTACATGATTACAGAGATCATCAGATCAAGGGTCAAAGTAAAATGAATTTCCCCAGAGAGAATACCATTGGATGACTCAGCCCCAAATCTTGACCCAGTTAGGATCACATCAGAGGGAAATTGCACGCAAGGGCAGTTGGAATTTACGCTACCCCATGATTCTAGAACCCTGGTTTCTAAACCCTATTTATTTTGACTGGCTACGTGGTTTAGGCAGAGTCTTTGAGTTTCAGTTCCTTCATCAGCAAAGTGGGGATTTATTTTTACCTCTGAAGGTAGGCAGCTAGAGCAGATGCTCTCCTGGGATTCCTTCCCATTTTAAGGTCTAAGATTGTAGTCTTTCCTCTTTGGTTTCCCTTTCCCCTCTATGGACCTTTCATTAATGAATTTATCTAAGCCCTTTGTAAATGATTTATATTTTGGCCTTCAGGGTAATGAGTTCCACTGAAGTTCTAATTCCTTTTTCTGTAAAACTCTCTCAAGTACTTTGGGGATGTGGAATGAGACTAGTATTCCAGGGCTTGGTCCAATCTGCTAAGTTCCCTGGTGACACTAAGTCTCAGGCTGATGTGAAATGCAAAAGAAGAGCTGTGGGTAAAGGGGAAATGAATTTAAGCCCCATCCACATTTCTTTCCTAAATCACTTGTATTTTACAATCCACGAAGCATCTTCTTTTTGAGCTTAAAATTGACACCTCCAATCCTTAATTTAATAAAAATTATTTTTTTTATTGCCATACCCACAGCATATAGAAATTCTTGGGACAAGGACTGAGTCTGAGCCACGATTGCAACCTACACTGCACCTCTGGCAACAGTGGATCCTTTAACTCAGTGCACTGAGCTCGGAATCAAACCTGTGCCTCCTCAGTGACCCAGGCCCCTTTAGTTGGATTCGTAACCCTCTATTCCACTGTGGAAACTCCAATAAAAATTACTTCGATTTCATTATTGTCTGACAGCTTACATTTCTTAGGGCTGGATATTATAATTGTTAATTACATTATAAAATTTTGCATTCTTAGGATCGGATATTATAATTTTTAATTACATTGTATATTTTTGCATTCCTCACAAAAAACAAACAGTGGTATTATATAACATGAAAGAATTAACCTAAGTAACAGTGGAGAAAGATAATATGGAGTAAAGTATATTCATAATCCAAGAAAATGGAACTTGCTCACGGCAAATATTAATTCTGATAACAATCACCTGAGTAACATCACTTATTTGAGGGGCAGGAAATAACTTGGAATCTCATGCCAGTATTGTCTTACAAACCAAATGATATTTGTTTTGAGTCAGAAGACAATGTGGTTTTAGAGTTATTCTTTAAATTAAATTTTCTTTCATATTTTAGTAAGTCAGGACAATGAATAAATTAATAGATCTTCCAGTATACTCATATAGCTAATATCAAGTTACTTCAAATCTTGAGTGGGGTTTTCCAACTGGAATTGCACTTCACACTTTATTTTGTTTGAAGAAACTGCCAACCCATCTTTGTTCTTTCATTTATTCAGCAAATAGTTTGAAACAACCTGCTTTAGGGTAGACACTGTATTCTGCACTGGGAATATCATGGTGAAAAAGACAGATGTAGGTTCTGACTTCGTGGGATTTAAAGTTTAGTCCGAAGACTGCCACAGAGCAAGAAACTCCAAGTTTGTTTAGTATCGTTAAGGGCAATTCAAGGTGAGGTGTAAATCTATTCTCAGGGTATACATTATCAGCTGTGTGTCATCTGACAAGTGACTGTCTCACAAACTCAGTTTTTTTTTTTTCATTTCTAATAAAGGAGTAAAAAAATACTGTCTTATAGTATTGTTGTGATAATAGAATGAGATATTTGATATAAAAGTGTTCTTAAAATGTGAAGTAGTCTGTACGTATTAGTGCTACTGCTGTTGTGCTTTACATACATTGGTTTGGGAACTTGGTCAGGATTATTAGATGGCACATTGAAAGGACTACTATGAGATTTTGCTTCCATATCAACACATCACTATCATATATCCTTCTAATAAATGTGTGATTCCCTACTAATAGTTACTGATTAGAGCCAAGCCGTTGAAACTAAGAGTTCAGAGAAATTATTTTTCAGTGAAGATGGGTTTGAGTTAGGGTTTTAAAGCTAAGCAGAATTGATTTAATGAGAAATAGGATGCCATACAAAGTTTTTGAAAAGTAGAGTGATTTAATGAAAATGGAAGTCTAACACGTTAGGTAGGTGATTTTAATGCACGGTGTTCTGCAGTGGGAGCAGCCAGAGAAGCATTGTGTAATGATATAAAACCTTGGCTGAGATTTAGGAAATATGACTTCTACTCCTTATATTGATTACTGTTAGCTTTGTTACCTTGAGTCCTTATCCTCTTTGGTTTTCAGATTTATAATTTGCCAAAAAAAAAAAAACAGGTAAGTGGAATTCAGACTAAATAATCCTTTCTATGAAATAATCCTTTCTAAAAAATCCTTTCTATTAAAATAATCTGATAATGCAGGCAGTGGAAATGAGGCATAATAAGGAACAAATTGGAGAGAGAAGTATCTTGTAAGAATAACTGTTAGGATTCAATGTATGTTTGGTGGTTTAGAGGGAAGAGTCAAAGCTCTCTTCTAAAGTGTCAATTTCAAATGACCAGGTAAATGAGACTGCGAGTAATAGAGATGGTGGAATAGAGAGAAAACTATGTGAGTAAAGAGGGTCAGATGTTAGTGAACTGGGAGGGGACTCAGCGTGATATGATAATTGGTTGTGATCTGAAAATTTATAGAAAAAGGGAACGGGCAAGCATGCCCATACTATTGCCAGCTGAAAAGAGCTTAGAGAAAAGTATTTGGTGTTTAGAAGGTGAATTCACCAAAGTGAAGATGAATGGGATGAAGAATATGCAAACCCATGTACATATACAAATACCATAAATGTCCATTATATGCAATATTATCTCTGGACAAATGGAGAAAACTCAAAACATCATGATCCATGTTGGAGGTCTTTGGTGTACCTTTCACTGTGTACAGACTCTCATTGGGAAAGAGTGGACCGAGAATAAGATGTAAGGAGGTTGTAGTTATGTTAAAAGTTGGAAATCATGAAGCAAAGTATAAAATGGAGGGACCTCCTATGATCCCTTAATCTTATTTCTAAATACTTTTCAGTTCGAAATAGAGCCTCTTTCATGGTCAGTGAGAAAGTCTACTTTATACTTCTTTTGATTTCGCAATTTTTCTATAAAAACAGAAATCTAAGACTCCTTAGTAATTATATGCCTTTTCTTTTTTTCTTTCACCCTGTCATGTTTAATTTCACAACCATTTTGGTGAAGATGAGGTTGGATAGAGAGGAGATATGTTGTACTCATCTGTCGCAACATATTGAAAGGAGCTCACAACTGTGTACAGATTGTATAACACCTTTAGATGAATCTTATTCTTTGCCTTGAATGGTGCTAATAGAGTACGAAAGGAAAACATGACTATATAAGATGATTAATATGGTATTGTATAAAGGCCTAGAGTCACTTGAATGATTTGGAATTAAAAACAAATGCGTTGTCTGAGAAGTCCATATTCCTGTCACAGAGATGACAACCTATTTCTTTTATCAGCTGGAGTCCCAAGTTGTTTACTCTTTTCTTCTTCTTTATCCTAGAGACTTCTCAAAATCTCTCCAAAAATAATTGCAGTGCAGTGAATAAAAAGAATTCTTACCTAGTGCAAGTATTAGCAAAGGTTGATTTTCCTCTCAGATAAAAAGAGTCTTATCTATTTGTACCTAGTCTTTAGTGTTGGTGACATACTTGTGCAAAGCGTAGCAAACACAGACTAGGAAACCACTGTTAAAGACTTTCTGTGAAAGGGATGTTGCTTTACTCATCTGTCACTCTGAGCAACTGTCTAGTGGGTTTGACCGTTCCAGGTAACTCAACAAAAATGCCACAGGGTTTCTTTTTAATACGTAACATTAGAAGACAACAAACAAAAAGGTTAGCTGGACTAAAGTAACACAATGGAATGAAAGTTTCCTAAACGGTTAAGTGTATATATAATGTCCTATAGATAATAAGAGATAGTGCCCTGATGTGAATATATAATTTCCCTGAAAAAAATAATTATTTTAAGGCTTTAACACTTGAAGGTATGCATATTTATGTGTTCTTATCTGAGCCACATTTCTTTAATTTTGGAGTTGTCCAAGTTCTTCTGATACTTGTCGGAGTGCCTTGAGGTTTTCTTGCCCTGTGCTACTCTGCCCTGGAGGCATTCTATACCAACACCCTTTATTTTAGCCTTTGATTAAACACTTGCTCCGAAATCATTTTCAGTTCAGAGTACTTATCACTTTTATTCCTAAAGAACCATGGATTCTCTCTGAAATGTCTCCTGTGTGTTGTATATTACTTTGGGAATGATTTCTTATATGTATCTTTGGCCCTTTGGCTTTGTATTTCTCTCCTGTGAATGTTTGGTGTTTCCTGGGAAGCTGTTCTGTCCATACTGTGAAGATGGAGAGTGTTTTAAATTTTCCACTTATCATGGTGGAGAAACTGACTTTCAGACTCCATTGAAGTTGTAATGGATAAAGCTTTGATGCCATAGTATTTCCTATTTTCACTATTAAACATTTCCCGCTGGTTAAAGCAGATTAGGATTTTATTATTTTATAACCATTGTGATGTGGACTATGCTTGATCTCAGCGATTCGTAAAACCAGACGTGAATTCTGCTATCTTGAAACATAGTTTCAGACTGTCAGACAGACCTACAGCTGAAGGAAAGAGAAGAGGTAGGAATTTTTCTACCTAGATACCTTTAAAAAAAATCGGTGCCATTTGTATATGAGATTGTAATTAATATATTTTTGCAGATTTCTTTGGTTTAGTGGTTATACTAGTCACTGGTCAAATGAGGGTGTAGTCTGGGTTAGAGAATATCTCAGTTACTAGATGAAGATATTTGCATGGAAATCCACATTAAAACCTCAAACAACTAGTGTCCAATTAGATGTGCCCCTTAATTAATTGGGATATTTAAGTGATGCTTCAGGTCTAGGAGAAAATGATAGATAGCTGGAAACAATTCCATATCAATCAAATAGTGAATAAGTTATATATTCACTCATTAACTTAGCGGTAGGCACTGGGAATACTAACAGTGGATACAGTCCTTGCGTTCAAGTTACAAATAGGCAAATAGATAAATGAATGATTTCAGTGAAATGTTACAAGTGTGGGACTCAGCTCAGGATGCTATGGATTGCCTATTATGTCTGTATCAGGGAAAGGTTACTGAAGTGGTGACATTATGAAATTAATTTTGAGGAATTAACAGAAGTAGGGTAAGTGAAGTGGTGGGAAAGTGGGACTTGAGGCAGAGGAGAGACATGAGGGAAGAAGACATTTGGGGAGAATTGCAAGGAGTTCAGTACGACTTAAGCACACTGTAAGATCTGGACTGTGGCAGAAAAGGAAGTTGGACCAGTTGATGGAAACTGTAGTCATTAGGACTGTGTGTGTTAGATTAAGGCGTTTAAAATTTCACTTGAAGACACTGGGGAGTTAATGAAGAACTTTCATTTGCGGGAGTCATGGCTGTATTTGGAGTTTAGATACCTCTGGTGCACTGTGAAGACTGAATTGGACAAGTTAAGACAAGAAGAAAAAGAATTATTTGGAAAGTTGAGAAATAAGGCAGTGGTAGTGGTAGCAGAGGGTGTGGAGGCAGATATTTAGAAAGCGAGATTTATGAGGTTGAATGGATGGCACATGGTGAAGCTGACACACAGAAAGAGATAGAAAATAAGACAACTTGAAGGATGGAATATAGGGACGCTAATACATTCACTTTTGTATATGACAAAAAATACTTGGAGGTGAAAATCACATTTTCCATGGGCTTAGATTTTGGTCAAAGGCGTACAGTATGATCATCCTAAGCCCTTGTTTCAGCCTCACTTAGTGAAGATAGATTCAAGTAGATTCTCTAGACCAGATTGATTAAAGAAGCCTCAGATTAGGCTTCAGTTGCACAGCAATTAAATTAGCCAGAACCCGCTATTCCCTTAGCATCTCGCTTATTGAAGATTTATTGTACTTCTTGGAAGATAAATCTATCCTGTAGTTGGATATCCTATGATACTACTGTTGCTTTGGCCCCTTCATTATTTTTAAAATGTATTATGTTTCCCTAATCACTGCCTAGGAGAAAAGGAGCAATCCTCCACTTTACGACTGATAAAATTCTTTTTAGTCTGATTTTCATATTCTCTGATACCCCTGGAGTGGATCTGTTATTTTTCTTCCTTGACCCTTCACTCATATTCATTATTGATTTTTCCTGAAGGATGCCAAAGCAATTACTGACTACCTCTTATTTCATTCCGCCACAAAAGGATCTCGAATGGCTTCTTAGGGCTCTATAAAATCAAGGATTGTTTACACCAATCACACAATTCAACTTTTTCTTTTCCTCCAGTTTTCAAGATAAAGGTTTAAAGTGCCTTCTGATTAAAGTGCTTCTGTGATTGTTGCTCTGCATCAAGTCCTATTCTTCACTCTTCCTTCCCTAGAGCTTCTTTCACAGTCCAGGAAGCATCATGGGGCAAGGCCTCTAGTAAACAAAATACTCTGGAATGGAGGAGTTGAAATTGCTATTATTTCCTAGTTGCCTATCTAAAAACTCATGGAAATGCCTTTGTTTCTTTTGTTTTTACTTCCAGTCCTTTTTGTAGTATCTAAATCTACATTGTTGCCCAGTGTGTCTGTGCTAGTGAATCAAACTTGATTGACCTCTGATGTTTTCTTTCATGAATGGTCTTTTTAGGACCTCTGCCATTATTTTGAGATTTATTGATCATTGTCAGTTAAAGATTAAAAGAATTCACCAGCAGGTTTAGACTTGGGATTCTGTCAATTACTAGCTGTGTGACCTTAGCTTTGACATTTAAATTTTCTGAGGTCCCTGTTTCCTCATCTGCAAATAGCAAAATCATACACATTCTGCTTTATTCTTTATAAATTTTACCTATTTTATTTATTTATTTTTTTGTGCTCGCACCTACATCACATGCAAGTTCCCAGGCCAGGGACTGAAGCAGAGCTGCAGCTCTGACCTATGCCACAACTTTGGCAATGCTGGTTACTTTAACCCACTGCACCAGGCTGCAGATTGAACCTCTCCCTCTGCAATGACCCACGATGCTGCATTTGGAATCTTAACCTATTGCACCACAGTTAGGACTACACACTGTGCTTTATTCTTAATCTTGGTGTGGTTTTCAAATCAGCAAGTGTTCCTTGAAGTTCGCATTGTGGTGTAGCAGTAACAAACCCAGCTAGTGTCCAAGAGGACATGGGTTCAATCCCTGGCCTTGCTCAGTGGGTTAAGGATCTGGCGTTGCCATGAACTGCGGTGTAGGTTCCAGACTCAACTTGGACCTGGTGTTGCTGTGGCTGTTTTGTAGGCCGGCAGCTGCAGCTCCAATTTGACCCCTAGCCTGGGAACGCACAAATGCCTTGGGTGTGGCCCTTTAAGAAAAAAAAGAGGAAATATTCCTTTCCAATTTCCAGACGCTATCACACATAATATATAATATGGGCATATATTTAAAAGGTATGGGAGGAAAAAAGTGAATATTTATACTGCTATTTTCTGAAGGATACAAAGAACAATGTATGGTGATTTGGCAGAGTTTATTTGTTAAAGATATTTACAGAGTTTTTTAAAAACAAAAACATGAGAACTAACATTGGGCATTTATCAAATGCGAAACTGTTCTATAAGCTTTAGGTGAATATATCATTTGTTGGTCACAAGAGTAAGACTAAGTAGATACTAGTATTATTAAGGGAATTTTACAGATGAGGAGACTTGCTCCAGTTCACCAGGACACTAAGTGAAAGATAGGATTTATATTTGGGCCTGATTAAAAATAAAAACTTTGTTTGTAGTCACAATGTGGTTGGGCTTTATAATTTTGATTTAAGCTTGTTTTATTTTGATTTACCAATTTATCATACAAGCATATTGCAGCATAACAATCTAAGCTAATTGGGGTACAGGTTTTTACTGTGTGCAGGGGAAGAGATAGAACAATTCCAGCAGCTGTATGATGCAGTGTGAGTGATGTTTATTAAATTTTAGAAATTACCTTTTCCTTGATGTCTTTGTTAACTATAGGAGCAGATTTAACCACGTCCAGAACAGATACTTAGAAAATTCTTGTAATAACTTTTGCTCACTAGACTTTAAAGCCCTGAAAGGAGAAGCTGGCACATAGTTGGTATTCAATGAATGTTTGTTTTTTATTCTTATCTCTTGGCAAAGCTTTTATCTACCCTGAACCCCTGGTGACTGTGGCTAGCTGTATAATTAAGCAACTCTGCAGAAACCAGTATGAAATGAGCTCAAATATAGTGTTTGTGTCTAGCAAGCATTTCTTAAAAAGTTTCAGGATTGGGGGGAGGGTTCCCTGGTGGCTCATCAGGTTGTCAGTGCTGTGGCTCAGGGTCTCGGCTGTGGTGTGGGTTCCATCCCTGGCCCAGGGAGTTTCTGTGTGCCATGGACATGGCCAAAAAATAAAAATAAAAAAGTTTCTGCATACAGGCAGATTTATATTTAACCATTTTTGAAGCATGAACAAAATATATAACTTACTTTGAAAAACATTTCTGTTCAGTGTTTAGAAAATACAAGATATACTGCATTGAAACTAAATATAGATTAAGTTATTGAAGATAGAGTGATTTAGATTAAAGCAACTGGAAGAGATCTTCAGCTGTCACATAGATTTCCCCTACACCTTACCTTTGAGGAGTTCTCCACCTAAACTTTACAAAAATCTCTGAGGAATTATATGATAGTTAAGACTAGTTGGAAAGGGATTATACTGGCTTTCTTATTTAAACATTTCCCAGTGTTCCTGCCTTTATCGTTAAGGTAATGATTTACAATGCAATCAAGGATCAGAATCACCCACAGTAGCAGTTCTTAAGCATTTTGTATTTATATATGAGGACACTGTAATTTTTTACCCATTATATAATTACCTACATAACATAGTTTTGTGAAAATTTCTTTCCCCCTGAAAAACTACTAAAATAATGGAGTTATCTTACAATTTTTTTGTAATTCTTTTTAGTATTTGGTGCAACAGAAGACAGCTATGCCCCCGTATCTTTTTCTCCATTCAGTCAGTGTTTTGTTTGAAGTACAGGAAAAAAAACGCAGCCTCACTCAGATGTATACCTGGAAAGAGATGAAGTATTTTAACAGACTTTATGGATTATTGTGAATATTCTTTGATACTATTCCACAATTTAATATAGTTTTTTTAAAGGGTTGTTGCAATATTGCATTTGAAGCCATATCAATGAACTTTTCATACTCTGTTTCATTAAAATCTATTGGTTTATTTTGTAGTCTGCATGGATCTTTTACTCATCACAATTTTGTAATAATTTATTGGTCACTTGGAAATTTTTAATTCTCTGTGTTATACAGATCTTCTGAATGTTGACCTATTTTTGTATAATATCATCACTGACCTTATCAGAAAAGTCTTTAAGGGTAGGAAACTCATGCTCTATAGTTTCAGATATAAGTTTTCCAAAATTTGAATTTTCCCTTGAAAGCTTGAGTTTTATCATTGGCAACAAATACTGCCTCTTGTTTTCCTTGAAGTAGCGGGCACACTTTATTAATTTCTCCAGAAAATATTCAAAAAATGAGCAAGTCTGAATAATCATAGTTTGCCAGTCTTTCAAGTGAAAATAGTGTCCAGTGAGAAAATTAGCTAGATTAGAGGAAATGTCATCACAGTGAAAAAGGCAAATAATGATTATTATTGCTATATAATATTCTTATATTGCTATAAGAATAGTTTTGAAGACTCTCTGAACCAGTGAACCTCAGGAGCCTGAAGATAATTCCTGAACTCCTGATCAAGAGAATGTCTTTAAATGCTGATACATTTTTTGCCAGACTTCCAGAAATGGCAATTTAAGAGTTTGAGAAGGGGGTCCCATAATTTGTATTTTTAACCAGCACTCCAGGGTATTTTGAGAAAATGACCTATGGAATATATTTTGAAAATTAAACCATTGTACAAGAGATCCCTTCAATCTGGCTATGATTATATGAACGGGAGTATATACCTGCCCAGAACAATTTTTTATTTTAGTAAAATTAGTCACCCTAGCAGCTTTATTGACTTGCTTATTCTATCCAAAAAGACTGAATTGATAGCCCTTTCTTTGTATATATGAATTTTCCATTTTACACCTCTGATACCCATTTCTTATCTTTTGTTTTCTTTATTTTGAAACCATTGAGACTCTTTCTTTTCTAGGTTTTGAAAGTTAAAATTGGATAGACATGCCATCCTTTTAGTCTCTGACCATAGTAAGAGGAAGTCCCTGCTGTGTTTTCACATCTTAAAATAATCAAACTCTTCTTCCCCTTAGCTATTCCTTCTCACCTATAGCTTTCTAGCCTTCTCTCTGCCTCTCAAATTCTGACCATAGCTGAGTTGCCTGGGGAAAGTCAAAGAATATAAATGAGTTTTGCCCAGGACTTTTGTAGTTGCACGGCCTGGGCTTCTTTCCTTAGGGACAATACACTGAGCTATTCTGTCAGAGGAAAAGAGTAAGCATGAGTTGGAGAGAAATCTTGAAAGTGAGTCTGAGCATTCTTTATGTAATTGGCCTACTTCTCTACTCTTTCCTAACAATGAAATATCTAAAACTAGGACTCAGCCAGTCCTTTGATCTCTCTTCATCTTTCTCTCTTCAAATATCCTGCAATTGGCTGCCTGGCTTCAGAGCCTTTTTTTGAACTTGAGAGACTTCAAGCCCCAACTGAGGAATCCTTGATGCCCCATTGTCTTGTCTTGCTAAAATGTACAAGAAACTTGCAGAGCTCAACCCTTTAGGCTTAAAATCTTCCCATGTGAGAATAGACTGTATTGGTCTTGTTTGCATTTTTGGTTTGACCTGTTCACCTCCCCCTTTATGCCATTTCCTTTGATTTTGAGGACTCAGGTTATATCACCTGAAATACAGTTATGGTTCGCTATTAGTTCCCCAAATGTTTGAGTAGTGCTAAGCAAAATTTGCTGACTTAAATATTCAAGCTGGAAGTATAACACATTAGCAAAACAGACCTTCAATTGTAAAGCTGCTTTGTTTACATCTTGCCTCAGTGTCATAATTTGTGTGATGGTGGTGTTGGCAGAATTTAACTGAAAAGAACTTTGTCACAAAATTTGTTCCAAGAGCTGCCTTCATCATGGTTGAAAACTTTAGAGGGAATATAATTTTAATGTGCCAAGATTTTTAAGTAATGGGTAGCTGACACAAACATTTAGCACTTCATTTTTGAAGTCTGACTTTCAAATGTGAATATTCTTGCCACAGTCACTGACCCAAGTTCACGTAGAGATATGCATATCTGCACAGAGCTGTTTAAACATTAAAGATCAAGCCCTGGTGCATGCAAGAAATTTACAGCATATAAAAAGCTCCTGATTGCACTTCTATTCCTAAAACTAATTCTATATTTGTGCAACTAATACTTTCAGACTTTATCAGGTGTTAGCAAATATATATATTAGTTGAATTTACCCTCTTTGATAAAATTCAAATCTATTTGTGGCACAGCAAGCATTTTTTAAAATTAATTACTACAATCAAGCCAGGATCTTTCTTATTTAACCCAACAATAACAAAACAACTTCGAAATAGAGGAATATACTAAATCATCACAAATGCATTTATAAATTTTTTATTCTCTTCAGTAGAACTTAAAGCAAATTGTATTTTTGTCTGTGTCTTGTACTGATTTGTATGCAACAGGATAATTTATATTGAGCTGTACATTACTGTCACCGAGGTGGACATTTTTTCCTTCTCCATCCTGAAAAATTGTCAGAACTCTGTTTTATTTCCATGGTAGAGGTGAGAGTGGAGGACTCTTAAATTTTGACCATTAACAAAAAGGACTGTTTCCAGAAATCCAGAAGTTGATTGCCATCCAGTCCCTTTGATTTCCAAAAACATACTGTCCTTGAAGGATTTAGTTCCAAGATAAGGAAGACGTGGAATAAGGCCACCTGGAGAGGAGCTTTTCTTTGCAGCTTTCCTATGTCTTATAGTCATCTTTAAGGTTTCCAGGAGCAGAAAAAATGGAATCTACTTGCTCACAGGGCTGTATATGAGTAATTACTATGGAATGACTCTAGAATCTTGACCATATGTACCACAGACTTGAGAACAATGGTGAGGCTGCTTGTAAGTGAATTTTTCATCCATTAAGCAGATTATTATAGTACGCAATCTAAATAAATCACAGCCAAAGACTAAATTAACTTGAATGGTCTCCTTGACAGCAGAATTATGTTGCCTAAAATAAAACTTAGATGATGATAACTGTTATATACTGTGGAATTCGCTTATCCCTCAATTTCAAGTCACCACTTAAGCCTGGGATTCTAGTATAATCCTGTGGGGATTGGCGAGACATGTCCCCCAAATTACTAACACTGATTTTAGTGTGCCGTTTGGGCAGATCGCACATTTTGGAAATGAAATTCTTTAAAATCAAATGTCATGGAATAAAATCACATATAACAAATGCACCTATAGAAACAGGTAATCAATGAATGGTATTTTTCTCATTAGCATTCTGATTTTTCCAACTTACATTAGCTCACTTTTTATTAAAATATACCACTAATGATAATTATATGAAGTCCTGCTAATGAAGAAAAAATACTCCTGGCTCATTTGAAATAATATGGCATTTTCATTGCTTTTTAATCTCTGACCCCCTATTAAAGTGACATAATTTAACAAATTAAAGTTTTTGCAAAAGATTGGTCAGTGCTGGGGGGGATTGA
>PVHT020000015.1:33631369-33673668 GCA_004024745.2 Catagonus wagneri | reverse complement strand
TGGATCGTTAACCCACTGAGCAAGGGCAGGGATCGAACCCGCAACCTCATGGTTCCTAGTCGGATTCGTTAACCACTGCGCCACGACGGGAACTCCAGGATTGGTTTACTCTTGATGAACTCTTAATTTTTACCTGTCTGAGAAGTTCTTCATCTGTTCTTCAGTTTTCTTGATAAAGTTTCCTAGTTTGCAAGTTTTTCCCTTTTGGCATTTTAAAAATACCATGCCTTTCATAGGGATTTCCTCATATGTGACTGTTTGTTTTTCTCTTCCTGCCATTAAACTTTTCTCTTTCTCTTTAACTTTTGCTGTTTGATTATGATATACCTTAATGTTGGTCTCTTTGGGTTCATCTAGTTTTGAACTCTCTTTGCTTTCTATACCTGGATATCTATTTCCTCCTTCAGGAAATGTTCAGCTATAATTTGATCAAATACATTTTTGACCCCTTTCTGTTTTTCGTCTCCTTTTATAACCCCTATAATGTCAGTGTTAATGAACGTAATGCTTTTTTCAGAGTTCCTTTAAACTATGAGTATTCATTGATTTATTCATTTATGCATTCATTATTTTTTGCTGTTTTGATTGAATGGTTTCCATTATTCAGTGTTCCAAGTTCACTTATGCATTTTTTTGTATCACCTAATCATCTATAAGTTCCTTCTAGTATGTCTTTCATTTTAATTATTGTATTCTTCATTTCTGCAAGATTCTATTTTATATTTCTTAGGTCCTTGTTAAAGTGTTCATTACTATGTTCAACTGTTTTTTTCCCAAGTTCTGTTAGCAGTCTTATTACAAATGCTTTGATCTCTTTATCTGGTAAGTCATTTGTCTGTTTTACCAGTTTTTTTATTTCCATTTTTCTTCTGTCATCCTGTTTCTTGTTTGTTTTTTGAGGGGATATACCAGTGGCATATGGAAGTTTCCAGGCTAGGGTTCAAGTCAGAGCTGTAGCCACTGGCCTGTCCCATAGCCACAGCAATGCCAGATCTGAGCTGTGTCTGTGACCTACACCACAGCTCATGGCAATGCCAGATCCTTAACCCACTGAGTAGGCCAAGGATTGAACCTGAGTCCTCATGGATACTAGTCAGATTCATTTCCACTTAGCCATGACCAGAACTCCTGTCTTGCATTTTGCTTCACTTTCTCTGTCTCTGCGAAATTACATGAGACTCTTACCTATCTTAATCTTGAAAGGGTGTCCTTGTGTGAGAAAATCCCTATACAGTTTGCATGTGCCCAGTTTCTTTTTTTGGTGAGCTTACTATGAAGTGAGCATGGATCATGTTTTCCTTGGGGTATGCTCTCACCTATTGCCTTGATGGGAAGTGCTTCTGGAGATGGAGAGGCTAGGGCCAGAGAAAGTTTGATCTGGGGCTTCTCTAGGCAGTGGCCCACCTTGCCCTATTAGGGGTTGGGTTGGGTCCATGGTGCTGGATGAGAACCCCTTAGAGTCATGTCCAAACTGGTGTCATTATGCCTAAGTGTGTGCTCCCCTCACTCTCCAGCATTGCTATCTTTGCCCCATAGGGGCCCAGTGTTGAGCAGGAGGTGCCGAACTAGATGCCCATTGTGGACTAGGACATGTAATCCAGTGGTCACTTCCATGTCAGCCAGAGTTCCAGACTTTTCTCTATCTGCTACCTCAACAAAAGCCAGCAATGGCTATCACTGCGCCTTTCAGATTTAGTGCCATACCTGAGCTGGTTGCAGCCCCCACAACATGTTACCTTCCTTGGCAATGGCAGCCTTTATCCTAGCAGGAGGAACAGTTATGCCATGAAAGAAAAAGGACCGTAGCAGACAATTGCCATGGATTGGGACATATGCTAGGATCATTTTCATACAGCAGTCAGAGTTCCAAATGGCTTCTGATCTGCTGCCTCTTTGAAAACCCATAATGTCTACCCTTGAGCCATTCAAATGTAGTGCTGAGTATGAGCTAGCTGCATCCATCACATCTGTGCACTCTTCTTAGTATTGGCATTCTTCACCTAGGTGCTGAGTTGCACAGTAGAAGAAGAGTGCCAAAATGTGTGCTTCATGTGGGCAAGGAAATGTACTGGTGTACATAGTACACATTGAAGTGAGTTCCAGACTGTTCCCAATGACAGCAGCTGTCCCCACTGACAGCAGTAATGGCTGCCCTCCACCTGTTAAAATGTTTTGCCAGGTCTGAGCCAGCTTCACGCACCACGACTGCATATTTTCCTAATCAGCCATAGAAGTCACCTAGTATACAGCTACACCAATGCCAGGGGTGCTGGAGTGGTTTCACAGGTTGGGATGGGTGATGGGATAGTTCTAGTAAACAAACCATAGTCCTAGGTAATTCCAGTATGCTTCATCTGCCTTGTTTTGGGAGTAATCAACTGTGTGCATGCTTTTACAAGTGTAGTCTAGGTTTTTCACATACCCCTGCTAGTCCCACTGGTCTTTACCAGCCAAGGGGATTCATCTGCCAGTTGTCAGACTCTAGGGCTAGGGTAACACATACGTGGTTCTCATTGTTCACTCCCCAGGGTAGGTCTCCCAGCCCACATAATCCCCTCCTATTGTTGTCTCCTCCTAGGGGTGCAGGTCTCAACCTAATCTCTTCACTTCCTACCCAACTCTGTGTGGGTCTCTCTTTACAGCCTTGATTTTATGAGTCATTTTCCAATCTCTAGTTTGTTTTCAGTGAGAATTGTTGTTTTTGTATATGTGTATTTATGTTATGTGTTTGTGGAGGGAGGTGAGCTAAGAATCCCCCTACTCTGCCATCTTAATCTCCTCTATTAGGATTTTCATTTGTATTTTTAGTCACTGGCAAACCACCAGAGTTTCTTGAGGTAAGGAGATAGATGTGTCACTTGAGGCAATAGTCTTGTAATGGTGTGCGTAATAGATTTGGACATAAAAGATAAAGAAACACAGGGAAAATATCTGAAAGGTACTGCTAAGATTCAGTTAAAATAACTGTTGACTATAAAGTTTACAATTTAAAATACTAGATAGGAATGCATACCACTATTTATACTCTTCAATTATTTATCCCTCTCAATTTCAAGTATTAAATATATTTTATATCATACAATTATCTTAATTCATGACTTCCTGGGTGTCAGAACACTGTAACTGTTGACAAAGGGAAACGTATTGTAATAGCATAATTACTCATTTTTAAAAGAATATGTGATCTAAAATGTGCCTCATTAATAATAGAACAGAGAAAAAGTCCCTTGTGTTCTGATCTAAATTAAAAACAACAGTGTATCTATAGAATAAATGAATTTTGTGCTGGATATAAACTATCCAAACTGGTTCTAGATTAAAAGATGGTTTTGATATAATATCATTTTTATCTATTAGGAATGAGATTCTGAATTTTGAATTTGGATTTAGTCTGAGCCAGGAGTGCTTGAGGTCAGTGTATTAAATCCGGTTCCATTGCTAATGTATTATCTTGTTGCTACATAGTAATTATAAGAATAAATTTCTCGGAGCTCCCGTCGTGGCTCAGTGGTTAACGAATCTGACTAGGAACCATGAGGTTGCAGGTTTGATCCCTGGCCTCGCTCAGTGGGTTAAGGATCCAGCATTGCCGTGAGCTGTGGTGTAGTTTGCAGACGTGGCTCGGATCCCATGTTGCTATGGCTGTGGCGTAGGCCGGGGGCTACAGCTCCAATTAGACCCCTAGCCTGGGAACCTCCACATGCCGCGAGTGCGGCCCTAAAATGACAAAAAGACCAAAAAAAAAAAGAAAGAATAAATTTCTCAAAGGCATAGGTATTACTCTTTTTGAAAAAAAAAAAATTGAAGGAGTAAATTGTAATATCCCAGATGACAGAGGTGATGATTCATTTCTCTTTTGCATTTTGTTTATTTGGAGCACTCATAATGCCAATGCCAACCTTGAAAGGGTGAATAAAAATTTCCTGAATGAGATAATACAAATGACACAATAGCACAATTGCAAAAAATATCTTTTTTTTTTTTTTTTCTTTTTGGGCTGCCTCGTGACATATGGAGTTCCCGGGCTTAAGATCAAATCTGAGCTGCAGTTGCAACCTACACCAGATCCTTAACCCACTGTGCCAGGTCCGGGATTGAACCTGTGTCCTGGCATTGCAGAGATGCCACCAATCCCATTGTGCCACATTGGAAACTCTGCAAAGTATATCTTGTTTCTTCACTGCCATACCGTCAACACTCAGTATAGTGTATGGCGTCTTGCATAAGAGTGTATCAGTTGCGAGTCTCTTTGAAGATAATGATCAACTTGGAACATTTTAAAAAATTATATACAAGATTATATCTCATTCGTGAAAAAACTGGTCATTGTAGAATATTTAGTAGCAATAGGATGCTATGTCACATGGTCACCATGCCTTAGGGGACACATTTGAGAGCTATCGAAACTTCATTGGCTATCCAATGTTACATTAGGCCTCTGTGCCATAGTTTCACAAGCCTTATTGAGAACTATGGATTTGGGCCTGGGGTAGGGAGATTTTTGAATTCAGAACTATAGAACTCCAGTGATTTCCAGGTCCACTTGTATGAATAAGAGATGGAGTGACTGTATTCTCTAAGAAGTAAATCCCTTGGATCTTAGGTGTGTAATGTTGTATCATGTGTTTTATAGTAAAGTAAGGTAAGGGCATAATACATTAAAAATGTGTAGTAGGCAAAGCCCCCAAAACATGCCATGATAAGACACACATATTCCAAGAATTTATATTGATAATGATGATTTGTGCTAAAGGTGGGAGGAAGAAGAGGATATGCCATTTCCAGAATCTCTGTGATATGTACAGTACTTTTATACGTCTTGCATTTAATTCATGTAATTGCTCTGTGTAGTGGAGGTAATTACTATAATCAAAATTTTACAGATGAAGGGACTTACGTGCACATATATTCATAAGATACCCAAGGTCACAAAGCTAGCAAGTGAACAAGCTGTTCTAAACTTAAACTGTTTCTCAATCAAGTGCTTTTTAGATATATTTTCCTTGAAATAATAAAGGGATAAACTTTTATTTAGAACTCCAACATGCCAAAGTTTATGGTTTTCCAAAATTCTCTACCTCAGGCACCTAAAATGTGCCTGAAGGCTTTATTCAATGTGTTTCAGATGTAACTATACAATTATTTCATTTACCACCATTGCTTCCTTCAGGCTGATATTGGAATAACTACTTAAGTAGAGGATTTAGTATCTTTTCTGTAACTCAGATTACCTCAACAAGTCCTAAATTCTGGAAGCTCCTATTAAGCCTCTCCCTGGTAAAAGGGAAGTAGTATGTATTTTGCTAAAAAATGTTGTTAGAAAGGTATTCTTGTCGCTGATGGAACTTTCAGTTTACTTTTTTTGGTTTCTTTAATCACTGTGATTTTTACTGTGCACCAGCGATATAAGCAGCAAATTTTTTCATTTATATTAGACATTTTGTGTAAAATATATTATTAATAGCTTATTAGGAAGAAATATTTCTCCCTTCTAGTTTTCTGTCATCAAAACAATGTTTTTTTTTTTAATGAGTAATTTGATTATGTCTGGAACCAAATTCTCTTCCAGAGAAGTGCATAATTAATTTTCAATGAAAATCAATGAAAAAAATAGCATCATTTATATAGAATTGTGCCTTGCGGGCAAGTTTTGGGAGATAATACATTCTCCAAAAAGCAAGACATTTTGAAGGTCTCTATAGTGCCCCCTTGTGTCAATCTCTAGTGCTTGCAGACCTCTGCTAATTTTTACCTTTTTAGGGAGTAGTTGTGAATGTGAACTTTTAGTCAGTGATGTTGTGGCTAAACTGGAAATAGGTAGGCAGAGGACACAGATATTTCACAACACTATAGATCATGAGTCCTTCAAGGAAGTTCTCAGGCAGTGATCCTCTCTGAAACTGATAACACTTGTTTGTGTGTCAAATGTGAAATAATCCAGGCTCTGCTGCAGGTAGGAGAAAGTAAAAAAAGCACTGAAAGTTGTCCACTGCCTACCTCTTCGTATTGAGAGAGAGAAACCTGGTATGTTATTCATCATGCTTGATCTTGTTCTTCAAATCAGGAATACCAGGCACAACATCTCTCTTTCTAGAAGGCTTCTTGTCTGCCAAAGACAATTTTATAGACTCCTGTCAGTATTGCACTTAGAAACAATTAGTTCTGAGAAGGTTCACCCAAGAAAATATGTCAGGGGTCGGCAAACTTTTTCTGTAAAGGGCTAGATAACAAGTGTTAGGCTTTGGGAGCCATATGGCCTCTACTACAACAACTCGACTCTGCCATTACAACGTAAAAATGGTAATAGATAGTACATGTCATTTTTGTGTAACATGAAATACCCTTTATTTGATTCTTCAACCATTTGATAATATAAAAATTCTTATCTTGTATACCATACATAGGTTGTATGCCAAATTTGACACATGGGTCACAGTTTGCAATCCCCTGAGAGATATCAAATTTATTTTAACTATAATCTCTTCCTCTCTTCTCACCTCTCATGCCTTATACACCTTTCCATAAAATGAAACCAAAACCACCAGGTCCTTTCTGAAATTAAAGGTCAAAATCATTGGATGACGTATAGGTGCTTTGTAAACTAATCAATTTGTTGTTTCAAGAGATGGCATTGACAGTACCATTTTCATAACTGAAGAAACTCAAGGGGTATGAATCAAATAAAAGACTACAGGTTTCTAGATACATTTTCCAGTATATATGTCCATCACAGGTCCAGCAACTCGAGTTGATGAATCGGGGTACAAAGGCTATTCTTTTGGGAAAAAAACACCATAGATGCCTAACACCGTGACTAGATTATTACAGATCTTGGGTAATCAGACTCAGTTCTTTTTTAGTAGAAGGCTTGGCTTAGTACAGAATTACCTTGTAAGTATGGAATTTCCTTGTTAGGACATATTATCAAAGTCTTTATTGTGGGTACACGAGAAAAAAGATAGGATCAAGTTGGGTTTTTTGTGATTAAAACTGTTCTAGAACTGGTTTGTTCATTTTATTTGCTTATTCTTTCAAAAAATATGAACCCACTATGTGCCAAGCACTAATTTAACTATTTGGTACACATGATCTCATTGAGTTCCTTGCCTCAATCCTTATCTTTCTTCAGATGAATTCAGTGAAATTTATGGAGATGAAATGACTTGTCCAAGGTCACATAGATTATATCTGGTAGAACTGTGATACAAATAACTCATCCATTTCCTAGAAATCTTGAGATCTCACAGGACTATTGCGTCCGGTCTAGTACAAGGCAGTGTCTTGCTACTACAAGCAAACTTTAAGTATAGGAGATTTGGAGATAAGAGTAATTTATAGTGAAAAAAAAATTGAAGTAATGGCTAGCATAGTTTAATTCACTGTTAAAGTCCATCCCTTTCTCATTTGTTAAATTCTGTGTGTGTGCGTGTGCCTGTGTGTGTACATATGAGTGTGCATATGTGTGGTGTGTAGAGGTATATGTTTTTTTCTGGCTGACACAGTGATTCTAATACTTAATCCTCACTGTTCTCTCTTTTGATCTCTCTCCTTCATCCTCTTTCTTCCCAAATCCAGCTGCCTTTTGAAGATGTAAAGACATCCCCTTAGGGCATAGAGATTTATGAAAGAGTTAACTTCTATACTGGAAGATTGGTCTATACTTGTCAGTGAGAGCTCTAAGGATTGGAAGTGTTCCCAGGGCACAGTCACAGTCAATTCTGTGATTCCATGACACAGCTTGTGAGCATCTGATAGTCAGAAGAGGTCCCTTGGGAAAGAGATGTCAAGCTCCATTGTGGAGTCACAGGGTTATGTTGAGCCTTTTTCCACTTTATATAGAAGAGTAATTGCTTTGTTTGTTCTCCTATTGCCCAGGATGGAACTTGAAACTTTTGGGTTACCTGAGAGTTATGTGGGATATTTATCCTGGGGGAATCTTTATATTCCCAAGATGCTGACTATGTAAAGTAGGTATGCAAGTCAAAAGATAGAAATCTTGAATTCGATATATGGTTTGTGAGGCAGTTTATGTTAGTGGTTAGGATCGGAGAGCTGTGGAACTTGAATGCCTTAGTTCAAATCTTAACTGTAAGCTGTCTGAGTTTAATCTGTGTATGCCTTTTTTTCCACATCAATAAAAGTGGTATAACAATACCTATGTTATAAGAGTTTTGTGTAGATTAACTGAATTGATACTTGTAAAGCAGCTAGAATAGTGCCATACTTACAATAAGACTTCTATAAGTATTACCTGTTGTTCTTTATATGATTATATACGTCATGGTCTGATAAAAAGGAAACTAAAATTTTACCTGCACAGAAAGTAAAGTTGATAAATTAAATAGCACTGCTCTGGGAGCCAGAATGCTCTAGTTTGAGGCCTGGCTATGTCTTGTATAACTTGTATGGCTTTGGAAAAAAGAAGCCCTGACATGATGGTTAGAAAGATGAGTTGGCATCAGGTCATACATGAAGTGTGAAGAGCTAGTAGAATAGAAGGTCTAGAAGAATAGATAAATGAGTTCTGTAAGCACCCTTCTTAGTCCAAGATGAAGGAGTAAATGTCATCTTGGTATAGAACACCGATATACATTGGCATTATAGACTTCTGCCTTTTAATGTCAGCTCCGATTCTTTTTGGCTGGGTGACATTTTGGGTAAATCACTTATCCTCTTATCTCTACAGAAGAGTTCATAAATACTGCATGGTCATAGAATTGTTGCCAGAATAAGAAGAATTAATGCTTATAAAATAATTTGAACAAACAATGCTTTCACACAATAAGGCCTCAATACATTTTAACTTATTATTATCATCACTTTTGGCACTCAATACTAAAGCGGAGGATACTGAATCCCAGGTGAAGTGACTTTCCCAGAGTAACAGAGGTAATTAGTAACTAGAATACAGATGTCCTGATATCTAAGTCAGTACTCTTTCTGTGATAGCCAACTCCCTAACTTCCTATGTAAACAAAACTTCGTTTTTTTGTATTTTATGCAGAATATCCAGGAGGAGGAGGAGGAGGAGGACCCATCCTTTTCCATTTTAGAAGAGGGTTCTTTTCTAATTTCAGTCTTATTCTCTCTTTCATGTCTGTGGAGGCAGCAAGGGTTGGGGGTGCTGCTCTGCCACTGCTGGCCCATGGACCTCTCCTTAGATGTTAATTTCCATTCGTTCCAGGCTCAACAGTCTACATTGGATTTTATGCCATCTCACCCCTCATTGAAGAGCTCCTGAAAGATTATGCTCAGTGGTTACATCCTGTGTACCTTTTGCTCCATCAATCTTCCCCAGAGCAAATGTGTTGAGCTATAAGCAATATAGTCAGTTTCTTAATGAAAAAATAAGTAGCTCTTAGAACAATTGTATAGGTTGGGGGACCAGAGGTTTAGAGCTCTAGCCTAGTAGTTTCTTATGCTAAACAAGCAGTTCTTTCTAGGTTTTCAGTCTCCAAAGAAAAGAATCTCACTGGTCACCTTCTTTTCCATACCACACAGTCCTTTCTTCCATGTTTCTTAAATTTGTGTCCCACCCCTCTCCTTCCCCAAACCCTACCTTCTTCATAGGGAGGCAAAGTTTTATCCTAAGGTTCATTATTATATTTTGTAAAACTGAAACTTTGGTGTTTTGCCAAATCACCAATGAGTTTGTCTTCTGCTTCAGAGGTTGCCAAGGCACTGCTTCTAATCTAGTCATATCTCTCAGACTCCAGTTCAGTCTTCTTAATAGGAAGAACTGGGGCTTATTTCCACACTGAATGCCCGGGAATTAAGCATTAGAGACAATTTAATCTATCATATCTGAAAATGATATTTTTCTTAGCACAGGTTTTCCCTGGCTCTTAAGAAAGAAAAAAAGAATATGCCATTATTAGGGTAAGAAGCACTTGCCTCTCTTCTAAGTTTTCCTTGAATTATAAGACTCATCTTCTCAAGTATTCTTAGGATGATGGTCATTTAATTGGGCCAATCTATAACAATAAAATTCCCTCTGCCAGTAAAACATTGAGGTAGGCATTTCTGGAATATTTTGACTCTGACATCAAGAATATGTCCACTTAAATCATCCTGACCTGTGTGCCATGAGGCATATTGATACAAATACTACAAGAGTTGTTTGAAAGGTTATATCCTTAATTTGGATAATTTGTCTTTTTACAGATGGTGGATTAATCTTACTAGGTCTTACACTAGCAAAATGAAGGCGTCGAATTGAGTTAATTATCATTTCAGTTATGCATTTCAGTCAGTGGCTTCTGTTTTCTGAACCCTTCAGGTGGAAGCCTATTTGGCTTGAATTATTTGGATATATCCTCAGTTTAACATTTCTCTCCAACAGTGGCTTTGAGTCCAGTAAGCATTGCATCTGTCACAGGCACAATGGAAAAAGTGCTTATGCGCCTTGGCACCACGTTGCTTTTTCAAGCTTCCTTGTAGTGCCATGTTGGTTGCTTCAGTGGTGAAATGCAATACCATGTCTTTGGAAAATAAAAAAGAGGAAGGCATTTAATAAAGATGATAGGTGCACAGAAAATGACAAGTGGAAGCAGAACCAATCTCTTCTCTAGGTAGGAATAAAGTGCACTGATTTTTCCTGCCTTACTATTACTTACTATCTTCAGACTTGCTATCACCAGGCATGGATTGATTTGCTTCTTTCCTCATTTTGTAGGGTGCAATGAACTGACTAAGGTATGACACATGTGAAGCCTGTTGCAAGCAGTATGATTAAGTCGGTCAGGCGTTCTTTGAGTGCTATGTTCTTTCTCTCGTTTTACTCTTCCTAATCCCTTCCTGAACATCCAGCACTATATCACTTGGTTGTACTGTGGCCCATCTCACATTTGCCTGTACAGCTCATCACTTGAGGGCTTGTTTCTTCCTGAATGTATTTGAGCCAAAGTTATTGATGACCTACAACCAGTAATACAATAAACTTTCTAAAAACTACATGTACACTATCCTTCATTCCTAGGAGTGAGTCAAGTAGGTTAGTCACTGTGATAGAGCTTTTAGGGGAGAGACCTGAGGTTGAGGAGTCTTTCTAGTGCCCAGAGAGGAGAATCCCTAACATACCTGTGGATAAGGGTGAAATCAGGCATGGGCTATGTTTACCATATAGCAAAACACACAGAGCAAACATAAAGCATATAGTTAATTAAGTGTCTGGATGTATCTTTTCCTATGTTCAGTTTCTTGAGTTTGACCTTATATTTGTACAACCACATTTAAATCTTGTTGAGAAGACCTTTTCAAATATATTCTAGAGAGCAGCTCTTCTCAAACTTGAATGCCTTTATGAATCACCAGAGAGAATCTTACTAAATGCAGATTTTGAATCATTCTGGCATGGTACCTGAGATTCTTCTTTTCTGATAAGCTCCCAGATGAAGCAATGCTGCTGGTCTATGGGCCACACTGAATCACATGTCTTCTATAGGAAGTGTTTTCAAACTGGATTCCCATGGCATCTTAGATTCTATGTAGGTGCCTCAGGGACTAGCTCAGAGGGCAGAATGGATAACCAAGGACATGAAACTCTAGATGATTCCTCCTTTATTCTTTTAAAAGATATGCTGTCTTTTAATATTATAATATAACGAGATCCTTATAAGAGTCTACTAGAAAGATGATAGGACGGCAGCTAAAAATGCAAAGACAACATTAAAACACTTATATCAAGTATTTCACGAGGTAAAGACCAATTAATTGGGCAAATTTATAAGACTAAAACCGCCTCCAGTGAGGAAATATTTAGGTGGATATCTTTGGGGTATTTGAATACTAATGCCATTGTTACCTAATGGAACTCTAAATTTCGGTGTGGGCTTATCCAAATGAAAAAGTGTATTTTATAAAATGGAAAATATGATTTGGCTATGGCTTTACTAGCCAATTTGTTGTTGTAAGGGCAAGAAGATAGAGTTAGCTGTCAGGAGATCTGCCTTTCACTTAGGCTCTATACAAATGTAGGGGTGACCAGGAGTCATTCTCACCTCTTTGGTAAAGGAGGGAAATGACCCCTAGCCTAACAAAATTGAGGATGGAATAAAATAAATAGACTGTTAAAGGGCATGGACAGAAACAGAGCTGTTAGGGAACTACTTATATTAATCCAGCAGAGAGATTATGATGGCTAGGTTAGAATGGTAGAAGTGGAGGGGATGGGAGGTCATATTTGGTTATTTCCAAGACAAAGCCGACAGGATTTGTGAATGAACTATATGTGGGATGTCAGAGAAAGAGAGGTCATTTAATCGATCAAGATGCCTTTGACACTAAAAAGTTAAAAAAAATTTACCAAGAAATAAGGCACAAAAAATGAAGAATTATACTCTCACATTGATATAAAAAGCTGGATTTGTTTCCAGGAAAGCTGGAACTATTCACAGTGGGGCAGAGCCTAGAGATACGTGTTGACTTATACGATGTTTTGCGAGACCCGAGTCACTTTCTATGTTCACCTGTTTGATTTCCTGAACTGAGGCTTGACTTCCAGAAAAACAAAAACAAAAACAGGAACAAGAACCTTTAATGGATGGATGCTTAGACCTTGTGGAAGTTTGATAGGTTGTTATTAGAGAAAGAAGATTCAACTTCTTGAATACATTTGGGAAAATAATTAAAATGAAGTAGACTAATTTTATAAATGCAGTCGTGCCTTTCCCTGATCAGCTTTATGTTGGTCCTCTGCATCCAGATACCTAGTCATTGTAAACTCGAGGCTGTTGTAGGTTTTTTTTTTTATTTTTAAAGCCACACCTGTGCCATGTGGAAATTCTCAGGCTAGGCGTCAAATTGGAGCTGCAGCTCCTGGTCTATGCCACAGGCACAGCACGGTGGAATCTGAGCTTTGTCTGTGCCCTAGACCATAGCTCATGGCAAGGCAAGATCCTTAACCCACTGAGTGAGGCCAGGGATCAGATCTGCATCTTTGTGGATACTAGTTGGTTCATTACCGCTGAGCCACAACAGGAACTCCAAGGCTGTTGAATTTTTGATGACAAATATCAGTGAAGTTTAATTCTCTTCTAACTACTGGGTCGCCAAATGCTGGGTTATGAGGAAAAGGTTGTATTTATCTTGATTTATTTATAAATCAGTTATAATTTTAACTATCTATATTTCAAAAAAAATAACCGCATTTACTCAATTACTACTAAATTTGCTAAAAGCCCAAGATTCAAAGAAAGGTAAAACATAGTGTTTGCCTGTACGAAATATATAGTCTAGTCTAGTGTATGACATAATAAATGGGCTCCTATAATATGGTGTTAAGTCCTTTTAAAAAGATGTGCATAGGGTGTTATGGGAACATAGAAGAGGAATACCTAATCCAGACTGGAGGCTCCAATATATATATATATATAGCTACGTGGAGGTAGTAATTTATAAGATGAGTTTTAAAAGAGCAGTAGGAGTTAGCCAGGTAAAGAAGGAGTGGAAAGAGAAGATTATTCCTCTATGCAGACAGGGCTCCATGTGCAATGTCTTGGGAGGTATAAGAACTTGGCATGTTCACAGAACAACTAGTGCTTGAATATGGCTGGGTGGAGGTAAAGGTGACTGTGAGGTATGACAGAATATGAGTCTTGAGAAAAATGAAGAAGCTAGATAGTGAATGATTTCATCTGCGAAGCAAAGAAGTTTAGATTTTATAAATGATAGCTATTTTACTATGAGTAATAAATTTCTGTTCCATACACCTTATTGTTATATATTCTTATATTCACTTTATATACATTATCTAATTTAATGCTCACAACCACACAATACAATATTAGTATAGCTTAATTATAGGTATAGAAACTGAAGCTATAAGAGATTACATATCTGCCCAAGATCATTAAGTGCCAGGTCAGTGATTCAAATAACTTAGTTCATTCTAATTTTAGAATTCTTATTCTTTACCTATACACTCTGTAGTGTACATTTACCCTGAAAGCCATAAAGAAGCCATATGTGATGGGCTAAAGATAATCACCAATTATTGGATTCTCTTCCTACTGAGAGGTTAAGTCTATGCCTTTTCTTGAATTTCAAACCAATTCTGTGACTGTCTTAAAACAGAAGAGTATGGGAAAATGATGGCATGCCAGTTGCCAAACTTAGACCAGGATAAAAAGGTAGCTTCTGCTTATTGCCTTAAACACACCCTCTGTAAACTTTGTGCCGCATTGCTTAAGGTCCAGCTACTTTGGGTTTGAAATGCTGAAAAGTCCACCTGTAGGTGTTTCACTTGATAGTCCCAGGTGATTTCAATCTTCCAAATATCTGTACCAAGGCACAAAATGTTTAAATTAAGCTATTTCACATTGTGCAATGTCTATCCATCTGATTATTAACACTGAATGACCTTAGTTGATACCATTGACTTGTAGCAGAGGAATCACCTAGCCTAGCCCTACTTGATTTCCTGAACTAGAATATCATGAGATATGACATATTTGTTGTTTTGACATAATTTTGACATGATTTGTTGTGAAGCAATATGCTGAGCCTAGACATTGAAAGATTTTATGCAGCTCAGATATGAGTTAAATATACAAGAGAAATTTCCTATTTGATGAAACACTGAAAAAAGTTTTTATCTCACTTAAAATCCCTGACACATAGCAATCATACAGTACATAAAGGAATAAGCCCATTGTGTAAAGTAGCAATTTATATTTTTATACTTTATGTGTATATGTGTAATATGTGCTACCTTGTCGAGAGTATTGTGCTGAAGGACAACCTAGTACTGAATAGTCTGAAAAGACCCAACTCTCCATCATCTTGGAACTTTGTTCTTTTCTTACTGGTCACATTGGCAGGAAATTTGGCAAGAAGGACCATTTTAGTTACCAATAACTCACTTTTTAAGTTAAATTTCCCCCTTCCTTCTAGTCCTTGGGACTATTCTCTTTACTTGCTTTCACCTTCCTTATAGAACAGGGAGAATCACGGAGTTGAGAAAACTGAGGTTATTACCCTGAGCACACAGTTATTTTCAACCAAATGTCAGTTTTAGTAGTTGCTGTAAACTGTAAAATGCAATAGCTGAGTATTTGATTAATTTTTAAATTTTAAAAGCCCATGGCAAGAGGAGAAAAATGTTGGAGTTGAAGGACATTTAGCTCTCCTTCTCTCATGAGCACACCAAAATCACAACTAGCTACTGAGCAACCATCAATAAAAAAGCCTGGAACCTTCCCAAAAAAGATACTATACATTCAAGGACATAAAGAAGAAACCACAACATGTCAGTAGGAGGACTGTGCTTGTGATTTAATTAAATCCCATAAGACCTAGTTGGGTAAATCACAAACTGGAGAGTAATTTTATTATACACATTCTCCCACAGGAGCTAGAGATCTGAGCCCCACTTCAGACTCACCAGCCTGGGGGCCTGGCATTAGAAGGAGGAGCCCCTGAGCATTTGGCTCTAAAGGACAGTGGGCCATGATTGTATGAGCTCCACAGGACAGGAGGAACCTGAGACTCCACCTTTGGAGGGGGCACACTCAAGGTGTGGTACACGTAGGTACCAAGTACAAAACCAAGTAGGAGCCAGAGGCAGACCTATCTGCTGGTCTTGAAGGGTCTCCTAGGGAGGCAGGAGGTGGCTGTGGCTCTCTCTAGTCTAATAAAAACTGGTGGCAGTTATATCAGGGAGGGTTCATTTATGTGAACTCTTGATGGAAGCAGACATCTTGCTTGGGTCACCAAGACCTGGCCCCACCCAATAGCCTGTGGGATCTATTGCTGATGTGCCTCTATCCAAACGACAAAAAGGGCAGGAGCACAGTCAGGCTTCCTGAAGTCATCCTGAGCCCATAGTCACCTCCAGACATGCCCCTTGATATAGCATTGCCCACCAGATGGCCAAGACTCAACTTCATCTACCCTAAAGGAGGCAGGTACTCTCCTTTTCCCATGGGAAGCCTGCACAAGCCTCCAGACAAGCCTTGCCCACCAGGAAGGAGACACCAGAAACAAGAACTCCATGATACTGTGGCCTGCAGAGCTAAGTCTGTCTGCAAATAAATATCAAAGACTATGTCGAGACCATCTAATCCCTGGTCCTTGAGTGTACTGCTGGGACACATAGGATATCCTCTACAAAATGTCCTACTCCAAAGTCAAGAAATGTAACTAACCTACCACATACAAAGAGAAATTTAAACAAAATGAGACAGCAAAGGAATATGTTCCAGACAAAGAAGGAAGACAAAGCTTGAGATGAACAACTAACTGAAATAGAGATAGGCAGTCTACACAAGAAAGACTTTGGAATAATGATCATAATTATGCTCTAAGAACTTGGGACAAGCACAGATAAACGGAGCAATAAGCCATAAGAAGATTTTAACAAAGAGGTAGAAAACACAATGAACAGCCAGAGTTTAAGAATACAATAACAGAAAGGAAAAATATTCTAGAATGAATCAAAAGCAGAATAAATGAGGCAGAAAATCCAATAAGTAAGCTGGAAGGGAGGATGCTGGATATCACTGCTACTGGACAGAGTAAATTAAAAAGAATGAAAAGAAATAACAGTTTAAGAGATTGATGGGACAATGTCAACAACTTACGTCACACTCAATGGTGAAAAGCTGAAATCATTTCCTCTAATATCAAGATAAAGACAAGGATGCCTACTCATGCCACTTTCATTCAACATAGTTTTTTTTAAGTCTTAGCTACAGAAAGAAGAGGGAAAAAAGAAATAAAAGGAATCCAAATTGGAAAAGAAGTAATAAGACTGTCACTTTTTGCGTATGACATGATACCATACATAGAAAATACAGAAAATAAAAGTCACAGTAATATAATGTACAACACAGGGACTATAGTTAATAATGCTGTATTGTATATTCAAAAGTTAAGAGAGTAGGTATTAAATGTTTTCTTCATAAGAAAAGTATTTTTGTACCTATGTATAGTGATGGATGTTAACTAGACTAATTGTGATCATTTTGCCATATATACTAATATCAAATCATGTGTTGTACACCTGAAATGAATATATTATATGTAAATTACATTTTAATAAAAATAAAAATATATAAATAGAAAGTATAAAAATAAAAAAATCCTAAAGACACTACCCAAATCTATTAGAGCTTATTAATGAATTTGATAAAAATTAGAGCATACAAAATTAATACAGAGAAACCTCCTGCATTTCTATATACTAACAACAAAAGATTAGAAAGAAATATTAAGGAAACAATCCCATTTACTATCACATCAAAAAGAAGAATTTACCTAGGAATAAACCCACCTAAGGAGGTAAAAGATCTATATGGTGAAAAGTATAAGTCACTCATGAAGGAAATTGAAGACTGCACAAAGAGATGGAATGAACTACTATGTTCTTGGATTGAAGAATCAGTTTTGTTAAAATGTCCATACTATGCCAGGGAATCTAGAGATTCAATGCAATCATTATCAAATTACTAATGGCACTTTTCACAGAACTGAAATAATTTTAAATTTGTATGGAAACACAAAAGACCCTAAATAGCCAAAGCAATCTTGAGAATGAAAAATGGAGCTGGAGGAATCAGGCTTCCTGACCTCAGACTATACATAAAGCTACAGACATCAAAACAGTATGGCACTTGCATCAAAATAGACACAAAAGTCAAAGGAACAGGATCAAAAACCCAGAAATAAATGCATGGACATATGGCCAGTTAATTCATGAGAAAGTTGGAAATCATATGCAATGGAGAAAAGATAATCTCTTAAAGACACCATAAAACTCCTGAGAACATAGGCAAAACATTCTCTGACATCAACCATACAAATGTTTTTTTAGGTCAGTCTCCCAAGGCAACAGAAATAAAAACAAAATAAACCAGTCACACCTAATCAAACTTAAAAGTTTTTGCACAGCAAAGGAAACCATAAAAAAAGAAAAAGAAAACCTACAGAGTGGGAGAAAATAGTTTCAAATAATGAAACTGACAAGGGATTAAACTCTAAAATATACAAGCAACATATACAACTCAACAACAAAAAAACCAAGAACCCAATTGAAAAATGGGCAGAAGACCTGAAAAGACATTTCTCCAAAGAAAATAAACAGATGGCAAACAGGTACATGAAAAACTGCTCAACACCACTAGTTATTAGAGAAATGCAAATCAAAACTACAATGAGGTACCACCTCACACTGGTCAGAATGACCACCATTAACAAGTCAACAAATAAATGCTGGAGAGGGTGTGGAGAAAAGGGAACCCTCCTACATTGTTGGTGTGAATGTAAATTGGTACAGACACTATGGAAAACAGTATGGATTTACCTCAGAAAACTAAATACCATATAACCCAGCAGTCCCACTCCTGGGCATACATTCAGACAAAACTTTCCCTTGTAAAAATACATGCACTGCTGTGTTCATTGTCATACTATTCGCAATAGCCAAGACATAGATATGATGGGAATATTACTCATCCCCCAAAAAGAATGAAATATAGCCATTTTCAGAAACATGGATGGAACCAGAGATTATCATACTAAGTGAAGTCAGAGAACAACAAATATGATGTGCTATCGCTTATATGATTGGTCTAAAAGAACATACAAATAAACTTATTTTCAAAACAGACCTACAGACATTGAATACAAACTTATGGTTAACAAGGGGAAAAGGGGCGGGAGATAAATTAGGACACTGAACTTAACATATACACACTACAATGTATAAAGTAGATAACCAATAAAGATCTTCTGTATTGTACTGGGAACTATACTCAATATTTTGTAATAACTTATAATGGAAATAATCTAAAAAAGAATACATATATATTTATATATGTATTCCTCAGTCACTGTGCTGTATACCTGAAACTTTCGCAACATTGTAAACCAATTATTCTTCAATAAATAGTAATGTTTAAATATTTCTATGCTAGAAGCAAATGGAGAATATAATTTTTTAAAAAATCCCATTACAATTTGGAATATGATCCATGAGGGTATACCTGGTTGTTTAGCAATCTCAATACTTCCCCTGCCAAAAAATCCCCTAATACAGATTTATACCTACTGTCAGAACATATATTTTAAATGACCCCCACCAAATGTACTTAAAAATGTCAAGTCTAAATTTACAATACATACATTCTAATTAGGCATAGAATTCTGGGACTCCTAAATTTTGGCGGGAACGAAAAAGGTTTTGTTATATTTAATATCTGCTTATATTGAAATCTCTTGTGCTCCATTGTATGTATAAAATGGCTTTCACTTCTGAAAGAAACATTTCTACCCTTTCTAACGTACCCACTCCTCATTCCCTCTTTTACCCCTTCTTTTCTATCTCTTTTCCTGTTGCAGAGGCAGATCTGTCTCAGAAGAATCAAGATTTATCCCCTATATCAGTCATTCACTTTTCACTAGCTCAAACGCACATCTTTGCTGGGCGAGCTTTCATCTTTTCCCACAGCTGAAATAAAGTGAGTAATGTCACTCTACATTCTGAGTTGAAAGGAAAGAGATTTTATCTCAAGTGCCAAGTAGAAATGGGTACAAATGGACACAGGCTTGACTTCTGCTTATTGTTATAGCCCAGGTAGTCAGGCAGCTACTCAGGCCCTCTACCACAGACAAGAAAGAGAATCTATAGAGGGAAGGGCAGAGGCATTTTTAAAGTAGATTGAAAATCGCAGTAATAACCATGTTTGAATCATTAGTACAGCAGGTAGAACTTTTCTGTCAAAACTGCTGTTTTGTTTACCTGACCTGAAACCATTTCAGTTGGAACATTTGTGGAAAGAAGAATATATGTTGGAAGAATACATAACTTTGGAGTAAGTAAAGCCTGGCTGCACACTTGACTCAGCCATTAGCTGCTATGTGTCCTTGGACAACTCATTTTACTATTATGAGCTCCAGTTTCCATTATCTATAAAAATGGGGATAATCATAAGACTTAACCTCATAATGTTGTCATGAGGATTCACTGAAATAGTATTCAGCACCTTGCCTGGCACACAGTAAGTAGTTGACTTGCCGTCATTATAATTATGACTTCTTTGTTAACATAAAATGGCTCTGTTCATCTACATAAACCAGTTCAGATAAAAGACACTTGGATAAATTCAAACAATTTACTAACTAGGAGAAGAGGATTAATATTAGTTGAGAACCAACATGGTATGTCATTTAATTCTCACAGCCCGAAAAGTGATTTCCCCAAGGATATACAATCAGTCAGTAATAATGATTGAGATTCAAACTTGATTCAGGCTAGGTCCAAAGCCTGTTTCTTCCATCCCTCATTATACCTCCCAAGCAGTATTTTCTCTTCATTCTTCACATTTTTGTTTATATTCTCTCTCTTTATTAAAGCATTCATAGTCTACAGTTAGAAATGCTACCACTCATTTGGCCTCCTGCAGTTATTTGCATTTTAATTTATCCTCTCCCATCATCAAGAAATAGACTTTTAATTTCTTACATGTGAGGAACCATACCTTTTATTTATTTGCAGTGTGCTTACTTGGTGCTGTTAAATTTTTTGAATGACGGTAGCCAGATTATTTGAATTCAACCTCCTGCTTCACCTTATAGTTTTGTGTATGTATCTATACCATAAAGACACAAGATGAAAGGTGTCCTCTCTTTTATATTAACCACCAAACTTAGCTACTCTTTTCTCTTGAATATTCATAATTCTTCAATTAAAATGATAAGGATGTTTCATTAAAATTTTGTTTCTTCTTGCTTATTCAATACCTTCTTGAATGGAACATACTTTTTTATAGCTCCTTATACCCTCTCTAGCCTCTCTTGTAAAATTGAAATAATAAAATGTGTAAATACAGGTTTTGAGGGAGGAATTAAGAGAATAAAGCATCTAGGACAGAGCTTGATACAAAGCAAGTACTCAGGACACAGTCTCTATCTCCTTTCTTTTGCAGCTCCTTTGGAGGTAAATTCTTCATCTATAGAAATGTACTCTTTCTGTACTAGTGAGAATGGGCCACCCTGGGTCTCAGACTCTGAAGTTAGCATCACATAAACATGACACATATGGCCAGGGTCGTGGAAGAGCTTAGCTTGTAGTCAAGATTGAAAAGAAAAAGCTATTTGGTCCATAGAAGAGCAAACCCATGACCTTGGCTTTTTCCTCACCTTTTTATTGCCATGGAGGAAAAGGCAGCAAATCAGTGCTTTGGGTGATCACAGTGGTGAGAGGAAAAAATTAAGCCTATTAGTTTACAGTGGCACACAAGGGCTTGTCTAGTGCCAGATTCTTTCAAGCCTGTCTAGAAACAAATGAATTGCATGTTTGGTTTTGTAGAAACTTTGAGAGAGCTGCTGAGGTCTCTCCTAGAGAGGAAAGATGTGTCCAGGGATGATTTTCTCCTATGCCTGATTTTGTACAAATTTGTTCAGTTTCTTTTAAATCCAAAATGAGTGATTCCAGTTGATAGTATAGATTACCAGTAAGAGGGTAACCTACACATGCTGGTCAAGGCAATGACTTTTGGAAGCTTGTCATAGGAGATAATGTACTCTGTGCTGACTAAGCTTATGTCTTGCTGTGAGGTTGACAGTTTTTAGAAAGGTTGTTGGAAAGAGGCCAGGGAAGAACAAAATACCCAACTCCCCAAATTATATTCTGTTTTTGAAGTACAATGTAGTGTTGGTTTTATGGGGTTATTGGGAACCAAATAAACTCTAGCCTAGGCATGCTTTCCCAATGAGTCACGGTCAGTGATCTCTCTTTTTTTGTCCCTGTGTCCCTTCTTGTTCCTACACTGAAACAGAGAGGAAAAAAGAAAAAAAAATTGTGGGCACATTTGAAAAGTTCACACTGCTTTTATAAGAAAATGAAAACCATAGCCAGAGGCTTTTTTTTGAGTTCATTGTGGATTCTGGATGAGTATAGTTAACTCAGTGTGATAAGTTCTAGGAATGTACCAGTGAACTAAACTTAGAGCCATGTGTTGATACAATAAACCTTAATAAATAGGCTCATATTTCTTAGCCTTTTCCCTATCTTGTGCATTCAAGTACCTAATTATCAATGGTCTATTGCACATATAAGGTCATACCTATGTCTTCTTCCTCCATTTATTCATGTAGTTAGCATACATGTATTAAGCATCTACTTTGTTTCAATCCCCTATTTAGGCACTGAGGACAAATATATGAGTAACACTGGGCCTTTCCTGTCAAGGAGCTTACAGTATAGTAATACTTTAATTATTATCTAACATATTCTAGAACAGGAACCAGGACTTCTCCCTGTTAGCACCTAAATAAAATTGGAAACACAGATATCATGAAGTAAGATTAATTTAATTAAACTTGGTTGAATTTTGTTTGAAACATGTAGTTTTCTTGGTTGCCTCCTTAGTTGGCAATGCAATGCATGAGAAAATGCAAGTATCCTAAGACACTATCAAGTTTTATTGCTTTATATAGCATTCCAAACAGCTTCAAATATAGATGGATGCAAGATATTTATCTTCTCTTGGTAGGAAATCATCAACTATGTCTATGCAAGATATCTCCGTGGAGTTCCCATTGTCACTCAGCAGGTTAAGAACCTGACAAAGTATCCATGAGGATGAAGGTTCAATCCCTGGCCTTCTCAGTGGTGTAAGGATCCTGTGTTGCCATGGCTGTGGCATAGGCAGGCAGCTGCAGCTCCAATTCAGCCCGTAGCCTGGGACCTTCCATATGCCACAGATGAAGCTATATAAAGAAAAGGTGTCTCCTAGGCTACTTCAGCTTCACCAACATTGGCTCGTTATTGTTTTTCTTTTAAACATATTCATTCACACTTATTGTGTACAAAGCCCTCTTGTGTGTCATTTCTCACAGAAGCATGACCAATTTTACCTAATCTATTTTATTCTTACCCAAAATGTGCTATCCCTAGAGAAGACTGGGTAGTCACATAGTTACTCTAGTTTCGTACCTTTTATCCACCCAGTGACAAATTGAGTTGTCTTTTATTATGGGATTCATAGCAATTAATCCTTTACAATTGCTCCAAAGCATAACATCACTTTCCAAAGCCTTAATTTATTGAGACCAAACTGGTCAAAGCACGTCTGGCCATGCCAAGAGTTCATACTTTGATTTTTATCAAATTAAAGCGCCAAAAGAAAGTAGAACAATCTCTAGATTCAGAAGTATATTTTTTGTAGAAATAAAATGGGTCACATAAAATCTGCTCCCTAAGCAACTAGAGCATTTCATGAACTTCCCTATATTTGAAGTGCCTTCTTCCCTCTTCCAATGCCCTCTGCCTGGGATGATAAAACGGAGCAAAGAAGCTTTTTTTCCCCCCCAAAAAGATGTAGTTTAATTCTAACCATTAGGAAAGGACAGAGCCCATTCCCCATATAAACAGGGTGCAGCAGTAATGTGTTTGAAGTTTCCCTTTTTTTCTTCGTCCATGTATCCTGCCATGTGGGTCATTTCAGTCATCTTGGCAAGTTTTCGAAATGCTTGTTTTGAATTGATGGGCTTGAACAGTAGCAGTTTGTTATAGAGACACTTCTCCTTGCACACCTACAAAGAGATAGCTCTTTACAGATACATTCTTACTCTTACCTGAGGAATTGCTTTTCTCTTGGTATTTTTTCAGATCAGATCAAAGGAATGGAAAAGTTTAGGCCTGAACTGAATGTCAAAATTGATTGATTGAATGAAAACTATCCTCAGTTTTAAAGATTAGACATATCCCCCTAAAGATGAAAATCTCCAGAGAAATAATTTTCTCTTTTAAGAAGCATATGTAATTTCATTTTGTACTTTTGTAATAGAGACATTTAGAACATTCATTTATACATCTCTTTTCTAAAATCATATTTTTTATTTGACATATAAGAATACCTAAACAGTGCCTTAGAATTTGTTGTTTGGGTGCTTAGCTAAGATTTTGAGAAACTTTGTGTTGGTAAAATTATACACACACACACACACACACACACACGCACGCATATGTAAACATATGTGTATATGTGTATGTGTATAACGTATTGAGAAGTGTGTACTATATATAAAATTCCTAAATACGTTCAATGAAGTGTCTATAAATAGTAACTGATGGAACATTTTGAGTGTGGTTAAAAAGTAGATAAGTATTCATAATTGTATTCTGAGGCAGCTCAATCTGATTACCTCTGTGAGGGAAAAAGAACAACCTAAAGACAAAAAGTGCATAAGGTCAGTTAATCTGATAGAACCATGTTGCTAGTTTGGTTTTCAGTGACAAAAGTTATAATTCGACATTGGCAAAACTTGTGATTGCTTAAATCAATTTGAAAATGTTTATATTTGTTTAATAGTCTGATGTAGTTCTGAGATGTGCCTCTCATGTTTGAGTGCCTCAATATTTGCAGGTCAGTGAACTCAAGGCAAACTCATCCCTGTCATTAAAAAGATGATGGTAATAATCCAATATAGATCATATGAGTAGGAGACCTCAACCTCCAGGCAAACAAGAGTGAAAGTGAACTTATGTCGAATTGATTACGCTGTTATGACTTTGTGATGATAGATGAAGCCCACCAACTACACTGCGGGGCAAAAATAATAATGATCATGAATACTGCTGGGTGTAGAAAGTGTTTCTGAATAAGTAGGTATGCTTACAATTCTTGTAACATTTCTGGAAGATAATTTAGTTTGTTTTTTCAAGTTTTACTGAGATATAATTGACATACAACTCTATAAGTTTAAGGTATACAACATAATGTCTTGACATATATATTGCAAAACAGTTACCACAAGCGTATTAGATATCTATTATTTCATATAATACAAAATTTTTTCCTTGTGATGAGAAGTTTTACATCATGATATATATTGCATTCCCAGTACTTATTTATCTTATAATCAGAAGTTTGTACCTTTTGGCCACCTTCCTCCAATTCCCCCATTCTCTACACCCTGTCTCTGACAATGGTAAATCTAATATCTTTATTTATGAAGTTTTTTCCTTTTTAAAAGATTCTACAAATAAGATCATAACACCATATGTCTTTCCCTGTTTGACTTATTTTACTTAGCATGATACCCTCTAGTTCCATCCATGTTTTTGCAAATGGCAGCATTTCCTTTTTATGGCTCAGTAGTATTCCATTGTGTATATGTATGTGTGTATCTGTATCCATATAACATTTTCTTTATCCATTACTCTGTTGGTAGACATAAGGGTGTTTCCATGTCTTGGCTATTGTGAATAGTGCTGCAGTGAATATAGGTTTTCAGAAATCTCCTCAACCTAGTGATTTCTTTTCCACCACATATATACCCAGAAGTGGAATTGCTAGATTATAGGGTAGTTATATTTTTAGTTTTTAAAGAAAGCTCCATGATGTTTCCCATAGTAACTCTGCAAATTTACATTCCCAGTAAAAGTGCAGAAGGCTTCCCTTTTTACCATGTCCTCCTCAGCATTTGTTATCTCTTGTGTTTTTGATGATAGCCATTCTACCAGATATGAGGTTATATTCCATCCTGCTTTTTATTTTCATCTCCCTGCTAATTAGAGATGTTGGGCATCTTTAATGTATCTGTTGACAATTTGAATATCCTCAAAATGTAATGTAAAATAACTGTTTAACTTTTTTGCTCAGTTAATTGGATTATTATTATTACTTTGCTTTGAATTATATGAGTTTTTATATATTTTGGATATTAAGACCTTATCATGTATATAATTTGCAGATTTTTTCACCTCATTCCATAGGTTGCTTTTAGGTACTTTATCGTTACTTCTTAATATCCCCCTTTTTTTTCCCATGCCCCAAATATATTTTGAGGAATTTCACTGATTATTACAGAAATATGTTGACTCACCAAGAGCTCATGGTTAGAAGGATTATTTTCGGTGCAATGTAGATAAGTTTCAGTGCAATGTAGAAAGTAACAGAGAAAAAATTAGTTATTGAATTTATTTTAGCAATTCAGAAATTCATGATACTCAAACTGTGTCCTTTAGTAAGATAAGGTGTTCAACAGGTATCTCTGATCACTGCTTTTGTATATTTGTTGTGCCTTGCACTGTGTATGTTTCTTAGTATTCTCTCACTGATCTTACTTGCCCATACTTTTTCTCTTCATTTAGATTTTAAAGTCCTTTAAGTAAGAGCAGACATTTTTTACTTTTCCTGAATGCCTAGTAAGACTATATTAAGGAAGAGAGAGAGAGGAAGTTACTGCTGAATCGCAGTGTACCAAGCAAAGCAAAAGTGGGGATGAAGGAGAGGTGGTGTTAAAAGGAACGTTTACTTGAAGCTGTGAGGTGATTTTAGCACCTCTTTCTCACTTTTTCCTGGGGCAGAGTTCAACTAAACTGATGTAGCTTCTTTCTGGAGATGATTACCTGTTACAGGCTCAAGGCTCTTAATATCCATTAGGAAGTATAAAATAGAGCAGCGAGCAAATCATCTCTGTCTAGGGCTAAAGTTCAAATCTGCTTATTAATGTTGATTTTTTGACCCCCTTTATCTTTTTAGACTCTGAATCTTGTCTGATTACCTGCCTGCTGCTCTTCACTTTAGCCAATCTCCCTGAACATAACCCATTCCTTGCCTCCTTAGATCTATGAATCTCTCATTTGCTTGATGGAAAATGTACTGCTGGTACTTCCGGAGCAGCAACATCTTTTTGTTACCTATACTTCTAGCTGTCAATACTGAAATTATCAGTTGCACATCTTGAATTTATCCATGTATGAGAAGATTAAATACTAGTTTGAGAATTACCAATATGGATGAGGGGATATCATGATTATAATATTTACTTTATAAAATTGATAAGACTCTTCGAAGAGCTTGCTGTGCGATTAGTGCTATTTTATTTTTTGTATTTTCTTTCCAAATTATCTGTTCTTGTCTAAGATAGGAAACATAGTATTTTGATGATAATCACACACACACAGTACTTTGTTTTAAGATCCATTCCTTTTCCCACATTTGTATAACTAAAAGCTGCTGCAGTGATCAGAACTGAAAGTTCAGTGCCTCGATCCTTAAACATCAGTGTAGATAGAGACAGACCTTTTGACAGATTTCCTCTTATATAATTTAGGTTGTGTGCTTATTGTATTTAGTTTTCACAAAGATAGTATCAAAGGCATAATGAGTGAGTGTAAGGTAGCTCATAGTTTTCTCTTTTCATCAATTATTCATTGAAATCTCTGTCTTGGTAGTAAGTAACAAATGAATGAAGTGCTTTTGAAACGAATGAGCTACAACATGACAAATCCTGTAGATCAGAACTGATGTTCCAAGAAACCATTTTGGATATTCAATGGTGATTTTTCATATTGAAAATTGGGCAAAGAGGGAGGACAATGGCTAGTCAAAATAGAGCTTTCCATCTGTAACTTATGACTATTATCACTTAAATTGTCTATATATTACACTAACCTGTTACAGGCCCTTGGCATCTAATGCAAAGAAGATGTCATGCAAATAATTTACAGCCTATTGTATGGGTGATGAAGTGTCCTGTGTGCATACTCTTTCCAACTGGCAGATTGAACAAGAGGCTTTCAGAGCCACGATTTCCATTCACTCAGTCACTGAGTCAGACCAAGATTTTTCAGTTAGTTGAGCGAATTTCATATTCCCATCAGAACATTTTTGAAGATGGGGTTTTGGTCCATTTGATCAGTTTGGAATAGTCTTTATCATTGTGACTATTTGTTAAACTTGCTAACCCTTTCTTATCCCTTAGATGTTCAAAGAAAAAATTATTTCAGTTGATGTGGCTTTAGTATAATATTGTGGTAGAAATTATTTCAGGGTTCTATCTATATGAAACAAGGTAACAAAATGAGACCTGTCCAACTGCCCTCCTTCCCGTCAAGTTCAGGTTATACTTATGATGGAAATATGCAGACAAAGCTTTATACAGTAGATCAGGAGTCATTCTTCTTTACCTTTAAAGATCACGCAGCTGAGTTATCCCTCTGACCATCTCAGCCTTCTTTAATAACCCATAGTTAGGCCATTTAAAAAAATTCAAAACCGTCAATCCTTTTTTTTTTAATGTGCACCATATGTTGATTCCCTTTTGTATGATTTAAAAAAAGCAATTAGATATTTTGAGGACTAAACAAATAGCTGTATTTATAACAAGGACCTATAATCTGCTCTTTCTGGAACTTTTGAACTCAGTTTGTGTGGAAATCTGCCAATTATCTGTGATTTTGATCAGTGTGGGCAGCTGAATCAGATAGTTCATCAAAATACAGATTACCCCTTTCAGTTACTGAGTACAAGGGGATTGGGGAATGATTTATGAAGCATATAGCCTAGGGATCAGTTCTTCCTAGGGATAGAAAATAAAAGAGATGAAGAGAAAAAGAACGCCGGCTGAGTGCTCATTTTGGCTGGGGAAGAAGTTTTTGCACTTGGGTAATATCACCAGAGAGATAAAGGTAATCAGTTGTCAAGGTCAGATAGAACAACAATAGATACAACTTATGAATCTAGGGTGGAAAATCAGATATTTTGAAATAATGCTCATAAGTTAATGACCTGGAGATTCCTATAGAAGGCCCAGTTTGAGTTCTGTGCTATAATCTGTTGATCTTATTTAATTGAATGACTAAATGTTTCAGAAAACTGAAATATGACCATCTTTGAATAGAACCTATATTCAAATATATTTCTAAATTCCCTTATTAACATGCTTTCATATACTGCATATCACTTTATATATAAAGGGAAGTAAGAGTTTTCCCTCAATATGTTATAATCCTAATAGGTGATGTCGATCTAAGTATCTTTTTATGAAAATGAATTTTTAAGAGTGAATTTCACATTGAGAGTCAACAATGTCATTTGGCAATGAAATGGTTTCTGGAAGGTATTTTATCTTCCCTGCCCACATACAATGATGTTATGAGTACACATGCTAAAGTGAGATGAAGTAAATTCTGTAGCCTTAGTTAATTTAAGGTTTAACAATCAAATAAAAGAGGAAGGTATATATGCAAAAGGTAGATTTTTCTCTTGACAAGTGACTCATGTGTGATTTAGAGATCTATGAAGGGAATTTTCTTCAAGCCAAAGCATTGTTAGGAAATTGGGGAGATCGGACAGTAATGTATTTAAATAAAGTCATTTTTAAACATTTAATCATATTTACAATATTATGGTAGTTTCATGTTGATTCAGTATTTTTGCAATTTATACTCCATCATAGGTTATTATAAGATAATGGCCGCAATATCCTGTACTGTGGTCTAAATTCACATTGCTTATCTATTTTATACATAGTAGATTGTATATGTTAATCCCATACCCCTTGCCACTCCCCTTTGGTAACCGTAAGTTTTATTTTTATATCTGTGAGTCTATTTCTCTTTGGCTTACACATTCATTTATATTGCTTTTTTTTTAATATTCCACATATAAGTGACATCATAAAGTATTTGCCTTTTTCTATCTGACTCATTTCACTAAGGATAATATTCTACAAGTCCATCTATATTGCTGAAAGTTACAGCATTTCACTATTTTTCATGGCTGAGCAATATTCCATTTTGTTTATGTATGTATATTGTGTGTCTATATGTGCATGTACACCACATCTTAACCTAATTATCTGTTGATGGACACATAGATTGTTTCCATGTTTTGGTTAATGTAAATAGGGCTGCTCTGAACATGGGGGTGCATGTATCTTTTTGAATTATGATTTTATTTCATTAAGATACATACTGTAAATGCTGGCTATTACAGTAGTTCTATTTTTATTCTTTTAAGGAGCATTTATACTGACTTCCATAGTGGCTGCACCAATTAACTTTCCCACCAACAGTCTACAAGTTTTCCTTTTTCTCCACATCCTCGCCAACATTTATTTTTTGTAACCTTTATTTTTTTTTTTGGCTTTTGTTGTTTTTAGGGCTGCACCCGTGGCATGTGGAGGTTCCAAGGCTAGGGGTCTAATTGGAGTTGTAGCTGCTGGCCTATGTCACAGCCACAGCAATGCGGGATCTGAGCTGCACCTGCAACCTACACCACAGCTCACGGCAACGAACCCCAACCTTATGGTTCCTAGTCGGATTCATTAACCACTGTGCCACGATGGGAAATCCTATTTTTTGTAACTTTTAATGATAGACATTCTGATAGGTGTTAAGTGATATCTTATTATGGTTTTGATTTGCATTTAGCTAATAATTACTGGTACTGAGCATGTTTCATGTGCCTATTAGCCATCTGTATCTTTGGAAATATGTCTACTTGGGATCTTTACCCATTTTTTGATTGTTTGGTTTTTGATATGTTGTCGTATCAGCTATATGTATATTTTAGATATTAACTCATGTTGGTTGCATCATTTGAAACATTTTCTGCATATCCAGAGATTGTCTTTTCACTTTTTTGATGTTTTCCTTTGCTATGCAATAGCTTTCATTTGTTTATTTTTGATTTTATATCTTTGGACTTAGTATATTGATCCAAGAAAATATTGCTACAATTTATATCAAAGATTGTTCCGCCTATATTCTCTTTTAGGAGTTTTATTTTTTCCATTCTTCCATTTATGTCTATAAACAATTTTCTGTTTATTTCTCTGTATGGTATTTGAGAATGTTCTAGTTTTATTCTTTCAAATGTAGCAGTCCAGTTTTCTCACCACCACTTATTGAAGAGCCTGTTTTTATCCATTGGATATGCCTGTCTCTTTTGTAATAGGTTACTTGATCATAGATGCATGGGTTTAATTCTGAGCTCTATTCTGTTTCATTGATCTATGTGTCTGATTTTGTGCCAATATGATGCTGTTTGATTACTGTAGCTTTGTAGAATAGTCTGAAGTCTAGGAATGTTATACCTCCAGCTTTGATCTTTTTCTCCAGATCGCTTTGGCAATTCAGGGTGTTTCATTGTTCCATATGCATTTTCAGGTTATTTGTTCTGGTTCTGTAAGACATGTCATGGGTATTTTGATATGAAATGTATTAAATCAGTATTTGCTTTGGGAAGTGTGGCCATTTTAACGATATTGATTCTTCCAATCCAGTACCATGGGATATCTTTCCATTTATTTGTTTCAACTTCAATTTTCTTCATCAGTATTTTATTGTTTTCTGAGTATAGGTCTTTCACCTCCTTGGTTAAGCTTATTCATGGGTATTTTATTCTTTTTGCTGTGATTTTAAACTGTACTTCTTAATTTCTGATATTTCATTATTGCTCTGTAGAAATGCAAGAATTTTTGTATATTAATCTTTATTGTATATTAATCTTTTTTGTATATTAATTTTGTATCTGGTAACATTGCTGAATACATTTATTAGTCTTAATAGATTTTGGCTGAGATTTTTAAGATTTTTACAAAAGTATCATGTCTTCTGCAAATAGTGACATGACAGTTTTACCTCTGTGCTTTAAATTTGATTCCTTTTAATTCCTTTTCTTATCTGATTGCTGTGGCTAGGACTTCTAATACTATGTCGAATAGTGTGATGAGAGTGGGCATTTTTTTCTTGTTAGTAAATTTAGCAAGAAGATTTTCAGCTTTTCATCGAGTACTCTGTTGGCTGTGGTTTTGTCAATTATGACCTTTATTATGTTGAGATATGTTACCTGTATACCCACTTGAGTGAGAGTTTTTTTCATGAATGGGTGATGAACTTTGTCAAATACTTTTTCTGAGCCTCTTGAGATAATGTGACTTCTATCCTTTTGTGAATGTGGTGCATCATATTGATTAATTTATGGATGTTGAACCATTATTGTGATCCAATAAATCATTGCATATGATCTCTTTTATGTATTGTTGAATTTGGTTTGATAATATTTTGGTGGGTTTTTACTTCTCTTCATCAAAGATATTGGATTGTAATCTTCTATTTTGTAGTGTTTTTGTCTGGTCTTGATGTTAGAGTTTTGGTGGGTCATAGAATGAATTTGAGAATGCTGCTGTCTATATAATTTTTGAATAGTATTGATAGTATTCCTCTTTATGTGTTTGGTAGAATTCACCTAGCCATCCAGTCCTATTTACTCTTTTTTTGTTAGTGTGTTTTACAGATTCCATTTTCCTTCTAGTGATCAGTCTGTTCAAATTGCTGTATGTTTCCAGAAATTTGTTCATTTTTTCTAGATTTTACAGTATTGTGGCTTATAACTATTCTTAGTATTCCCTTATGATATTTATATATCTGTGTCATCATTTCTTATTTCTCCTGCTTCATTTCTTAGCTCACTTATTTGGGTCTTTTCTTCTTGTCAAGTGTGGCTAAAGACTTAACAATTTTTGTTTTACTTTTCAAGAAAAGTGTTCTTGGTTTCCTTGATATATTCTTTGGGTTTTTTTTTTTTTTTGTCTCTGTTTTATTTATTTCCCTTCTGATCTTGATTATTTCCTTCCTTATCCTGACTTTGGGCTTTCTTTGTTGTTCTTTTTCTAGTTCTTTTAGAGAGTAAGTTAAATTGTTTGATTTTTCCTGTTTCTTGAGAAATTCCTGTACCTATATGAATTACCCTCTTTAAATTGCTTTTACTGCATTATGTAGATTTTGAAAGTTATATTTTCATTTGTTTAAAGGTATATCTGATTTCCTGTTTGACTTCTTGACCCATTGACTTTTCAGTAGCATGTTGTTTAGTCTCCATATCTCTGTTCTTTTTCTGATTTTCTTTCTCTAGTTGATTTCTAGTTATATTCTGCTGCTGTTGGAAGACATGCTTGACATTATTTCTATCCTCTTAAATTTGTTGAAGCTTGTTTTGTGAATTAGTATGTAGTTTAACCTGAAGAACATTCCATGTGCATTAGAAAAGAATGTGTCTTCAGCTTTTTTTTGGATGGAATTTCATGTAAATAGCTATTAATTCCAACTGTTTTTATTGTGTAATTTAAGATTGCTGTTGCATTATTGAGTTTCTATCTAAATATTCTGTCCAATTATATCAGTGGATTGTGAAAATCTCCTACTATTATATTATGATTCTCAAATTTTCACTTTCTGTCTAGTAGTGTTTGCTACATATATATTTAGATGCTCATGTATTGGGTGTGTATATGTTAACAAAGTGATATCATTTTCTTGAATAGATACCTTTATTATACTATTATGCCTTTCTTTGTCTTTTGTTACAGCCTTTCTTTTAATATCTATTTCATCTGAATATTGCTATCCATGCTTTTTTTCATTTTTCTTTGCACAGAATATCCTTCTCTAGCTCCTCAATTTCAATCTGTTTGTGTATTTAGTTTTGACATGAGTCACTTTTAGGTAGCCTATTGAAGGTACCTTTTTTTTTTTTAGATCCTGTCTGCTACCCCATTTATTTCGATTGGAACATTTATCCCATTGACATTTTAATTATGGATATATATATATATATATGTTTTTGTAGTACTTTTATCTTCATTTCTTCTTTTTGTCTCCCAGTATGATTTGATGATTTTTTTAAATTATGAAAGTATAGTTGATGTACAATGTTTTGTCAAATTATATTGTACAACACTGACCCAATCACACACATTTCCCTGTGCTGTATAGTAGGATCCCATTTCCCATCCATTCCAAATATAACAGTTTACATCCATAAACCCCCCAAAATGCCCATCCATCCCACTCCCTCCCCTTTACCCCTGGAAATCCCAGGTCTGCTCTTTTTGGTCATGATCTGTTTCTAGTTTTATGTTTGCTTGTTTGTTATTTTTAGATAGGATCATCTGATCCATATTTTAGATTCTATAATAAGTGCTATCATATGGTATTTGTCTTTTTCTTTTGGTATACTTCACTTAGTATGAGTCTCTAGATCTATCCACCTTGCTGAAAGTGGCATTGATTTGTCTTTTTTATGGCTGAGTAATATTCCATTGTATATTATGGAATTATATCTTCATAATCTATTCTTCTGTCATTGGACATTCCCTGTCTTGGCTATTGTGAATAGTGCTAATATGAACATAGGAGTGCATGTATCTTTTTCAATGAAAGTTTTGTCTGGATATATTGCCAGCAGTGGAATCACTGGACCATATGGTAGCTCTACGTTATATTATTATATAATTCTAGGAGGTGGGTCAAACCAGATGTTCCTGTAATTTATGTCAAAGAGCATTCTGCCTAAGTTTTCCTCTAGGAGTTTTATAGTGTCTGGCCTTATATTTAGGTCTTTAATCCATTTTGAGTTTATTTTTGTATATGGTATTAGATAGTGTTCTACTTTCATTCTTTTATGTGTAGCTTTCCAGTTTTCCCAGCACCATTTATTGAAGAGGCTATCTTCCTTCTACTGTATGTCTTGTCCTCCTTTGTCATCGATTAGTTGCCCATAGGTACTTGGGTTTATATCTGTGATTTCTATCCTGTTCCATTGGTCTATATTTCTGTTTTGTGTCAGTACCATACTGTTTTAATGATTAGCTTTGTAGTATTGTCTAAATTCCAGAAACTTGATTCCTCCATTTTCATTTTTCTTTAAATATCTATTCTAAGGGTTCCCTCTGCTTGCTCTACATTCTCTGTATTCTTTAGGGCTGTTGGCTGCTCTGCAGCTGCTGCTGAGCAGCCCCTGATCAAGGGTAAAACCTGGAGCTGGGGCTGTTGGGGTCTTGCAGTCTGAGAGCACTTATGGGGGCTAAGAGTATGACGGTGGATCCTGCCCCTTCTTTCCAGCTCCCCCTAATAATGGTGTATAGCATTAAAGCGCAACTGGGATTCCTCAGCTTCCAACTTCAAATGTGGTTATTCTAGACTCCAGTCCCTCCAGGCTGTCTCCATGCTACCAATTCTAGTTTTTCCCCAGATTGCCAGCCCCAGTTTTCTGTCTGAGTCTGACCTCCAAAGCTGGAATTTCAGTTCTTGGCCCCAGTCTGCCCCTGCTTATGGTTGGGAAGTACAGGGCTATGACACGATTTGTAGAGGACCCTTTCCATTTCAGCTGCTTTAGTCTGCTTGCTGTGTTTTCCTCCAGTACTCCAAAGTACCTCTGTCTGGGCTGGTGTGGGGGACTTCTTGGGGTGCAGAGTTTTGTGTGTTTCTTTTTCCTCCTTTTCCAGTTCTCTCCCAAGGGTAAGGGGTGCAGGTCCTGACCTATTTTGTTTCTCCTTTTCTGTCCTTTTTTCTTCTTCTTTCTTGTGTCTTATCCAGTTTTGTGAAAATTTTCTTTCTCTATTGGAGTCTTGGGTTCTTTGGTCAGCCTTCAGCAGATTTTCTAGGCCAATAGTTCCACATATAGATGTATTTTTGATGGATTTGTGGGAGTAGGTGAGTCTCAAATCCTACACCTCTGCCACCATCTTCTCTCTTCCCTGAGGATTTTTTAAAATAATATGCTTGTTTTCTTTTCTTTTTGGTTTTTTGATGTCTTTGGATTTTGATTTGTGGTTACTATGGATTTCATATATAGACCCATAATTATATTTAATTGACTTAAAGGGATAGTCATTTAAGTTAAAACACATTAAAGAATCTATATTTTTTTACTCCTGTCCCTCAGATTTTGGCCTTTTGATGTTATTTTTGACACTTTTGTACTTATCTTTTTATATTTTCTTGTAGTTAAATTTGTTTTATTTTTATTAAATTTTATTAGAATGTAGTTGATTTATAATATTGTGTTTTAGGTGTACCACAATGTAAATCAGATATACACACAATGTATATATATATGTGTGTGTGTGTGTGTGTATATATGTATGTGTATATATATATATATATATGTATATATATACACACACATACACATTCCTTTTCAGGTTCTTTTCCCATATAGGTCATTACAGAGTATTGAGTATATCTCCCTATGCTATATATTAAGTCACTGTTACTCATTTATTTCATATATTGTAGTGTGCATATGTCAATCCCAACCCCCCAGTTTTATCCCTCCCCCAACATTTTCTCTTTGGTAACCATAAGTTTGGTTTCAGAATCTTTGTATCTGATTTTGTTTTGTTAACAAGTTCCTCTGTATTATTCTTTGGAAGACTCCACACATTGATGTGTTTTCCTATGATCTTTGTCTTTCTTGAAATATTGCATTTGCAGAAACATATTCATTTGCAGAAACATAGATGTACCTGAAGATTGTCATACTAAGTGAAGTAAGTCAGATATAGTCGTTTATATAATGTTTTTTGTCTTTAAACTTCATACTAGCCTATTTAAATGATCCTCTATTCTTACTATATAGCTTCCTTTGGTGATTTTCCTTTCTTTGTCAATTCTTATTTCTCTTCCGTTTCGATAAGACCAACATTTGTTGTAGGCTCATTTCAGTACTTCTGAATTCTTTCATTTTTTACTTTTCTCAGAAGCTCTGTTTCTCTTTATATTCTTGCTGGGTTGACTGTCGTAGTTTATAGGGTTTTCCCTTTCAGCATTTTGAATATATCATGCCACTCCCTTCTGACCGAAAAGTTTATGCAGGGAAAGCAGCTGATAGCTTTATTGAGATTCCTTATATAAGACTCTTTGCTTTATCTTTCTGCCTTCCAATATCTTCTTTATAATTAATTACAGTCATTTGAATTTTGATATGGCTTGGTGTTGGTCTCTTTGAGTTCATCTTATTTTGGATCCTCTGTGTTTCCTATGGCTGGGTATCTGTCTCCCTATTTTGGTTTATGAAATTTTTAGCCATAGTGTCTTCACTTACATTTTTGGTACCTTTCTCTCTCTTGCTCTTCTCCTTCTGGGAGTTTATAATGTGAAAGTTTTGAGGTAGGACTTCTTCTCACCTTTATGTCAGAGATAGTACTTTCTCTCATGTTGCTGGAGTGGAAAGCTTGAAGGTCTGGTTTGAGCTAGCTTTGTACCCTTTAACAGGTTTGTTTTTCCTTCTCCCCTCAGTGACACGTTTTACACAAAGGGCCAAGAGTGTAGAAGTAAGTATGACTTGGGCACTTACCTATTTCTGATTCTCTGCCTGTGTAAGCATCTTTGGCTCTCCTCACGTACAACCCATGGATATATCTTTTCACCTATTATGGCTGCTCTACATCTAGTGCTACTTTGTGAAACTGAGTGATCAAGGCTATAGTATTCAATTGATTTTGGCTGGGGCATGCAGCTAGGTGATTGGAAGAATTCTGGACATCTGCTTGAGTAAGCACCACAATGGCTGCTGCCAACATACAGGGGCTTTGCCCTGGACACTGCTGGACACCTCTGCATCCCTAGATCAAGTCTTTCTCCAGGTCCTATCTGCCTTAGATTGAGTACCAAGCTGGGGCATGGAATGAATGTGATCGGTTTGTTTACTTGCCTCAGATTGGGGAGTGTGGTGAGGTGGAAGCTGCTAAGGCAGACCTCTCTCTGTGCTTGGGGCAAGGCAGCACCTGTGCACTCCTTATGAGTGTAGTAAAGGGTTCTCAGTCTTTCCTCTTTCCTTGTAGTTCTCCAAGCAGCCTTGGGGCCTTGTCTCGGATGCATAGTCTCAACTTATTCACTTCCTAAAGTGAGGGTCCACCTGTGTGATCTCCGTTTTCATCTGAGTCCCCTTTGAGGGGAACAGTTGCCAACCTGATGCTTTTCTCCTATCCTACCCAATTAAATGTGTATCTTTCTTACTACTTCGTTTTTATAAAGTCCTTCTGCCAGTTTAATGTTAGTTTTCCTTAAGAATTTTTCCATGTTTAGATGTATTTTTTATGTGTTCATGGGAGGAGGTAAGGTCCATGTCCTCTTACCCCGCCATACTCCCACTAGTATTTTATATTCATTCTTTCACTCCCAGAGATGCAATATTTTTCCTGATAGTTATACGTTGTAAGATTTTTTTGTGTGTGTTAGATGTACCCTTCTCTTTACTAAGGAAAAAGAAAGAACATAATGTGTTCGCACTAGCAAACTATATTTTATCTGAAACTATTTCGTGTCTGATATAGTTTATCTCAGATGTGATACTGTGCCTAACTCCAACACTATAGTATAAATAGTATTAATGACAGATATGTAATTCATTGTTGTTTCACAAGGTGAACTGTAGCCTGGATTTTAGGGGAACTAACTGTGCTGCTCTCAATTGTGCCTCCCAATGGCTTTGTGAATGTACATTTAACACTGAGCCTTTGTAGGGATATGTTTTCTTGCCTGTCAAAAGGCGAGGGAGAATATTAGTCATGATTAGTAATTTTCTGACTAGTTTGTTTATATGTTTTTGTGTGTGCCTTTTATAAATTTTGCTTCATAAAAATGTGTAGAATTCCCACGTATAGAATATATTAAAATAAAGATGTGCTGCTTGAAGATACCTCCATTTCATTAAACCTGTCTAAACCATATATCACCTCTTAGACTCATTTGAACATAGTTTAAAAACCTCTAGTAAGGATCTAAGGTCCCTCATCACTCTCATCTTCCATGATTTGTATAGTTAGCAATGTTTAGGCAGTAGCTCCAAATGACTCAGTTAAAATGAACCTTATCTTTATTCACCAGAATGGGAGAAACCATCAGCTAATTTAGCAGTGACTAACATAGGGAAGATTCATCCAAGGTATTTATTATGGCAGACAGTCAGTGTCAGATGTCGTGAATTAATGGTCACAGGATTATTTAAAAAATGATCAGAGCTGTGTGTTTAATCAGCCACATGCTGTGCTAAAAATGAATTTGTCCCATTAAGAAGGGGCATCAAGAAATAAAGTATCACAGAGGAAGGCAGCTGGAAAAGTTACTAAATTACTGGTGTATGTGTATGTGTATAATATGTGGAGATGTTAGAAGTTTTTACTGCAGTGAGTTTGTGGTGACCACATTACTTATAAGTGCCAGCACTAGACATAAGTTATGCTGGTCTTCCCAAGTAAGTGGCAATAAAAACTTTACAACACCCCATACCATCATCACATATTTTCTTTAAACCACTTATTTTGTTTGGATTTGTCTTTTTCAATCTATCCCTGTTTTTTTTCCTTATGTATTTTGTTACTCAGTGTCAATATATGGCCTCTTTTGAGGGGGTGGGCTAAAAGGCATTTGAAAAGGACAGGGTGGATTCAATTTTTGTTCCACTTAGAAATAGTTTGTCTGCTAGTAGCTTTGGTAAAATATGCATTAGAAAGGATAAATGATAAACCATAATTTATAAGAACAAATGCGAAAGATATTTGGAACACTGGAATGGGGATAATGCTGTTAAATTGACTGTTTTCACTAGCTCTGCTATGTCAGTGGGCTCTCTATAGTTGGACTGGTGAATTTACACAGTCCAGCTCTCTGCCCTAAAACATAACTGGTTTTGTTTCTAGATTGTATTAGTATTGGTATATAATTCTCACTGGAACAGTTACCTTTAAAAATTTTTTTTTATTTTTCCATTATAGCTGGTTTACAGTTTTCTGTCAAATTTTCGACTGTACAGAGTGGTGACCCAGTTACACATATATATATAGATTCGTCCCAAGTGATTAGACATAGTTCCTGGTGCTATACAGCCAGATCTCCTTGCTTTTCTATCCCAAAGGCAATATCTACAGTTATTAACCCCAGACTCCCATCCTATCCCATCCCATCCCACTCCCTCCCCCACCCTCTTGGCAACCGCAAGCCTGTTCTCCAAGTCCATGATTTTCTTTTCTGTAGAAAGGTTCATTTGTGGAGTCTATTAGATTCCAGATATAAGTGATATCATATGGTATTTGTCTTTCTCTTTCTGACTTACTTCACTCAGTATGAGGGTCTCTAATTCCATCCATGTTGCTGTAATGGCATCATTTTATTCTTTTTTATGGCTGAGTAGTATTCCATCATGTATATATACCACATCTTCCTAATGCAATCATCTGTCGATGCACATTTGGATTGTTACCATGTTTTGGCTATTGTGAATGGTGCTGCAGTGAATATGAGAGTGCATGTGTCTTTTTCAAGGAAAGTATTGTCTGGGTATATGCCCAAGAGTGGGATTGCTGGGTCATCTGGTAGTTCTATGTATAGTTTTCTGAGGTACCTCCATACTGTTTTCCATAGTGGTTGTACCAGCTTACAGGTATCTTGTATATGACTCACTACTGTATCCTGAGGGACTAAATGATTCCTGACATATTATAGGTTCTCAGTATTTTTTTAATGAGTGGATAGATGAATGGATGGATGGATATGATCCTTATTTATAACAAGGGAATGCCCAAAAATGCTTATCAGACTGTTCCTTGAATGCTTACAAAGCACTTTCTGATTGGTTTAACCTCCTTAAAATCTTATAAGTCATCAGCTCAAGATATACACAGAGTGAAGACTTAGGTCTGGATGTCAGTGAAATGTACCAGGTCCACGTGACTAAAGTAGCTTCTTGAAGATAAATCCAGTTTTCCATGATGGAATAAACTTTAACTGAGTAAGTGAGTAGCACTGTAGGAAGACCATAAGTGTTAAAGGAGGTAACTTAAGTTGGGAAAGGATAACAGTATCAATAACGTAGAAATGGAGAGCAAATAGTTTCTGTCCTAGAGTCATTATTAATTCATTAATTTTCAATTAAGTATTTGTGAGTGCCACTGTTTTTACAGCAATATTTGTGCTCACTAGAGACATTGTCCCAAATTCTCTGGATGTTTAATTTTTTGCTAGATTGAACTTTTATATCTATAGCTTTATATGTACTTCTGATCTTAACCCATCACCTTCTCTGATGCTAAAATGTTACACTATTTTTCTAGCTTCTCGAATCTTTTGAACTTTCATTCATTTATTTTGTAAGTCAACAAAGAATCACTTATGTTACTAGTCCCTGATACAATTATGATCAAAAAGACAAAATCCCAACTATCGTGAAACCTATAGTCCAGTCTTTTGCATTACCCAATCCCAGAGATGAAATATTGCAAGGTGTTTTTTACATAAAAATACTTCTTTATCATTCCTCAACCATGCCTTTGTATCTGCCCAGCATCAATCCCCTTCCATTTTCTCAGTATTTATTTGCTTTGTTAACATAAGCTTAGTCTACAGGAAAAGAGGGGTATTATACTAATTTTTTTTTTTTTTTTTGTCAACTGTGTTGGACCATGGGGTAACCAGATACTGTCAAACATTATTCTAGATAATGCTATTAGGGTATTTTTGGATGAAATTAACGTTTAAATTGTTAAACTGAGTAAAGCAGATTGTCCTCATCCTATCGTCGAAAGCCTGAATAGAGCAAATAAGCGAGAATTCTTCCTACCTGATGGACTTCAAACTGTAACATTGGTGTTTTCCTGCCTTAGAACCAAAACTGAGACATCAGCTCTTCCTGGGTTTCAAGTCTGCAGACTTTAAGACTATAACTACACCATTGGCTTTCATGGTTCTCAGGTCTACAGAGTCAAAATGGAACTGAACCATCTTCTCCTACCGGGTTGCCAGTAAGGCCTGTAGAACTTGGGTCTTGTCAGCCTCCACAATCACGTGAACCAGTTCCTCATAATAAATCTCTTTACACACACACACACACACACACACACACACACTCTCTCTCTCTCTCTCTCTCTCTCTCTCTCTCTCTCTCTCTTTCTCTCTCTCTCTCTCTCCTCTGTTTCTTTGGAGAATCCTGACTACTACAAGGGGCTCATGGGAAGAAATACCACAAGTCCTCTCCCATAATCATACTACTTAAGTACAGTTTCCCAAAGGTAGCATTGTTTAAAGGCTTTTGTAAAATATAAGTACCTAAATAATGTCAGTACTCTAGCTTTCCTGACCTATGCCCATTATCAGACTTATTCACTTTTTTTCATACCAAATTAGGGTAATGATGTTACCTAACTAATCACATTGCTTACTTGAGCTAAGAATACCTCTCATCACATGCAATACTTACACCATAATTTGCACCTCTAAGTTAATCATTTTGAGACTTCAAATTTATGAGTAATTTCAGATACTGAAGCAGTTCCGTGTGGAAGATTCTTTTTGGCCCTTATACCTTGCCTAGAGACCTTCTTATGAGTGGGACTACCCATACCAACACATTTTAGTTAGACATTGAATATACCTCCAAATTATTGCAAAGAATAATACCATAAATGTATATTTTTGTTGAAGTCAATCTGTACTTAAGATCATGGAATCTCAGCATTAGTAAAGTCCTTTCTTTTTTATATTGGTTTTGGTCTAGATAGACGACAACCCTTTTTTTTTTAATCTTTTTGCCTTTTCTAGGGCCCCACTCATGACATAAGAAGGTTCCCAGGCTAGGGGTCAAATCGGAGCTGTAGCCGCCGGCGGACACCACTGCCACAGCAACACGAGATCCAAGCCGCGTTTGCGACCTACACCACAGCTCACGGCAATGCCGGATCCTTAACCCACTGAGTGAGGCCTGGGATCGAACCTACCACATCGTGGT